>JAIFHY010000003.1:0-1200000 GCA_022264835.1 Melampsora americana | reverse complement strand
ACGACCTGGTGGCTCTCTCCCCGGCAAATCACCCAATCTGCCTCGTGATCCAGTCGCCGGACATGCCCGACTCATGGAAGATTACTTCAACGAACATCCTGTTTACGGCGAAGCTCTCTTTCGTCGTCGCTTTCGGATGAGTCGATTGTTGTTTTTGCGTATTATGACGGCCCTTGGCGAAGACGATGTTTATTTTACACAGCGATCGGATTGCACTGGTAAGTTTTTTCTATTCCAAGATACACTATATAGATAATTTGGAAAAAAAATTGGAAACTGATGATAATCTAATTGATAGGGAAACCTGGTAACTCTCCACACCAGAAGGTAACCGCGGCCCTACGTCAGCTTGCTTACGGGACAACGGCGGATCAGATGGACGAATACTTGCGCATCGCCGAGTCTACCGCCATCCAATGTCTACTGAAGTTTTGTAGCGGGATCATACGAATTTTTGGTCCGACGTATCAACGCAAGCCCAACGCTCAGGATACACAGCGAATCCTTGCCGAAAACGCCGAGAGAGGTTTCCCTGGTATGCTCGGCTCGCTCGACTGTATGCACTGGCAGTGGAAGAACTGCCCGAAAGCTCTTCAAGGTCACTTTGCGGGTCGATCGGGTAAGCCAAGCCTAGTTCTGGAGGTTGTTGCCACGCGTGATCTGTGGATCTGGCATACGTTTTTCGGATTACCCGGAACCAACAATGACATCAATGTTCTAGAACGGTCAAATCTATTCCGCGACCTTTCTCAAGGAATTGCCCCGCCTTCACACTTCAAGGTCAACGGCAAGGAATATAACACTGGTTATTACCTCGCTGATGGGATATACCCCAAGTGGGGCACTTTGATCCAATCCTATAGCGCTCCCTCCACACCCAAACTAAAAGTGAGTCCCCACCTTATCTTACTGTCTTTCTCTCTGCAATAATATTCCTCAAACTGATTGTGTGAATCCGATCATTCTACGTAGTATTTTGCCAAATGTCAAGAAGCAGCTCGCAAAGACGTCGAACGCGCCTTCGGAGTGCTGCAAGCACGTTTTCACATAGTTAGGGGCGCCGCTAGGATGTGGCAACCTAGTTCTTTATGTTTGATCATGAATGCAAGTATCATTTTGCACAATATGATAATTGAGGATCAAGGTAACCCGGGTTATGAGTATTTGGAAGACGAGGATTTGCTACCGCCTCCACCGCTTCCGCGCCCTACTGGTGTAGCTGCTCAATTCATGCGAGGACGAGAAGCTTTTCGCAACGAAGAGGCGCACATCGCCTTAAGGGATGACTTAATTGAGCACCTGTGGAACTTGAATTGTGAAGAAGATTCGATGGCTAGTGATTTTTCTGATATGGAGTTGTAAAGTTTTATTAGGTAGTTTCTTTTCATGTTTCGTATTTTTTTTTGGAGTTTATTTTTCATGTTTCTTTGGCTCAAACCTTGTGATATATTTATGGTCACTCACTCGCTATGTTGTATGCCCCCATTCCTTTTTTTTAATTGTGCAAAATTGTAATATATTCAATGGTCATTGGTAGAGAAAATATACACAGTCGAGAAGAGAAAACAAACTAAAAACAAATGTGAGTAAAAGCAACACATAAAAAAGTGATCTCAGCGGGTTTAGAGGATCCGGCTTTGGAGCCATTCCCATTTGACCTCGTCGTCAAAAAAGTGGACAAACATTCCACCCAGAGCATGCCTTCGCAAGAACAATGCGGCCTTTTTTTTATCACCTGCATTCTGCAGGTAAGGTCCACTATAAGTTGACACTAGGTACAGCGCCTCACGAAGGGTTCTGAATTCGTCCCTTCGCTTGTTCTGAATTAATTTTTTTATATTCCTTTGAGCTTGGTCCAGGTGGCACTGGCGATTGTAAGCTTGGATGCGTTGGCGCTCTCTGAGAGACGAGGGGGTCAACAGCTTCGGATTTCTTCTGTTAGAGTTAGACACATGGCGAGCAGGTACCCCGGCTGTTGTATATATACAAAGAATATATATCAGCATTGGCTACCTGAACAAACAAGGGAAGTTTCTGACCGTCAGAATCTATTCCATCGGTCGTGGAACTATTACTGGAAGATATTCCTCCACCACGATGATCACGGCCAGCCAATGGGCTGGTGGTGGCTTGTCTATAATAGTCCGAGCAGAGCCAACAGTCTGGGAGTAGACAGACCAACGTTAAAATTACATGCGAATAGATATCATAGAAGAGGAATGACTGACCTCGGTCTTCTTCGAAGACCACATTTCTAACTTTCCAAAGCGACACCATGTCACAAACATGGGGAGACATCACAGATAACCGGGTATGTAAGAGACGAAAGAACGAAGAATGCTGTGTATCAAGGAAGGTAATGTATGAACAGAGGGGATGAGAAGCAGAGTGAACGATGAGGTTGGAACAACTTCATGCAGCTCATTGTGAGCCTTTTATACCTTCGTGTGCCTCAGTTATTGAGGCGCAGTGACTGGACCTTTTGATGAATATGAATACAATGGTATCATCAGATGATCTTTTAATTTCATAAAATGGTAACTACCACGATTAATGAAAAGACCTGCGGCATCAAATGCTCATCATATGTAATACCAAAGAATGTAGAGCAAACAACATCAACGAAAGACTTGAAACAATTAAAGCAAATACTAGCTGAGAGATACAAGCCGAGAGAACAAAAAAGGCACCAACAAAAGTGAGCGAGGAAGTGTGTTAAAGAAAGATTTGAAAGAGAAACAAGGCTGGGTAATAGATAAAAAATATAGACATGAAATTGAATAATAGAAACCGACAATTTGCGAAGCCTATTCTCGACCGCCTTCTTCAACTCGCTGAGCACGACGCTTACGGATGATTTCCTCCCTCTCCGCTTGGAATTCAGCACGGACACACTCATCAATGCTGGATAAATTCGTTGTCAGAATGGTGTAGTCATAGATCTTGGCAAAGGTTGCCTGGGCTTCCTTACTGTGATTGGCCAAATCTCGACTAGACATTGCTACTTGAGCTGAGTTTTCTAGCATCTTGGGCGCAATATCTTCCGCCAGAGATGACCGACCTCCACCCTTTTTTTTAGCCTGTTTTGTTCCAGCCGGTCTATCCAATCTAGGTAGATTCTCAATGTCACTTCCGAGGTCCAAACCGAGCAGATCAGATCCTAACGAGTTGCCGTGACCGCAGTGTTCGAGATAAGCAGGATTTTCCTGCCATTTCGGAGCGTGTTTAACAATATTAAAGCTACTCATATCCTTGAAGGCCGTTCCGTTGCAGTCTTGTTTGTACAAGGCAAGTGCATCAGTAACCTGATCTTCGGGGGATTTTCCAGATTCCTTGAGGTTCTTGATTTGCTGCAGGCATTGGGCGTACTTAGACATGTTGCGGTTGAGAGTCGACCATCGACACTCCAGAGACTTCAAAGTCCGTTGATTCTTATGGTCCATATGCTGATTGAAATGGGTGGTGATCTTCTTCCAGAACATCGCGAATCGTTGATCGTTCCCGGTGATCGAGTTTTGAGAAACGTGAAGCCAGGATGTACACAACTGGATGAGGTGATCATCGGTAAAGTTAGTCCTTTTCTTTAAACCTGAGCTTACGGCCGTGGCGTCAGACTCTATGGTGGTTTCGCGAGAGAAAGGTTCAGAAGAAACCTGTGAAATCGAAGTCGAAGTAGGAGTAGAGGGAGAGGTGCTTTGGGAAAGGCCATCATATGGACGAAAAGTATTCAATCGCTCGTTGTTGCTGTAATGAGAAACAGCATCTTGAGAGGCCTTGCGGCTGCTGTGATGATACATATTATGATTGTGTTGATACCCCGCCGGATTGAAGTCGCCAGTTAGGTTGGGGTTGGGGCTTTGTTGACCTTCAAAAGCGCGTGAATCATCGCGCTCTTGGTGGTTGAAAAGAGGTCGCTTCAGTGAGCTCACGCCTCGAGCTGGATTGAACAAATAGTTCTTGTGTTATAAGCCTGATGCAATGATGATCCCCCACAACACATATAAACAACCACGCACCTTGACCTGAGGGCGGTCTGTCTCTATCATCATTGATCCCGCTGGTTGAACTCGTCTGAGAAAAAGATAAATGTTGCATTTTGTTTGTTACAAATATAAAGAGGACGGAGGTATGAACACAGAAAGGAGTACACTAAAAAGCGGCAGACAGAGAAAGATGACTAGGAACAGGTGGAATGAATGTTGAAACATGCAGGTTTTATAACCAATTTGTGATCAAAATGGTCCCGGGGACCCTGCTCACTTGATTGTATGCAATAATATTCTTTAGTGATGGGCACATCGATCTCATTGTGGTCAATTTACTCGCCATTGGAGCGGCCAATCATCTGAGCACAAGTTATCGTTGATCCGATCACTGATGAGACCATCACCACCGGCAACCCTCGAATGTCTACGGACGTAAGAATCACGTAAGCTGTATGTGACACTCAAGGGTTGACATCCAGAATCATCGATCCACCAGCAATTTAAAGTCCCACCGTAGGCCACCTGTGAGACTTTTTTTGAGAAGCGTTTGAGGTCTCTCGGCGTGCTCCCTGAGGTTCCTCAGGGAGCTCTGGATCGCTTTTCTGGCAACCTTGTGAAACGGTTCACCCAAAAGCGTCCATGATTTTGCCCGAAAGAATGATATCGAGAGATGTCAAAGACGTAGTTGTGGTGATACACCGGTCATCAGTGATCGGATCAACGATAACTTGTGCTCAGATGATTGGCCGCTCCAATGGCGAGTAAATTGACCACAATGAGATCGATGTGCCCATCACTAAAGAATATTATTGCATACAATCAAGTGAGCAGGGTCCCCGGGACCATTTTGATCACAAATTGGTTATAAAACCTGCATGTTTCAACATTCATTCCACCTGTTCCTAGTCATCTTTCTCTGTCTGCCGCTTTTTAGTGTACTCCTTTCTGTGTTCATACCTCCGTCCTCTTTATATTTGTAACAAACAAAATGCAACATTTATCTTTTTCTCAGACGAGTTCAACCAGCGGGATCAATGATGATAGAGACAGACCGCCCTCAGGTCAAGGTGCGTGGTTGTTTATATGTGTTGTGGGGGATCATCATTGCATCAGGCTTATAACACAAGAACTATTTGTTCAATCCAGCTCGAGGCGTGAGCTCACTGAAGCGACCTCTTTTCAACCACCAAGAGCGCGATGATTCACGCGCTTTTGAAGGTCAACAAAGCCCCAACCCCAACCTAACTGGCGACTTCAATCCGGCGGGGTATCAACACAATCATAATATGTATCATCACAGCAGCCGCAAGGCCTCTCAAGATGCTGTTTCTCATTACAGCAACAACGAGCGATTGAATACTTTTCGTCCATATGATGGCCTTTCCCAAAGCACCTCTCCCTCTACTCCTACTTCGACTTCGATTTCACAGGTTTCTTCTGAACCTTTCTCTCGCGAAACCACCATAGAGTCTGACGCCACGGCCGTAAGCTCAGGTTTAAAGAAAAGGACTAACTTTACCGATGATCACCTCATCCAGTTGTGTACATCCTGGCTTCACGTTTCTCAAAACTCGATCACCGGGAACGATCAACGATTCGCGATGTTCTGGAAGAAGATCACCACCCATTTCAATCAGCATATGGACCATAAGAATCAACGGACTTTGAAGTCTCTGGAGTGTCGATGGTCGACTCTCAACCGCAACATGTCTAAGTACGCCCAATGCCTGCAGCAAATCAAGAACCTCAAGGAATCTGGAAAATCCCCCGAAGATCAGGTTACTGATGCACTTGCCTTGTACAAACAAGACTGCAACGGAACGGCCTTCAAGGATATGAGTAGCTTTAATATTGTTAAACACGCTCCGAAATGGCAGGAAAATCCTGCTTATCTCGAACACTGCGGTCACGGCAACTCGTTAGGATCTGATCTGCTCGGTTTGGACCTCGGAAGTGACATTGAGAATCTACCTAGATTGGATAGACCGGCTGGAACAAAACAGGCTAAAAAAAAGGGTGGAGGTCGGTCATCTCTGGCGGAAGATATTGCGCCCAAGATGCTAGAAAACTCAGCTCAAGTAGCAATGTCTAGTCGAGATTTGGCCAATCACAGTAAGGAAGCCCAGGCAACCTTTGCCAAGATCTATGACTACACCATTCTGACAACGAATTTATCCAGCATTGATGAGTGTGTCCGTGCTGAATTCCAAGCGGAGAGGGAGGAAATCATCCGTAAGCGTCGTGCTCAGCGAGTTGAAGAAGGCGGTCGAGAATAGGCTTCGCAAATTGTCGGTTTCTATTATTCAATTTCATGTCTATATTTTTTATCTATTACCCAGCCTTGTTTCTCTTTCAAATCTTTCTTTAACACACTTCCTCGCTCACTTTTGTTGGTGCCTTTTTTGTTCTCTCGGCTTGTATCTCTCAGCTAGTATTTGCTTTAATTGTTTCAAGTCTTTCGTTGATGTTGTTTGCTCTACATTCTTTGGTATTACATATGATGAGCATTTGATGCCGCAGGTCTTTTCATTAATCGTGGTAGTTACCATTTTATGAAATTAAAAGATCATCTGATGATACCATTGTATTCATATTCATCAAAAGGTCCAGTCACTGCGCCTCAATAACTGAGGCACACGAAGGTATAAAAGGCTCACAATGAGCTGCATGAAGTTGTTCCAACCTCATCGTTCACTCTGCTTCTCATCCCCTCTGTTCATACATTACCTTCCTTGATACACAGCATTCTTCGTTCTTTCGTCTCTTACATACCCGGTTATCTGTGATGTCTCCCCATGTTTGTGACATGGTGTCGCTTTGGAAAGTTAGAAATGTGGTCTTCGAAGAAGACCGAGGTCAGTCATTCCTCTTCTATGATATCTATTCGCATGTAATTTTAACGTTGGTCTGTCTACTCCCAGACTGTTGGCTCTGCTCGGACTATTATAGACAAGCCACCACCAGCCCATTGGCTGGCCGTGATCATCGTGGTGGAGGAATATCTTCCAGTAATAGTTCCACGACCGATGGAATAGATTCTGACGGTCAGAAACTTCCCTTGTTTGTTCAGGTAGCCAATGCTGATATATATTCTTTGTATATATACAACAGCCGGGGTACCTGCTCGCCATGTGTCTAACTCTAACAGAAGAAATCCGAAGCTGTTGACCCCCTCGTCTCTCAGAGAGCGCCAACGCATCCAAGCTTACAATCGCCAGTGCCACCTGGACCAAGCTCAAAGGAATATAAAAAAATTAATTCAGAACAAGCGAAGGGACGAATTCAGAACCCTTCGTGAGGCGCTGTACCTAGTGTCAACTTATAGTGGACCTTACCTGCAGAATGCAGGTGATAAAAAAAAGGCCGCATTGTTCTTGCGAAGGCATGCTCTGGGTGGAATGTTTGTCCACTTTTTTGACGACGAGGTCAAATGGGAATGGCTCCAAAGCCGGATCCTCTAAACCCGCTGAGATCACTTTTTTATGTGTTGCTTTTACTCACATTTGTTTTTAGTTTGTTTTCTCTTCTCGACTGTGTATATTTTCTCTACCAATGACCATTGAATATATTACAATTTTGCACAATTAAAAAAAAGGAATGGGGGCATACAACATAGCGAGTGAGTGACCATAAATATATCACAAGGTTTGAGCCAAAGAAACATGAAAAATAAACTCCAAAAAAAAATACGAAACATGAAAAGAAACTACCTAATAAAACTTTACAACTCCATATCAGAAAAATCACTAGCCATCGAATCTTCTTCACAATTCAAGTTCCACAGGTGCTCAATTAAGTCATCCCTTAAGGCGATGTGCGCCTCTTCGTTGCGAAAAGCTTCTCGTCCTCGCATGAATTGAGCAGCTACACCAGTAGGGCGCGGAAGCGGTGGAGGCGGTAGCAAATCCTCGTCTTCCAAATACTCATAACCCGGGTTACCTTGATCCTCAATTATCATATTGTGCAAAATGATACTTGCATTCATGATCAAACATAAAGAACTAGGTTGCCACATCCTAGCGGCGCCCCTAACTATGTGAAAACGTGCTTGCAGCACTCCGAAGGCGCGTTCGACGTCTTTGCGAGCTGCTTCTTGACATTTGGCAAAATACTACGTAGAATGATCGGATTCACACAATCAGTTTGAGGAATATTATTGCAGAGAGAAAGACAGTAAGATAAGGTGGGGACTCACTTTTAGTTTGGGTGTGGAGGGAGCGCTATAGGATTGGATCAAAGTGCCCCACTTGGGGTATATCCCATCAGCGAGGTAATAACCAGTGTTATATTCCTTGCCGTTGACCTTGAAGTGTGAAGGCGGGGCAATTCCTTGAGAAAGGTCGCGGAATAGATTTGACCGTTCTAGAACATTGATGTCATTGTTGGTTCCGGGTAATCCGAAAAACGTATGCCAGATCCACAGATCACGCGTGGCAACAACCTCCAGAACTAGGCTTGGCTTACCCGATCGACCCGCAAAGTGACCTTGAAGAGCTTTCGGGCAGTTCTTCCACTGCCAGTGCATACAGTCGAGCGAGCCGAGCATACCAGGGAAACCTCTCTCGGCGTTTTCGGCAAGGATTCGCTGTGTATCCTGAGCGTTGGGCTTGCGTTGATACGTCGGACCAAAAATTCGTATGATCCCGCTACAAAACTTCAGTAGACATTGGATGGCGGTAGACTCGGCGATGCGCAAGTATTCGTCCATCTGATCCGCCGTTGTCCCGTAAGCAAGCTGACGTAGGGCCGCGGTTACCTTCTGGTGTGGAGAGTTACCAGGTTTCCCTATCAATTAGATTATCATCAGTTTCCAATTTTTTTTCCAAATTATCTATATAGTGTATCTTGGAATAGAAAAAACTTACCAGTGCAATCCGATCGCTGTGTAAAATAAACATCGTCTTCGCCAAGGGCCGTCATAATACGCAAAAACAACAATCGACTCATCCGAAAGCGACGACGAAAGAGAGCTTCGCCGTAAACAGGATGTTCGTTGAAGTAATCTTCCATGAGTCGGGCATGTCCGGCGACTGGATCACGAGGCAGATTGGGTGATTTGCCGGGGAGAGAGCCACCAGGTCGTGCACGAGTCTCGTCTTCTTCCAAAGTTACAAGCATGTTCAACATGTCTTGGTTGAAATCGGCGAGGGTAGATAGCTGTTGGGAGCGTATAGATGATCCTACTGAATATAGGGCCAGGAATTGAGCGAGATCATTTCTCATTGTGACACGCGCGAGGTAGGCAATTGATGAACAATAACGAAGAAAATGAAGTCGAGCAGGTTGATAGTGGACAAGAGAAGGAAATAAGAATATATGTACGAGTGAAAAACAGTTTAAGTATGGTAATGCAGTATAAGTGAGTGGGGTAAAAGTTAGATTCACAGTTAAACGGATAGATAAACAAGGTAGCTATAATTGTGGTGCTACTTATATATTCTAGCGCCTGCCTATTCCTATGCCGCTTTGTTGCTTTGGATCGATTAATAGGCGCATCATGTTATCTTTTTAGACACCTAGATATATAAAAGATCTAGATAGGAATATATTAGAGAGTACGTGACCCTATGTGGCCTTGTGCTCATTGACCAAGGCTGGTCTACATCCTGTGTAGCCTTGTTATCAAGCGAGCATTGTCTCGCTCGATCACAATCTGTCTTTTTATCACACGGAACGGTGAGTCCGGATTGTTTTCGCATGGCACTGGCAGGCGTATGAACGCGGGCATGTGATCCAGAGTGACCGGTGCTTGGGTCATCACCTGAACGCAAAAATCCTACAAGAGAGCTGTGGGAAATACAGGCCTGTATGACACGTTCAGGCCCTGAACCGGTGGTCATGCTCTAATGATTTCAATATGTGACTTTTGAGCTCCCGCGGAGCTACGATTCATGGGATTAGACATCGTCTTATGATTTCTGCCGGTTGTGGCCTTTGATTATTGCCAGCCTTTCCGTCCTTTGAAAGGTGTGAGCACATGCCTTCACTCTTGGAGTTGATATAGACTTCGGCCAAGTGATTCCGGGTTTGATTCGATCTGTCCCACCTCTTGAAAGGTTTGTTCGCATCGTTTCTTGGTGTTGTGAAAGGCAATGACAGAGGTTGAAAGGTCCCAGGTAGCTCCGTGGAAAGATTAAACCTGGCTTAAACCTATGGGTGAAGCCAGGAACGACCTTAGCAGTTTGGCAGGGCTTATCTCCACGGGAGCTCAAAAGTCACTTTTTGAGATCATTACCCCTCATAGGAGCATTCCGGGGTCCTCACAGATCCGAATTCCACCATTTTGCCTTCTTCGCATTCGTCACACCACACCACAAGACGAGGAGATAAATCGATCGAGTTGAAAGTCAATGTGCTCACAATTCCAATACATTGGCTCTCTATGTCTTCAGTATGTCCCAAAGGGACCGTATCCGTCCAGATGTCTTGTCAGACATCGAGCCTATCATCTTGGTGGACCAAAGAACACCGTAGTTAAAGCCATCACATACACTCAGAATGGGGACCCAACTGAAGTGCGCAACTTGAGGTCACTTGCTGAGTCCCATTCAAGATATATCTGATTAATGGTTTATTTTCGATCGGGGTGGGATCAAATCTGAACCCAGGTGGTTCAATACAACTCTTATCTCTTACCTGAACCTCGGGCCAATGAATTGCGATTGAGGATGAGATTGTCACCACTCAGTTAAGCTCTTCCACATCGCTATAAGTAAGAAAAAAAACCGAGGGCTAAACTTTCACCATCCGCAAAAACCATCTTCAGACCCCGCCGATATCAGTAAGCTCAGTGCCGGATTACCCAGTTTGATCGGTCTAGAGTCATTTATCTAAGTCTTGATGTATCCGACAGACACCATACAGGGTCGCTACCCTTGGAAACCCAAGCCTCGGACTGACTTAATAGGATTGGAGAATCAGTCAGTTTATATTGCTGGGAATGAAGGACTGGGTGTTATTGAGCAGCTGGGTTCAGAGGTGGATCCTGATCATTGGCGTGTAGGGGATTGGGGTATGTTCTCAGAAGCTGAGCCCACACTGTTCCCAGACCCCGCGTTTTGCACTGATCTTGAAATGCCTCAACAATATATCCTCACGCGTGGCTATGCGAATTTGCCACCGATACACGTCCATTTGTCTAGTCATCATGGTCAGCACGGAAACAAGCTGTTGCACCTGGGTTCCAACTCATAGACTCTTTCTTGGCTACACCTTCAGGGAAAACCGCAACTAGGAACTTGGCAATCACATACCAATTCAAAAGCTACAGATTTGATCAAATTGTCTAAGTCGAAGAAGTTGACCGAAGTGCAAGCAGCAACGATGGCTGTAAATCTTGCCACAGCCTTCCGACTTATCAAAGACTATTATCACCCTGAAGACCCACATTTCAAAGGTCAAGTGCCATAGCTCACTCTGAGATATTCTATCATCTCAATATCGTCAGATTACTGATTAGACTGACACGTGCGCAGATGGTTGGATCATTCAAAATGGCGCAAACTCGAGTGTTGGTCAATTTGTGATTCAGCTTTGTAAGGCTTGGGGTATAGGTTGTATCGGGTTTGTCAGGGATAGGTTGGCGCAATTTTCCTTGCCATTGGACTCATGACTCCTAGATCTCTGACGTGACATTGCTTCAAAGACCTGAACTCGAATCCCTCAGGTCTCATCTGATCGGACTCGGTCGACCCGGTCACACCAAAATCATTACATACGAAGAGTTTGAATCTGACGACAGCCTACGTGATGAGCTAAAATCTCTGAATCTTTGTCTCGGATTCAACTGCGTGAGCGGCTCAGTGACAAATCAAATCATGAAAGTCTTGCGACCAAATTCAAGCTTGAGTACGTCATTACAGATCACTCAGTCCTGAGCTTCATGTCATCTGAATATAGACGTTGTTTCATCATACTTTGCTTGAGCAGTCACTTATGGAGGGATGTCGATGAAACCAATAACCGTGCCTACTGCGTCTTTGATATTTAAGAACTTACAATTGAAGGGTTTTATGCTCACACAATCCCTCGCCACTCAGCCCGCATCTGCTAAGGCAGACCTCATGCACGATCTCCTTGCCCTGGTCGAGGAAGGACACGTTTCAGAACAAGATAATGCTGAGGTTATCGATGTCGATGGACTTGACAAAGTAAAAGACGCGCTTATGAAAGCTATGGGTGGTAAGACTGGAAAGAAATATCTCCTTCGATTCTAAATTGTAAGCAAGGACATCGCAACCTCTATTTATTTTTGTTCGACCTCGATTGCTATAAATCCCATAATATGCCTGGAGTTATATCGAATCAAAATGATATCACTGCTGTTTCAATTAGGTGCGCAGCCTCCAAACCCCAGATCTCAGATGTCCTGAAACCCCAAAAGAATTGCTGGAGCACATCAAACACTTGACTCTCAAGATGCCCAGTCAATTGATATACAACAAGCCTGGCTTATTTATAAACAAGTAGCTCTTGAAGGGTCTTCCAGTCCTCAAGAGTTATCTGTGAAATTATCTGACAATCTCTATTGGAGGTGATCTACCTCTGATGCTTGTCCTGTTAAAGTAAAATCAAAATAGCAAGGATGTCATGTGAATGAAACTTTCTTTAAGCAAAATTGTTTCATTACATTTATTTTGCATGATTACACATATGGTATTTTGTTCATTCATACTGTCTGTACTCAATTTAAACTTAACGTCTCAAACTGTATATCATTTATAACCTGTAAGAGCATCCACTATGGTTGCGTTAACGACCTGATTTAGCGTTACAAGAACGCTAAAATCCCCACAGGTCCACTATGGACCTGATTTAGACTTGCGGTCCCTACGACCGCGTTAAAGCTTGCACTCCGTGTGTGTAGATCTACGCAAGCCTACGACTTGATTTATCGTAGGATAATCCATCAACAACTGTAGTTTTTGAAACATCAACCTTCCAAACTTTACATCTCAAGACTTTGAACCTCAAAGTTCAAACTTCAAGACCTCAACTTTGAATTTCTCGAAATCGACGTTCAAACTTCGATTCGTATCTGGCATTGGGTGCGAAGTAGTCTTCGTAAAGTTGTTTACCGCGAGCAATACGGTTCCTATCTATGCGTATACGAGTATGAGGTAATGAAGGATGTGGCAGGAGCTCGTTGAAAAAGAAGTCAAAGACCAATTGGTCATCATCCTGCTGCTCATCATCATCATTTGATGACTTCAAAAGGGCAATGATTTGTTTTTTCAAGGAGCTCGGCAGGCATTTAATGAATATTTTTTGGATGAAGTTTAAGAAAAAATAAGATAATTCATCTCAAAATTGAACCACTGTGGATCTGGTTGATTCACAGTGATTTATCGTTGGTAAATCAGACCTAACATCATCCCATAGTGGATTTCATGCGTTTACCAATTTAGTTGTTACACGCATGATTAAATTTCGCGCTCAGGAACGCAAATTTTACGATAAATCACCATCATGATAGTGGATGCTCTAAGAGCGATGAGTTGCAATCCCTCTTTCCTCATCCAAGTTCTTCATCATGATTTGGATGAAGGTGAGTCTCAACTTGTGTGAACTGTGTTATTAGATTTGAGGTTTTCATCCTGAATCATAACCATGCTGCTCTGAGAGGTATGTTTTTCATTTGAGTATTTGTTTCATACTTGTTGTTTTTTGTGTTGTATCATTCAGTTGAGAAAGTAATAAAGAACTGAGGTCAACTCGTGGAATTTGTTCATTCTGAACCATAACCATCCCTGCTCTGGCAGTTTCACATGTCCTACTGGCCAAGTAGAAATTTTTGGAAATTTCAAGAGCCACATAAGCTATGTTTGACCAGATAGTGATCTTCAGTTCCCTTTGGAAGACTGTCAATCATTTTGCAACATCTAGAGACTATGAGTGTGCACACAGAATTGTTTTGTTTGCTATGATTAGCAAAATTGGAAGAGATGATATTCCTCCCACCAAAGTCACACATACTTTACCCATGATGCCTTGGTATGCATGGTTGAAACAGTGGTCAAAAATCTGACCCTACAACTAGTAGTTATGAGCTAGATATTTTACCTGACTGGTCATCTGTAACCTTGTGTGTTAAACTGAAATAATGAACATAATTTTGAACTTACTATCAATAAGGATATTTGTATTTGTAGATCCATGATATCCTGATAGTTTGGGACTCCAAGGCAGCTATAAAAGTTGAGAGATAACTGAGAAAGTACAGTTGTTTTTGGAATCAGTGTTGTTGGTTTTCATTTTTTTGTTTTTTGTTTCAAGTTTTTAGCTTGCTGACACCAAGTAGATTTTAAGTTGTTGCATATCCAGATGGATATCCAACAATCTTTTTGCATCTCACTTTTGATCAATGAAACAAACCTCTTACTAAAGAAGACCAAGCCAGTGTTGATTCAACAACACTCTCATTCAACACCTGTTTCCATTTACTATGGCCAACCAAAGATTAAAAAAACCCTTGTCAGTATCAGAAGTGGCTGGATTGATCTCTGTGTGGTTTTTCATATATTCCTTCAGGTTCTCCAGGCTTGATGGGGTTTCAATCCCTCAGCTGTGCCCTGTAGGGAGGGCACCTCATTAGAAATCTTCTTGTGTATAGATCTTGATATTTTTGGACACACATCAAATCAAAATCTACATACTGGTTTTAACAAGCCTAAAACTCAAAACAAAAATCAGAACCAAAACCAACAACACCAGTTCTTAAACATCTGTACTTGGGGATTAAGAGCACTCATGCCAAACGTAGAAACTATCAATCAAGTTGAAACAATTGGTATATCAACTCTGGTTGGGTTCAAACTATAGTTTAAAAATTACATTACAATATAGTTCCCCAGCATGATTGTGCTATATAATAGGTGACCAACTCCCATAATTCATTTGTATTACAGTGATGGATGCATTGATCATTGGCTGTGTGACTTGATACTTGACTTGAATTTCATGAAAGAAAACCCATGATACACTTCAAGTTCCATATATCTTTGGTCTGGATTGTGCTTCAAAATGGCTCTTGACCAAGGTCTAAGGTCTGAGATGTTTAGTGTTTCCTTAAAAAAGAAGATCAAATTAGTCAGATCTTTCTGAAAATGTAGATGAGTCAAGCTAAGTCTGCCTGTTCCATTGCACACATCACTCGTGGACAATGTGAGGTATGAAAACTCTGACCAGGCTTAAATTTGAAACTGTGTTTTTGCACTTGAGGTACATTTTTTCCCGTTTGCTCATATTGAAACTTGTCAGTAATGATACCTTTTCATACAAATGACCAAATGACCAAAGCAACTCTTCTGGTCTTAGTGGTCTAGCATACAATATGTAACTAGGTGGAAATGTAACTCTGTGCCCTTTGAATTCCTCCTAGCATCAAATTTCTTGGGCAACATTGATGTGCTTTGAAATTTTTTACAATATGGTTCAAGTTTACTATTGGTATTACACACAGTTGATCTACTGGCTACATTTACATTCAATCATTCCACCTTGATGTGATCTCATCATCTATGTATATATACATAAATATACTATCATATCTGTCTGGGTACTTGTTTGGCTCAATTCTTCTTTTCATTGCCCACATACCATAATCAATTTCAAATTGGTCCTGTGATTTTGTAAGGGATAAAAACATGACATTCTGTCATGGGAGTAGGTGTATGCAATTAGACAGGGCACACTTATGTTTTGCTTCCTAGCCCAGCTCCAAATGATCCTCACTCAGTCACACACAGGTTTATTTAGAGCCAGGTGAGTGTTTCACTCAGCTCTTTTGATTGTTTTATCTTTGACATAGATCATGTCTTCATATCTTTAGGTGAACAACTGAATCTTTGAGAGCCACACAGTAGATTTTGTGGAGCTAGTTTTGAACACATACCAATGTTCCCAGTTTAATCACACTCCAGTAATCTCCTGAAGTACCCTATGCCAGAAAGAATTTGGAGTCTTAGTGAAGGCCACCAAAGGCCTTACATATTCCAGCCATCACATAGCTATGGGATCTGATAGTCTAAGCCTGTGTTACTGGGGTCACAGCAGGCCAAATGCTTTCATATATGGCTTGAGTGTTGCTCTATCATCTACACAGTGAACAATGTCAAATTGCCTGGTTAGAATCCTGGTGTAAAGAGTTTGAAACAGTGGGGAAGCAGAAAGGATTTACTGGCTCACCTGTTGTGGAATATGGAATTAGGTGAAACATTAAGTATCAAAGCCTTCACATTACCTTGCCCAATGTGTTGGCAAAGCTTTTCAAAGAAAAGTTTCTGAAATTGCACATATACTGAAGACCATTTTTATTTCAGGTCATCAATCAATTGTGTCAAAACAATTTGACATAAGTCCATGCTAAGAATTAACCAGCCTGTAAGAGCAAGCAGACTCATAGATATTTCCATGAAATGGAGATGAAAAAGACTAGCTGAGCACAGGTCTTTAAGATCAATATTGAGCCTGAAGTAAGTTTACATGCATTTATCTCATCTCATCTCATCTCATCTCATATGCTCTCTTATCACCCAATTGGATACCATATGCTCCCCCTCTCAAAAGCATTTCTTGGAGACTACCCTGCTTATGGAAGGAAATGGTCTAACCAGATTTATAATAACTCCACAATATTTTGAGCACTGTAACTCACGGAAATCACACCCCTGCGCAGAACCAATGCCATCTACCCCATTCTTGGAAAGATGAAAGAGAAGGCTGTCAAATAGTTCAATGACACACTTTTACACAAGACTCTGGTCATGGCATAAGTCCTCCACCCATTTTTCAGACTTGAGTTTTTTGACCAGTGGTTTGGGCTTCATTCAGATGCAAAGATGATGACAGGTGAAGCAACTCTCAATGTTTACACTGAGGGTATCAGCTGTCAGCACCTGATAAGAGAAAGCTGACTGCTTCCCAAGTCAAAGCAGATCAAACCCACAGAACACCAGGAATGTCTTCTCTTAAACCAGGTAGCTTTGGCAGCAATTCAGAAGAAAAACTAGAGGTTGAAGAGGCAGAAGATTTATAATTGAAACAGTTTTTACATGTAAATAAAAAAGAAATGCAGAATAGTATGATGTTCAGAATTCAAAATCAAGTATGCAATGGTGGGGACTAAGTGTCTAGGTGTATTTCTGGTACAGGTATATTACTGTTGTGAAATGCTCACTTGATCCTATTGATGGTACTCAAACGCAGTTATCAATTACTAAAACAGAATCAACAGACTCTTCATGCACACAGCTGAACACATTTTTTCCTCTGCATCAGATGTCTTCTCTTGCAGATACATTTTGACCTGTGTTTTTGTTTCCCTGCCTAATTTGTGTTGTGTTTCTTTACTCTCATTGAATCAATCTTATGTATCTTATTTTCAAAAACACCACTGTTCTTGATGTTGTAGCACATCTGTATTGTGTAGCACACCAAGAATGGTCATTTGCAATGAGCATAGTGGACATAGCATGTAGCACATTGGCTTCCCACAATCCTGCCAAGCCTCAAAATCCCTTCCTTTTTTGACCTTCTGGGCTAACCTTGCAGGGTTACAAGAATCTTGTGATAAGTAGCTATGTTGAGCAGTAAAGTCCTGTAGCAGAGTGTAGCATAGCTTACTATGTTGACCCAAGTGCCCAGGAGGGCTCAATGTTTCTTATAGTTGAAAATGGGTTTGGGATATAATCTAATGACAGTCATGGAAGCTTCTACAGACAATCCCTTTAAAGTTTCAGTAGTAAAGTTCCTCACAAGGAGTTGCCCTAAATACTAGATCCTGGAAGTCCAGAAAAACTTGGGGTGCAAGGCAGGATAGAAGATGTTTAGCCTACTTTGGCTTGCGTGGATCATATTTCCCTAAGGTAATTGTGTGAGTTTACCCTTAAATCTCCATTTATTGTAGTAGATGGGAAAAAGCTTGGGACACTTGTATGTCTCAGAGTTTCCTCAAACAACTGGATAACAGATGTTTAGAAAGAAACATCCAAAGCAATCTTGGATTTCAAAACCTGGAAGACTGTGTCCTAGATATTGATACAAGATTCAGTCTTGCCCTGGGAGATATCTGACCCAGATACCTGGGCAGTAATTTTCTGAGGAATTGGGTACAGAAATCTGATAGACTTCAACAACAGAAAGAACTGGTAAATATTTTTTTGAAGTCAAGTGTGTACATTTCTGACAGGAACTTAAGCCTTTCATGCAAGAATCTATTGAAACTCGAGTCACCTATAAGGTGAACTAAAGGTGTTGAACAAACAAACCTTATAGCAGCCAGCAAACGGCCGTAAGTCTTATGGCTCTGAATGGCTCTGAACACTAAAGACAGAAATAGAAATATCACACCTTATAGCAGCCAGCAAATGGGTGTAAGTCTTATGGCTTTGAACACCAAAGACAGAATCAGAAATATCACACCTAAAGGTGTTGGACAAACAACAGCGTATCTAGACAAAGTATAATGATATTAAAAAAACAATTTAATAGATTGGTCATTTGAATTTAGGAAGAGATAGTATGAAATCCACTTACACGCCACTTTATACCTCAGTGAACTGATGAGGTAAAAGTGGTGTTTGTGGAGTGGTGCTCTATTTAAATGTGATACATTAGTGATATTAAATTAGGTTTGACATTTGTATTGTTTAGGTTTGAGTATGTGTATTGATCGTATTGAGTTTGATTTCTTGAGTTTGAGCTTATGTAATTAAGTTAAGTTGTAATTGATTTGACGAGTTTGGAATGTTCTGTATTCTAACATTTCAAGATTCATATCAGCTTCAGAATCTTGATATACTCATCTAAAATTGCAACTGAGGCGAGGTGAACTGAGCCTTCTCAAGGCAGCTCTTTCAATTGTAATCAATGGAAAGCT
The DNA here is from genome assembly GCA_022264835.1 of Melampsora americana. Taxonomy (NCBI): domain Eukaryota; kingdom Fungi; phylum Basidiomycota; class Pucciniomycetes; order Pucciniales; family Melampsoraceae; genus Melampsora; species Melampsora americana. Next base: position 1,181,136 of record JAIFHY010000003.1, on the reverse strand, counting down.
TTCCAAGCCAGAGTGTCATCAGATTATCCATATTATTTTGTCTGCCTATTACATCCTTGGAGAAAATCAGAATTGATTGTCTCAGAGCTTGCAATCAACCCTTGATGCCTAGATATGAGTGTCACGCAGCAACTCAATACCAATATTGCTTCACCCTGCTATGGTAACATATTTTGTATTAATTTGAAACCTCTGCTGTTCCCACTCATAATAATAATACTGCTTCCTGGATGAATTGCACAGATTCTAGGAAAGTTTCAAGGACATGTGATGTTACTGTGAAAAAATATAAATTTTTAGATCTTTCTGTTTCAGTCTGACTGTGCAGTCAATAATTGTTTGGTCCATGTAGAACAAGAATCTCATGTTGGATGAGAAATAGTAATTCTACCTTTTTTTAACCTTTTTTTAGGCTATCCACATATGTCAACAAGCTCAAGTCTAGTCAAAACCTTGCTGATTGTAGCTCTGAAAATTTGGTATTTTGATTTTTGCTCAGGGCTACAATCAGGTTATCCAGTATCCAGTGAATTTCAAGGGGCTTCTGAATATATCTCTTTCCCAGAGCTCATTCATGATGAGAATCACTTTCCCATGAAAGGTTTTCAACACAATTCAGAGAAAATAGTGGATTCTCTAGAAAATTCAAACATCCGGGAATCTCATCAATCATATGATGGCCTTGACAGAAACACAAGGCCTTCAAATGCAAAGTCTAATTCAATATGCACATCAGAACCTAACAATCTCACACAGAAAATATCAGAGCTCAACCAACACATTTCATACTCACCAGAAACAGCTTCTCTACAGCATGGGGTCCAATTTCCACCTGCAGAATTCAGCAACATGGCAGAAGACACACATGAATCATCACCCCAATGTTCATTGTCTACCCAAACAGCTGACATTTTTGATCATAGGCAATATATTGATGAATATCTTCAATATTTTGAGACCAAAATCACAAATGATGTATCAGAAAGTGATCCTTTGCACCTGAAGGAAGCAATATGGAAAACTCCAGATCAGACTCCAGAAGGAAATATGATTACCAAAAGCAGTGAAAGTCTTTTACCTAGTCAACATCAATATACTACAGCCTGTCACATAATAGATCAAGAACCACCCAGCCTGGGAAACCATTGTCTGGAAGGTGAAATCCCGGCTATCCGGACAATTCAACCACTCCCCACAGACCTGAACAAATTGGACAATTCATCAAATTATATCACCCTCAACCATATGGCCGGTGGAACAGTGGGATTGTGGAATGAGCCAATAGAATATGGACAAGAAGAATCTATATCCTCACAGAACAGTGTTGTAGAGCCAGTATCACACTTGCTTGTGGGACCTAAATCCAAGAAAATGAAGAGAAAATCCACCAAGACTTCAAAAACCAAAAATAACTACAAATTTTCCAAATTAGATAAGAAGGGAGATTCAAACTCTGGATTTGCTGATAGACTGGATGCCACAGACCACTCTTATAGACAAAAGAGTAGCCATCCCATCAAAACTTTTGGCTGGGATTCCATTGGCCATAGAGTTTTGGAACAGAATCAAATCTCACCAAGATCTGAGGACTGTTTCTCTGAAATCAGGATCAATGACTATTCTAAGAGGAAGCTTCTGGTTCTTCAAAGACTTGGAGTGATCAACACAAATAGGTCACCCAAGCTTTGTCATGAAATATATGACTTCTTCCGTGAGATCTATCAGAGCTTTGAAGACAGAAATGAATTTAGTGATGGAGAAAGTGAAGCTGTAAGGCTATCTATAAAAAATGCAGGACATGGTGTGACCATGACTTTCCTTGGTATAATTAGAGTTTTTGAGGCTGATCAGAATGGTATTCATGACATTGAAGACCTACTATGTGATGGTTGGAGTTTTATTCAAGATTTCTATAGTGATTGGAAGACAGCAAAACATGAACATTTTGTTTTTGGAACAACTGTCCAATTCAATCCAGATCTGTCCTATGATCCTTATTTTCACCTAAGATATCTCAAGAAAATAAATAAAAGCGCACATGTTCCATTGTCATTGGCTCATTCAATATCACTCCTTTGGTCAAAGCACAGGGGTCAATCCAAAATCCCTAAGGATCTATTCAAAGATTGGGAACAAGTGGAAAATGTATCAAAAATTGATTCATTATCACCTCAAGGTGGACTCTATGGAAGGCTTAATATCAGAAATATGGCCTTTTGGGGACCTGAAGAGTTCACTAGAAGACACTGGTACATCAATGGTGGAGAAAATATCAATTCCAAGGAACTATGGTCATGGGCCTCAGATGCTGCACAGCTCCATACCTCTGTGGGAAGAGAGGCATGTAAAGATTTACACAATTTTTTTGAGGATCTGATACAGAAATTACATATGCTATACAATCTTAATCTCAAGAAGGTAGATGATTTGTACAATTTTTCAGCTGAAGAAAGCCACCTGTTCAATGAATCACATTCTGAAAATCTTGCTCGGATTGTCAGAGCTGTCAGCTTGGCAGAGTACAGAGTGATAGTACCTTTTCTTGGTATAGTAAGGATCTTGAATGAAGATAAGTTAACTTCAGACCAGCTTCAAAGATTGCTCAACAACGCAATTGAATTCCTCAAGGAGACATTTTCCAAGTGGAATCAAATTGATTTCCATCCTCAGAATTTTCATGAACTATTTCACCATAATCAAGTCTCTAAGAAATTCCACAGTGCTCTTGGTGGTCTGGAATCCCCTGTTACCATGTTCAAGCGTCTCGCAAGCCTTCCTGATCAACATCACTCACCCAGTCCAATGATTCTGAATCTTTTGAAATTGTGGCATCAATCAATCACCACAAGCAGGCTAATTTCAGAAAATCACCCACAATTTCCAATTGCAGATATACCTTCTGTCTACTACCATGTGTTGCAAAATCATTTTGCTAAGCTTTTGGCTAATTTTTATTCCAAGTCCTCAAGGAACATACAAAGCAATGTACAAAGTTCCAAAATAATCAATTCTTCAGCCATTCATCGTCTCATGAGAGAAACATTCACAATCAAGGGGTCTGAATGAACTCAATGACCAACTTGACTTCAAACTTTGATCTTTTTATCAAATATGCTACACTACTGCTTGACATATAGAGCTTATCCTTCATCAAAACAGATGGTGAAGTTTGGAGTTGATCTCTTTTCTTTGTTTCATTCTTGTCTCATGAATTTAGTTTGTGTGCTTGCGTGTCACATTTTGGCCAGGAATTTCACAATTCTTTTGTATTACATGTGTGTCAAATTGGGGACACTGTCAAGTTAATGGGTATGCTTTGAAATAAGGAGGCTAAGATGTTGAATCAAATTTTCCTTGCAAATTTGGGTGAGGCACAAGAAAAGCACCCTGCAAGATTTTTGGAATTATGTTAACCTGTGTTCAGTGACCCCTTTTTTTTCCTTGTTAATAAAACTTTTTTCTAATTGTATGCAATTGAACACTCAAATGGTCCAAATCCAAAGTCTGATCAAATTCCCAAAAGTGATTTCATGTGAATTTTTGATATAGAAATCTGGATGATTTGGGGAATTTTGTAAATTTCAGTGTGGGTTGGATGATAATCTGCACAAACAATGTCTTGTTCTTAAAGAACTAAAGATCAAACACATATTAGCTGGAGGGATTGAATTAAACAAGGTAAGAGGAAAGCAACTCTCATCAAACCAAGTCCTTTCGTGTACTCAGTGATGTGACCACTGACAATGTGAGTCTTGAAGATGGTGACATCCCCAAAAGTACATAACTTTAAAACTTGTCTGATTGACTCAATTGAAATATGTCAGAGGTTTCCTGAAGGCCCAGATGCACTCAGGAGGTTGTTCTTTCCATTAGATTTTTCATGAAGCAGTATAGAGGATTTTTAGTGAAGAAGAAATTTGACAGGGGCAGGCAGACTTGACAGAACCAAAAAATTGCCTTGATAGAACTCAAATGAAGTAGTAAGTGCCTCAGAAAACAATATCAGTGTAGCTACATAGAAATGGAGACATTCTTGTTGAGACATAAAGTGTCAGGGGCAAACAAGCATGGAATGTTTATCAAGAGTAGCATATTTTACTTCATTTTAATTGAGTCCATTCAAATGGCATTCCCTCCAAACCCAGCCCTATCTACTTGGTCTATAAAGTACAGCAGCCAAGATTTGTAGTGACCACCACATGTTTTTGAATTTTTGACTTTCAGACATTCAAGCAGATTTGGCCAGCTTACAGCCCTGATAGTATTCCATCCAGGTTAGGGTATGTATATCCAGACTGAATCCAACTCCAAATACACAATCAATGATCTCAAATATAAATTTGATCTCCTTACTTTGTCAGCAAGCATTCTTTACATGTACCCTTCACTCTACCTTGTCCATCTAATCTTAATATCATTGAACCATAACAGATTGTGTTGTACCAAATCAGACATACATTTTCCTAAGTCCAACCTTACTTATTTCAAATGTCTATGGATATCCACAACTGGTCTTAAGTGTATTTGCCTGAACTTGAATTAATGTCATTTGAGTCTTGATTTAGAAACCGAATTATTTATCAGACTATCTATAAACCTAAGCACCAAAAATTGATCAATATCAATCCTTGAACTTCTCAAGATCATCAATTTTAGTCTCTTGAGGATGTGGTGTATTGCTATTCATGAGGGTATCCAAAGCCACCCTATTTTGCTACCACCTTTTCACAAAATTTGTTTTCAAAATATCATTTTTTGTTGTAAAAATGAATTGTACAGAAATCCTAATTTGTTTTCCCCACCAAACAAACAAGAACCTTAAATCTAAGTATATTGTTGACAGTTTTTGTAAAAGGTAATTGCAACATAGTTACTTTGAGTACTCCAATTTTTGAATTCTTTGTCTGGAACTGGGTTCCACAAACATCCAAGTGCTCAGAATGTGATATGATGAATCAGCGTTTTTGAGCATAAGTACGTGGTTACTTGTGAGTCTCCTTGATGAAAGCAAAGTTTGTCAAGATCAATATTTGAAAAGTATATAGATTCATCCAGGTCCTGACATCTGTTTTAATTTCTTATCTCTACCTCTTACTCTCCTATCATGAGCCAATTTATTACTACTATTCCTACCTCTTCCTCTCCCTGTTCCTCTTCCACCATCTCCTCCTCCTCCTCCTCCCGCGCCACTTCCTCCCCTTCCTCTCCCACCATTTCCTCTACCTCCTCTACCTCCTCGACCACTACTACCCCTATCAGAAGTTTTAAATCCTTGATGTTGATGTTGATGTTGATGAGATGGTCCAGAGTCTGTCTCGGTTAATTCATCATTTTGATAAGATTGACTTTCACTCCTAAACGCATATCTACTTAAGATCTTCTCCTTTTCAGGCTATCCATCAAAACAGATCTCATCAACACATATTCAAGAAGATCCTTATTTTTAATGAATTACGTAAGTTATATGGTAGATGAAGAAAAAAGACCTCACATTACGTTCAAACATGATTCTCCAACTTTCTAATAGATCATCAGCGACCATTCCACCTTCTAATTTATCCTTCAATCGATTCCTTTCCTGACTTCCACGTGATGACCGATTAAAGACTTCTGGATTTTCTATATAGAATTTATATAAGATAGGTTGATTTGCTCGATTACTTAGGATATTCCCATTCTTGTTAGTAGTGGGTAAATGAGTTTCATTTTGAATTCCGATTGGACTTTCATCTTCCTCGTCTGATTCATCTTCTACTCCTTCTCTTAATGCTCTTGATCCCAATTTTGTCGGTATGAAAGCTTCATCATCATCAGAGAAGATGTCAATTGTAGTTTGATCTTCTCTTCCTTGAGGTTGTGTTTCATCTCCATCTGAATCACCTAGGATTATCAAGGGTGCTTCTTTTAAGTCTTCTTCTTCTTCATCTGATGAAAGCGCTTCTGCTCTAGCTTTGATCTTGGCTCGGATTTCATCTGTTAAGTGTGATTTATCATCCATGATCGAATGCTCATTCAACCTATTATTTCAAGTCAAATCCCAAAAAAAAACATTAGCATCATTGGTTATAAGAACCTCAAAGGGTCAGAAATTTTTCGATCGTAAGAAATCTTTTGACCAACTTATTCTTGCCTTTTCTCAGTAAACTAGTATCGAACTGATGATCATCAAAGATGTTCTTCCTAGAGTTCAAAATTTCTAACAATTGATCATCTTCTTGAATGTCTAACTCTTCAGTTCTACCTGAAAGGTGATCATCAATAAATCGAGCAGGACCTTCGATCTCATCTTGATATTCTTTTTTACTTTCAACATTCCAAATCACCATCTTTCGATCAATTTCAGGTAAGATAGATAAAATTTGATCAATTATATTTAAATATTTAGATTCCATCTTGACTGTTGAAATTGAATTAGATTTTGGTTTTGAAGATTGTGGATGAAGACTTTCAAGGAGACTAATAATCTTGGTTAATTTTTCTACTCCTTCAGATGGAAGTTGAAGTTTATTTGAAAAAGATAATATAAGATGATAAAGACTAGGAAGATGATCTAAGAGATCATGTAAGAATTGATGATTTTCAATATCTTCTATAAATCCTTTTGAATTAGGACAACATAAAATCTCATAAAGTCTTTCAATCAAATAAAGAGGTTCAGATGCAGGTGAAATCAAACGTAATCGGATCAAAATATCAGATTCTAATAAATTAAAGACGATGGAGATCAGATTATAACGAGAAAAATCTGATAAATTCGTTTGAATCGAATTATCTCGAGCTTTCGAATTGTATAAGTTGATTAACTTTTTGAGAACTTGATCTGATCTTTGAGCGATTGATTTAATCAGAGGTGGTGAGGATTGACTGATGAGACATAAAGTAAATAAGACACGTTCAAGGGTTTGAGATGTTTCGATCTTCGGTATACTTTCTATTAAATCATTCACTAATGAATTCAATTCAAGTTCCCAACCTTTGTTATCATCATGATTAGCAGCAAAGGTCAAGACTCGTTGAACAAGACCTTTATTATGTTGAGTATATAGGATAATAAAAGCTGGCCATGAGATAGTTTGAAGTGGGATTCCTTGTTCAGTGAATCTTTTGATGGTAATCAAGGTAAGTTTTCGAAGTTCAGGATGTGATTGATTGAGACAAAGTTGAAGTGATGAATGAATGCAAGAATGCAAAGTTTGAATGGGAAGAGTTTGATCTTCGATTGATTTTGATGTGAGCCAGACTTTGTGAAAATGTTCTTTGAATCCAGTTAAATCCTTTGACATCGATATCTTGTTTCTTCTTATTTGGTTCTTGTTCTGTTCTGTTCTGTTCTGTTCTGTTCTGTTCTGTTCTGATGAGGATGGTGGTGGTGGTCAGGTGGTACTGGTGGTGAGATGGTGATTGGTGAAGAATTAAGTGTCCTTTCATGTCACACACTGTGAAAGGATCATCTCTGGCTCTCACCCCACTGTCACTCAAATGAAGCCTAAATTCATGACTTGACATTCTGTGAACTCAGACTTGAATTGACCACATCTGAATCTCAATGATTCATGAACTTCACTCAGTTAGTCTTCATCCACAACTTCATTATTAAAGATTGTATTCAATTAATCTATATATCTACACGACTTTTTGGTTTTTTTAAAAAAAAATCAAACTTCTAAAAATGATTATAAAAATGATTTTTAATGAAAAAACTTAAATATATAATAAATAATACCTTACTATTGAAAATGCTATACTCTAATTAGATAAAGAATGAAAAAAGTTAACAACATAAAAATACGCATTTGTTGCCCCTTGAGACGAACTCACTTTTGATCATGAGAAGAGATCTATAAGGATCAAAAGAAAGAAAGATGAGGAGAAAGTTGATTCGAGTAAAATAGGTATTGATCAGATTAGATTACAGTGCTCGAATGAGATTGAGATGTGTACACATAAGATTGATGTACTTTTGATTTTGTTTTAGTCACTAAGAACTTAGAACAAGATGGGAGTTAATTAATCGAGTGTTGAAGATTATATGATGTATTGCTATAAATTGGCCTTGATGAGAGATAAAAAATTGATTTGAAATGCTTTATGCAGGATGCAGATTGATAAGAATCTTGATGATAAAAAATTATAAGACGAAAATGGTCAAAGTCTTCTCCAAATACAGTCCGCTCATCGGTAAACCGCTTGAAGAGTGAGACCCAGATCTTGTATCTATCCAACATTATCGATTTGATCCTAGGATGAAGATCAATGACTTCAAGATGTAGAGTTGAGAGCTGTTAACCTCGTTAGACTTCGAAACTTGGATTGAAAGCTTTTTGCACTCTTTCTACTCGCAGTGTCGTCATCTTCTTCCCTGGGTTTGAGAAAACTAGAGTTTTCCCAAACTGATGTCATTGTTGGTCTAGGTACCGAACTCTTGTTGGTTTGAGAGGATCTAATGCTGAGATGAAGTGATTTAGCATCATGTGTGGTCACCATTTTCTCAGCTCGTTCTTTTTTCCGTTTCGCACTTTGGAGGCGTTGCGTCACGGGTCCAGATGAAGGAACATAAGCGTTTGAAAATAAGACGTCGATGAGGTCGTCTGCAACTTGTATTGTAGTCTCGTGCTGATGTGATCTAAAGGGTCGCACACGATGTCCTGAAGAATGACTCGAACTTTCGCCCATGGTATATGTAGATGATGACATTTGAACTTTCTTCAGGGCACCAGATGGGTTATTGTAGCTTGAATTGGATGACAAGATAGAAGAGTCGGGTGAGCCGGTGCTAGATTTGTTGTTGCTATAGACTGTGGGAGAATGATCAAAAGGTCAGGTTCAGGCTTCACATTTGCGACGCTAGATATACTCAAGGCCTCAAAGCAAGATATAACTGACCTGATCTAGTATCCTCATGTGGAGAATGTGCATGATCTGAAATGGGCGACCCGCCAGCAGACCTACATCAGATCAGCATTACGGTCAGCCAGATTGAACATTGGAATGAATGATAAGATTGAGAGGAGATAGTATGTACGTTTTATAAGACGTAGCCCCACTAAGGTAGTCCATCTGAATCCGTAGCTTCAGGCTAGCATTGGTTCTACACTCTTGCAGTAAAAATTTGGTGTTCTCAACTCTTCTCTTTTGGTGAGCTTCAAACTCGTTTTCGCCAATGATAACCTGCTCCTTAGCATCCTGAGATATAAAGGGTGTGAATCTACTCAAATCAATCGCAACCGTTCCGTGTCTGGTCACTTCCCTTCTTCCATTCTCTCCGACATGTTCTCGTTTGACCACAATTGTCAACATACTAGGCTGCAGTTTACCTTCCTTTGTCATATTAATCGAGACGGGACATCGAAAAGCTTGCCGAAAAACGACCGAGTGATTCTTGACCTCAACATAGGGAGTGGAGCCAGATGACTCAGCTTTGCATGGCGCTTCGATCAGTTGAGAGGTTGGGGATGTAGGATTCGGGTTGTATCCTGGTCTAGGTGTCACTGAGCTGAGCTTGTAACCATCCTCCGATTCAAAGATCGAGTTGTTCATAGTGGGAGTTGCATCGGGAGTGAGAATAGAAGGAGATCTGAATCTACTGTGAGCCGAGTCTTTCAAAGTATAAGTAGTTCCCGTGACATTGCTTGGACGAGGTTGCATTGCACGGGCACCCAACTCGGTTTGGTAGCCCATTTGAGGATCATTGAATGAGTGATGACTGGGGAGATAAGTTGATTGAGTGAGAGAGCGTGACCGTCCCATGATATTGGAGCGTGGGTCGGATAAGTCACCCAAGTTGGTTTCGGATGGACCCGTTTGGGAAGGATGATGAGCTGAACCCTCGACTTGCTGGCTATCGTGAATGATACCAAAAGTTGAATGATGAGGTTGAGAAGAGCGGAGTGGGTTTTGAGGGATTGTTGGGACAAGATGAGACTCCTCGTCACTCATTGCCAAACGATGTGTGATAGTGGTAGCCACATGTTTGGCTTTCAATTGAGCTTCGAGGTGAACAGCGGTGATAGGATGAGTAAATTTCCATTTGAGTTTAAACTTCCCATTGAGGAGAGGTACGTTCATGAGTTGGTCTATGGTGATAGTACAATCGAAGTTTACCGTCCTATTGAGATTGAGAGCTCTTTGTAAGGCGTCCATTGAGAAAGTTCAAGTAGGATTGAGCAAGTTGATTGAAGTAAGGAGTAAGTGAATTTGAAAGTGATGACGAATAATTGGTGTCTTCTTGAGATTGGTCACAATTGAGATTATCATGAATCATCCAAGAGTTTATAAAGGAAACAATTCTACAAACTGTTGTAGTGGATTACAATTCGGTGTGACTGTTGACCAGGTTCGATACTAAAGCACAAGTTTAATAAAAACAGCTCAAGAAGAATTCACAGTAGAGAAGACCTTGAAGGTTTTAAGACTTACATACTTGTATACTTAACTACTGACCCCTGGTGACCATAAAATGATACGATTTGCTGTAACTCAATCTGAGCGAGGCAAAGAGTTGACAAAGACTACCGAGGAGAACGATGAAGAGTTGATGTGCAACGACTAGGTTTCGAATCTACCAACACTTCGTGGGTAGGAATCACGAATCAGGATTAGGAATCAGGATAGGAGAAAAAGGAGAAAAGGTTCAAACTGATAACGGCCATCGATTAAAATCAGTCAGTGTGAATGTGTTGTAGTTACGTAATCTGAATTTGAAATGCTCTAATCGGATTGATTCTATTTACAAAACGTGTGAAGGAAGGGACTCGAGCGTGAAGTGAAGAAAATTGTAATTTACTTAACTATTTTCATTCCTTTCTCCTGGTTTTTCATTTCATTTCATTTCTATACAACCTCAACCAGCATTTGTACTTCGAGCTTGAAAGTTTACATCTCAAAACATATCAAAAGGACAGTAAATATCCCTGACCACTGAATTATGTACAACGCACATCAACCCCCATGAAACTCAAGGTTGTCTTTCGTGATGATTTGTCTTTGACAACTTGAAATGTTGTGCGGGTCCTCATCCCATGAAAAAAGGCCTACATAGGAGCATCCGCAGGAGTGGAAATCGAGGCCTCTTGAGAAACTGACTTCTTACCACGAACTACTAACTAATCACGTGACCCGGTCCGTGACTGCGCGAGTAGTCGTCCAAATTTCATTTTCTCATTTTCCTAACTTTTTCTTCGCTCTCGACTCACCTTCATCACGCGATACCGGTCGATATGGAGGTCGACGACGCGCCGGATACCGGCCAAAAGGACCAGAGTGTTCCAAAGAACACTCCTCCAACTCGAAGCGCGTCCAACGCGTCTATCGACCCGACGGGACCCCAAGAAAGGCCGAAACAGGCCGAACCTACCACTCCTTTCGCCTTCGACAAAGCTCGTCTCAGTCAAGGCCTCAACCACTCACCCTCAATCCAGTCGTCTGATTTAGGAAACTTCGCTAAGAAGCGTTCCAGATTGGACACACCCGGAACGATCGCGACCGACCAGGCCTCGGAGTTAACGGGGAGTCCTAGGACGAACCGCATGCAGAAACTGTTCCCAAAACGAGCCGAACCGTCTCTCAAGGAGATGGTTGGCAAACTTTTGGAAGTTGTTAAAGCTGGTTTTCCGCTTGCAAACACGTCGAGAAAGGCAAAGAAGATCACGGTCGACGTTGAAACGGCGGCCGATATCTTGACCGTAACGGGGGCAGTCCACGACTTTATTATGTTGGAGGATGCCCGCCGAAATTTTACAACCCCAGAAGCTCTTGCTGGGGCAAACTCAAAGAGCAGACCCATCATATTCAAAGGGAAAGCCACTGACGACACATTAGCGGCGCTCACTGAGCAAATGTCCTACCTTACCTCAGTGGTAGAAAAACTACAATTGCCACCACAACAAAAGAAAGGAACGACAGTTCCTTCTTACGCACTAGCGGCATCAAAACATGCTCCACACTCCACAACAGCGAGCCAAAAACCAGCTCAAACCACACCAAAAACCCCGAAGATGGCGACAAAAGCCAAACCTTCGAACATGATAACATTAACACATGAGCCAGGGTCTGAAATATCATACCCAGGGCTATCCAACGCAAAATTGATCCAGGAACTCAATCTGGTATTCCGAGCTTACAAGATTAGGCTCAAACCAGAGGATGAATCCTCCATCAAAATTAAAAGTGTGAGACGTCACCCGTCAAACGACATAGACCTATACTTTGAGACCTCTGCGCTCGCGATGAGAGTCAAAGAACTCCCAAAGACTTGGATCCAAGGCTTCTCTAAATCCATGAAGATGAAAGAGGCACGCTATGAGATCATAGTTAATGGAATACCAACCACTTTTGATCCAAAGATACAAGATCATGTAGAAGAACTACAGGTTTGTAACGGTGAGCTTCTTAAAGACATGCTCTTTGTAAGATGGCTCAATCCCAAGATTCTGGAAGACCCTACGAAAAGATATTCATCTCTTCTGATAGGGTTAAAAACGGAAGAACAACTTCAAAAATGTATTACTAGTAAGATCTGGCATGGAAGAGGCAAACACCCCACTTCAAGGTGCTTACCAGCCCCTCCACGATGCTACAATTGCCACAAAACGGGACACACGGCGCCATCGTGCCCGATGGACCCCTTATGTCCCTTTTGCGGAGACAAACATCAAGCACACTGTTGCCCCGAAAAAGGAAAAACAGAAATGAAGTGCACCGCTTGTGCAAGATCCAAGGTAAAGCTTGAGCCATCAGTTAACATCAAGGTTTTTTTCGCATCCAATCCCAAGGATATCATTCACCACCCATTCAGCCCAGGATGCCCCACCAGAATAGCGGCCAACATGCCACCCTATAACCCAAGTGGATCACCTAAGATCGTAATTATAGACAACTCTGACATGAATATGACTCAATGTTAGAGCAACGACTATATGAAATTTTAAACGAAAAGAACACATCTTCAATTCTACAGCTGAATTGTCACCGCTCACCCCACGTCATGCACTCTCTTTTTAATCATGACCTCACTAATAAATTTTCAATTTTAGCCCTTCAAGAACCACATGTGAATAGAATAGACTTTCTACCTTCAAACCAAACGAATTGGGTCCTCATCAGCCCAACACCAGCCGGAAAAAACGAGGAGTCACGCCCTAGGGCATGCTTGTACATCCGAAAGGACTTGGAAGCAGCCCTCAACCCGATCTACTCCGCCTCAAGAGACATAGCTACATGCACATTAACAATTAACGACCTCACCATTCTCATCTCGAATGTTTATAACCAGCCGTCAACCTTCAAGGGCTTTGAGGCATGGGACGAACTCATGACAAGCCTACCACTACCCCTCCAACTCCTCCCGACCATCGTGACCACTGATGCGAACCTCCACTCACCTGCCTGGAATCCTCCCCACAGCGACACACACGATAAGAGAGCGGATGACCTCATTGACCTGATGTCAAAATGGGATCTCCGTTTACGATCACCAAAAGGCATACCTACGTATGGCTTGAGCTCCTCGACGACAAGGGGGACCACAGTTGACCTAGTATGGGTCAATGAACAACTCGACGATGTGATAAGAGCATGTCTCGTTGACTTGGATGACACCACCAACCACCTATCAGATCATCAATCCCTTATTACCGCCTTCACCACAACGTCTCCAAAAGAACCAAGAAATGCCCGAAACAAGCCCAAGCGAAAGAACTGGAACAAGGTAGAACCTCATACCTTGCTTGCGGAACTAATGACTTCTTTACCTGCGGTGACGAGGCTAACTACACAGGAAGAAATCGATGAATTCGACAGATCCCTCAGATCAGCAATAGTCACAGCGTTAAACAACAATTCGCCGAACAAGGCCCCCATAGGTAAGCACAAACATTGGTGGAAACCGGAGATCCTTGACCCCCTCCGTAAACAAGCACAGAAACTGCACCGACAATACAAAGCAAACAAAACAGAAGAAAATATGACCCAATATCGAAAAGCAAGAAATGCTTTCAATAGGAAAGTGGATAAGCTGAAAGAAGACAGCTGGAAGATTTACCTATCGACATTAACACACGACAATCTATTCCAGGCCAAACGCTTTGCCTCAGGCTGCCAACAGTCATCATTAGTTAATACGCTGATATCTAATGAAGGTAAAGTCTGTAATACTAATGATGAAAAGGCTAACCTGCTTTTCCACACAACGTGTGTCGCAACAGCACCGTGTAGAATAAGCGAGCCAGACCTTCTCCAGTTCCCCCTCGACACCGAAACTCGCCCAACAAACCCTGTCATGCCGGAGTTCTTTGATTACCTGACGGATGAGAACATCAAATCAGTGGTCATGAGCGTGCCTCCACTCAAAGCCCCAGGAGCGGATTCTCTCCAGAACTGGGTGTGGAAGCGGGTGTGGCCAAGGGTAAAACACCACGTAAGAAGTCTTTTCTTACAAATCACAGAAACGGGGCTTATCCCCCAAGACTGGAAAAGAGCTAGGACAATCATGATTCCCAAGCCGGGAAAGTCGGATTACACAGCAGCATCCGCATATTGCCCAATCGCCCTTCTAATCACCTTGAGCAAGATATACGAGAAATTGCTCACCAAACATCTATCTGAACAAGTCGAGTCAAGACGCCTTCTCCACGAAGGACACTATGGAGGAAGACCCAATAAGTCAGGACATGAAGCACTGACCCATCTGATCTCATGGATCCGTAAGGAATGGACCAAGGGGAGGATGGTGGGTGCTCTTTTTGCTGATGTAAAATCAGCTTTTCCTTCAGTCCACCACCCAAGACTCCTTTCCATCCTCGAGAGGAAAGGGTTCCACAGCCAGACCATCAACCTCCTACACAACTTTCTGAACAATCGACAAACAACACTATCCTTTAATGGATTCGAATCACAACCTTTTGACCTGACGCACGGCCTACCGCAAGGATCGCCACTTTCACCACTGCTATACCTTCTTTACAACAATGGACTGCTGGAAATAACAGATTCAATCGAAACAGCCACAGCTTTAGGTTTCATTGATGACGTAGTACTCTTGACCACCGCTATGGACAAACACCAACTACGATCACAAATGCAAACACTTGCTTTCCGACAAAACGAATGGGCCAAGGATCATGGCGCAATCTTCGACATCAAGAAAACTTTCTGGGTCATCTTCAACCCGAAAGATACTGAAGAACCCCCGACCATAAGCTTTGTGGACAGGAAGAATATACTTCCTGAAAAGAAAGCTAAGTGGCTGGGAATACATATAGATGATAAACTAACCTTTTCCCAACATAGAACCGCAATCCTAACTAAAGGGCGTCAAAGAGCCGGATTCCTCACGACTCTTTCGAAGTCAGAGTGGGGCATACCACCAAGCCTCATGAACATACTAATCACAACCACCATCCACACAGCTCTCGACTATGGAGTAGCAGCATGGCTACCTTTCGAGCCGCCTGTCTATTTCATCAAACAGCTGAGCATAATCGACAATATGTGCGCAAGGGCGGCGCTAGGGGCATTATCAACAACACCCTCAATCTTCCTGACACACGACTCAAGCCTCATACCTCCAAAAATTTGCCTTCAGAGCAAGATCATGAATTTCATGGCCAAAGCCTTGACTAAACCAATGCACTCCCCTATCTATAGCTTCGTAAAACAAGCCCAGAACTCCGATCCGAAATGTCACCACAACCCTTTCCACAGGTTTTTTCAACATCGGGTAAGTGAGGAATTAGCTGAATTCATTCAGCAAATTCCTCTCGACCCTTCCGACATCCTAACAAGACCACCCAATTACACGACCATCATCCAAGAAGTCGAGAGCCTGGCGAAACGAGAGGCCAACAACCTGACGGCAACTCTAGAACACGTAATCATCTTTACTGATGGCTCGAGAATTCCCAAGTGCACCACCGCAGCTGCAGCGTGGTGCAAGAACACTAACAGATCAGTCTCCAAACACCTAGGCGTCGCAAGAACTCACGGCATCTACCAAGCAGAATACCGAGGGGTCCAGCTGGGCCTCACTATGGCTTTACACACCGCCTCACCACACACTCGACGCACAACAATCCTTCTAGATAACCAGAGTGTCATTAAGGACCTCTGCTCAAACAAACTTCCAATTACAACAATCGAAGATAGGAAAGAAACTTATAAACTAATGATGTATCTTTACAGATCCTTCCCTAGCATGCACATCAACATTCGATGGTGCCCAGGACACTCAGGAGTACACGGTAACGAAATTGTGGACAAAATAGCCAATAAGAAAGCTAACACAAAACTACCCAGCACCTTCAAATCGACCCCAAACGCATCCAGCTTCATCACAGCCATCAAAGAGTGGCGCACAAAGAACTCAGAGATCACAGATCCGGACGATCTGAAGAGGTTGGGACACAAGCCCCAACAGAAGAAACACATGAAACACCTAAATGAACTCAAGAAACACTCAATTTCGGTCATCACTCAATTAAGGTCAGGACACGTTCCATTGAATCACTACCTCTGTAGATTCGACCAGCTAGGAGATCCAAGTTGTGAATGCCAGGAAGGCATTGAAACAGTGGAACACTATCTCTTTACATGCACAAGACACAACGACGCAAGACAACACTTCGAAAAAGAAATCAAGACGCTGAAAGTTCCGTTCAACATGTCAATCCTCAAAAAACCGGTGGCCTTTAAGGCGATCACCAACTATTGCGACCTAAGTTGGCGGTTTAAAAACCGCTGGAACTGGGCAAAAATCTCAGAAGAAAATACGCCTGAAAATAGGCAACCTCCCAGGGAGTAACTCCCCCCCTAATTCCATATTACCAATTTTTAAAATTTCCCCACATCCTTTAGCGCCGCACAATGTTATAATTACATATAATGTACAATAGTTGAAACAGCCAACAGCAACCTTTCCCCTGAAACAGCCAGAGGGGTTTTACTGGTGCTGGAAAATATAGTGTTTAATAGCCTAACGGCTCTAATAACACTTTAAGCAATGCAAAAAAAAAAAAAAAAAAAAAATCGAGGCCTCTTGACTACCTTTTTCAGGCTTTTTATATGTTATGTACAGTAGATTTCAAAACCCTTGAAATCGAGAGATTTTCAAAATCAAGAGGTGGTCCGTGCGGGACCTGTGAAAGGTGTCGGATATGCATACAAGAGTGATATAATAATCAGCATAAGCTTCAGAGCTCCAAGAGTTATGTGGTGCACTTGGTTGTGGGCCTCTCACGTGTGAGTGAACATCACCAGAATATGCTATATTTTTGGGTTCGAGCCACACTGACGGTCTCTTTTGACATTATTTTTTTTTACAAGTTTTTCCTTTTTCAAATCGTTCGTTATCTTGAAACAAAACAAAACAATAGTTTGGCTATTGTTTTTGTGTGAAGATGTTTGTAGTGGCTCTATCAGTAGACAAAAAAAACAAAAAAAGTAACATTTAAGCACGTTACACGAGTCGAACACACGAGTGGCAGTGCCATCACAGAAATCATCACGCCATCTGACCACTAACCCACCAAGGAATAAGAGATTGGGGGTTAAACAAGTTTATCGATACAATGTATTAGAGGTAAGTTTGACACCTTTCACAGGTGGCGCACGGTTCACCTCTCGATTTTTAAAAATTCTCGATTTCAAGGGTTTTGAAATCTACTGTATCTACTCTTCCTGCATGCCATTCATACTTTGGTTGAGGAATTTTGTGACATCAACAAACTGCAGATTATAACCCCAATCCAAAATCTTGTCAAAGCTTAGATATGCTCACTATCCTCTTTGATAGTGACAATTGAAAGTTCAAGAGACTCGCCAAAACAAGCCATTTCTAATATCTATGCACTAATTAGGCTCGTGTAATTGGCAAGAAGCTTAGTGGATTGAAAGAAACATTCATATCCATTTACCTACCTGCCCCGCGAACGCGGCCGCGCAAATGGGGCTGTGTAAAAACTGTGAGGAAAATTCTAGTGACAGAGGGAAAAGTGTATGTAAAGCTAACATATTCATAGCTGCTCTCACTGATTTTTGCACAGCCTCTGGAGTCTGGAGTATAAGAGCATCTCCAAAGGTCCTGGATCTGTGAAACAACTACAGAGCCCAAAGAGGGGTGATGGAAACATAAAAACAGCTGTATTTGGTTTGCAGATTCCAGTTCCTCCAACGCGCACATGAGGCATGGGTGTTTGGGTTCCTACGCATACCCGTTATTCCATAACCATTCCAAATTGAGCAACCAATTATGACAAGAAAGAACAAAATAGAGAAAGGAAGCAAAGATGGATATGATATGATACGGATACACTCAACCATGCCAAAAGCCTGCCCAATATGTTTCTAATACAACGTGCTGCAAGTTTACAATTGGTCCTTCATACTTGAAGGACTGACCATGTGAAATTGGTTTTGCTGGAAAATGAAGCTCACATGCATGGTGAGCTGTTACATTTTCAGACCGCAGTGGATGGTCTTTTTGTGACCCCGGCCTGCAAACATAACATACAGCTTATGTGGGTGCACAAAATGACATGTTTGTAAGCCCCCATTGAAGATGCTCTAAGTCATGGATCTCAGAGCAACACCACTGGACTTTGTAAAATACAACCCAAATGAGAGCCTGTACAAAGCCCCTGGGACAGGACCAAGGGTGTACAGCAGGTCTCCCGGTTGTTTGTTAAAACAAACAAAAAAACTGAGGCATTGTACAGCTATTCTGAAAGCAAACATCCCAGCCTGCTTCAATTTTTCTTTTTTTTCATATCTGTGGTTGTTCATCTCTTCCTGATTTGTTCAAAAGTGGTCTAAGTTGAGGCCTTTGCGCTGAAGATGCAAAATGATCCCAACTCATCCGTCAGTGCAATTAGAATTGGATTATCTCAAACCTGATCAAATCTGGATTCATTTTCTTTCAAACGGCTGCAATTCAGCCATCAAAACAAAAAGTGGTGATTAAGAAGATCACACCCTTCAATTGTTCAAGTGAGTGATTCACCCTCTATCTTCATCTTCTTCATTTATCCCTCATGACTAAATTTAACTTTAAATGATTTGAATAGTGTTTTGTTTAAGAACATTGAAAGAAAACAAACTCTCAAGATGGTTCCCACATGAAAACATCATTAGTATCCTAGATATAGGTAACATGGGTGAACAGGAAGCTACTGGTTTCACAACAGAATATGTAGCTACTTGTTGGTATTGAGCTCCAGAGATCATGTTGACAAGATTATCTTTGAGATAGAAAGTGAAATTACAAAAGATAGGGAGTTGAAGTGATCAATGTATAACAGCTTTAAGGGATACACAAAAGCTATTGATGTTTAGAGTGTTGGTTGTACTCTTGCTGAGATGTTGAATGGCAAACCAGGTTTTGGTTCCGCCAGATTTTCAATTTCATGTTTTGGACCTATATACAAAACATCCTGTACAGGTGACAAAATGTGCTTGGTAGTAGGCCAACTTGGAAATCTTTGAGTAGAGTTGAAAGGAGAATCAAGGCTTGAGATTTGAAGATTGATTGAGTGAAAAACAAAACCCTTCAAACTTGAAAACCTCAAGTTTGGAGCAGGTTTTCAAGTGTGGAGCGGTTCTAATTTGATTGTATACAATTGGTCATATGATTGAGTGATAGCTTCTTTAACAGATGTTACAAAGCAGAAAAGTGTGAATCCTTCATACTTATAATCCATCAAAAGTGAGAAAAGCAAGTCTAGACTGAAAAATAAGATAAGAACACCAAAAAAGGCCTGTTGCATTGCACAATGGAACCAACAGGCTTCTTTTAAAAATGAACCAAACACAGTCTTTAATTGACCCAACCATTACATCAGGCATCAGATTTTGTAGATACTGAGTTTGAAAGAAATGAAATTTGAGGACACTAAAAGCTTTTGAAATTGGATTGAAATTGGGTGAATAAGGTGGAAGATAAATTAATAATATACCACACTCCTCACAAAGCTCCTGCACTCTCCCTCCATGATGAATCCAAGCATTGACAATAATTAAGACAGATGATGACATAGGATAGGGATTCATATTAGGCAATTAAACAATACTGCAGTCAGTAATATGCAAGAAATGAATGACTTTTGGTAAATGCATACCAGATTGAGTTCCAGGAAATCTTCAAAATCCACGCAAAGATAGCTACTGTCCTGACAGGAGATAGCCAAGAGTCTGTCCACATCTATTGCAGGAGATCAATACTGTATTGTGGCATCAATGAAAATCTGGAAGCTATGAGGAGTAGTCTTTTGGATGGGTGGAATTAGAATATTCTGATGGACAAGCTGGGATTTTATTGCATTGTCAGCGCAAAAGCATCAGCTAAGACCACTTTTTGACAAATGAGGAAGAAATTATCAACCGCGGATATGAAAAAAAGCAAAATAAAAGCAGGCCGGAGCAATTGTTTTCAGAATAGCTGTAAAACAGAGAATTTTAAATTGATATTCACCCAAAACAGTCCAGATGTGTGAATGAAAAACACATCATACTAAATAGATCAATTGAAAAGCAATCAATTGAGTTGTGAGGATCAAAACTTGCTCTCTACCTGTCCTTGTTTTGCCCTCTTTGCCTTGAATTCTTTTGCCTTTCTTCATTTTGTTCATTATGCCACCCAGTCGCTAAAACCATCCCATTGACTTCAACAATCTTATTGGCCTATGTGTCCAGTCATGAACCCAAATGCGCATGGTGATAGATGCTGGCCAAGCGACTGCCAGGGTTGCTCAGCACCTCATTGGGTCACAGGCCAACAAGAAGCCACATGGCAGTGGTTCCAAGCCAGGAAAGGCACCAAACATTGAGAAAGATTGAGAAGAGGGACATTGTAAATTGATACAAGATTACTTTGGTACAAACCCTAAATATACCAACAAGACGTTTTGATGAGCCTGCTTTGTCTCATAGCATAACTTAATAGGTCCATTGAGGAATGACATCATCAGTAAGAAAGTCCATTGCATTGCTTTGGATTCAAGAGTCCACCTCCATTGATATGGGTTTAAGAAGGATTATGGGTTGTAGAAGGCCTCAATATGGCTCATCTTGAGCGCTCAAGCTGAGCCCTGTTAGTCAAAAGCCTTTTATATCTCATGTATGATCAATCAGCTTTAATGGCAACACATCACAGATCAAGAGGGTATCAACTTGTATGATTTAAGTTCAACAAAAGAAAAAAAAGTGTGCCAAACATTGCTGGTCACAACCCCTCAACATTTTGGGCCGGGGCCAAAGCGGATCAGGCTGTGGTTGATTTTAGTTGAAACCAACCGTATGTAAAGGAAAGAAGATAGATGATATCAATACAATGGAGAAAGGTGTGAGGGTTGGGTATTCCTTAGAATACTCAATGCTCACTAAATTTAATGTTTATATATTTATTTGTATAATTTTATAATTTTTAATCATTTTATTTCAAGTCTATAGTAAATACAAATTATAAAAAGTTAATTAGAAAGAGAAGAAATAAAGGAAATTAGTTAAATGTATATTCAGATAATCCTTAATGAAGGTTGGATCCAATGCCTTCCCTTAACTTTGGTATCACAGATTAAGGAGTGTTTAAGATCACTACTCTGGTTGTCCTTAAAGTCACCAACTTGAGGTTGTTAAGAGGTCACCAACCTGAAGTGCTTCTTAAGGTCACTAACCTGGAGTTATTAAAGGTCACTAACCTGATATTTAATCTACTTGGGGGAAGTAGAGGATCCTGATAGGAGAATTAATATTACTTACTGTTAATGAGGGAACTTCTAAAGTATATGAAGTGAATCACTAGTCTTATATATAAGACTCTTGATGATTACTTCAATGAAACCTTTTATGGTTCTTTAAAAGTAATTTCTATATTAATATTTATATGGGGTGATTTCTCTGAGGTTGAGAGGGAGGGTTGATATATTCTTGTCTCTTAACCTAACTTTTGTGATATTTGTTTACATCATTATTTTGGTTTGGATGGTGATTTCCAATTGTTATTGGTTATGGTTGTTAAGGTTTAAGTGTGTTACATACCTTATTCAACATAAGCATATTTAACTCTTGACACTGAGTTGTGAGATGTTATTGTGTGTTTTATGGGTTTTTACATATATGTTACATATAGTGTTTATTACGTACATATATGTAATTAAGCATATTCTAACTCTTGACACTGAGTTATGAGGTGTTATTGTGTTCTATGGATTTTTACATATATGTTACCTATTGTTTTTAGTATGTATATATATGTAATCATGGCTTTTAGGGGCTTATTGTGTTCTTAGTCATCCCTTGAGTACATGTACATGTGCTCAGGGCTGACAAAAGGTGAGAGGAAAGGGGCAAAACCATCTGGCTATTGCAGTCTTTATACAAAAGAAAGGTAAGATGTCAGCCCTGAGTACTAAACCATAGTACCAATGGGCAATGTATAATGATAAAAACATCAAAAATAATAATCAAAACTCAAGATTCAGTCTCAAGAGGCATGTTACATATGAATTTGCCTATGTAACATGTGTATAAATGATATGAAAGAGTTTGTACATACACAACTACATATATTTCACAGCTGTAACACATACGTGACAGCTGAAATATACTTATAAAGCAATAGTAACAGTATTGGTGTGATAAACCTAACCTTGAAACCACAATCTGAACACACCTGTGGTGTGGAGGAATCCCAAGGTTCAGACTATAAAAACCTTGAAGATCCAATCATTTGTAAAGACATCACATTATCATACAAGAACTTTACAAATAGCTGTATTCATTTTCTTAGAACCTTTAAACTTTGCTTATCATAGATACAAACTCTAAAGGCCTGATTCTAACACTTTTAGAACTTCTACTTTGAATCTTGTTGCTCATATTGTGTGTGCAAATCCATCTCAGTTCCTCATCAGACTACATATTCAGCAGAACTTGTAATATCCATTTGTGGAATTACACCTCAAGAAGTAGTCCTTGAGTATTGCTTATATCAGACAAGGGATTATCCTGATATAAGAAGCTATAAATCTACTGGAACCTCTCTTAGTCTGATTGTAAACTTCCCAGTGTCAAAATAGACTTTAACACTACCTTCATTGATCATTCTTTGTACAAGAAGTGATTCAATTTAGGATTGAGGACTGCAAATCAGTTTGCTCTTAATAGATTATTGTTAACAGAACAATAATCTCTTAAAATCCCCGGGCTAAATTCTTTTTTCAAAGGTCAACTAACTGAAGTCTTCACTGGCTTATTTCAAGTAAAGCTTCAGAGCCCAACAGCATACCTGTTCAACTGTGTAGATTGTGATCTCTACAAGTTTAGTAGAAGTTACACCACGGGGCTGCTGGCATGTGAAGGTCAGGTGAAATTGGCCTCTGCCAATGAATCCTGGGCTTTTCACATGATGCCACATCTACTGGCTTCACATGAAAGCCAGTGTGACCACCACCCAACATGGCCATGTGGCCAAGGTGATGGCTAACCTGGTCATCAGGTGAGGAAATCAAGTACAGGCAAAAAAATGTCACAGAAAGTGCCCAAAAGAACCAGACCCAGCAAGATTTGAACACATGACCTGGCACCATGGAGCAGGAATGCAGGCAGCCACTCTAAACCACTGTGCTACATAGCTCTGCACTGTAGGGTGGCACTTCAACAACTATAGCTTGTATAAAGCTACTTTGCACTACATCAGGCTATGTAATAAGTACACAAACACAAGAAGTTGAATGAAACCTGGATTGGCTGGTGGACCACACTACGCCAATGTGGTCATTTTTTTCATCTTGTTGCTAGGTGACGGCCTGGGTGAGGACCATGTGGCCTCCCTCACATGCCTGTCACCTCAAATGCCCTTATTTTTTCATATCCTCACCAGACAATGCCACTATGGCTCGTTTCAGGTGACCTCACTTCAAAGCAGCCCCGTGGTGTATTTGAACTTCTATGTCCTTTATTTAGTGGAACCACTAGCCCAACAGAAGCTAGTAGGCTCACATAAGATGACTTACAACCAAACTGCCCAAATTGCCCAAATTTGAAGGAAAGATGAAATGGATGACAATGTTGGGCTTCATTGGCCATCTGCTGACAAAATACACCCGCAAAACAAGATGTAATTGTCAGTGTTGGCCTTGATTCTGCTGGAATAAGAATAAGAACAATGTGATCTTACCCCAATGGCCTCCAAATGAGATCAGACTTTGTAGGAAGAGGTTTGAGCTTGAATTGATCAAGCATTGATTGAGTCCTGCTGGGAAATGTGATCAATAGAATTGTAGATGGAATCAAATGACGGATTGGTTTGAGCAGATTGAATTTAGGTTTATTGTTGGAAAATCCTACCAGATTGAGTCTATCTTGGATTTCCTCAATCAACTATCTTTGTGAGGTCCCACCATTTTTTTTGACACATAGTAAACCTTACAGGCCCATACAGGCTGTTTACTTGGTCCAGTGGCTTGAATTTTTTTGCACATGGATTGTAAAACAACTGTATTTTTCTATTTACAAAGTCCAGTGGCACTGCTCTCATGATAGGTGTAATTCAGTCACACTGGTCTCCAAATTTGGACAGGGAAAATGTCTTGGCTTGCTCCGCAAGAACAAATTCATCTCACTCATTCTGCTTGGTTATTCAACTGACTTAACTAAGTCCCTCTGTAGCCAGACACTTTTTCCTCACAAGCTCGGGTGTCTGGAGAGGGACTTACTACCTTTTTGGAAATGGTTGTCACTTGAAAAAAGTTTACAAAGTCCAAATTTGGCCACGGCATGCTGTGCAGCCCACCAAATTTGGGAAACTACGCAGCATTTTTACAAGTGGCGCAGCAGGCTGCAGCCACATTTGGACTTTGTAAACTTTTTTCAAGTGACAACCATTTCCAAAAAGGTAGTACGTATTATGGCAGTTCAAGTTTGAAAAAGGTTTAAAACATAAATGGGTGTACTAAGAAATGCAACTTATAAATATAATTTTTTGAAAAGGTTTGAGAAGGCCTCACCCAAGGAGCACATGTACAGCATATCCTTTTCCAACTTAAATTTTACAGCACTGGGAGGCCAAAGTGCATAAACTTTTCCAGCATTTTGGGCAAACTTGAACTGCCCTATGATCGGCCTTCCTTGGTGAGCAAGCAGGGGCTTCAAAATTTGAGTTTGGCTGGGAGGTTGTTTGAAACCACAAATACGTCCACTTTGTCTTAATCAAGTCCCTTGCCCATTTCAACTGGGGCTACTTGTACCAGGTCTCATCATTTTTGTCTATTTTGATCTCTTGTATTTCACTCTCAGCTTTCTCAGGAAATGAATGAAGGCTTTGAGGTTTGAAAATTGATGTACGGGCAATAACCCTTTTGCTTTTAAGATAAACCGAACCGTGATTAAATTAGTTTCAATCAGTTTGAACTGGTTTTTACCAATCATTAAATTTCATTTGCCCCGAAAAACTCTTCTCAATCCTCTTGCAAGAGCAAGAGGACTGATTGAGCTTCGTTCAAAAGGTGAAGTTATTCATTTCAAAAATCTGAACACTTTGCTCTACTCAGTACTGTCTCAACCACAGAAGTTAAGAGGCTGTATGTATTATTTACCCGAGCTAATCCACTCGGGTCCCTGCTGGTACACCAAAACCAGCCGATGATACGCAAGTCCCTCTCCAGGGCACCGAGCTCGCGAGGTCAAAAGCGCCCTGCGAGATTTGGGCATTGTGTTGAGTTGGGTTATTCGAAGTTTTGCAGAGGTAAAGTCTCAAAGATTGCCCGGTCCAGACCTGTCCGGGGAAGGAGCTGTTTGAAGTGCTTGGAGACACAGCTTTGTGAGTAACTCGGAGGTAGTATAGCCGGTGTATGTACAAGCAACATTTGAGCTTCACTCTTCTGCTACACTGGTGTGCTCCCTGACCTTCCGCTCAAACAAGTATTTTGCACAGCCGCAATGCTCAAACCATTGGACTTGCCCGAGTGCTTTCACCACATCGTCATTTCACGAGCTCGGTCGGTGCGGAAGGAGTAGGGGAAGCTTCTCTGAGTGACAAGCTGCATTGAATGTATACACAGGGAGCAACAGGGAGCAACACCAATTTGAGTACGTACAACGGCGAGTCTGTACAACATCACGGGATTTGAACCTCCGAGACTCAAAGTTGATCACAATACGATGATAAGACACCGCCTGGCGCAGTGTGTTATAAGCAGAGGACTTCTTCAGGTTCTTTGTCCTTATCAACATACATCACAGCCCTCTTATCGCAGCGGAACCTACATAGTGCTTCAAATCAACCTCATATTAACGAGTAATATCAACAAGTAATAATTTATCATCATGCCTGAAACCAGTGAACTGCGTCGATCTAGTTCCAGCGGTAGCGTCTACGATGATTCGCTACCCAGTTTACTCTTCGCTATCCCATTTCCTCAACCCGTAAACCCAGATGCCGTGCGAGATTCCAGCCCTCCGTTGTTGCTTTTGTGTGTTTCAATCTACTTTCCAAGCTTTCATCACAACACTCTGAACTGATTGTTCTTCATCGCTAACATTTTCATCTAGTACGTTCCCTCGATCGGTATACGAGAAACCGCCGATTGATCCAGCAACAGGAAAGCCAGGCAAGGAAAAAATTGTCAAGAAGGCCGAACGAGTTTGGCAACAAGAAGTCCAGGAAGGATATGAGATCAAGAGA
Source organism: Melampsora americana (assembly GCA_022264835.1). Lineage (NCBI taxonomy): Eukaryota > Fungi > Basidiomycota > Pucciniomycetes > Pucciniales > Melampsoraceae > Melampsora > Melampsora americana. Next base: position 1,154,468 of record JAIFHY010000003.1, on the reverse strand, counting down.
GGTGAACACGCAGAGGCGGGTAAGTGGAAGAAATTCAAAGGAGGTGCTGCTAGGGTAAGTGATTGTTTTATTTCTGAGGTCAATCTAAGCTAGCTTTCACTCATTCTTTTGGTCATAGATTGGTGACGGCGCCATCAAGTATATGTCCGATAATACGATGGAGACTTTGGGACGCTTACCAGCCAAACGCAAACTTGGAACAGTTGAGTAACCCGTTTAAGGCCTGCTGGATCAGACAAATTATCGCATATTGAGACCCAATATTTTAATTCACCCCAACACAAACAGTTGAACATAGTCTATCCCACTGCTAAAGATTCCTCACCCGCCTTGAACATTCCTGCATATAATGACTTGGAAATGAAGGAAGCTTTTTCAAAGATGCTCAAGATGGCCAAAACTCAAGCTACCAGAAAATCACTCATGTTGGTCAAACTTCATGAAACTTTGATCCACAATATAAGACGATCTTTTACTGATCAGGTTTGATTGTGCCTTGATCTTTTAGCTCCGGTTGTCTGCTCCCAGTGACTTTCTTCATGTAAGCAAATCTCCATGTCCTTTCTCTGATCCTTATCATTCACATCCAAAATATTCTTTCTGACTCTTTCTGCTCTGCCCACCTTCAAACTTCGATCCTATGATTACAGTGATTTCTTCACTTTCATTCCGATGCCCTTGTTTGAGGTCAACATAGCTTACTTCGGCTTGCAGGCCAATGGTAAGAAACTCTTTCTGCCAACTTTCACACCGCTTCAATCGTGATATCTCACCATCAGGCCGCCACTCTGCACTTGCTGATATCCTGTACTATCCTGCGCATCTCGATGTGTTTGTTAATTTGTAGGAGCTCGAAAGGTGATGGCGTTGACTAGTGCAGAGAACCAAGCCAAGAAAGATGTCACATCAGAAGGTGCTCAAGCACCAGCAGATGATTCAGTCTTCACGTTTTCGCGAGCGGGACCTTCCACATTCGAAAACATTCTTCAATACCTCTATGCTCAATGCTCAAAGTTAGACAATAAGAACTTCCCACCGGCACTCGAATCAGTTCCAGAGGATTGGACTTTGGACACAAACGATGTCAAAGGAATCATCTCGGAATTTGAAGAATCTTTACCAGAACAAGTCACCAAGAGACATTTACTGAATGCTGAAAGAGTAGCTGAAGATCTTACTCGAACCTTAACCAAAGCCGCTAAAGCATACGTGAAGTCACTCAAATGATGTGAAAGGCTTTCTCCCTCTTCACCTTTCCTTTGACGGCCTTCCTCATCAGATCTGAATTGTTACATTTTATATCATAATTGACGCTGAATGACTACTCTTTCTACCCGGCCTTATGATTTGTTTTCGGATCAATCTAAAGCGGCTTCCTATTTATGTTGCGTGTCACACTAACTCAATCTTGTCTCTTCTCCTTCTTTTCTGACTTTTTGATCATATCTTCATACTAAGGACTATTTTTGTGTATACTTTTTTTGCCTTTTTATCCTCAACCATCATTTTCAAAAATGAAATATACATTGTGTTTTATCGTCAAATAGGATAGCCTTGAGTGAGGATGATCTGAACTGATGTGCTGCATCCAATTACCGCGCTTTGGAAATTTGGATCGGGCGCTCCACCTCCAGACGCCTAAGATTCAACTCGATGAATTGAGACAAACAACCTGTGATTAAGTCGCCCTCACTCGCCAGTGTGGTTGTGCTTGATCTTTGCCCGAATTACTGTCCATTCCAATAAAAAATGACCGAACTTTGCCACAAAACCCAAGCAAATTGGCGGGGAATATTTGACAAGCTTCGTACAGTCGATAGAGACAAAATTCTTCTGATCTTTGCGAGGACCTTCTCTTTAATTTCATTGGAGTGGATTTTGAGACTGAACGTTCAACCTCTGCAGAACTGTCTATCTTTACAACTTTGAAAGAACATCACACGATATCCACTTGACCGGAGCTCTAGAGATATACTGGGTTTTGAACTTTGAAAGAAAGAAGGACAAAGTATAACTATAAAACACAGGGGCCGTTTGGATCACATTGAAATCTTTATCTTTGGCTCATTACTCTCTTTTGCGGTCATCTCATCTCAAGATTTTGCATAGCCACATACGCAAGCTTTTGCCATATCAGACCATTCTCCGCTCACCGGCGTCTTTTATACTCAACAAAGTCCCACGCTCGTACCGCGCGAGGCCACGAGCGAGGGACTTATGACAAACTGACACACTTTGGCCTGTGAGGGGAATCGAGTTTTGGTGAGGAAATTTGCCCTCCTTATGAATCTTTTTATCCCTTCGGTATTTTTTCTTGGACCAAAGACAACTTCTGTTCGCCTATCTTGGGCGCACAGAACTGTCAAAAAAAATCCCGAGGAAATCCAACCCTTCCTTCCTTTTTTGCACCTGAAGTGAGAAGCTTTTGGCGAATTTGCAATTGTAACTGTAGCACGACTGCGGAGACTTAACTTAGGCAAAAACCCAAAGACCCTTCCTGGCGCGTGTGTCGCGTATACATAACGTCCACGCGTTGCAATGGGACAAAAGACCTCTCCTCCTTCGAACCTACGATATTTGTCAAATCTCTTCACTAACATTCAGTCTCATCATAGAACCAAACCTTTTCATTCTTAACAACATAACCTTCAATCGCCTCAAACTTCTCATCAATTTCTTTCATCACCAACCAGTTCGTCATCTTTGGAAAATCAGGTTACCATGCCATTAACTTGTAGCCAGTCTATGCCCAATCTGACTGCTAGTTTGACACAAAAGCATAAGCTAAAGGCTTTGAATCGTGTCACACTACAGAAGTACATTCTTACCGCAACCATAGATAAACTACGAGAATTGATTATTGAATCATGCAGATCTCATTACGGACAAGATCCTCATGAAAAACAAGTCGACGCAACTGTTGCCTTGGTTCGTGGGGATAATACATTCCTGCTCGCGGGTACTGGCTTTGGAAAGAGTCGAGTGGCTGAGCTGTTCATATTGCTCTTTGCCAAAGTCCGACATCCAATTGTTTTAGTATTGAATCCACTGGATGCTCTTGGGGATAATCAGGTGCGCTAGATGCACGTATCATATTTGGTTGAAGCCACTGATTGGGATTCATTAGGTGGCTGACAAGATCAAAAATGGATTCACTGCAATAAACCTAACTCAATTGTCCCTCAACCAGCAAGTCGTGGTTGATCTCTTGAATGGTAGATATCAATTCGTTTACCTTGTAAGGAACCATCTCACTTGGCTACCGTGGCTTCGCATAGTTCACTAATGACTCATGTTAGAGTCCCGAAATATTTTTAAACAGCCCACTATTCCTCAAATTGTACTTCAATCAATCGTTTCAAAATCGTGTGGTGTTGAAAGTGGTTGATGAGGCCCACTTGATTTATACCTGGGGACTCGTAGCCAGTGGTTTAGCACGGCGTTCGGCAAGCTGGTTGAAAGTACAAGATGTCGGGGTGTTTCGACCCTCGTACGGCAGTCTCTGCGGTCGCTTAATGGCTACGGAATATGCTCCGGTGCTCATGATGTCTGCCACATGCAGACCGAAAGCTTTCAACGCAATACTTAAAAACATGTGATGGCGCCGTCATCAAGATCTCACTGAAGTACAAGCAGAGTTAGTTCGATACGAAATCCGTTTCATCCGGCTAACGCTCCGACACACTCTGGAATCTGCAAAGGACATGCAGCAATTCTTTCCCCCTCTCGCCGAAGTTTCCAACCAAGATCTCCCCCGGACGTTGATCTACTCAGGCACTCAGAATCATACCTTCAAAACTATGAATGCCGTGAATGCGGCTCGCCAATGCCTCCAAGATTCCAAAAATGGTCGTAGTTCGTGCGCACGCAGGTTTCACGCCGATTCTGGAAATGATGACAAGATTGAACGCGGACACGACTTTGTAGCTGGCCTATTTGCAGTAATCTGCTGTACAATGGCTCTAGGCTTGGGCCAGAACTGGGGAATAGTCCAGAGAGTCATTGTTGTCGGACGCGCTGATCCAGCCACCCTGTGTCAGATGCTGGGCCGGTGTGGTCGAGATGGGCAGCCAGGTGTGGGATTTATGTTAGTTGAGGGTGGCCGACGAGGTGGAAAGAATCATGTAAAGGACTTCCATGTCATCCAGAATATGTCTGATGATGACCGGATGGATGCGTTAGCTATCACACCCGTGTGTCTTCGAGTGGCCTTCTCATTAGATAATGAGTCAGTCCACCTCTTTCTCTTCATTGCGGTGGATTATATTTCGTGGTTAACTTATATATGTCTTTTGTTAAAAGGCTAGGTTACATACCTTTACACTTTGACGACGCAGAGTACATAAAGGAATATAATCGCCAACAGAGGGTGGCACCTTGTCTCTGCTCAAATTGCCGCGGAGATCTGGTCCACGGTCTTATGGAAGGTCAACTTCGAGCAACCCGATCAACCTTCAACGACATCTCCACTGACACTCGAGCCAGACCAATTCCTCATGTCAAAACGGTGGTCCGTCGTCAAATAAGACCTTGCACCATTTTAACGTGTCCATCAAGAGACAAGATACGCGCGTGCGCACCTTTCAAAGAATTGAAAGAACTGCTGCTGAAGAATTTTGATGCGCTCTATTCTCGCAACTTCCCACGTCACGACAACTTCATCCTGGAACGTACTATGCTCTCAGATGACCAAGCTTGGGTGATCGCAAAAAACTGTGACGTCCTGGGCCAATCGGCCTCTTTGCGCGAAATCCTTGGCAGCGAGGCCTGTGACGGTCAGTTTGATTGTATATCTAAGACCATCGTAGAGTGGAAAAAAACCGAAAGTTACCTGTTGATTGGAAGACAACTGGCAACTTTATCAAAAACACGGTTGGACAAAGCTCGGGCCAAAGAAGAGAAACGTGCTCGAAAAGAAGAAGACCAGCTTCGATTGGAATCTGATCGATGTGTTTGTGTGATTGATCCACCTGTGGATCAATCTCACCGCGAAGCCAAAGACGATGATTCCGGCTTTCAAACTCACAAGCGAATGTCCAGCAACCAGCTCTCTCCAGTCACGTCAGTACCAAGGCGTTGAATGGACTTTCAACGCCTCCCTGCTCCAGGGCCAGGCGGTAATTGACTTCATCGCAGCCTAAACGAAATAACTGCACTACCACCTATTGTCACCTTTGATCAAATCAGGCCCGAATACTACGGTAATCGTCAAAATCAACTTCCGCATAGCCTCAACCTAGTATCTCCCATACATCCTAACTCAAACATGAATCATTCATTTCCACAACAACAACCACACCGTATCCATACTCAAGCCAATACCTATTCAAATTATTCGGAACACCAACATCTCAATCATATGAACAATCAAGCATTTACTCAACAAATGCAGTTTGACCACGGCGGCAATCCAGTTCATAATCGTAAATATCAAAGTGAAATCTATGTACATCAAAATCATCAACACACTATGCGAAATCCCCCCTACCAACACGCTGAATATCAACCAGAATTTCGCAACGAAGAATATCACCCCAAAAGTCAACAAAACACCTCAGGGAATACCCATGCGAAATAAACAAATTCCGCAAGTATAATTGCAATGTGAGTCTACCAATACTGTGGTACTAAAATTCGTGCATGCCATCTGATTTATGGTATGTTGCAACAGCTCCAATCAGTTATGTCTGTTAAGAATGTAATGATACAGGACTCACGAAAATGGATTTCTTCTAACGGATCAAAACTGGCATTGGAACTTGCACTTGAAGTGTCCACGGATCTCACGCTGGAACCTTCAGCGTCTGCATCACCTGATGAATGATCTGATACTTCAACATCCGGTGCAAACACATCAGGGGTTCCCCAACGGAAGCGTGTCTTAGGTGTGTGTGTTACTTCTTTGAGAAGGACCTTCTGTAAAGCCAAGAATCCATCTTGCATTAAGTCTTTTTTTTCTTTTGGCTGAGCGCCTTTATTACCCTCCGTCAAATTTTTCTTTGCCCATCTAAGAAACTTGTCAAGGTTGTGTTTATTTATGTGATCTGTTTTAGTTCTAAACATTTCTACCCGCCCGGACCTCAATCGTAAATTTCTGATCAAGTAGCGTAACTGAAATAACCAAGTGATTAACTTTTGCTCATCTGAAATTTCTACAATAATCAACTTACTAAGTTGATTATAACTGAGTATCTTTCCGCTAAGACGTGAATCCTGGTCCCCGAGCCCTTAAGTTTAGAAACGAATTGGACCTTTGAGCAACCTGTCCATCCCACTCAGTACTTTTTCAATCAAAGGACTCACAGCGCGATTGAAAAAGTACTTAAGCCACCAGTTTTGATATTCCAAATATAGGTCTTTGGGCATGAAATGATCCGCTTTCCCGCGCGCCGAAATCAGCATAGAGTGTTTGAGAATATGCGCCATACCACGAGGAAGGTATTTCTCAAGGAGAAGAATGAGTCTAGGCAAATGCAACCGATAATGAGAAAGGCCGGTGATGGCATGAGCCATTATGCACCATCGCTTCCACATCAACAGAAGCCGTCCGATATCGCCCTGTTTGGTGGACTGATGGGCTTCAACCATAGTAGATAAATCTCGTATTTGTAATCGCATGTTATAGCCGCGAATGTCCCCTTGTTCTCGAGCTTCTTGTAAGCTTTCAGTGGACATGAAAAATCGATGGGCAGCCTCAATTATGTGATCTACAGTTTGAGCATTATGTAGATCAACAGGCACTTGCATTTGGTCTATCACCTGTCTAAAAAGTACGGAACCTCAGTTGCAAAGCTACCAAAACACCTACATGAAAAATAGGACATACCTCAAACAGTGAACCAAAAGTGTGGTGTGTATATGAAATGTCATCCGCATGATTACCCCAAAGTCCTTTTTGACTACGGGTTTATCTGGTCGAATGCCTCCTAAATTTACCCACATTGTTCCAAAACCAGTATCATGATCATCATCAGGATTACCCCAACCGTCCCCAATCAATGCTTGCCCGTTATTCCACATAGTATGTGCTGCACCCGGAATGGACAGATAATTGTGCAAACCTTCATGTGCGCTTCCTGAAGGCGCACGCTTGCGTCTCAGACTTTCGATGTTCATGCAAGTACCCACATCACCTTCAATGATTTGAAGGTCTTTAGGATGATCACGTGCTGAGCGGCCTGTCTGCCTAGCCACATGCTCAAAGACCTGGGAAACGCCACCTGCTGAACTTTCTGGCGCGTCAATCAGCTTGAGCATTACAATGTCCGGGTCAGTAGGTGTTATGGAATCAATCGCAGGAGGTTTGCGAGACAGTTTGATGCATTTCGCAAGTCCTTGCGGAGGTCTATGAAGAGGTTGCTGAGCGTGGTTATCTGTAAGAATATAATCCAGATAGGCCTGATTCAATTGACACTTCGTAACCGTGTGCCAATGAATCAGGTCGTCGTCTGTAGGCGCAAAAAACTTTGCTTCGACAGGAATTCTTTCAGATTGTCTCATTGACAACACGAAAGAATCTAACGTCAAGTCTTCCGGGTCCACTTGCATCAGGAGGACTTCTGAGATAAAGTGGAAGTACCCCCAAGTGCCGTGAAAAAGCCGTGAAGCCGCATCTAAACGGCTGTAATGAACTCGCTTCATTATATCGAAGTTGTCAATGGTCAGGAAAGGGCGAACAATGTATTCGCGAGACATGCGATCTCGTAGTATCTTCATTGATATTGCAGTAAGTCGTTCTGCCATTCGAAGAGCAGTTCGGCGCGATGCTGTTAGTCCTAAGTAATGCAAGTAGTCATTGAGCCGGCTGCTTGCCCCGGCAGCCATGAGCACCAGCGAATTTTCAAGTTGCAAGCCATTGAGACGACAATTACAAACAAATGAGAACATGGAACATAGAGTGTTGGCCACCTTGAAACAAAGGCAAGCGACCTTGATCAGCCACTGATCATTCATCTATGGAACTGTGCACTCACCGTATTGACCCTGTTTTTCCAGCTTTCCCTGCGGTCAAGGACATCCACATAAACGACACCAGTCTCTTCATCCGCCCAATCCGAACCTTCACTTTCCCCAGCACTCACAAACCCAGTTTGCGCAGGCAACACCTCCACCTCTTTTTCTTCACCCGAAGAAGAAGACTTGGACCAATCAGAAGGCACGCTGTCGCCAGAGGAATCATTTTCTAAGCGTGCTGATAGTGGTTGCTTATTTGGAATCTGTTCAGTAGATTCAGTATCAGTCACAGCCTGATCCAATCCGTCTTTGGGTCGACCGGTGTCCTTGAGCAAGTCCTTTACAGAGGCGCTAGCAACCGCGGAATCCGGATCTGACAAGTAAGACGCTTCGTTTTCAAAGGCTAATCCACGAGCTCTGGCAATCGAGCCCCGGATGAGATGCCACAGAAAACCTGTGGCATTCTTGAGAGCAGCATATCGATCTGCTGTACGGGTCACATCAAAGAACTTATGTGATATTTCATTTGCATGATTGGCTTCACCCAGAACAGCCAGTCGCCGACGCGAACCCTCTTTAGCAACTATTTTCAACGCCTGCAAAGTTTCGAAAGTGATTAGTTTGAGAGTAAGATAGTTACCAGACAGACCTCATAGCAACGAGTCAGATTAACTTGCCTCAGACAGAATCCACTTGTTCCATTGCTTACGTCCATACTCCTTCTTTTGCACAGCCATTTTGAAAGCCATCAGAATATTCAGAGTGGAAGGCCAACCCCGCTCAGTAGACAAGTAACGTCGTGAAATAGCGAGTTCGTCATCACGGTCCAATCCCAAAAACAGCGTAAGTAACAGGTCTTTCAGATGCAGATCTTTTTCTTTAAGGCGTTTCAACAGGGCTACAGCTTTGACAATCAATTTCTCGCTGGGTTTGAAGGCGTCAACCTGGCGGCAACGCGGCATTTCCTATGGAGACACTTGAGAATGGATTATGAAAGGCGCTCAAAAATTGTTCGCAGAAGAGATAGAACAGAGGCTCAGGGCTGGGTGATTGACATCATATGCACATTCCAATCCAATCATTATCATTTCATTTACTCATTCAGGTGATTGTGACGCTACTTGACCCATCCGGGCCTAGTGTAAGCCTTCCATCAGTGTATCCCAGCAAGCTCAGTGTCGCCGAGGACTCACTCCGGAGGCTTAGCAGGACAAAACTGGGGCAAAACAGCGCGTCTTGCACGTGATTTGATTCGCAGCAATTACAAGAGACCGCTCTACATACAAAGGCACGCGAATACAGTTGTGATGCTCTCACTTCAGGTGCAAAAAAAGGAAGGAAGGGTTGGATTTCCTCGGGATTTTTTTTGACAGTTCTGTGCGCCCAAGATAGGCGAACAGAAGTTGTCTTTGGTCCAAGAAAAAATACCAAAGGGATAAAAAGATTCATAAGGAGGGCAAATTTCCTCACCAAAACTCGATTCCCCTCACAGACCAAAGTGTGTCAGTTTGTCATAAGTCCCTCGCTCGTGGCCTCGCGCGGTACGAGCGTGGGACTTTGTTGAGTATAGGCGTCTTTACTTTGCAAGATCGGCTGGCGCGGACGGAGTTAAATTCTATTCACACAGAGGCATGTCTCCCCGGGAGGAAAATTTTGTCACTCGAGCCGGAGTGCGGTATGTGTAATACTTACTCACACCGGGGAGAACATTTGGTCACATTGCGATACATATGTGGGACATGCATTGATCAGAGTCACGGAGTGCATACACATCCGCAGTCACTGCGGCGGCGTGTGCACACTGTGACACTGATCAACATGTTCCTCACATATCAATATGTGACTGATTTCCCCCCCCAGTGTCAAAGTCACAGACTTTAAATCAAAAAAACACATCCGCAGTGACTGCTGCGTGACTGCTCGAGTGTTGGAATTCTTCTCCAAGTGTCTACAAAATTGTAAATGAAAGTCGACGAGCGACGGTGTGGGACTTTGTTAAGTTTATAGCATACTTGACATAGAGTACATATGGCTCTCTTGGTGCCAAGGATGTAGTCAAACAGGAAAAGCGTCAATACTAAGTTGAAGGATGTCGATTGAGAATCTATGTAGTCGCAAATTCCCCGCCAATTTGTTCGAGTTTTGCGATCAGACTTGGTCAACTATGTGATCATCTTACATACAAAACATCGCCTTCGAAGACGTCGCACTGGGGGGAAAATTATTTCACATCTCGATATGTGAGACATTTCTTAATCTGACTCATACTGTACATACATAAAATTTGAGTGCGTTACTGTCACATCCCTCGGATGTGACTTTGACTCAGTCATGTGTCACTTTCATACAGCTCCCCCGGCAGTTTTAGCCTCGTCACAGTTTAAACTTATTACACCTTAGTCTAGCTTATGGGCCTGTGGGAAATTTCATATCTCGTACCTTCAAGTCAATAAATGTTTATTCTATAGTAGTTTTTTCCCGGAGTGCTGTCTAGCTTGTATGGGTTTACCGGGCACACACAGCTACATATCACTGCCCACTTACATGTGTTATGCTGCTATGTGTGACCGGGATTCATCTTAAGTCCGCGGATAACTGTACCAAGGCTGGCGGAAAACACTTAATAAACCTTATTGACATACGTAGGCCCCAAGTTCAACTTCTATTTCACATATTTGCCAAACTTAACTAACATCTAGCAAGGAGCGAGCACACTTAGTTCAGCGACAGGGTGATCTCACATGTTGGGCTCACTCATTTCAAGAAACAAATGATGTGCATACTGAGCAAAGTGACCATGACTACGTACAAGACAGTTTAGAGAGATTGATTGAAAAGTATGAAAGAAAGGAAGATTGAGCGCGAAATGAGCAATGAAACAAGTTTTTATGAGCTTTCATGATTTTTGTATTTTTTTTGTTTTTGATTCAGAGAACAATTCATGAGTAGAAGGAAGAAGCGATACCAAGCAATAAGCAATAGTAAACGGGAAAGAAAAAAAACAGAATGAGGACAAGGAAATCACAGATCAGAATCATTGTCAGAGCCATCAAACAAAGAATTGTGATCCATGTCCAGATCATTGTCATCGCACGGACCTTTGGAGGTAGAGGGACCAGCTACAGGACTTGAATTGTCCTTCTCGGGCCAACAAAAAATTGGGTGGTTTTGAAAATTGTATTGACTGGCGTGTGGAAATTCTTGAGGTTGTTTGTTACCTTGCAATTCATTCAAAGGTATATCTGAAATATGTGGAGGAATGGAAGGTGTCCCATCTTTGTTGTATAGAGTAACACCGTTAGTAGCGGGCAAAATGCTGAGGAAATTTCCTTGTTGAGGGAACATTCGCGGTGCCATTTTCAGAGCTAAAAGATCGACAAATGTACACTTGCCAAGAAAGGCAGGATTGTACCAATCCTCAGGCAGGCCTGAAGGTGCGACCGCTTCGTAATTGATGACTGGAGGGTCGCGGCGATGGCGTGGTCGAGGTGGGTTACCTTTCGGTGCACGTCCTGTGGCAGCAACAATCCGTACAACCGAGTCAATCTTATGGCTTTCAACAAAGTCAATGAACTTTGAAGCGATTTCAGACCGCCAAAAGGGATGTTTGCTGTAGCTGATTGGCGTGCGTGCGCTGGGATCAACATCAACCTCGTCATCCAAGTTAGTGTATCAATTTTCGAATGCATCGACATAACACGGCACAACTCCCATAGCCATTAGATGCTTCTGGCGTCTTTCAGTTTTCTATTGAAGAGAAAAAATAAGAAATCATGATGAAATAAACCTCAATTTACTGAAAAAACTGACCCGTTGGAGAGCGACGGTTCTATTGTTTCTCTCTTGGTCAATTACTAACGCATCCTTATCTTTAATTAACTTCTTGTAAAGACCACGAAGATACTTGAAGTGTTTGACGTAGATAGCCGTGAGGATCATGTCATCCATTTTGATTCGAAGGGCTTCTTCCTTTGCAGCTTGCTTGAATCGATTGCCTGACAGCCCCCACTTCCACACCTTAACAAAAAACTGAATCATGAGCTGATTGAATTGATCGTCTACATGAGCTCCCCAGTCCATGGTGAAAAAAAGGATACCGTGTGTACGCATTACTCCTTCGATATAAGTGATGTAATCTCGATCCAAAACACCGTTATTGTTGTTGATTCCGCGTATACTCTCGAGCGGAAGGCAGGGGGCATCGGGAGCATCGGGATCGTGATCCGGAGCAATGAACTGTTGTATCGAGCGGTTGTAAAACTGATCAGGTGGTGGTGGAAATGGCGACTTTGGAGTAGCTCGACCCATTAAAATCATGCATAAAGTATGTGCGGTTGACTGGGGAACAGTTGGTCAGATGATGTAAATCATGAGGTAGATCAATGAGTATGACATACCTTGAGGACCATAGAAACTGATTTCAAATCGATCATCTCATATTTGTCATCTGGGGTCTTTTCGGTTCGGGCTCGGGGCTTGTATACACGTCGTCGAGGACTGGGACTACTCTCTGGAGTGCTGCCTTGAGTTTGGAGCGTTAGCTGGTTCCATCGGGCTTGAAGCATTCGCATCTCGGCATAGGGATCATATTGAGCAGGAGTTGATGAATTCGACTTTTGAGCTGAATTCGAGTTTCGAGCGGGAGTTGATGAATTCGAGTTTCGAGCGGGAGTTGATGAATTCGACAGGGTTTGTGATGGCGTGGGATTAGGGGTCGCGTTGGCTGGAGTCGGGTTCGTATTTAATGGTGGAGCCATTGATGAGTGGATAAATTGAAGTTGAAATGAAAAAAAAATGAGTGGAATTTATGATTGAGACAAGTTGAGACGTTGAAACGGGTATGTTGATAGAGTAAGTGAAAATGAAGTGAGGAAATGAAGTGAAAGAAACAGGAATGGAAATGATGGATGAAGTTGAAGTGATTCTGTGGCATGTTTAAGTATGTTTTATGAATATGAAATTATAAAAGTCGACCGACCACGCAGTGAGAAAGGTCTTTCGAATTGGGATGAATTGAATTAAAATTGGACATACCAGAATTTGTCACGACCACGTATGACGACCGCGACTCAGTGACTTTACTGTGATGGTTGGGTGTCGGATGCCAAAGCTTCCAGATTTGTAAGTGAACGAAGCGGTGAGATAACGAACCTGATGAAGGTGTATCACCTCGGGTACTAGTTCAGGTGACAGGCCCAGATCTTGAGGGAGTCGGGCGTTTGATGGATTGGTATAGAACAGGTGTGTGTTGAGGTCTGGCCAGCTTTTGAAAGGGTTGTGTAATGTGTCGCGTTCATTCAGATGACGATATTGAAGGACGGATAGGAAGGCTTCCTGCTTATCTTCACCGCTTGTAGTACAGTGACGAACATGATGGAAAATCTTGAGTATTTGACCAAAGGCTGGGGTACCTGGATTGGCGGATGTATCGTACTCGATGATACCGTTCTTGGAGCTATACTCATGAGTTGTCAGCGAGTGACTCGACCAAGGTATTTGCTTGACATATTTCACTCTAGACGATAAGAGTTCACCCTGAGAGCTTTTACTGAATTGATGATGAATGGTGGGATTACTGAGTTGAACTGTGTGGAGGAGAGCGTTGTAGGTGGCTGAGCAAAGATTGTCGGGCATGTCTAGGAGGATTGTTGTCTTTCTTGAGGAAGTCGGGTTGATGTTTTCAAGAGGAACCTCACCAATAGCTGAGGCGAGCTTTTTGCCGCACTGCATGAGCGGGCTTACTTCTCTCACGCACTCTGGGAGATCGGGTGAGTCCAAAGCTACGGCAAGATTGGATGCCCGACAGATTTGTCGAATCATGGTCAGGTCAAGTTCCCCTATGAAAGCATTAAAAGAGGTCAGCGGGCTAAAAGAGGTACGTAGGCATGAAAAGGTACAAAACAGCTTACATATTTTTCGATTGTTTGGAACGTTTTGTAGGATACCATTGTATTGCTCAAACTGCCACGCTGCCAAGTAAGCAGACGGACCGTAATAGAAGTGCTGAAACGGCACATGGAAAGCCATGTGTTGATTTGGAGTTGGTTTCAAATCCGGTCAAAGCTTTTGTAAAGAGGCTCGGTAGGCAGTGAGGTGTTTGAAATAGTCATCAATCTTCGTCATAGAAGTCTGATAGCTCATAACAATCTCAGTCAAGCTACATAAATGAAGAACATTTTTAGCTACTTCAGAGTCGATCATTCCCAAATCGTTGAGTTGAAAAATTGCAAATGTGAGATGAACTGTAACAAGTACAACCCAGTCAGATGACCGGAGATTGCCATGTGAAGCACTTCCGAGATTTGAGGGTGGAGGATTCATCCACGAAGGGATTGATGAACTAATGATTGCTGAGCGTATCGTTCTAAGCGCCTCACTAGTTAAAAGATCGTCATGTAAACTTGAGGCTTGTATTGCAGCGAGGAGATTTCCGTCATCATCATATATATCGTCCATCTCATCTTCATCCGGTAATTCTTCTAATACTGTCAATGTGCACGGGGTAAGTGATGAATTTCCCACTTGTTGCGATGTGGTCGAAGAAAGTTGAGTATCGTTGTTGGAAAATCCCATGGCCTGGTCAAGATCTAATTGATAAGGCTCCCATGAATCATCTATATTAGTATCTAATGCTTCTTGTAAGAGGTTATTGAGTTTTATATCGTCCTTCTCCTTGTCAAGGGTTTTTCCTAGTTCATCGAGGTTCCATACCCGCCTGAAGTGGTATTCAATCATGCCACTGATACAATGCATGGTATCCACAACGACCATCTTCGTCGGATCCCAGTATTCTAGTTCGTTTAGGCAGGACCATCGCACACCACAGGTACCAAAAATTGCTTTACGAGCATTGTGAGTTTTGGCGTCTTTCCAGGCATTGGCTTGACGAATGTGATCCGCGTGAGACCGGAGAGTCCAGCTGCGATAGTCAAGCGAGTGATTGTTGTCCTGTGTAAGATAACAAAATGAACAGAAGAAACGGGCACTGTGTGACGCATAGCCAATGAGTTTTCGAATAGCCGGCAAGTCACACACCGCAGTCATGAGGGCGACCCGAACATTGCGGCCTTCAGGGTGTCGAAATGTTGGAATCTTGATACCACAGGTCCACAAGAGTTTAAGTTCTGCTACTAAATCATCGATGACGTTGTTCATTTGTAGGACTGATGGCTCTGATGGACCAGGAGTGATCCCAATAACGCATATATTCTCAAGCTTGTATCGGATTTGCGGTGGCAGAGAGAGACAAAAGAGAATGATTGCTCCAACTGAAGACTTCTTCCCACCAATTTTGTTTCCAAATGGATTGAACCAATCCACATAAATTCCAAACCCTAGATTTCCTGAAGTGGCCGTAAACGCAGTATTTGATTGAGGATCTCGGAAAGTTCGCCACATCTCGCCATCCCAGATATCCATGGCGGGGTCAGAGCGGGGCCGATGATGGACAAGAATGGATTTGTCGAGATGATCTTCGATGTGAGTTCGTTTGAGAAAGCGAGTGAGCCAAGGTATGAATGGTTGCGTAGTGTAAAATCTGAAAGGGATGTTGTTGGTTCGGAAAAGAGGCTCATCACATGCCTTGCTTCGTTCAGTTTCTTTACGTGTGCAATTTTTGGGAATTGGAGGTTCGGAATCTGTAGGATATCTGTATTTCTTGAAGCATTTCGGGCAGCAAACACTGCGTTTGAGAGGGGATTCGATTTCTAACCACTTCATCGCCGTAGAACAGTCTTTGGGGAACGTATCAAGAAGTTTTTGATCGAATTGATGAAGTACGACTTTCTGGCTGAATTGGATCAAAATGAGTCGAAGGATTCGAAGAGTGGAATTGACAACTCGTCTGCTCACTCCAGCGACAACGTGTAGGTATGTCACTAGTGCAATGGAAAGAAACAACCAGTTTCCATCGGTACGTCCTACTGCAGAATCAAGTCCAATACATGAAATTAGAAACCATATGCACTCAACATGGAAAGAAGGCAAAATACTTACACGGAGTTTCCAATTCACTAGGGCTTGAAAATTGATTACCAAGACTTCCGAATGACTGTAAGCTAGTCCGTATGATTTCATTGTGAGCTGATGATACCACATCTTGAGGTGATTCTTGTGGATTTTCAGCTGATTCTTGTGACTCGTCAGGTGATTGAAAAGCTGATGGTGGTGGTGGATCTGATGGTGGAAGCTGTTGAGGATCAGTTTGACGTGGACTAACACCATTTTGTTTGTGGTGTCTCCTGATTGTCACTAAAGTGACTGCTGGGCCGTTGGTCCCATGGATCTTGAAGCATTTTGCGCAATCACACTGACGGTTCATGGTTGAGGATGGTGAAGCAATCTGAGAACAAAGATAAGTTGATACGGTGCTTTTGAAGATTAATTATGCTGTGTGGTACCCTATGTGTACACACATTTGATCTTCAAAATTAATGATATGTATATAAGTACTTGAGAAAAGACGGTCAAAAGTGGCAAATATGTGAAATAGAAGTTGAACTTGGGGCCTACGTATGTCAATAAGGTTTATTAAGTGCTTTCCGCCAGCCTTGGTACAGTTATCCGCGGACTTAAGATGAATCCCGGTCACACATAGCAGCATAACACATGTAAGTGGGCAGTGATATGTAGCTGTGTGTGCCCGGTAAACCCATACAAGCTAGACAGCACTCCGGGAAAAAACTACTATAGAATAAACATTTATTGACTTGAAGGTACGAGATATGAAATTTCCCACAGGCCCATAAGCTAGACTAAGGTGTAATAAGTTTAAACTGTGACGAGGCTAAAACTGCCGGGGGAGCTGTATGAAAGTGACACATGACTGAGTCAAAGTCACATCCGAGGGATGTGACAGTAACGCACTCAAATTTTATGTATGTACAGTATGAGTCAGATTAAGAAATGTCTCACATATCGAGATGTGAAATAATTTTCCCCCCAGTGTCGTCTCCTGAATGGGCGGGGATTGAAGCTCCGAGATAATACAAGTGATCATACGATGACAGAAGCTTACCAGGCGCCGGCTTGTATAAAGCTGGCCTTGTTCTAGCTTTGCCGTCCTCCTGATCGCAGCCCATCTCACTGCAGCAGACTACACCGCTTCAAATTGACCTCATATTGACCCGTGATAATTCGTCATTCATCATGTCTGAATCTAACGAGAATCCTCAACCTATGCGTGAACCTAATGGAAATCGTCGATCTACAATGTCCACCTTGGTGGTCGTTGATGATCATCTACCCAGTGTACTCTTCGCTATCCCATTTCCTCGACCCGCAAACCAGGACGGCCTGCCGAAGTCCAGCCCTCCATTGTTCCTTTTGTGTGTCTGAATTCCCGTTTGAAATACTATATGATGATGGTTCAATAAACTGATTGCTGATCATCACTGCAATACCCATCTAGCACGTTCCCTCGATCGGTGTACGAGAAACCGCCGGTTGATCCAGAGACAGGAAAGCCAGGCAAGGAAAAAATTGTCAAAAAGGTCGAACGGAATTGGCAACAAGGAGTTCGGCAAGGGTATGAGATCAAGAGAGGAGAACATAAAGAAGCGGGGTTCTGGAAGAGATTCAAGGGTGGTGCTGCCAGGGTGAGTCCTTCATCTCTTTCCAGGATGAAGCCCATCATCGGCTTATCCTTCTGTGGATCATAGATCGGTGACGGCGCCATCAAGTATATGTCGGATAACACGATGGAAACCTTAGGCCGCTTGCCACCCAAGCGTAAACTTGGTGCAGTTAAGCCCATTTCACATTTACTAAATCAGGAAAACATCACATGTTGAAATGCAATGGTTTAATTCGCTCCACACCAAACAGATAAATGTAGTCTACCCCGCTGCCAAAGATTCTTCACCCGCCTTGAACATTCCGGGTTACAATGAATTTGAGTTGAAGGAAGCCTTCACAAAGATGCTCAAGGTGGCCAAGAATCGAGCTGCTAGAAAAACAGTCATGTTGGTCAAACTTTAAAAACTTTTGAGATATGATTAACAATTGAATCTTCTACTGATCATGCTTGATATTGTTTCAATCTATTAGATCAGGTGTTCTGCTCCCGATATGTTTCGCCATGTAAGATAAACCACATGCCCTTTTGGAGATCCATGACATGCCCTCATACTAATATCTTCTGCTTTGTTCCTCGTCGTTCCATGATTTCCTTTATACCAGCGATTTCATCACTCTCGTTCCGATGCCCCTGTTTGAAGGTGCCTTAGCTTATTTCACCTTACACGTCAATGGTAAGATTCTTTTTATACCAAGTCCTACATCGCATGGACTATTAAATGCCAGCAAGAAACCCACACTTTTCATATGCTGATATGATATCATCTCTTGGGCACCTCGATGTATCTATCACCTTGCAGGGGCGCGAAAAGCGAATGCAATCAATAGTGCAGAAAACCGCGCCAAGAAACGACCTGTATCTATGCCGGCCCCAGCCCGAGACGAAGAGAATAATGAAGAGCCTTTAGTTAACTCGCTCTTCTCGTTTGAACAAGCGGAACCTTTCACATTCAATCATATACTTCAGTTCCTATACTTCCAATGTTCAAAGTTAGACAAGAAGAACTTCCCACCGGCACTCGTATCAGCTCCAGAGGATTGGACTTTGGATACAAACGATGTTCAAGGTATCATCGCGCAATTTGAAGAATCTTTACCAGAAGAAGTCACCAAGAGACATTTACTCAATGCTGAGAGAGTGGCTGAAGATCTTACTCGAACTTTAACCAAAGCCGCTAAGGAATATGTGAAGTCACTCAAAAAATTCGGACTGATTTCTCGTTAGACTCCGCGTTGACTTTGATACCGATATTCGTTTGATCTTCATACTAATGTCAAGGACCCCCGGACAGTACATTTGTCGCGTATTTGTACCACGGCTTTTATTTTCATATGATTTTGTAGTACAATTGCCCAGTCCGCGTCACCTTTTGTTTATGTTCTGCTCACGCTAAATTTTCCACTTATCTTGTTTGGTATCGTTCTTTATTTGATCTCTTGTCCACTTCTCCGTATGAGATACTTTATAATTTACGCAAGGACGCGGTACTGGATCGATTCGGGCCCGGATCACAGGAAGTATCCCTCTGGTATTGACTCGCTCTCGAAATACCTGAGCGGCAAAGGTCTCAAGTTGGGACTATATAATCTACCAGGGATCGATAGCAGAGCAGTCCGTCCCAAAGTGAATCATTTTGCCATATGCTCAAAGTATGGAAAATCCTCATCGAATGATAATGGAATCTCCCCATGTTCCAGTCCAGGATTTTTGCTACGAACTTCACAGCAAATGGAATTGTGAAGTGCGCTGAAAGTTTCGATAAAGATTTGAGAGAGTGTGACACTAGTTCAAATTTATTCGGCTGGCGTAGCGCAATTTATCGCCTTCACGAAGCTGATTGGGGAGATGAAGGTCGAGAAGGAATCTGGTTGACTACTTCTTGGGCTCTACCTCCTAGTCATGGCGAGATCCACCGGGAGACTGTCGATGCATGGCGCGTGGTGATAGATATTGAGTCATATCGAAAGGAATTGACAACTTTTGATCGAGTGATCCGAAAGGCG
The DNA here is from genome assembly GCA_022264835.1 of Melampsora americana. Classification (NCBI taxonomy): domain Eukaryota; kingdom Fungi; phylum Basidiomycota; class Pucciniomycetes; order Pucciniales; family Melampsoraceae; genus Melampsora; species Melampsora americana. Next base: position 1,134,935 of record JAIFHY010000003.1, on the reverse strand, counting down.
CATACTTGATTGTCTGGTATTGAGACATGCAGTCCTCTGTACGGTAAGCGATGTTTCAACGCGCTTTCCTTGCATTCACAAGTATAGACCTGAGTGCTGTGCAGTGTCCCAACACTATTTTTCACTTGGTGTGTAGCTGAGGTTGACGTAAGACGAGTGCCGGGTCTCGATCAATGGTAAAATCTTGACCAGATTTGACCATCTGGGTGATGTAGTTTCTCCTGCTTCTTCAAACTTTGACGAGGTGAGTTAATTTGTTCGCATCCATGTCATGGTGAGAGTGACCGGAATTCCAGGGCTAAATATACACTTGACGGAATCAGTCTAGGTCATTCACTGGGTTCATTTTGAAGACTGTACTTTCACCGATCCTTTTGACCATTCTCACCATCGATCTCAACATTTTGTCTATCTTCAACACTCAGACATCTACTCTCCGGGTTCGAATCATCACCAATGTCACCTCAACCTGAACAGGAGGAACGCACACCACTTTTGCCTCATAACGATTCGATTCTTGAAAATTCAATAAACAGGGTAAGTGGCCTTCCATTGAGACTATGTCTGCTCATCGATTTTGACAACGAATGACGTATTGACTTGTTTCAAAACTCAGAATGACGAGGCAGAGACGCGCTCGGTCACGCCGCTTCCAGTGAAGCAACTGCTAGTGCTATGTCTCATGAGGATCACCGGTTCGCCATCAGTTGTTATCAACTTCTTGGGCACAAATATCTCATGATCGCTTTTTTTGCGTATCTTTTCGGTCAAAATCGACGGTTGGAGCAGAACCGGTGTCCTTCACCATCATATTCCCATTCATCAAGTGAATCATCTTTGTTTATCTCGGTTGTGTCTGATCAATTGAGAAGAGAATCGACTTATGATCATCTGATGACTTTGAATCTTTTTGATGTTCATGAGCAAAGTCAAATGATTGAAGACCTCAAGGTCACGCCCGATAGAACTCAAGTTGGATCTTACGCTGGATTGATCGAAAGTGTGTTTAAAAACCTTCATGACTAAAAAGAATTGAGCCTTATTTCTTACCCGACCCTCATTCACTTGTCCATCTGCCCAGGTTTATTTGCCGTATCTCAATTATGCACTGGTAAGCCTCTCATGATTGTCCCCCAAGCTGCTATATAAGCTGACTTCGATTGACATGATCCTTTTCAGTGCTCTTCTGGGGTCGATTATCTGATAGGATTGGTCGTAAGCCTGTATTGCTTAGTGGGCTGATCGGCTTGTCCGTTGGAATGGTTGCCTTTGGTGTTCAATGGTCTTTTGTCGGACTTATCCTTGCTCGTTCTTTCGCTGGTGCAATGAACGGTCAGTGCTTTGTGCCTTAAGAAAATCTCAACTCTTATGAGAGTCTCTAGCAAGAACACGCTTATTGAGGTCTCAAATTTAATCATTTTATGCTCCACTAGGTAATATCGCCGTTATCAAAGTAATTACTCTTATTTTTTGTCAAGCAGGTGTGGAATAGATGTGGCCTGATGCAAAGTCACATTTGAATTGTAGAGCACCCTGGCTGAACTTACGGATGAGACCAACCAAGCAAGGTATGTTCACATGTCCATTCTTGCTCGAACTTTTATTTTGGAAACGGTGTTTTAGATAACGTCGTGATTGGGCATCTCAGAGCTTTTGCTCTACTTCCACTGACTTACGCCATCGGAATAGCCATCGGACCAGCTATCGGAGGATACACAGCAAAGCCAGCGGAACAATACCCTAGTTTATTCTCGATAACCGGCTTTTTTGGTCGATATCCGTACTTCTTACCGTGTTTTATCGCTGGCAGCTTAAACATGTTGGCAGTTGTTGTGGGGATATTTTTCTTAGACGAAGTTGAGTTGTCAATACGTTCTTTGATACCTGGAGTATCTCCGAAGGCAGGCTTATCTTTTTGATCTGGTTGCTCTGGGGTTGATGATATAGACTCTGCCTACTAAAACTCCAGCTGCGCTGAAAAGAGCCGCTGAGGAACGTATTCAAGAAACAGAGACAGGAATACATATTGCACCTTCAGAAGTCACGGGGTCTCCGTCTGTCATGTCTTTGTTAAAAAAACCGGTTCTCTTAGTACTTCTATGTTTTATATTTATGGCTTTTGAAAATTCAGCTTGGAATGCTTTAGTGCCACTGTTTTCATACACTCGTAAGCCTCCCATCGACCATTGTATCATTGTCACGCACCTGAGCTAGCTTTGCGCTGACGTTTTATTCACATACCCACAGGCATAGAAGATGGTGGTCTTGGTCTTAGTATGAACCAAATCGGTCAGTGTACTACCTTCGAACATCTGCTATATGAAGAAACAGTTGCGCTCACAACGCGCATAAAATCTCTATGCACAGGCACTACGCTCAGTAGCAGTGGTATTGTTGCCGTACTGGTACAAACTGTACTCTTTCCTTCACTCCAACGCAAATACGGCACTATTAACCTCTTGCGATGCGTCAAATTGGCATTTCCAATCTGTTTCATGTCCTTACCTCTTATTGGTATCATTACACGCGAAGCGTCACCGGATGGTAAGACAGTGACACCGCATTCGACCCTAGTTGCTATGCTTGGTATGGCGTTTTCGCTCGCCCTCAAGTGTTTTGGAAATATGTCAATCGGTTTGTCCCTTTGAGCATCTGCAACACTATCACGAAGAGTTGAATTGATCATATTTGCATGCGATTTGATCCTCCAGTATGCATCACACTTCTTGTGAATGCATCTGCACCAACTCGCGAATCACTTGGAACAATCAATGGTTTGGCGCAGGTTTGCTTCAATTCTACATTGATCTTCTTCTTGCCAATCATTTGATGATTGTGCGTATGCTGAAGATATTCTGACTTATTTCCAAAAAGTCTTGCGCCTCCTTGGCTCGTTCTTTTGGTCCTTTTGCGACAGGGTCTTTGTTTGCTGCCAGCATTGGGTCGCATGCTCTTGGTGGGGCCTTGATTTGGATTGTACTCATGCTGGTGAGTAATTTTCAATTTGTTGTTATTTAATCTGTTCAAAATAAAGTTGAATTATTCGGATCGTATGGTAGATCTGTGCTGGGGGATATGCAACCTGTTGGATAGTGGAAGAGGGTCACCCGAGTTGGCGCAAGGGAGGTGGGCCCAGACCAACTGCGGCTGAGACCCCTTCGGGTAACTCATCTTCCGGAACAAATGATTCCGCTAACACTCGGACTGGGTATGGGACTATGTCTTCTTGATTTGTTTGTGCTACAAAAATCGGAATTGGCATCTGTATTATAGATCAATTGATGTCATATTTGAGACTCGGTTGATTTGATAGTATATATCTTCTTGCTTATATGGTCCCTCTCCTAACATCTTGATAACTTGGACAAGGCTCATATTCAAGCAGTCCAACAATTGCTGCGCTGGCTTTGTAGAGACTTACAAGCACTTTGTTAAGTCTATTAGGGGTGAGAGTGGACAAGGCATTCCCTTTGACATTGAGGTGACCATTCTCCCAAGTTCATTGGAAGTGTCAGGGCAAGCTCTTACTAATGGGATGTGTTCAACTAAGGTACTGAAGTGTCAGTCTTGAAGATCAAACTTGACATGGCATCATCACTCTCATTTATGGGGTAGTTATGACACTATGTATGTGACATCTGTGTGATTGAGAGGCAAGCTTAACACAAGCTCCACCAATTGTGGGTGTCTGTTGGAGCCTACAGGACACCTGTGGTTTGAAGGGACTTTGTTGAGTTAGTGATTGAGGAATTTGTGAGGCTCTTATTGAGCCTTTATTGGGGTTGGCTTAGCTCTCTCCCAGACTTGTGGGAACACAAACAACATACACACACAATACGCTGGCCCAGTGTTTGAGCCACAAGTGGGAAGCTCATTTCTGACAGAACACTGGATATCTGCCGGATAACCCAGCCTGGGGTGGGGGTTTTGCCAATTGGGTTGGATAATGGTTTTCATCCCACATTTTGGATCTTGGACAAGCCAGAATTCACCAAATAGGGAACAGGGCTCATGTTAAATATATGTTACATCAAACTTCATCATTTATGTAGATTGGATGAGTTATTGAGTTTTCAAGAAAAAAATCAAGGACCAAAAGAAGCTATCTTTGCACTGTAATCAAAAAATGGAATCTTGGATATTGTTGAATCACATCAATGCAAATGAAATTGATCATCAATTTGCCCAGATACTTCTTCATATCTCTTGGCTACACAGTAATCCTGTACAAGTCTTAGTTCTAAGTATAATCATTGATTGTATATGGAAAGTATGATCTGTCATTTCATAGGTCTTTGATTTTGAGAAATATTGGGGAAGCACATGGCAGTGGTTATGATGATATTTGAATTATATGGATGTAAATAAAACTTAATGATCATTTTACCCATATGTATGTTCAAAGCATTCCCCAAGGTCAAAAAGCATCTTGTTATCCATATACAATCACAGAACACATACAGAACTGAAACTTGTACAAAGACAATTTATGGAGTGGGAATGTGGCAAAACATGTGGCCAAAATGTTCATCAATATTATATTTTGGGGTTTAATTCTTGATTATAGTGCAAAAATAAATTTTTGATTTTTCTTGAGAAACTCACTTCATGTTGGCATTGTATATCTTTTGAATTCAACTCGATATCTGCATTTTGTCTCAATTATAGTTTCTACCAGATTAAGGAAAGTGATTAAGTCAAGTGGACAGGTATGGAAGAGTGACATAGGTGGAGAGCTGTATGGTGCCAAGCAGCAAGCAGCAAGAAGCCGCAGACTGGTTATTTTGTAATCACAAGAAAAGAGCCAAATTTATCAGTCTTTGTGCCCCATTGCTGACATTCAGGTTGGGGAACTCAAGGCATTGTTGGGTGCACATCCTTCAAAATATGCGGTCTGAGGCTTCTATCTGAGGTATTGGGGATGATATGAAGTTAGCTTATCTCTATAAGTGACTCTTGATACTGAGCCATGAGGCGTAATTGTGATGGGTTTAGGTAAGTTATATAAATTTACATGTGTGTTTGTTAGTTTGTGCTCCTATTGAGCAGCCTCAGGGCTGACAGTGCCTGCACTGTAAAAGAAAAAACAGACAAATAGTACTCCAGTAATGTTAGCTTAACAAAGCCCAATTGGTCTGACTGTGTCCACAGCCTTGCAGAGCCAGCTTGACCAAGTCCCTCCACACCACATATGTCTTGTGGACCTTACCCAAGAGAGACTTACACCTCAATGACAGATGTTTGCAAGATGCCAAGGACAAAATTTTGGTTTTTTGGCTTTTTGAGACTACATCAACATGAGCTTGTAATACATCAAATCAATCAAGTAAATCTGGATCAGCAAGGCTGACTGCCCTCATTGTGTACATCGAGTCATTTGATAATAACATAGAGTCAATCTGAAAGAGTGCACTTGTGATCCAGCAAAAGAATGTGATCCACAAAATGTTCATCCTAGAAAATGTAGTGAGATTGTGATGAAACCAGGACAGATTGAGCTACTATATAGCCCCTCCTCTAGTTGAAGCAGCCTTGCCCTTTGCGTTTTGGATGCTCAACTTTTGAAGTTGGTCAGAGTTATGACTTTGTGACCTCTTTGCACTTGAGTGTTTTCCTTGTTAAAATATGGGGTAACCAGACATCAAAGATAACCCCCACCAAAGAGGGATTGGCATCAGACCAAATTTTGCTTCCAAGATGCAAGCCCCCCTCAGCAGGCTCTGGGGGCATGGTCAGTGGGACTGGTGTTAAGCTAACTCACAGAGAGGCTTATGGCTAATTGTCAATTCTTGGTGTAACAACCTCACTGGCTAAGTCCTGTTATGGTGTTACTTGAATTTGGCCACTTCCCTCACTTATGAATACCAAATTTTTCTATCATCAACTTGTTTAGTATTCCATTCTACAAATCCTCTTAGCCTCCCAATATAGGTAATGTAGGTTGTGTTTTCAACCAAGTGCTTTGTAGATTTTTACAAAACTGGCCTGGATTGTGGCCTTTTTCACACATGTTTCTGCCTGGAAGAAAAACTCTCAGTTGCTCTTTGCTTACCTAGCTACCTCAAATAGGATACTTGATTAATAGGCAAAATCATTCTTAGCAAGCATCCAGCATCCATTTGTGGGACAATCAAGCCCATGTGAAGAAGTAATGAAGTAGAGGAACTACTTAAACCACAGACTGTGCCATAGGTTTAGCTAGCTAGTGGCCAAAGAACCCTGGTCAACAAGTATCTCCATGCTAGATCTTGATGAGATAGACCATTTGAATAAATAGCAAAGATCACTGAAAATATGAATCCCTTCATGCTCTGCAAACTCCGGTGTCAAACAATGATTTTTAGAATGGTGTTTTGGGCTTTCTAACATAGTCATTTCCCCAAATTGGTGTACAGTGCAAATACATGAAAAAATTGACTGAACATCCTCTCTAGGATGATGGAGGGATGAAAACATGTTCCAAATTGTGCTGAAAAAGGTTGATAATTGGTGCTCAGGAGTGAGGAAAGTGGAATAATGCAGAACACATCATAAAAGCATTTAAGCAGCAGAGTCCTCACAGTTTTTGGTGGAGACCCTCACTGTCCTTATGTAACTTATCACCTGATTTGTGAAATTTCTTTGACCAAAAGACTTTTTGTCTGTCTAAATGAAACACACACATCTATTGAAAAGAAGAAAGTCAAGCACCTCCCTTCCATTTTTATGTGTGAGGCTTGAATTCCTTGGTTTTTTAATGGCTATGTGCACCTCACATAGGTGGACAAAAAGTTTCTTGGTCCAAGACATTTCAGATATAGGGTGACAAGTTTTATAAGGATAGGCCAGGAGATGCTTTGTTGTGCTAAGTCCCTCACTGATGCTTATTGCTTAAAGGCTATTTCTGACTACCCCTTTCCTGTATTTTTGAAAACTACAGATTGAGTTTACCATTCAATAGTTATCATCTTCTGTAGTTTTTAAACATGCAGGAGAGGGGTAGTCAGAAACATCCTTTAGCAACTGCCATTAAGCCCCTCTGCAATGGTGCAGATGCGGCCACAGCAGATAGGGCTTTGGCAAGCTGACCACTGAGTGACTTTGGCTAAACTTACCAAAGTTACATACCTGGCTTGTGAGGCTGAGGCAAGCAGTGACTTGGGCCATATCTGCCCAAATTCATTACTCAGGGACAACATGCTTTTAGAGAGCCTCCTTGTGATGAATTTGCAGAGCTTCCTGCTGGAGATTTATATATGGTCCCAAAAGAAAATATGCTCTCTGACTTCTTGCACAAAAGATTAAACAAATTTTCACCGCGGTAGTTCATTTATCCTTGCATCAAAACTGGCACAAAGATCGTGTGTTGAGTGCAAATTTGGAAGAAGGATGTTACATGTGTATTTTAGCGTAAACACCCAATATTTTGTTCAATTTCTAGGGACGAGGGAGACAACTTTTTCGGAAAAGAGTTAGTGTACAAGATGCGCAAGAGGAGTAAGGTCATCTTCTCTCTTTGGTCCAGAGATCCGTTACTTGGTAGAATATGCTGTTGAAGGATTTTGAGGAGCTCTCCTGCAAAAGGCTTCAACCCTGAGCAATGAGTCTGTACGAGTTTGGCGTAAGTCCCTTGCTCGCGCAAGGCTCGCGAGGCGGGCATAGGACTTTAAGAAGTTTGGACTTCGGCAATCTTTTTCTGGGGAAAGTCAATCAAGTGCCTGTTGCCCCCGGGCCTCGTAGTCGCACCGGCCCGCAATCTTCAACAAACGGAGGTGGAGATCATTGACACGAACGCAACCGACCATGGCTTCATCGATCGGGAGTGAAATTTTCCGAAGAAGAAGGAGCTCCGAGGTGTCATAACCAGCTTCATCGATTTCGAATCATGCCATGCCATGTCATGTGGTACTTTGTAAATTGATTTTGTTTGCTTTACTTCAATTATCCACCACAGTCTCTGTGGAGTGTCAATTTGGCCTGACCTCCAATCTTCAAATTTGTTTTGAGTTCATTCCGCAGTCAAACGCACATGATTTAAAGCTGTGCATGAACTGTCAGGTGATTTATTTTCTTTTCATCCTGCGCTTCTCAAATTCTCCTCGTCTGCCTTTGAGCCGAAGGTGCTCGACAGAATGTAGAACAGTCATCGAACTCCGGATGTCTGGCATTTGAATACCTTCACTCCTGTTCACCTTACCTCCTTGAATGTCATATCAATCCCATCTTTAACTGCTTCATTTGGCCATCTCCGCCTTCATTCCCTCTTCCACTAAACATACTTGATCATCTCATATGTCCGTCATTGAGAATCCTTCCGCCAAATCTTTCCATTCACCATTGACGACAATGTCCCTCAATTCAAAAGTAACTCTTGAGAGGTTGCAAGGCCGTGAAAAGTATGCAGAGAAGACCTTCACCACCACCAGCACTTTCCAGAAGATGACTCCATGCGTCAATCCCACCAGAACGCAAGTACCTTCACCCCAAGTTCGCTCAGTCAGTAATTGCCTTGGTGAACTCCCCACCGAGCTTATCCTCAACATCATTCACCATTTTACCTGTGAGGCTGATCTCGGGTTAAGCGGGCAGAAGAATCGACTGGCAGCTAAGCATTCTTCCATCGATACCATCAAGAGGCTCCGTTTGGTCAACAAGCGGTTCTCTGAAATATCAAGGTCCAAACTATTTCAATCAGTCAAAATAGAGAACGACTTACAAGGACGAGACTTCGTGAAATGGTATCAATCGCTTCAGCCAAATCATCGTCCGCGCGTCTCACGACTTTCGGTAGCCAAGATTCATGCGGGGTTTATTGATCGCAGAAGCACATCATTCAAAGTCTTCGAACAAGTCATCACCATGCTTGCTCCTGGTCTCATCCAATTGCAAGTCGAATTTTTGGACTGCTTCATGTTCTCATCAACGGTCGTGAAAAACCTTGCGCGCTGTTCTTCTCTGACAACTCTCCATCTCAAAGTCGCCACTCAGCAGCCTTGTGATGCTATCCAATCATCGCAGAAGTTAGGCAACCAGCTTGTTCACTCTGCTCAATATTCATTGGACTCACTTCTCGACGCTCTACATGCACTACCAAACCTTATCTCTCTAGATTTGAATAATTGCTTGGACAGATGTCCTGTGCTGTTATCAGCCAACACTCACCCTCGACTCCCCTCAATCGTGAGGTTGAGCGCGAACCTCCAAAATGGCCAGACTGCGTTTCGAAGGGATCAACACATTTCCTTGTGCACTTTAGCCGATGCGCTCAAATCCAGCCTCAAACATTTAGTAATTCGTGGATCCAGATATGAATCTGAGCGACTTGTACCTGTCCTTGAAGCTGTCTCTGCCAACTTGCAAACCCTTCAATTAAGCGAAACTTCAGTAGTCAATCATTGCCCTCAGCTTGAATTTCCAAAACTTCGAACAATCTCCCTCGATGACTCTCGTTTTCCTCAAGTTCATCAATTTTCTTCACCATTATTTCAAAGTGCTTCAACTCTCATCTTTCGTACCTGGAACTCTGGTCTAGATACGAATGACGCTCCGCTTGAGATACCGGATGATACACTGGCTCATCTCAGACAAGTCATACTCACTCACACATCCAAGCCAACCAAAGCAACAGTCCAGCTTTATAAAGCTTGCTCGAAGAATAATGTCGATCTCTTTTTGATGGACCGAAGCATGGATGTCGTTTTCTGATGGTAGGCACTGCATATTCTACGTTGAGCTCGTACCTTTAGATAATCAACTGACATTCTCATCTTCACTTATGTCAGCTTATAAGAGTGTGAGATCAAAACTTTCGCTAACAATTACCCAGCTCTTATCACTCTTCAATATTCAGATATCCAATTTTTCTTTTCGCCACACATGCTCAAGGTTAATGCATGTCTCAACGCGATCCAATCTTGCAAGTCTCATCGGTGGAAGTTCATCTTAACCTTTCTTGACTTATTTCGTTTGTATCACATGATGCTTTGACGAATTCAGTGCTCTACTATTTATTCATTCTCACAACGTGCTTGTAATCTTTATTATGTGTTGTATCTCCATCAGTTTCTTGAAATGCTTGATCAGCAAAAGCCTAGTTCATATCCTTATCGACCTGTATTGCTTAGTTTAATTTGTTTCATTTCAAATATGTTACAACTGCCTTTTTTGGGAATATAATGACATCATAATCTGTTTGCCATGTTCAGTTTCACTTGCTCTTGACGTCACGTGAAGTTCGGACCGATACACTCTAGCTTGGAGGGCAATTGGTCAAGATGTACTGCTTCTGGTTAATAGGACTCTCTTCTTTTGGTATTATGTATGTCCGGTTCCCTACCTGCTTAAGCAGTGTTTATTGGCGTCGGGCGACGATCAACCTTCTTAAATTTCGTGTCTTTCATTTTAGTATTCATATTTTTGACAGTGTGCACGGCGTGACGGAACCGTGTATGTAATACGGGGAGGGAGACTTTTCCACCGACCTGATTGACACCGGATCATCCTGTGTCATTGCATTCGGTGGGAAAATCAACCCAGCTGGGTGGAAAGTCAAAATTCCCACCAATTTTTTTTTGGCCGGTGAAAGAATAAGGGCTCGTTTGGTATAGCTTTTTTTAAGCTATTATTTCGAAATTTGACTTTGAAAAGCCAAATTTCGAAAAGGCTGTTTGGCAGCGGATTTTGAGGTCCTTTCATAAGCTATTATGGGTACCATAATAGCTTTTTTTGTCTATTATAATAATTGACCAAGTAGTCAATTATTTTCCCAATAAGTAGCTTTTTGCAACTTATTCCACCAAATTTTTTTTTTTTTTGAAAATATACAAGTCCTATCTTCCATACTCCCCTGTCCTCACTTCAAACCACACCAACACCGTAGTTATAAACCACCCTCAGCCCACCTCTCTTGTTGTCTTCAAGAATGAAATACAGTTCTCTCAACGAGTCTGTGGAATCTGACATTTGGTAACTGTTTGATGAAAGTGATGATGAGAAGAGATGAATGAATAAAAAGAAATTGAATTTTCATCGGTCAACAAGCCAATCATCCTTCACCTTCCAAACGAATTACGACTTTTTGGTACTTTTAAGTCAACTTTTCATTAAAAGTCGACTTAAACCGAAATTCGACTTTCCGAGCTCGGAAAGTTCGTACCTTTCAAAAGGTACGAACTTTCATAACTCGTACCAAACAAGCCCTAAACGGTACCAAAAGGCCAGTGTCAAAATCTTGTACCTGGGTGTGTAAAGCAATTTTACACTGAATTTTGGCCACTCCAAAAATGTAGTGTCAAAAAAAGTTGGTGTAAAAATACATCTAACCCTGTCAAGGTTTATTTTTCCACCATTTGCCTTCCATCAGAAAAATCCAGTGCAAAGGAAGATAGTGGGATATAAGCATTCATAGTATGTGACTTCAATTTTCCACTGTAATTTTCTTTTTCCACCATTCAATTAGATTTATTTTTCCACCTTTTAAAAGGATAGAGAAGAGAAACATGGTATTTTTTACACCATTTAAAATGGCAGAGCAGAGAAACACGGTAATGACAGTAGGTGAAATCAGAGATAAAGAAAAAATTGTAATCAGAGGAAAAATTATTGAGAAAAATTGATAACCCAAAAATTTCATTTTCTGGAGACCTTGTCTGTACCATCAATTTCCGCCTTGAGTTTGCGCCAATGGAGGGTCGTCCACAGGCATACACTTCCTACACCGGAATAGCATTGCTTCAATGTCTGAAGTATGCCACCAGGTCAGAAATTTCTTTGCACGTGGGAAAGTGCGTCAAAGTTAATCTAATTGGGCTTCCAGAGTCTCTTGATCTGGTGCCTTGTGGTCAGGCAAGAGTAGCTCTTTGCATTTTGTATGCCAAAGAACCTGATAATTTCAAAAATTTTGTCAGCTTCTGGAAACTTACAAATACAAATACAAAACAAAACAAAGCTCAAATCAAGATCAGCCTGTACTATGTTCCAATTTTTCTTGATTCTAGTAACCGTCTGGCAAAAATGCTGCTCACATCCATGTAACTTTGAGATAGTAGTCTTCTTATTGCTGTTGAACACTTCTATATATGCATCTATAGACCCATTCTTTTTAGATTGCAAAAAGTCCACCCCTTGTTCAGTTGGCTTGTGCTTATCTTTATCCGGTAATGAACAATTCTTGATTTATTGTAACAGAGTAGTAAAATGTGCTGTGTAATGCTCTGTGTGAGGTCCACCAAGCCACATGAGTAGGATTGGTAGTTTGAGCTTTTTGTTGTACATTGATGTGCTTAGTAGATAGCCATTTTTGAAAAACTGGTATGTTAAGTCAGATAAAAGACCACCTGAATATGACTCACAATTAATAGTTCCTGCGAGTGTCTTTGTCAACCCTGAGAACATGTACATGTACTCAAAGGATGACTAAAAGATACAATAAGCCTCTAAAATAATAATTACATACATATACACAATAAAAACAATATGTAATATATATGTAATAACCCCATAAACATAATAACATCTCATAACCCAGTGTCAAGAGTTAAAACATACTTAATTACATACATGTACATACTAAACACAACATGTAACACATATGTAAAAACCCATAAAATACAATAAATCTCATAACTCAGTGTCAAGAGTTGAATATGCTTAAATTAAATAGGATATATAATAAACTTAAACCTTAACAACCATAACCAATAACAATTGGAAAGCACCATGCAAACCAAAATAGTGATATAAACAAATATCACAAAAGTTAGGTTAAGAGAGAGGAATATATAAACCCTCTCTCTCAACCTCAGAGAAAAACCCCAAGCAATTATTAAACACTACTTTTAAGAACTAACCAAAGTTCAACTGAAGCATAAATCAAGAGTCTTATAATTATAAGGCTAGTGATAGACTTCTCTAACTTTAATCAGTTCCTTGATTAAAAGTAAGTAATATACTCTTCAATCCCCTGGATCCTCTACTTCCCTTAAGTAGAAACTAAATCAAGGTGAGTGACCTCAACAACTCAGGCTAGTGACCTTAAGAAGAACTTCAGGCTGGTGACCTTAAGAACAACCCCAAGTTGATGACTTTGAGAACAACCAGATTAGTGAACTCTACTCACTCTTTAATCTGTTAATATAAGGATTAAAGGAAGGTCTTGGATCCAACCTTCAACAATTATAAATTTTATATTATAATTACAAATCTCCTTTTAAGGAGTCAACTAACTGTAGTCTGTCTGGATTTATCCAAACAGACTGTTAGCCCTTTTCCTTCTTCATTATTTCTCTTCCTTAATTTATATTGTAATTACTGATTATTTGAAATAAAGAATTAAATAAAATTATTATAAATACCAAATTCCAAACTTTAGTGAGCTTAGAGTACTCTAAAAAAGTACTCTACCCTCACAGTCTTCTCCTGTTGATAAACTAGCATCTCCTCCAACTTTTCGGTCTGAAAAGTGAATTGGAAGTCTTTAAGGTCCAAAGAAACCAAAACTAAATGCAAGCCTTGGCTGAAATAAAGGTAGATTAGAACCATTTATAAGTCAAAGTTTGATGAGCTCGGATGGAGATATATAGCTGACCTGAACCAATGCATTATTTGCATTAAACATTTATTGCCTCCTTCTTTGTCATTCTTATCAGCCATAAAACCATGTTCAATTAGAATTTGGTGACATAGATATGTGAGGTGGTCAGTGTTTTCAAAGGAGGGATGGATATCCACAACTTTGATAGGTTTGAGACTGACATGAGCGCATCCCACCTTAAATGCAAACAAAGAGAAATAGACAAATGTAAAAAAAATGAAGATGTACAAGAAGAAAAGTAACAATTAGAGTTATTTCCCTGAAAATCTTTGGAAGAAACAGCAAAACTGACTGTTCAAGCCACAGGCCCAGTTGTGGGATCATTCACCACCACTTCTTTCAGCTTTTTCCTTGAAAGGGGATCTGGCTTCTTGGCTTCTGGCCATTGGTTTTTATGTTGGCCCTGATGGGGAAGCACTGCCCAATTTGCAGAAGTATCCACATCAAGGCGGCATTGAGCATCACAAGCAAGGTGTGTCTGGAAGCCACCACATCCAGGTGTAGGATAAAAGGTATTTCTATGTATAAGGAACAGTTTGGTATGAGAATGAAATATTGAGGAGCTAGTATGAAATGTAAAATATGAAACAAGGAATGAAGAAGAATCAAAACTGACCTAGCTAAAAGTTCTTTAATTTTGTTGTTACCAGTAGGCAGTGAGCTGGCAAAATCACAATTTGGGCACTGCATTACACCAAGGCAGGTGTAATGTCAAATTATCCACTTTTCATCCCTATGTGTCTTCATTGTATGTGTCCAACCAATGGGACAAAAATTGGTTATCTGCTGCTTAGGTTCATTCAAAAACAAATACGGCTTCACCATCTGGGTATTTTGGATATTTCTCTTCATCAAGAATGGAACTGTGATCAATCCATGTTTGATACTTGGATTTGTCGGTTGAGATTTGAAGTTGGTGTCAATGAGGAACAGGCTGGTCCGTAATGTTTTTGTCATCAGAATAAATCTCTTCAATGTCTGAATCAACGCCTATGTCACTCATTGTTCTGGAGAATATATTGTTTGCCAATGAAGTCTCTTGGGAGTTAAAAGACAACAGTGATGTTTTGATATTTGGGTAAAGTATCATGTGGAAGTTTATTTGGAATTAAATGTTTAAAAATAATGCATGGCATTGATAGGATAGACAAAGAAGAAGAGATAGGTGAGTCAAGAATTGAGTTATGATGTTCCTTTGGAACATTGCCCTTCACATCAGGAGTGATAAACCCAGCTTTCAAAGGCAAGACATTGGAGTATTCCACATCTGGATTTCAGTGACAAGCATTCATATTTTCAAGAAAGGTGTGACCAATGTGAGGTCTAATCCAGAAAAGCTTTTGCTAAAGAAATTGATCAACTTCAATTGGGAAAATTTAAAGACACTTTTCTTTCTTCTCTGGTGGAGGAGTTTACTTTCAATTGGGTTGTTTGTTGTTTTTATCTATGTTTTTCAGCATATATATGCTATGCATCCACAGAGGCAAGTGGGGATTTGTTGTGATGAATGCATATCTGGATTAAGTTCCTCACAATTGGACATTTGGAAAGTCATATTGATATTGATATCGGAGTAATGGACAAAAGGGTAGTGTAAATCTTGGTGGTAAAATACAGTTGACCACATTGGAGTGGTAGATTCACAATGTATACCAAATGGGGTTGGTATAAACTACTTGGTGGAAAATTGCATCCCTTGACCGGGTCCACAACTTTCACAACAAGGCCGTTCACACCGGATTTTTTATACCAGAAAATAAGGTGTAAAACTACATTCCACACCTGGGTACAAGATTTTGACACCGGCCCGTTGGCACCAGATATTCTTACACAGGCCAAAAAAAGTAAATTTGGTGGAAATTTTGACTTTCCACCCAGCTGGGTTGATTTTTCGACCAAATGCAATGACACCGGATCATTTGGTGTCAAACAGGTTGGTGGAAAAATCTCCCACCCAATTTAATACCTGGACTCGGAGCCGTGACATGCGGGTTGGTGTGTGTTCACAGGTACAGCTCACAACAAGAGAGGGATCCCTCCCTTTTCAAGTCCATCTGATTAGAAAGTGTTTGAGTCACTGGACCCTGCAGACTGGTTTACTAAACCCTTCAGAGCGTGCATAATTGTTGAATGAAGTGCCCTTCTGGCCTTAAATCCAGAGTATCAAGAACTACCATGCAAACAGCATGCTATAACCACACTTTCAGGACATTTTGAGTATATTTTCTTTTGTGGAAAGTATTTGCTTGAACAGGATCTAGGACTCCAGAGTTATTTCACCTCAATTTCAGCTCATCATCTGGGGGTGCTAAAGTATCTGACTTGAGATTTCTATCACAATTATTGTGCCTTCAAGCTCAAGTACCAACAAATATTGGAAAAAATTCTATATACTGACCATTTTTAACTTGGTCATAGGAAGACAAAATCTGTATATAGAGGATCTTCAACCAAAAGAGGCAAATACATCTGGGATATGTCATAAACCTTATTGGTCCTTCAAGCGCCAACAAATATCCCAAAAAATCCATAGCTATCAAGTACTAGAATCCCTGATTCATTGGAGGATAAAACACACTGTAGTTTATCCAATCAAAATAGAAAGGAATCCCCAGAAATTCAACACAATAAGTAGTTTCTCATCATTTTGACCCAGAGTACCAAGTAACCATCTAACAAATGACAAGAAGAAGTCGAGCAAAGTATATGTAGGTCAAAAGCAGTGCAAAGATCTTCTTCAGACATACACCTCAATCCATATATTCCTCATTGATAGCTTTGTAACACCATGTCCTCCCATGTCTAGCTCAAAACATTTGGGTTGTCACTAAATCCATGAACAGCTGTTGGCTCTCATCATATATATCATTAACCCATGTAGGAACAGTCACAAGTTGCCTAATGATATGCTACATAGTAGGTCCTACTGTTGAAAAAACATACAAATCAGATATATTACTTTTTAGTAATTCAATACTATCACTCCCACATGAGCCATACTTAGCTACTCATCATCTCATCCCAGAGTGAAAAGCACAAAAGCAACCATATATCTACAATGATTACCTAGCCCAAGATCACAATTATCAAAGGATTGCATATCTGGGAAAAGGAAGCTCAAGAGTCTATTTATACACAACAGACATATATCCATGATACGTTCAGGAAAAGACATACGCTCAGGAGACATAGTGGAAAGATATCAACATATCACATCAGGTGATGATGATGAAAACAATAGGGAAGGAAGACATACATTTTTGCTCTAACTATTTGAGTATATCATAAAAATCTGGAAAGAAAGAGTCATACTTATTATACAACACTTTTGATGTGGTAGAACACCTACATTGATTCAAACAGCAAAGACCTATTCTACTAAAGAGAAAGAGGGGTAACAAAGAAGTGAAACTCAATACCCTCGCCATTGCTGCTGTTGCTGTTGCTGCTGCTGTTGATTAGGATACATCATATTATTTTGCATTGGCATTCCTGTCTGCTGTGGCATGATATAGCCACCAGGGGCGAATCCAGTGGGTTGCGGTTGAAGTGGTTGAATCATACCAGGTTGGTTGGGCATGAATTGTTGAGTAAAGTTGTTGTTGGCTATACCCATCCCGCCAACACCTATATTTCGTTCAAGAAAGTCAGATCTGTTCTGAACACATCCAATCGGCTTGTGGAAACGGATCGAAAAACGTACCAGCCTGCGGTGGTCGAAGTGCATTGTATTTGTTGGGATCTTGAGGTCCTATATCACCATTTTTGGGCGTAAACTGACCTGTTTTCATTGAAGCAAATACATCACTGGGGTTGAAACTCTTGGCCGGCATCGATTGCGGAGCAGATGAATATGCGCTAGGTATGCTGGGAACCGGAGGTGGAGGCGCAGATTGAAAACCAGGTGCATATCCAGTCATCTCTGTCACATACTGAGATCAATACTGGTAAATCGATTAATCTGAAATTGTGTCTCAGACTCACGAGGACTTATGCCCATGCCCATGCCCATACCCGTAGGCTGTGACGGCATAAAACCCATTCCTGTCGCTTGCGGTTGCATCATACCCATACCGTGAGGCTGCAACGCGGATTGCGCCATCCCTGTAGGCTGCATTGTCAAAGTGTTCTGCGAAGACATACCCGTCATCATGTTGGGTTGCATGAGCTGTTGCTGAGGCACGAAACCAGTTGGCTGAGATTGAATCGGTCGGGTAGGGATGAACCCAGTCATACCCGTGTTGGTCGGGATCAACGCTACCATTGAAGGACGCACCACAAGACGTAAGACAACGTATGCAGTGAACGAAGGGCATATGACGTACGATTAAGCAACGGGGCGTTGGAGGCAACAGGGGCTAAGGGACCTCTAGGTCCATTAGGATTGAATCCGGTTGGCTGTGAGACCATCATGCTTGGAGCTTGATTTATAGATGGAGGTGCAGGAGGTGCAGACACAGGCGCTCGTGCTTGCTGACCATGATTCATGATTTTCTCAAAGATTTGATCCGTGAGGGAGGTTTGAGGAGCGCTTGTTTGAGGAGCGCTTGTTTGAGGTGTGGCCGTCTCAATAAGAGGAGCGGGAGCAGGTGCTGATGCTGATGCTGGTGCCGGGTCATGGGAGGGAGTGGTCGACTGCGATACTGAAATCTGCGGTGTGGTAGAATTGGGTCTTACCGTCCATGCATCATCGTCAAAACCACTACTTGCTGATGTGGCGCTAGAATTCGCAGGTTCCGAGACAACTGGAAGCGGTGGTACTTCTGACAACATCTCGCGAGCTGTCGTGAGGGTGTTCAGATCGACGGTTGAAGATCCCGTCCGATTAGGTGTAGGTCGCCCTCTACGAGTAGTCTTCAAAGAGCCATTAGGTCCACTAGTGAATATGTTATGCCCGGAAGATGGATTTTGTCCTGAAAGTTGTCTTGCAAGCTCCTCATCCTTGCGGATCTGCTCGTCTTGCGGATTACCGGAGCCACTAGGTTCGCTGCCATATTTGTTCTTGATATGCTTCCTGACTCTGATTACATCACCTTCGCGCAAACCCAAATTACGCATTGTGGCAGGTTCTAATTCGGTCAGCAAGCTTTCGTCAATTCGGTCTCGTTCAAAATTTGTCGCATATCTTGTACAATCATCCAAGTCGCATCCTGCTGACAAGAAAAAGTCAAACCAGTCGGTGGGCTTCTTGGCAGGCCCTGGGGGTCGTTTGGATGTAGCACTAGTATTGAATGTGGGTTTCGCGGTGCCACTCGGCCCGGACGAGTTTCTTATGCCTAATTTGGCCAGTGGCAAATCATCAGGATCAACACCTCGAAGTGATCTCCCAGTAGCGCCTTCCAGCCATATGACATCTTCGTTCGACATCTTGGATAAGGGAACTTCGATGATGACTCCGTTGAGTTTGTGAAGTCTTATCTTGCCATTTTGCAGACCTCGAAATTCGGCCTCTACTTTGAATTGTCCCGTCCGATCACGCCATGTGCGGATCTGCCCTTGTGGCTCTGTCGGGTTCAACGCGATTTGGGGCATTACGGTCAGTAACAATGCAGTCTGTGGATCAGCAATGATGAAATAACTCAACTGGCCTTTCCTTCTCGAGGTGCAGATTCTGGACGCTTGGGTGGCATAGGACCACCATTCTGAATACGATGGCCCTGAGCTGAATCAGGACGTGCGGTCAACTTCGGAGGCATCGGGCCAGTTGCCAGGCCTGGGTTAGCCATAGCCCGTTCTGCCTCTCTTCTTTGTGTAGATCTAGCTTCGGATTCGCGTTTTCGGCGAGCTGCTGCTTCGGCCTCCAAGAGCCTATTCTGTTCAGCTTCTCGGGCGACCACCAGCTTGCGGTCTGCTACTCTTGCATTGGCTCGATGGTAATCTGAATCTTCTTGATCAGCAAGCTGTTGAGCAAGTCGAGCGTCTTCCTCTTCCTGTACGCGGCGTCGCTTCGCTTCATCTGCAGCGGCAGCAGTCATCGCAGCGTCGGCAGCTTCAGGATTACCAGAAGGTTGGCCTTCATCTGTTTCTATGTAAGTGGCAGGGACGACACCCTCTTCACCATTTGATTCTCTCGAACATTTCCACCAATCATCATCACTCGTATCGTCCAGTACATAAAGCCTTTCGCCTTCCCGTACGGTTAATTCATCATCTCCTTGAGCATCAAAGTCATATAAAGCTGTAGCCGGTTTGCCAACTGGTTCCAGAAAAGAGACTTTGCGTGCATTTTGACCGGATGGGCGATCAGGATTGGCCATCGCTGATGGTGGGCGAAGAGACGGCGTAAGCGAGGTGGTCGGACTGGCGAGCGCTTTCATTTTGGATGGAGTGGAAGTGGGAGTTGATGCTTGAATTGACAAAGCTTGATGTCCTTGTGCAATCTTGTTTACCATTTCATCCAGATCTTTACTTGACACTTGAAAGTGACGCTCCTCGTTATCACATTGAAGTATCAAGTGTTTCCCCTTTTCGGTCCTAATCACGCGGACCTTAGACAGCGAATACTGCTGCACACCAGTCTGCGGAAATCAAAGTTGAAAATTGCAAAGTGAGGTTCAGATAGGAGAAGGGCAAGTTGGATGTGACATACCTTATCACTTTCACTTGCAAAGATCAAAGCCCCATTCCCAATTCCTAACGTGCCTTTCCTCTTTTTCTTTTGATCAATGTCCTGGAGATGTCGGGTAACAATATTAACATTATGCATATGTATCACCACAGCTGGTACTGAATGCTCACAGTCACCGCCCACGTCTTCACTTCGGCAACACCGGCAGAATCTGGTCGAGTCGGGTTCATTGTTGTATCGCGAGGGGATATCATTGCTTCGGCTACAGCAGGTGCAGCGGATGATCCATCGTTGAGTTGTGCGATAGTCTCAATATAAGATGTCGGCACGTATCCCACACCGCGAGAGCCCTGATGACCCTGTCTTCCAACGAGTGACCAATCACCATCTTCCTCGTAAAGATCAATGATTTCATCTTCAGAAATAGTCTTTGAATGTATTGGGAAGCGTGAATATTGTAAGCAAGAGAATTTCTCATCAGCATACAAATATCCTGAATCGCGATTCGTACTCACCAATTCATCATCTGTCTGGGCTTCATAAGCATACAAAGCCGTCATTGGTTGCAAAACGGGGGCAGGAAGTATGTAGGTGGCCGGGACGAGACCGATCTTGGGAGGGTCAGATGATGTTGGAGAAGTCTTGAGCATAACCTTGTGCCATCTTTAATTTGATGATCAGCTTAATGATTCAGAGAAATTGAGCTACGGTATGTAAGATGTACTGACTCAGCATCATCATCCTCCAATAAGTAGTAAAATGCATCTTCCTCCAATTCCAATTCGTCTTCAGTTTGAGGAGAGTAAGCATACTCGGCCTTGACGAGTGCAAGGTGAGTGAGCGCCATTCGAGGCTGATAGAGCTGCTGTATAGTTCAGGTGGTGGTGAAGTTGATCTGATGTGTTATGAAGCCAATCCAAGTCGAGAATCGGAGACGATTAGATCGCAGTTCGGATGAAGTTGGACTTAATCAACGGATGCAGCCTGATGGACTCAGAGAGAGAGAGAGAGAGGATCCATTGAAGTTTGATTTTAAGTTTGCTGTGACAGTCTGGTGAAACTGTACACGCTGCGCTTACCACACGGTTGAAATTCAATTGGACCCGTGAAATTTGACTTTGGTTTGTAGAATTTGAACGTCTTTCACATGATGAATACCAAACATCTGCTATCGCAACATATTACAAATCATTTCTCTTTTCACCTCTTACCAAGCTTCAGCAGCCTGTCCACTTTTATCTTTGTAATCCCAACTAGGGTGTACATGTTCGAGTGGATTGGTAAAGTAAATACTATTACATTACATCCACTCTAGGTAGTCCCGGCTATTACGCCCCGGACTACCGATGTTCGGGTTTTCCTTAGACATTCGATTTCTAATCCCAATCCTAGATTGGGTATAGATTATCGAATGAGCTCAACTATACTATATACCGAGATATCGAAGTAGTTCCGATATCTCGAGGAAATCTTTATACTCAAGTCAATTACCTACTAACTATACCAGCTATGAAGAAGCTGATGAAGTTAGATTTGGCTCCAGGACTCATGTCTTCCGACATATAATCCAGCTGGAGACATGACTTATAAACATTTCCAAAGCTGGTGTTGGCTCATAGTCTAAGAACAACCTAGAAGGGACCTAAAAATCCTTGATTTTAATCTTGAATCAAGAATTTATAGGGTTAGTTTAATATCCCAACATAGGATCACTTCGACATTCAATCTTCCAACTCGATTGTTGTCTTTACATTAACAACATTAACCGCGCTTTAAGCGCTAAGGTCTTTTTGTTGGGGTGGGTGGGACGGTTTTTAATTTCAGTTGGGATATTTGAAAAGTATTTCTTTGTAATTATAAGTATGATATAAATTATCTTATAGAAGAAATCTTTAATGGTGAAGAAAAGGGATTCTTGGTAATTTAGGAAAGGAATTCGGATGAGGAAATTAGAGACTCGATTCTCAATCTCCTCATATATTTAATCTCACTTGACTGTATCTCATCTATGTTTGTTTAGCCCTAGTCAGGACAATCCTTTTGGTTGGCCTCAGTGGCTATTTAATTTAGACTGGGCCACGACTATTACATTTTCTATGTATTCATTAATTGTTGTGATTGCCTGGTCCAGGTGTATCAAGCAAGCGGATTAATTATGTAATTCCATTCCGTCTGCATTACCCGAGACCGTGGACACTGACTCCCTCTGTCGTGCCTCCTCCGGAAACCAATCATCCACTTTTATCTTTGTAATCCCAACTAGGGTGTACATGTTCGAGTGGATTGGTAAAGTAAATACTATTACATTACATCCACTCTAGGTAGTCCCGGCTATTACGCCCCGGACTACCGATGTTCGGGTTTTCCTTAGACATTCGATTTCTAATCCCAATCCTAGATTGGGTATAGATTATCGAATGAGCTCAACTATACTATATACCGAGATATCGAAGTAGTTCCGATATCTCGAGGAAATCTTTATACTCAAGTCAATTACCTACTAACTATACCAGCTATGAAGAAGCTGATGAAGTTAGATTTGGCTCCAGGACTCATGTCTTCCGACATATAATCCAGCTGGAGACATGACTTATAAACATTTCCAAAGCTGGTGTTGGCTCATAGTCTAAGAACAACCTAGAAGGGACCTAAAAATCCTTGATTTTAATCTTGAATCAAGAATTTATAGGGTTAGTTTAATATCCCTCCACTCGGAGCTGAAAGCCTGAGCCTCTTAAACGAAACCCCAATTCTTTCAGTCCCGATGTTGTTTCCCACATCAATGTAATGTAATTCATTGCAACTTATGTCTATTCAAAACAAATAGGAGTTCCTTCGCATCATTCAACTCTTTCTCTGAATATGGCTTTATGTATAACTTCCACGCGCTTGATTTCCACCTTCCTATTTCGCATATTTCTTGAATTGGAACCCCTAACGCAAACCTAAGGGACGCCCCTCCCACTCTGAACGAATGTCCCGTGATTCCTTGGAATCCGCCTTTCGTCCAGATTCTTTGACACGTCGTCATAATCATCTGCTTTGACAAGGGCACCCTCACCGAATTTTCCACATAACTGAATAGTATATCCTTCCCTGACGAGGTACACGCGAGCCGCCTCTTAAGTGCTGCTACAGGGCACAGAAGATGATTGAGGCCTTTCAACTGTAAGATCTGCACCTCACCTGGCTTTGCTGTTTTAGCCCCTCTTAACGTTATGAAAGCCTCTTCTACCTCTCCCTGCCTTTGTATCTTAACATCCGACGCTAATATCAAATCCGTCGAATCCTGCTTGTCATTGGCAATTTCTCCTAACCTCGCTAAACTCCAGAATGTGCATAGTGCCGTATCTAGCACCGCCAAGTCCTTCAGCCCTCCCGTTACCAAATGTTCGGTTAAGCATATTAAATGCTCTAAATGCACCGGTTTCTTCTCAGTTGATTTCGGTACTGACGCGTCCACCTTCTTAGACGCTAAAAGCATGAGCTTGACTGTAGCGTCTGAGACTTTCGGCAAATCTTCTCTGTGGTATAGATGCCACGCCTTTAACCCGTATAAGTATTTCTCTAGAGTTTGGGCCATGACGTCTTCTTTCGATGGACCATTATTCGTTCTTCCTGCCCATACGCAAAACTCGTATATCTCGTCTTCTGTAGCTGGAAGACCGGATGTAGACGACGCTTTCTCCTTTCTATATTTCAGAAATTTCCTAACCGCTCCGTTGTAACTAACGATGGTATTCCACTTCCACCCATCTAGAACGTGTTGTTGCAATTCATTGTAGTAAATCTTCCCATCACCCCTGCTTACGAATTGCAATATTGGTTTTAACTCTTCTTCTGAGAAAGGCATTGATCTGAATATATAGATATTAGCTTCAACCTATATTGCGTAGAAAGAAGAGAAAATTTTGTGATATGTGACAAACCTTCCGACAGATATGGTTCGCAAGAACTATGGATGAATGGACTGGTGTTTCTGTCAGCCTTACGAGGGTTGGAATTTCTAATTACGAGGGCTGGATTCCCTAAACCTATGGAAGGGGATGTTTCACGTGTCTTCCAATAGGTGTGCTTTACCTCTGTGTATCATAGCCAAGTTTAACTCTGTGTATCATAGCCAAATGAAAAATACATTTCTATAGTACAAAACCCTTTCAGGGATGTTTATTTAGTATAAAGTAATTAATACAGCGTAAACACATGCAATCAATGTACCAAACCTGGGAACTGGACCCTTAAAGTATCACGATCATCACTCGCCACAAACCTCTGAGAAAAAACCATGGTCAGGTCAGGTGGGATGGATGCCCACACCCTTTCCTCTTCTTTCTTATCGTGCAGTTCTCCTCTAGATATCTTATCTGCTGAGTTCATCTCAGAACTTACCCTCTTCGCTATTATGTCCATGTGGCTTGTAATTAAAATTTCTTGGATTTTCCTCCATTCCATATTAACCTCAATATCGTTTGATCTTCTGTTGGTTATTGCATTTTGGGACGTTGTATTGTCTGTCCAAACAATCAATGTTTTCCCATCGTAGTTCCCTTGAGAGATAATATACCAGAGTCCCACTCTTATTGCTACGGTTTCTAGCCACGCAATACCTCTTTTGGAACTCCCCGAGTTTTCCCAATTCTCCCTTAATTTCAATTGGAACCACCTCCTTCCAATTAGAACACCTATTCCGAAACTTGTCGAAGCGTCTCCAATCCAACCAATGTCTATTGGGGCGCTATACCGTATCAATCTTGTATGTTCAAAATTCGACAACATCAATTTCCAATGCAACAAGTCCATTTTCACGTCTTGTGGAAGAAGCTGTTTTGCGTGCTTGTAGAACCAGCTTTTCTTCCACCTATATAGACCAGTCATATAGCATTTCAATTGTGGTAAAATTAAAGTTACATGTACCAGACGTCCTGTGAGGACTTCTACCTCGTTGAAAGAGAAGGCCTTATTGGGTTTCAGTGCTTCTAAAATTTGTTCCTTTCTTTGACTAAGCTTATCTTCAGGGAGGCGGACTGTCTTTGACACGCCGTTCCAAATAAAACCAATGAATTTTTGCTCTATTTTAAACTCAGACATCTTCTCCTCGTTGGTGATAACCCCTAATTCAAGGCTCCTGGCGACTACATCCTTCAATTCCAGCTTTGAATCTAGGGATTTTATGAACAACGCGTCATCAACCCATCTAAAAATATCTACCACCTCGAATTCATGTTTCATGATATCTCTCCACGCGTCTGCTGCTCTCCCAAAAGAACCACAGCCAGCTACTCCACCAAAACCTATCCTTGTGTCCCACCATATCATACCATCCGCATCCATTATCATGGTGTACGGCTGTTGGTCTCTCATCGTTGGGATTTGGCGATATGCCTTTTCCCAGTCGAAAATGGCGAGGAGGAATGGATCGTCGGAGTCTCGAAAGAAGGATGACACCTTTGAGAAGTCGTCCCACGTTGTTTTAAAATCATCTGCGTCTACGAAGGAGTTCACGGATGGGATGTCCGGGTCGTTTCGCGGGTAAGAAAGGTCATTGATGGGCCTAATGGACCCGTCACCATTTACTACTGCCCCCAAGGGGTTGGTTCTAAAGAAGCCGACTCTTTGATATACCTCGTCGTGGGAAAAAGGCCCGAAGAGTCGACCTGCTGCCTTCTCTTTCACCATGTTCGACGCAATCTTCTCTTTTGCGAGGTCTGACGATGCGTGATTAGCTGGTGTATACCACTTACAGTCAATTAAGAAATGGTGGGGTATTCCTTGGTCGAAACCAAACTTGAATCCTTGCAAAATGTCACGATACTTTTCAAATAGGTTTGCCGATTTTAATGCTTTCTCCCACGCGGGTATGTCCATCTCACATTGTACTTCTCCTGGCCATCTGTCATCTATTCCTGGTGAGGCCTCTGGGGAAGAGATATCTTCTAGAGGAGATGGGGCTTGTGCGTCAGAAACAAATGGGATACCAGGGCTATCAGGATCTGTGGGGCTATGCGCAAAATCAAGAAAAATCGGGCAAAATTATAATCAATTGCAAGGTATAAATATTCATGTATATTTAAACGGATAAGTCATATAGACACAATAAAGGAGAAAAGGGGCTACAATCTAGAGGGGTATCACAAGTACAAGTTGAATCTGAATCAACCTACAAGTCCTGTTTCTCTTTTGCTTTCCCCTTCAGGTCGGAACCTTTCTTAAAGTTTGGGTTATAGTTTTTCCCTTTGTAATTGCCGTACGGACCATTGTTCCTAAAACCTCTCCTCTCAAAGGCATTCCTTGCTGCCCCTGTTGACGTCTTCATATAATGATTAGAAGATTGTTGGCCAGCATAATCGGTCAGCATGTCTGAGTACGGGTTCCTCCCGAATTTCTCCCCACCTTTCATGTATGGGTTATCATGAGTGTTCAGGTCGTCCTGTGCTCGAGCGTTGTAATAGATCTCGTTAACCAGTCCCACTGGTTCTAAGGCTGGATTTGGAACTCGTTGCTCTGGGTTCCGGATTGCGAAAATGGACTTCCGAATAGATAGATCGTATTTGAACGCAATGACCCAAGAACGTTGCTCCTTGAATATCCTATTCACATTCCTTTTATGCGCCTCCATTGCATCAGCGAACCCTGGGAAATTGTAATCCTCTCTGAGCATTGAGATGAAATTATCCATATTTTCACCCCATTCAAATCTTGACTGGGTCCATTCACCCGGAAAAGGATGACCATTGTACTTATCCACACTTCTATCTCCGCCTTTATACTCAACGTGGTTGTCACTCGCGGATTGTTGCCATGCTCTATTAAAAATCGTTAAAGGTAGTTGGCCCTGAAGCATCTGCATATTCTTGTGGAAGAAGAGTGGTAGTGATTGGGTTCTTGCATCTGGAGCTATGCTGAAATCAAAAGAAACGCCTCCTTCAGAAAAAGTTGACTCCTGTAACTTGAAGGACTTGAGGAAGCTGTGAGTTTTGCTTATTAACGGTGTTTGAGAGTTTGAATCATTCGTTAAATCAAGAATTTCTTTTGGTTTTTGAGGGTGATCTTTCTTTGATTTGATTTCTTCGAGCAGTTTCACGGCTTTCTCGAAGGAGGGTTCGTCTAAATTTGGCACAACCGACCTATTAGCAGCTTTAGACTTTGAGAATCTTGGTAGATTGACTGATGTACCAAATAAATTGCAAAATTCGGCTTCGAGGTCCTTTCTCGATAAATCTTTAGTTTTCTCCACAGTGTCTTTTCCGCCACCGAGGTTTGTGGATCTCGAATCAGGTTCTGAAGTTGTTTGCTGGATATCTTTGTCGTTTGACTTTCCGGCTTGTGCGACGTCTCTTTCTGCTTCTCGAGCTTGGCTTTGGTTTGACGGTTTTTGCCCTAAATCTTTCAACACAAGGATGATATAGATATAACGTAAGTTATGATTAGCTCTTATTGATGCATTCAGTGAATGATTTGTCTGAGAAGACTTTATCAATATATTTATCTTGGTGGCAAAATATGCTCACCTTTACCTCTGTTGAGGTAATTTGATATAAGCATTTGTTTGTTATATTTGCCAAAGGCAGATCCGCTTGGTTCCTTTTGACACGTTGGTGTCTCGTTTATGCCGTTTGGATCCCTGTTCCCAACTATTCCCGTTGGTGTCATCGCACCTAGCGCAGCTGTCACGTCGGAAATCGTGTTAGAATTCATTATATTATGCGATTATTCTTTTAAAAGGAAATGAGTTTGTTTTAATTTCAGTTGGGATATTTGAAAAGTATTTCTTTGTAATTATAAGTATGATATAAATTATCTTATAGAAGAAATCTTTAATGGTGAAGAAAAGGGATTCTTGGTAATTTAGGAAAGGAATTCGGATGAGGAAATTAGAGACTCGATTCTCAATCTCCTCATATATTTAATCTCACTTGACTGTATCTCATCTATGTTTGTTTAGCCCTAGTCAGGACAATCCTTTTGGTTGGCCTCAGTGGCTATTTAATTTAGACTGGGCCACGACTATTACATTTTCTATGTATTCATTAATTGTTGTGATTGCCTGGTCCAGGTGTATCAAGCAAGCGGATTAATTATGTAATTCCATTCCGTCTGCATTACCCGAGACCGTGGACACTGACTCCCTCTGTCGTGCCTCCTCCGGAAACCAATCATGAAAGACACGTTTATTCCAGCTTGAAAAGAAAGAGTCAGACTTAAACCTCAACTGACTTATTTTCGAGTTTGACAGATATTGCAATCACCACTGACATAACTTTGTAAGGATAGATCTGGACAAATGTTCTCCCAGAGAAAAATTTGGCATGATTTATTCAACTGTTTGTTAAATAAGCTTAAATAAATCTTCAGTGTGGGGTAATTCAACCACACCAATGCCAGAACCTCACATCTGTCAGCCTCAGCATTGAGTATTTCACTGCTCAGCTTCAAGCTAACAAGCCCCTGCCCATTGTTTTGTGATGACAGGTTGCAATGTTTACATACATGTTAAATAAGACAGAGTCCTCAGGACAAGGCTTTCTATCTATAGCTGTCTTTGTGGGATGCTTGATTGGCAGACTGATGGATGAAATTCCAAATCAAACTACATGTGTTATATAGGCCAAAGATCATACTTGTCAGTTAATTTTGAGCTAAACTAGGCTCTGGTAAGTGAAGCAAGATAGATAAGAAAAATAAATACCTTAATTATTTGTAAGTCAATCAGATTGATCAGGTTATTCACCAATACTCAAAGAGACATACATACAACATATTGTGACAAGATTTAACACTCCTATGGACTGCATTGTATTTTAAGGAAGAGCTTGCTAGATCTTAGTGACTGAGGGCTATACTCAAGGTGACATGATGGGTCCACATTTGGTTTCTGCAATCAGAATGCACAGTGCCCTCCAGGTGGATTGCATTAGGGCTTTGACCCAACTCAGCCAACTGCTCCCGGCGCTTTCCAGGAAGTGGACAGGACATGCCCTGCCACACTGAAACACTACTAGAAAAAGGTAATTTCCCTGTGAGAAAAGAAATTGCATTTAGGGCAACAAAGGGCCTAAAATGCAGAATGATGCAGATTTCATGCAGATTTAATACAGAATAATACAGAATAATGCAGATCTAATGCAGTTTCAATCCTTTGTCACTCAAAATGCAATTCCTTTTCTTGCGGGGAAATTACCTTTTGATGGTAGTGAAATCTAGTCAAAAGACCCAATTGGCACTTGGGCAGTGCCCAGGTACATGTTGGCATTTTTTGCTTGATACTAGGGCTATGGCCTTCCCCTGCCATTGACAGAACTTGACTGCCCAAGCTTGCCCAATGCTTTCCTGGAAGCAGTCAGTCTACCCCCTGGGTCATCAACACCTGACCTATAAGCCCCTGAAGCCCCAGAGAGGTACCCAGAATATGGGGTGGGTCCTAAACTTTTTGGTGCTTTTATGGGCAATACAGTCAAACCCACGCAAATGCATACCCGTGCAGATGCATAATCAGCAAAATTGCATAGGGTCCGGGTTCCACCAAGCTGGTGCGGGCCAAATTTCAAATTATTGCATAATAGAATAATGCATAGTGTTTTGAAAAAAAAACAGATGTTGAAGGCCATAATGGATAAAGCCCCGGGCGGGCCCCGGGGGTCCCAGTCTTGAGGTGCCAAAGCTTTGGGCAGAAGTATACAAACTGTATGTCTTCTTCCACGTTGCAATCATAACTCAACTCAATTAATACTATGGCCGCTTTAACGCATCAACCTTCTCTGGGGATTGATGCCCTTTCATTCAAAACCTCTAATCCAATTCATGCCACACGGATCGGCAATATCATGTATCTTGCAGCTTCAGCCCTCAAACCTGCTCTTTTATCACCGGATGTCACTTCTGAAGAGCACGAACTGCACCTACTCGAGAAAGCACCCAAGAATCTTAAGAAAGAGTCTGAAGAACGTAGACACCGGCTTGAATCCCTTCAAGAGTCTGGACAAGCGCTGTCTGCAGAGGACAACCAGTGGCTTGATCACGACGGAAACTTAGTCACAGAACAACTTCTCATTGACATCTTTCTCCATCTTGATGACAATATTCCCTACAAACTTCAATCAGATCAATTTAGTTCCCTCAAATCTATCATTCTCTCTTATCAATCCGAGCTCACTGCAGCTGCTGAGAAAAGGATGACTGAAAAAAAGAAGCACAAAAACGACAACTCAAACAATTCCCTCAAATCTGGAAAAAAATCTCGCACTTCTTTCTCAGTACCAATTCAATCTAAAAGATTCAACCGTAAGAACCCATCTGCTAAGCAAAGTCTCACTTACAACCAGCGGGTTGAAATCATTGAATGGCACCACACCAACGGTAAAAACCAAACAGCAACCTTTCGGCATTTCTCTCCTCTGTATCCCAACTTGGCAATCAGTCAGCCAAACATCAGTCGATGGGTTAAAAATAAAGTCAAAATTCAAGAGAAGGCCTTAACTGTTAGTAGTCAAACAAAACAAATCACTGATGTTAAATTTCCTAAGATTGAATCATTGCTTGTTACTTGGATCCGAGAATGCGAAAAAGGTGGTCGCTATATTGATGGTGATCAAATCATTCAAAAATGGAAAGATTTTGCACGACTTGAAAACATCAACAGCTCTGAATGGCTCAATCTTACCAATGGGTGGCTAGACTCATTTAAAACTAGACACAACCTCTGGGAGATGAAACGACACGGCGAGGCTGCTTCTGCAAAACCTGAGACAGTTCAAGACAAAAGGAAGCAAGTCCTTGAAATCACTTCTGAGTTTAAACCAGCTGATGTCTACAATATGGACGAGACTGGACTTTTTTATGTGTAAGTCCAGTCTTCTCTTTTTTTATCTTGTTCCATTTATGGTACTGACAGCTTGATTCAATATGTATTGGTTCAGGATGCCCCCTGATCGTGGCTTAGCAAGCGCCAGCACTGCTGGGGTGAAAGGAAATAAGGCCCGATTGACCTTGGTGTGCATTACAAATGCTGATGGTACAGATCGCCAACACCTTTCCTTCATTGGTCAATGGAAATCCCCTCGAGCCTTCAATAAGAAGACCCCATCTCAACTTGGCATTGATTACTACAACAACAACACCTCATGGATGACTTCTGTCATCTTTGAGATGTGGCTTTTATCTTGGGATCGAGAACTTCGAATGAAAGGAAGGCAGATCCTTTTGTTACTCAACAATTTCGCCGGTCATACAGTCCCAGCCAATCTAATCACCAACATTAGACTCCACTTCTTTCAACCAAACCTTACCGCTCATGTTCAACCCCTTGACGCTGGAATAATCCATGCCTTCAAGTGCCATTACCGCAAACGTTACCTTAACCGCGCCTTCCGGCTTTTGAATGCTGACAATAAAGCTAACAATGTCTATGACATTGACATCCTTACCGCTATGCGCCTTGCAAAATTGGCTTGGGAGTGTGTCAGTCCCAAATCAATCAAGAACTGTTGGAGGCACGCCGGTATAATCGATTTCAAAGACAGCGTTGTGTAAGTAGTCTTTTGCTCCTGTTTTTTTCGACTGACACTAACCTTACTTTGTATGTAGGCTTCCTGAGATTGATCAAGCTAACCTTCCGGTTCCAGATGGTTTGGACCTCAAAGGCAAGCTGCAACGTCCTCAAGATGCTGGCGTGCTGTCA
Source organism: Melampsora americana (assembly GCA_022264835.1). NCBI lineage: Eukaryota > Fungi > Basidiomycota > Pucciniomycetes > Pucciniales > Melampsoraceae > Melampsora > Melampsora americana. Next base: position 1,103,123 of record JAIFHY010000003.1, on the reverse strand, counting down.
TCCAGAAATCGAATGTCGCTCTCTGAACTTTTGAACCCCGAAGATGAATCCCCCTCTCATTCATATCAACAGCCATCTGCCGACAATATTCTCAATCGATTTAATGAACCCGATGAAACCGAGATCAATGAAACCAAACCCAAACCAGTTCCAACCACTGCTGAGGCCTATGCAGCTGTCTCGGTGATCATAGCTCATATCGAGGGCACTGGAACACCTACTGGTATGAGGTTAGACTCTGACCTACAGGAATACAGTGATATGCTCGAGTTGGAGATCTTTTTTGTTAACAAAAAGTAAACATCAATCACCGACTTCTTCAAGTAACTTCCTGGGTCCAAAAAAACCTTTCTCTTTCTTTTTTTTCCCTTGCTATAGTTATCAACACACGATTCGGGATACAAGTAAACCAAATGTACATACATTTCTAAATATGAATGATGCAATGCGAGTACATGTGAGATGCTTTTTTAAAGTGTGTTCATTGCCTGCGGTCATCGACCATCTCTCTCAAGCGTCTCCATTACCTGTGCTCATGGCCATAATGCATACAATTATGCATTATCATAAGACCTCTCAAAATGAATAATCAGTCAAATTGCATAGCAAAAATCGTCGCCCCAAATCATGCATTTGCGTGGGTTTGACTGTACAGCCTTAAGGGTGGCTCTGCCTGGCCCTGATTAATTTCTCAAAGTCATTGGGTTCACAGGATTGGGTGAAGCCCTGAACTAGGTGTGGCCCTACTTGATACAAATAAAGTATGAATAGTAGGCTCTCACATGGGTCTTTCTTCTCATTCAAATAGGCTCATGTTGTGGTTGAAGAAATTTCTACATACATATATTTGTATATGTCAAAATCATCTGGCTTTTACCATGTTTTCATCAATAATTGAGCTTAGAGCATTCCCTGGTTGGCTCTGAGCAATTGTTGAACTTTCTATACAGGGCTTGACAAAGCCGCAAGGGGGGTGAAGTCTCAGGACCGGGCAATAGCTATAGGTTATGTAATCACTCATATGTTTGAGCCATACCAGAGCAATATTTATAGGCAAAAACATTGTCACATTGACCATCTGATTACACACTAGTCAATCTTTCAAATCATGAAGACTCACACCTTGTCAGACTCCAACAGAGGAAGAATCATTGAATTGCACAAGGCTTGTGCTACAGCAACAAAAGTTGTCTGTGATTGAGGTAACTTGAGCCACTTGGTTTGTGTAGTTGACTCACAGCCCCCAACCACTGCTCACTGGCAGGCCAGTGCAGCCCCTTTCTTCAAAGGGTTTGCAAATTAATACATGTCAGCTATTACAACAATATGAGTCAGTTATCAACTCAAAGCGGACTTGGGGGTGTCAAGTTAACTTATTTCATGGTAAAACCTGTAAAAAGTCCTGTTTCTTGTAACATTTATGTTGACTCTACAACAACAGGTTGCACTTAGAGGTGTCCAGTTTTTGTATAACATAAATCTACCGCATAAGCACACCTACAATTCCAAATTTGCTGGCTTGTAATATGACCACAGGAATCTTTTTTTAGTTGTACTTTAGAAAGATTCCCATGTGGTTTTGTCATTAAAATCCTAACTTGACAACCCCTAATACCACCAAAAATGAGATAATGTCATATGATGTCATAAATCTGTACAAGCCTGCTCCAGTACTTTGTTGCTCAGAATATATAGTTTGTTCACCCCCATCATTGAGATTGAATGAGATATCAACGTTTTAAGAAAAAACTCCAGATGAAGGATCCAACTTTGTACTATACACAAAAATTGAATCTGTATATCTTTTTGGTGTATCACTATACATACAAATCAAATTGCATATGGTGATTCAGATACATGTGGATTGATTTGATGCAAAAGCATTGTGGAAGCTTGACAATGGTAATCCCTAGTAATATATGTATAACACTCAGAAAGACTTTCAGAGATCTGTTCATACTGCAAGGGTCCCAGATCAAAATCAAAAATGATGTCAACAATGAAAAATTGACACCTGGGTTAAATTTTATAATCAAAAGGTTTGATATCCTATAGTATCAAAATGATAGATCTAGCCTAATTGTCAATACCAGTTGGTCTTCTGCAATGGGCATGAAGCATCCTGTCTTGCAGCCTTGAAGAATCCCTCATGATCTGACATTTGAAGTCCTGTTCTGGTTTCATAAAGCAGGGGTGGAAATAGATTTGGTCTTAGCTCAATCATTACTGATGCTAGTTCAATGTGATAACTGTGTTTGATGAAACCCAAAGATCAATGGTGAACTACTCTTTCATAGTCACATGCATTGATTTGAACCAAGCCATAAGGGATATCTTTGAATTCTGGATTCAAAAGCTCTGGAGCTTGATTGACAAACTCTAAATCAATCCACTCTAGAGTGAAATTCAATTTCTTGGACCATGTGTTCTTGGGTATGACATGCTTATATTTATCGTTTTTTTATTGTCAAGTATTGTGCATTGAAAGCAATTGTCTTGTGACCATCTGATTCTGATCTACTCTGAGTCCTGGCATTCTCAGCCTGTGTGTTTCTTTATGATCAGATGTGACTATGTCAACCAAGATTTGAGCATGAGGAAACAAGGTAGGGCATGCAGACTGTGATACAAGAGGACTACTCTTTTGTGATACATTACAAGCATATATCAGTTATATGGCTATATGTAACATGTTTGATTAAAGATGTGGGGCAAATGAGGTTGTGGAGCTTGGCTCTGGAGTCTGGTGGGATCCCTGTGTCCTTCACCCAACAGCTAAGCACATGACAGACTGCTCAAAGATTCTCGGTCTTCAAAAGCCCCGTGGCATCTCATAGCCTCATTGCCCCTCATTATCACACAGGGCCAGGGCATAGCCACTCGGTACATAAGAACCTCACTTCTAAAACATCTTGTCGATGGGTCACCGTCTACCTCAGGACTCCGTATATTCTTTTCAATCCTTCCTTTCAAATTCTGCGGAGACAAAAACGCTACCGATCCGCTTTACAGACTCACCACCTCTGCATCGAAGTAGAAATAATGGAAAAGGATGCACCTCCTATCTGTGGCCTTTGAGCTTGACTCTGACCAAGTCTATCTTATGACTTGTGTCGTCAGGCTGAAACTTTCGAGCGCAGTCAATACTTCTTATCTTGAGTTATCGAGCATCCAATACCGGAGATACGTAGGACTTTTTGTCAAGAGCAGATGGTCATACGGCCTGTTCTCTTCTTGTGAACCTGGAAGTCGTCAGCCTTGTTACCCGGTCTGCTTCCTCGAATTGGCCTTTGGATGACTGACAGTGTCACGATGTTCAGCTCATCACAACATCGCCCTTGCCTCGACTCTATTTGCGACACGCAATGACCAAAGTTGAGAGGAAATAGTATGATACAGTGGGGCAAGCGTTTCGAATCCTAAAAATACATGTACATAATTGTAATTACATCAGAGATGGGCACAGTCTCCATCAAATGTGGATTGTTGCTTCAGGGGATTTGAGCTGTGTCTCGTGAACTTGATCGATCGTTTAACAAAAACCGCTGAGTATCTCAAACATAGCATTCATCAGCACCGCCTTTCGCATTGTATCCAGCCACATAATTGACCCTCCGAGTTGCTCCTAGCTCCCCAGCCCAATTCGTCTTCGTCTCAGCCAAATCCTACCTACCGAGAATCGAGTTGTAGTCAATGCGCCGAAAAGCATAGAGGGGTCATCTCATCAGCGTGGACTTTTAGCCCAGCTCACTTCTGCAACTCATTTCACTCATCACTATCCTTCCACCGTCACCCTCTCAGAAGTTTTCCCGCTTGCGATACAGGTTCACGCCGCTTTCATCCACGCAAACCCTCGCCATTGGATCTCCTACCCTCGCACAGCGTCGGAATCATTGGTACCTACGCCGCAAACATGAAGTTTCACAACCGTGTGCCTTCGTTCTCGTTCACGCGAGCCAAGGATGATAATGAGAAAGAACGTGGCGAAAATAGCTCTCAAGCAAGCTCGCCCTTTCAAGCACATTTCAATCTTGGCTCACATTTATCTCCTGCCAAACTTCATGGAGATTTAGATCCCATGCAAGTACATACACCTCTGACACAGGAGATGCCCACTGTTTTCTCTGGGGGTCGTTCAAGCAAAGAAGAAGTACCAGAGATCCGAAAAAAGTCTACTGTGACCTCTGGACTCCGAAAAAGGGCTAGCAGTTTGGTTGAAGGTATACTTGAAGAAGGGACACCCCTAAAGCTACTCGGCTTTCCCGCTAATCTAAAAGGCCGGAGAGGAAGTGCCAATGACGCCTTTCTAAATCCCGGCATGGCTCCCCCGCGCGGGATAATACGAAATAGATGGAGTATAAATAACTTGAACACCTTTAGTCGCCAGCGAATGCGGATTTCATCACTTTTTAGCGGAAATTATCATTCTCCTTCGACTTCTCGCTCTCCCAGTCCTGTTCCATCTGGCTCTCAATCAAGGTCTGGGTTGGACTCGGATGGTGAAAGCTGGTCGGAAGTCGCATCTGGGCATGTCCTTGATCAATCAGAGCAAGATTACAGTGACTCAGATACCAGTACGGATTCAAGCCGAAGCAGTGATGATGACACGCTTGACAGCGCAGTCGATCAAACTATCCTAGCGAATACAACCGCGAACGCCTCTGCACAGACTCCGATTGACTTCCTTCAAACGTCGAATCAGCCAATTCCATTCTTTGACCAGGCTCCTAATCTTACTTCACCACCACCCATCCCCATCTTGTTCTCTTCGTCAAATCAACCCTCTGAGACAGACCCCAGACGTAAATCTTCAATCGTACTGCGATCCGCTTCGCGACGCAAAAAGTCAATCAATGGCCCCGGGGGACATATCAAGCTCCCTCTTTCAGTATCGCGACCAGTCTATGAGAAAAATCGATGCACCATCACCATCGAACATGGCGATAGGGCGGAAGCATTCGAAAAAGTTGGAAGGTCTCGATTCTATCTGGTGGCGAGCGATTTGAGTGAAGAATCTAAATACGCCATAGAATGGACTATCGGAACGGTATTGCGACAAGGAGATGAGGTACCTTGATTTGATCATATGCTATGTGCTAATCATCGTGAAAGCTTTCTGAATCCCCATCTCTTGCAGTGTTTGATCATCACGCTTATTGAGACGGAAACTAAGTGTTAGTTCGCACAAACTTGATCGAATTGGTATCACAATTGACTGAAAATATAACGCTTCTTACGTTCAAAACAGTCGATTCTGACAAATCTGGATCCGCAAGTGACGGAAGGGCCAAGATCAGAAATCAGAAAGACCGCCGGGAGAAAGCTACACGCTTGGTCCGAGAAGGTTGATGCACTTTCACCCCACATCTCTTCACCGAAAATGTGGCGATGAACCTTCTGATGGAACTTTTTTCTGAATTTAGCCACAGCGCTTTTGGAACGTACCACCCTCAATGTAAAAGTCACATGTCAAGCCGTGCATGCAAAGAGCACGAAGCGAACTCTTGTTGACTGCATTGATTTTTTGCAACCCAATCTTGTTATTGTTGGACGGCATGGAGCCAGCTCAGTCAAGGGTACACTGATGGGGACTGTATGTCAGTATCTTGTCCAAAAATCATCGGTACCAGTTGAGTCTTTGATGTCCTAAGAGTCCCTTCTCACTTGATCATGGTTTCAAAGGCCCTATGATGACTACTTACCGTATTTTCTATCTTATCCAGGTAATGGTGGCGCGCAGGAGGTTACGTATACAACCGAAAGTGTATAAGAAAAGAGCGCAACTAGATCGCACCCCTCGTATGCATTTGAATGAAGCATCAATTGACAAAGAGTCTCAAAGAACTAAGATGCCACATCAGCAATATGAACAAGAAGGTGACAATTCAGCATCTAATGAAGAAAATTCATTCGGCTCCTCAAGGGGTGGATCATTCGATAAGCAAGATGATGACAGCTCGGAAGACGAAGAAAGATGTCACACACCAAGACCTTCTAAATCAACAGCCTGAGGTAGCGTCAGACAATGTAAGATCTAGTCGTGTCGCTATTTGGAGAAACCAGAAAAAGGCAAAACCGTCTCAACTTCCTTTAATTGACCCCAAAAAGCTTTCAAAGGCAGTCCCTCAATTGAAATTGTACAACACACCCTACTACCAAGCTTGATGCTATCCTTCACAAATCAATGCTTTATTGGAACAATGGATGGCTATTTATGTGATTGAATTTTTTTGAAAACCAGCGTGGAGTTGCGAGCATCATACAAAGACAAGGGACGCTCACCAGATGAATCCACTATCATATTTTTATTTCGTTTTTGTATCAATTGAAGTTGTATTTGTTCAATGCATCAGGAGTCTATGTTTTTTATTGAATGGTTTACCTTGTAATTTGGCACTCGGTATTTTCTTTTATCTGTTGTATGATTTTTTTGAAAGGGTGTCGAAATGACATACAAGTATTATTTGTAAGTAGTATGAAATGTGTACACATGGATCCGCAATGGCAACATGAAAATAACTTCTCAATAGAGATCCCTACGGCTTTGACCTCAAAAGACATTCTATGGAATGGGCTCCCAGCCTTTGCATCTCACTTCAGCATTTTGACTGCACAATCATTGTAGTTTTCAATACATATGTCAATGCAGTTCTTTGGCAAGACATGTTTTCTATACTACAGGCCACATCGATGGTCACAAACTTCAACCACGATGGTCGATAACTGCAAAAGGCCAAAAATCGTGATCTTCAAATCTCACGAATATCTTGCAAAATGCGATGACAAAAGCAAGAAGCAGCACTAGACCTGGGGAAACACAAACGTCTCAATATGCTTGCTAAATCCCAGCGGTGTACACACCCCGACGGGGCCCCGACACGCCAAATAGGTCCGGGCTCGCAGAATGCTCGGTACCCGGTATCGGCCCTGAAATGAAAGACAGATCAGCAATTTCACAATTTGGCACCCCGTAAGCATAACGAGTCCTTTAACTACGATCGATCCTGAGAACGACGATTTCCCTAACTAGAGCAACTAACTGCAAACCATTTGACGAGAACTCTTTGATATGGTCAGCATTGTCAAATACAGAACCTCCCTTGCCATTTTCATCGGACTGATGAATTTTTTACTCTCTCAAGGCATCGCTTTGGACAGAACATCGTTCACCAACTGGAAGACTCTATTGGTATAATGCCACCACTTCAACATCTTCATGGGAGCGTCCTGACGATTTGAAAACCCCCTCTGAACGTGCATTGGCGTCGACACCTTGGAAAGAGTATCAAACTGCTGAGGGTCGTAAATACTGGCACCACACCGAAACAAAGGAAACTACTTGGACACTTCCGGATGTAGTACGGGAGGCAATCGAGAAAGCTGCGGCATCCGCTCCACCAGCACCTGTTCCCTCGACCCCTGGTCCACCCATGTCTTTCACTGCTCCCACACCCGCTCCTGCTCCTGCACCACCACATCCCACTTTTGTACCTGCCTCTCAAACCCCGGCAATGGCTCCGAGCATGAAGCCCCCAGGTTCAATCACACCCAATACTTCATCGGCCCCCGCTGGTTTTGTACCCCCTGCGGCTAGTCTACCTCCTCGTCCAGTCACATCCATCCTGCACTCAGCGCCGGTCCCCACACCGGTTACGACCACTTTACCAGACTTCAAAACCCCGGAAGAAGCAGAGCGCGCTTTCGTTGGTCTTCTCCGTGTGAAGGGTGTTAACCCCACCTGGACCTGGGAACAAACCATGCGAGATATCATTACCGAACCTCTCTACAAAGCCCTGGACACTCTGGCTGCTCGTAAAGCTGCGTGGGAAAAATTCATCGACAACGAGCGCAAGCGCGAAAAAGAAAATAGAGAGAAGAATATCACTCGTGTCCGGGCAAGTTGGAATGCAGGACTGGAGAGTCTTTCTGAAGAAAAAACAATTACCAATGAGGAAGGAGTGGAGATCAAGTTACCCGGAGCTCCACCTAAACTCTGGTGGACTTACGAACGACTCAAAAGGGAGATGGAACTACGCATTCCTGATGTTTGGAAACTTGGCCGGGACGACGAAGAGCGCAAAATCTTATGGGAAGACTACTTGGCAGACCTCCGACAAAAGGAAACCACAGCCGCCAATCAATTGCGGGGCCGACAGCAGGAAAAATTAACAGACTTGTTGAGGGCTCATGAAGAAAAATTAGACATATCTGGTGACCTTGAGACCATGCAATGGCGTGTTGCCCAAGAAGCGATCTTGCGCAGTGAATTTTTTCAAAACGACGATGACTTGCGAAAAATGGACGACCTCGACATGCTGATGGTATTCGAAGAAGAAGTCAAGCGCGCTGAAAAAGAGTCCAGCGAAGCGAAAGCTAAACAGAAGGAAGATAAACGGCGCACTTACCGGAAGACTCGTGCCGCGTACATTCAGCTACTGCATGAACTGAAGCTAAACGGCGAGATTCAACCTGGCACAATGTGGAAAGAGGTCTACCCTCTTATAGAGGCTGACGAACGTTACCAAAATTTAGTAGGAAACCCGGGGAGCTCCCCACTCGAGTTGTTTTGGGACCTAGTAGACGATCTAGATCAAGAAACTGAAGAGAAAGCTAAAATTGTCCAAGATATTCTGGCTGATCAACAAAAAACTATCACTGAGACCACGGAACTGGATCATTTCTTGAGCTGGCTTGATGGCCATACAGATCCAACAGTTCTGGACAAGAAGACTTTGACACACGTCTTTATGATGGTCAGTCTTTTCATGTGGGCAAACTCCTTTAAATGATCTTTAATGACATTCTCTTCCCATCCGACCCGATTGCCCTCACAAATACAGTTACATGATGAGGTGGTTCGCATCGCCAAAGAGGAACGGCGAAGATTCGAAAAGCGTTTGCGCAACCAGATTGAAGACTTGCGATATGCACTTAAGAAGTTGTCGCCACCAATCGAACTAGATACACCTTATGAAGAGGCTACCCAGCGTTTTTCACACCTGCAAGAATACAAGTCACTTGAGGGGCAAGAGGATGGTAGGAAAGAAGCCTACAACAGATATATGGAGCGTTTGAAGGAGAAAGCGACCTTGGAAGAAAAGAGAACCAAGCGAAAAGACGAGGATATGCCCAGAGGCGATTACAGAAAGAAGTCCTTGCTCCAACACTCAGACGACGAAGGAAGTATCATATCAAGCTCTAAGCGCAAAAAGAGGGACTTATTAGATGAGGATAAGCCCAATCGACATTCCTCACCTCGAAGCGGTCGACGCGAAGACATACATTCTTCGCCACGGGGTCCGAAGGACTCACGCGAAGAAAGAGACCAAGACCGAAGTAAAGAGCGTGATCGCAATGGAGGAAGGGATCGTGACTATGATCGCGACAAGGATAGCGCTCGAGATCGTACGCGTAATAAGGCACCCGGTAGAGGAACAGACGTGGAACCTGAAGCAGAACGAGATCACTCGAAGGAAGATATCCGGAATGTGGATTCAGATCGATCTAGAAATCGTGACACGGATAGAGATAGAAGCCGAGATACAAACCGCGACCGCGACCGCGCTCGAGACCGAGATCACAGAGATCGCACGAAAGACCGTCCTGATGAGCGTGATCGGTCTCGCACGTCCATATCTCAGACTGATGATAGAGATCGACGAAGGAAAGACTTTGACAACGATCGACACAGCCAGAGGCATCATCGCTCGCGCAAAGATCGTGACTACGATGAGCGCGACCGCGACCGTCATCGATCCAACCGATATGAGGATGACGATGGCCCTGCTTCCGAAAAGAAATCTGAAGGAATCAAAGACGGCCGGGGTGATTCGGTTGACAAAAGAGCTCGAAGCACTGACGTCGCCGATAACGTCAATCGGCCCATAAACACTGAAGAGGAGCGCGAATTGAAAGTAAGTGCTTAATCGTTCTCTTTTACATGCCTTCATGTGAAGAATAGAGGTATCAATTTGCTCTAGAGCTGATGGAACGTCATTGATCTCGACTTTAGCGTGTTAAAATCAATGAAACGGTCGATACCAAATTGGTAGAAAAGAGCGATGGGGAAGAAGGCGAGTTGGATGGCTGAACCGGACTTGAATGCCACTGATAGATCTCGGTTTTATTTGTTCAAACCCCTTTGATAACATATCGGACCCAGTTTTTACGCGCATGCAATCATGAACCTCTTACTTCGACTTGATGATTGTTTCAGCCTCGATCTTCACTCTTGTCCAGGTTTGGATGTAATACAATTCCTTTTGAATGGTACACGTTGTCTACTTCAATGTATGCAGAACGACGCGATGTTAAGTGTAATCCATTCTGTTATTGTGTACATTTATCGATCACCTTACAGTTAAACTCTGCTCTTGTTATGCCCAAGACTCGAACATTTTCGATTTTTTTCCAACGCTGATGGATCAGTGATAGTGACAATGGCGCCAGAGACAGATAAGTAAAATTTGAACACAGTGGTACTCTGAATGACCAAGTTGACTTGACGCATGACCGGAAGAGCTTTACTGATGTTACAAGCAGTCACCGTTGCATAGCGGTGCCATCCTTCACTAGAGGTCGTACCACTTAATTCAAAACGGCAGTCAATTAGGTCTACTCGCCGAGCACAAGGTTTGGTGTGTTTGGTATAACCAAAAGAGCACTTGCACATCGAAAGGAGGAGCTGACCCTACCTTGTGATTTTTGATGGTATTTGATAGTTTTGTACCTACAAGATTGCAAGTTTGTTGTTGGTCCAGATCCAAACCAACCTGTGCTTGTGTTTCAATAATGGAACACTTCCTCACGTTTTCAAGTCTGATATTTTTGCCGTGCGCAATCTGCCTACGTGTTTGTTATACACTGATCGAATTGGACATTGCCTAGCTCAGCTTTGAGCTCTAGGGAAGGGCTTTCTCAAATCTGTAAATATGCGCTTATCTCAGTGTTGAGAGCTAGATGCAAATGGCATAGAACCGGAGTCAATATCCACTTGAACTGTAGAAGTAAAATTATGTGTACTTCTTTTTGTACGCTGTTTGTGTGAAGGACCTCGATGCAAATTTGGATTGACCATGTGCAGAGGAAAGCAGATGCTTCAGTGGCCAAGCGCAAGTGTTGGGGAGGATAAGAAGCACGCAAGTGATCCCAATGGTCTTCCTCCTCAGATATATGCAATCCATTGCAATAATTTAGGTAAAATGGATAATGAGATGATCGAGCTGTAGAGAGCTAGTCAAAAAGAACACCCCAAATCCACTTGCGACAGAAAATTAATCCTCATGACTCAAACATCACTCTAAAAATCATCGTCCATGATCAGTCTGGAATAACAAACAATAACCTCATTGCGCTTCTTGATGACATTCACCTGATCTTTCGCATACTTCCTCTATTCTCATCAATCTCATATGCCTTCTTCACCGTTCTTTTCCAGGATCTTGCATTTCAGTAGGAATGAGGTATGACTAGTGATAGGTTGAATCAAAACACTACAAAGTCAAATCAGATCTTCCCTGAACTTCATAACCAAGAACTTGAATCAGCTTTATTCCCGCAGAGACTTATCACAAACCTATCTCCGTCTGACTTTGCTCTCTATGTACCCAAGAAAGATTTGAGTCCTGTACGTACATACCTATCAGAGATTAATTTCTTATAACTTAGAGTCCCCTGGTTCTATGAGAGGGATATCCGGAGAGCGAATGGATGTTTTGCTATGTATCAGTCACAATACAATACGTACGTCCTTCTCAAGCTACTTTTAACCTCTTACATAACATGAGCTACGTCATCAAATGGGCCCCCCTTAAGGCTCCTTAACGTCCTGCCGGGCAAATTGCAAACCTAGTATTTGATTCCGGGGGGTAATATAGGCAGTGAAGGGCAGTGATCCCGAAATCTAGACAAGTGACAATTAAATTCTACAAGATCATTGCGGCAACAAGGTCAAGATCCTCGGCAAGCCCCGGCACGATTTAGAATGGTTCTTTACTTTCCATTTCCACCAATGCATTTTCCTTACATATATAGTACTTTTTACCAAATCATGAACTGTGAGTTTATGCAGCCTTCTTCTGCTGGAACCATCTATCTTTAATCTGAGTGTCAAGGTGGGTGGCAGGTCCGGTGTCTTCCGTAAACTGGGTGGGGAATCTGTGTGGCTATGTCATTCATAGTAATACAGAAAGCTGTGTCACAAAATCTCCGCCAATTTGTTGGAATTTGGTGGGTAAAATTTGTAGTCAAGCTTTCTGAAGACCATAAAGAATCAAACTGTAGTATGTATGTGGGGATTTTTTTTGGATTCTGTGTGCATAGGAAAGCTGAGGAAAATTAATTACATAAATAGGTACATGCTTTGATTTCACATCAGCAACTGCACCCATCTCATGGTCATCTATTGCCATCCACGATCATCAAGTCTACTACGATTTGCGCATAAAATCAGAGTGAAAATGCACTAGAGTCACTGGTTCCTTCGGGAAGGAACGGCATGGATTGAATTAAATAGTTGACTTTCAGTCTGGTGGATTTTAATGATGACAATTGAGCTTGGATGATATGTAAATCATACAGGTTTTAGCTCTGAGTGATATGATATTGGCATGTACATACATACATGTGTATGATATGTATAGTTTCTGTATTCTTCTAGTACAACCTATTTTTTCTCTTGTTTACCTTTTGATTGATAATTCCCCGCTCTTTGTTCCTCTCCTCTCCTTGCTTCGGTCAACTCTCAACAACATCCACCTTCATCCATCCCTCATCGACCATTCAAATTCATTGACCGCTTTCATTCTCATTCTCAATCTCAACCGGCTCTCAAATCATTTTCTTATTAAATCTCATCCGTTCAATCCTCCCCTCGCGTCGATAGACGACACGTTACTTCTTCAGCGCGCTTCATACAGCTCCAGTAGCTAGTATCATTCACTCTTGATCTGAAACGTTCCAAGATGTCTAAAAGAACCACGTCTGCTTCTGTAAACGCCGAACAGAAGCGTCGGGATATCGAAAAAGTTCGCTTTCCTACTTCACTATTCTTGACTCTTTCTTTCCTAGATCGAGTTTTAGATTTCCTTTCACTAACCTCTCCCTTTCACTGAACTCATCTTTTAGTATCACGATCAAATCTTCTATTCAGCGCGATACTCAGACGATTTTTGGGAATACCGACATGTCATATTACCAAAACAAGCGAGCAATTCACATCTAATCCAACATCAAAAATTATCAAGCTTACCATTTGTTGTTCTTTTTAGCTGGTGAAGTATTTACCGACCGATCGTTTGGCTGAGGAAGATGAATGGAGAGGTCTTGGTATCCGACAGAGTCCTGGATGGGAACACTATATGCGACACGGTATGTGACCCTTCATCTATGCATTCAGGCATAAATCCCTTTCAAACATTGCCCTGACCGCTCTGTGATCAACAGCTCCAGAGCCCCATGTCCTTTTATTCAAACGAGAGAAGGACTATCAGACGAAGTGAGTGGCTGAAGATCCTCGACAACAGCTTCCGGCTTGCTCAGCTCATCTTCACACTCAGATATCCGGCATAAACGTACAATGTCCTTCAACGTAGTATCCCCATATGAAATCCATAGGCCATACTGATTAGTAACAGGAGTGGTAAATGGCCTCAATTAAGATTCTTTCGATTTTCCCTACATCTCCACCATCGATATATGCCGTTTATCCTCCAAAGGATTCGAGCGAGTCTTTTCTCGTTATCTATCGTTATAGTCTTTCTCGTAGTTTCGAATGCTAGTGAAGCCGTTCTATGTCTATGTTGAATCGGTGTACCATGCCTATGTTTGATCGTGTTTTGGATGATCATTCAGATGACCTGTTCTATTTTATTTTGTATTTTTAATGTTCAAATCTGCCCCTCTTCAACAAATAAAGGCACTCGAGACTTCAAGGTCCATGTCCAATATTGTTTGCAAGCTAAAACAACTGGATCTCTTATATGTTCTTATCATACGTAATGTTATGGATATGTCCAGCCACTGTTTAAATGCAAACTAATTTAAAATCTATGAACCCCTTTATCTTTCTGTTCCTATCTTGATATCAAAAGCTCAATATCTAAGCCTTATGCATACAGAAACGAGGGAGGCATATCTTGGCCTATAAGTCATGTCCCAACTCAATGTGCCATATTCCGACCGCACTGCTTCTGATGATACCATGATCACCGGAATGAGTGTAGGATCGACGAGATCAAAACGATTGATTAAAGCCGCTTGCGTGTCACTGAAGGAAACAAACTTCGATATCAACGCTAAAAGCATAATTCAATCGTGGATCCCAACATCAGTCCCAAGCTACCTCCGAGATAAGTCTGAAAGGCATGTCTACCTTGAAAAGTCTGGAAGCCCTTGTCTATGGAAGTAGGGTGTATTACACATATGACTTCACTGGAATCATAGGGGAGAAGAGAAAGAAATGATGAGAGGCGTACTGTAGAGCTCTGTAGAGCTGTAGTCTGTGACGTACATCTGTCCAAATTTTTCTACGCTTGTCATACTTGACACTATCGATCTTCGTATCGACGAGTTTCCCGAATTCCGGAGTTCTGTTCAAACAATTGAACGTCGATCACTGCAACCTTCATGACTGAAAATGATATGAAGAGCTTTTGTTGATGATTATGATCTAGGGAGGGTTCGAACTTGCGCCATCTCGCAAAAGCTTTATAATCTCACAAAGTAAGATATTTCTTATCTTTGTGCTCGGGCAAGTGATTAATCCAGTGAAGTGTATACTGAGGATAATCAAATTGCTGGTTGCAAACTATTACCAAATGCTTCCAACTCCCTCAGGGGATGTTGGGGAATTTCTGAACCCCTAGGGGTATAGACTTTTTTGACTGGTTCTGTTTGTCAAATGATGTGTACCAATTCCATTTGTCACAATCCCTCTCATACCGCCCGGCTCCTTTGTACAGTCAGAAGTGGGTGTTGGGTTGCTTTATTTGATGACATGGATGCTGTTGTTCTTTGATTCTTGTAAGTTTCTATTGATAGATAGAAAAGTATGGATCGAGGAATCATAAATGTATGCTGCTCAATAACAAACAGAGCGGCATTTGGGTTCTTTGCCGCGGTACTTTGTGCAGGTCAAATTATGGCTCTACAGTAGTTAACGTCTACTTTGTACTACCTTCTGACCAGCCAAGCGTAATTTCAACTTTGAGATCAAAAATCATTACCTCAATCACTACCTTTGGACTTAATACCTAGACAAGTAAATTTAGGAGAGTGAGCTTAATCTTTCCATATATCCTTGGGATCATCTGACGGTTTTAATTTTTTTTTTTCAACACAAGGTCAACATTTGGGCCCGCACATAGGCTAAGTACTTAAGCCTCCTGAGCTAGGTACTTAACGGCTTAGGCTGAGTACTTAACATCCTAGGCTGAGTACTTAACATCCTAGGCTGAGTACTTAACATCTTAAGTCCCTGGTACAAACGGATACTTGAACATCCCGGCCCCGGTCATGTGGCTTCTTTCAATTCTTAGAAGAAGGCCTGATCACGCATCTCGGAAAGATGTTCCAGGGGATCTTGAATGGGTCTGATCCATCAGCTCAAGCAGGAAGTTCGGAATCGGGTGAAGGCTTGAAGATGGCTTCATCTAAAGTACTTCATCAAACTAATCAAATGGTAAAGTTAAATGAAATGATTTGGATCCAGGAATCGATCCCACTCAAAGATCGATCTGATCGATCTGATCCGATTCAAAGCTTGAAGAGAATTCCTTTTGAGGTTTTTGGGATGATTTATTAGATAAAGCTCATCTGGCTCATTTGAATATGAAAAGATGAGAGATGGAGGAAGGGAGAGAGAAAAGAAATCGAATTGGGCTATTCAAGATTTGAAAATAGATCATCATCCGGACGGGTGTGTGTGTGTGTTTTTCCCAAATGGGATTTTGATGGGGGTTTTTGAGTTGAGTTGAGATTGATTCAGGAATTTCAAAGATCGATAGATAGATGGGTAGATGAATGATTTCTTTTTTAATTACAGAGGAAGAGATGGAAATGAGAACCTAAATTGTCAAAAAATGAATTTGATCTTATCAGAAAGAAAGAGACCAAAAGATTTCATTCTTCCATTTTCATCACTTTTATTCTTTTTTCTTTCTCTTACTCAACTTTTTTATTTTCTTTTGTATTACATTCAAGTCAAAAGTGAGTGAGATGAGGTGAAATGAGATTTCAGATGTTCTTAGCGAGTTGATTATACTGTGTCCTCGTGATTGCAGATCGCAGTGACATGCATGAAAGCGTTTTTAGGAATTGTGCGATGTCCTCGGTAACGCTTGGCCATCTTTTCAGCCTCAGGACCAGTCAGTCCATTTCTACATAAAGGAATATGATGCGTGTCAGATATAAAAGAGGTGTGAAATGACAAGATTGAGGTCAGGTAAAACCCTCACTGATAGATGGAGTGCTGTCGATCGATCTTGCGAAAAAACTTTCGTATGATTTCTAACGAACAGGATTGTCGGACATCCTCAAAACGATCCTTGGCCTGCTGGAAGGTTTTGCACTGAAGTGAACCGCTTCGGTATTCTACAAGGAAGAGATATATCAATCTTCTTGCATCACCAAGAAATTATGAAAGAAAGACAGAAACTCACCATGTTTGATGAAACCCCAAAAAAGCTCGATCGGGTTGAGATCACAATGAAATTTGGGTAAAAATAAGCAAACATGCCCTGCTTCTTCAATTACCATCTGAAGCAGAGGCTTCTCGTTGCTAAAGTCCGACTGTAAGGAAAGGATCCTGAACCAGCAGCAATCACGACTGCTGGTTTCTAACACACTTCTTGCCCCACACTGTTCTTCAGATACGTAGAATCCACGTGCTTCGGATTCTTGAAGCAGTCGAATTGATCGGTTCCTTGTGTCTTGACTTTCTCCCGAGGCTTTGCATCTGGTGCATTTCGTGAGTAGAGGTGGTTGTTGTAATGCAACAACTTGTTTTTCATGGTACTCCCAAAGTCCGCGTTCCTGTAATACTACCTTCATTCCTTTTTGCTGTCCTCGAAGCTCAGGAATGGGATGATTGGACGGGAAAACCATTGGCTGTTTCTTTCCTCGAAGGTCCATGGGGATATGGGGGTTGTCTGATGGGATAGTTGTATCTCGTAGGTGAGCTTGTTTTCCACCGGAACCGAGGTTCATATTTTGAACTCGTAGTGCTGAAGGACCGTACAATTCGTGAGCTGATGAACAATCAAAAATGAAAACTCCCTGACAGTCGGGATGCATAGATTCAAAGATTGGAAGAGCTCGGGTTTTGACCTGATCAATCAATTGAGCCATGTTCCACCAGGGATCACCTTTGGTCCCTGGGTAGATGACTACTGCAGCATCATTGAGTTCGGGTAAGATCGTATGATGTCCATCTGTTTGGAGATTGGACACTCTATCTGAGCTTACAACAAGTCGGCCAGTGGTCTCGCAGATGAAATCCGAGATATGGATCAGTCGGCCTTGATCCTTAGACCGCAGTTCGTTTGTCCCAGGAAGGAGCCATGAAAGTCGAGGTCGCTCCTTTGCGTGTACAGTCGACTCGTCATGGTAAACAAAGACAGTCTCACGCTTATTGCCCAGTTTTTCTGGGTCAACTGAAATGGAGTTTTCAAGTTTGTCTCCAACGTACACACGAGATCGCTTCCGGAGTTCTTCAAAATCAGCCAAGTATTTCTTTCGATATTCCACCACATCTGGCCGTTCATGTCCGTCAAAGTATAAAGATTTTTTGTACTCCTGAGGCCGATATCCAAGCTTGTACATCCAGCGATAGGCAGTAACTAAAGAGATTGTTCGGCCTGGATGGAACTTGGGGAGAGCTACAGTATTGACATGATCACAGAACCTTCGTGGGGTAACCTAGTAAAAATATAAAGTCATGTGTTAATTTGATTAAAGTTATTTGGTGAGTTGTCCAATGTTTGACTCACCTCTCCTGGTGTTCTTGAAAAGGACCATGTCCGTAATGCGCTCCAGAGTGGTTCATTGTCTAGAAGTGAAGGATGTCGTGAACCAAATCCTGACCGCGAGTGTATGATTGATGACATGGTCATGAGGTAGTTGGCTTGGGCTCGGATCTTTCTTGCTCGTCCAATACCCGTAGAAAAGTTCATGTGATTGCTTGGAAGTCGTCTCAAAGAACCTTGAGCTGCAAGTATTGATGCTTGGATGGTGGGTGATTTACTGTTTACCAAAGACAGCTCCTTACGAAAAAAGTTAAATTCCCTGAGCTCGTCCAAGATAAGGTAAGGGATGTCACGTTTCGGATCTTTTTTGTGCTCGTCTTTGTATTTCTGAGTTGCAGATTTTATCTTGACATCGAGTGCAGCCCACTGTTCCTCAATTTGATTCACACACTGTCTAGCAAGGGCATCTGTTGAGTCCATCTTGGCATGTCGAGTGGCTTGGGCCTTTTGTACAGATGATGAGATCCATTCCTCGTAATCCGGATCAAGTCCATGTTCATCCTCGCCAAAGTCTTCTGTATCTTCAGAGGCATCATCGGGATCATCAGGATCATTGGAGGCAGAGTCTTGGTCATTGGAAGAGTGGTCTTGGTCATTGATACAGTTGATTGATTGAGTTTCTGTTTCAATGTTAGAATCTGAGGTGAGTGGTGCTTCAGCTTTGGGTTTTGGTTTAGTCCAATGAGCCATAAATCCAACATTCTTTCCAACCGCTGAAACAGCCTTCTTTTGCTGATATTGACGTGTTGCCTTGGGAACTGGCTTAGAGATGAGTTTTTTCTTGAGGGGGTTTGGATTGCAAATTGGTCTTTTGTATCTTTTGAGGTTTCCAAGCCTGTTTCTATGCTTTCCAATGGCAGGTTTTGCTGTGTCGTGGCTGAGGAAGACTGGAAAAAGCTGTTCTTTGAGTTCCTCATCACATTCTTGTTCATCTTCAGAGTCTGCTATTTGATTTTCAATAAAACCAACAATTTCATTATCAATTCTCAATCTTTCAGCTTCTGCTGCTCGCCGTGCTTGTTGGGCTTTCTTGCGGTTAGAAAAGGCCATTGTGGTGTGTTTGTTGTGATGAGGAGCTGGAATGATTGAGCTAAGTGCTTGGCTCAAAGAAATTGCTGAGAAAATGGCTTGCAAGGTGATTTTCAGATTATATCTTCAGTGATAAAAAAGGTTCACATGTATGTATAGTAACTAGAACACTCAAAGTGGTTGACATGCTGAGCACCTAGGCACCAAATTATGTGGTTCACCAACCACTACTTGACCTTTGTACATGGGGTTTTTTCAAAGCCGGACCAAAAAAAAAAAAACCCAAAAATGCCTGACAATTGGGCCCGGGGCCAGCCCCGGGGCCACCCGTAGTCAGGTGTAGCACAGAGTAGACTTTAACTACTGTACGTACAAGAACGCAAGGGATATGTTGGTTCAATGAACAGTGAGTAGTGTTGACAGCTCTGTAGGACCTCACGAGTTGCCAAACACAGTTCGATTATCAAGGTTCGTGGACGTTGCACATTTGTTATCCAGTAGGCCAAACATAAGCAAAGACAGCGAGCAGATCCATGTACAAGAAATTGCCTTGTTTTACCATCCAGGCATATCGAAGGGTGAGGTTAAAACGGCGAGAAGCGTTCTTAATAACTTTTTGCTTTCCGCATTTAACGCGACTCAAGATATCCAAGGTCAGGTTATGCAGGTCTGATTACCTACTTGACTGAACTTCGGTCTTAGGAAAGTGTTATTCATCAAGAGATGCAATGTGAAACAGAGAACAAGGATGCATCAGTTTGAGGAGCAATGATTTCCGACTCACCTTGTCGAAGGTGGTACATAACTGGCTAAATGGGTCTAAGAAGCCTGTGGTCAGCGGGAATTCGCAAATAACAAGTTACAGAATTTGCGGCAGGCTCTGTAGAAGCGACAGCAGAGATGTAAAGTCTGAGAGGTTTTCACTGTTGATTATCATGAGTATGATGAGTTTCCTGAGAAAAAAAGGGTAATTACTGATACAATTTTTGAGGCTCAAAGGTAGATTTCAATGGCGATGGCAAAGTTCCTTTCATTGGTAATAATTCAAGCGTGGTTTCATTTGTACAGTAGTGGATGGCTTCACAAAAAATGGTTTAATTCTATATACATGGTCATAATAAGAAATATTAAGGAGAAAGATATTGAAACCACACATCACAAGAAATAGAGCGAATAAACAACATTCTTAGACCAGTGGCTAGAAAATCGAAGTAGAATTACTGATAGCCAGATCACTCAGCCTTCTTTTTATCCTTCTTTGCCTGCCGGATAGCCAGCTTTTCCAGCTTAGCTTTTCTAGCTTGCTCACGAAATTCAGCCTTTTCCTGTGCCATCATTTCCTTTGCTTCTTTCTTTTCTCTAGCCAATCGTTCTTTTTTCTCCCGTTTTGATTCAACGTTTGAAACTGGAGTTTGATCAGAGAGAAGAGGTACCTCAGCCTCTGGTAAAGCGGTTGCATCTTGTTCTTCGGCAGGAGCGTTGATCAAATCTTCAGCGGCTTCCTTCTTGATTTGTTTTTTGACTTGAGCTCTTTGCTTTCTTTCTTGATGAACAGTCTTGCGCTTGGCGATCCATTTGCGAGTAACCTTGATGGGAGAACGCTCAGGACGACCTTTGAGGGACCAGACGTATTCTGCAGCAGCCTTCTTCATGTACCGAGCGAGATCCTCTGAGACGCGTTCTTCATCGAGAATGTGTCTTTCCAAGAGTTCTTCAGGTAAACTAGCTCGGAAAGCGGCCAACATCTCACGTACAACTTCTGGACCAGGTTTGTGTAGGGTAGGTTGTAATTTGGTACGCTCTCTCGAGGGTTGAGTATCACCGTCTTGAGAAACGGGGGTGACTTGCGCAGGGCTTTCCACGACGACAGCAGTTTCTTGCAGGGCGGGAAAGGTAAGGGGATCTATGCGATGGCAGATGTTGTACATCAAACTGATCAATGGGTCGAAGATGGCTTGATTGGCAGGGGTGATACGGAATAGTTCGGGGCCGTCTTCAGAGACTTCATTTGATACATCTTCACTTGCTCCAGGGGCTGCATTGATTACTTCCCCGGTAGATGCGCCTGCCTCGATTGCCTTTTGTGCTTTCTTGCTCTTCTTGGTCTTTTTGCTGCTCTTGGGCTTTTTGTTTTTCTTGGCAGCAGATGTCAAGGTTTTAACCTTTCTCCAACCGTATACTTGGAAGGCCAAGTAGGCAAGGGTAATTTCGACGGAGAAGGCCGGAGCAAAGAAATCACTGTGAAGATGAATATGTCAGTACACTTGTTTGCACCTGATTAAACTGAAGTCAAGGAGTGTCTTACATTCCGATTGCGATGGGCATGAAGGCACCGGCACTGGATAGATTGATGCGAGATGAAGGGCGTCAGTGATAGCCATTGGGGTGGTTTTCCAATGGGATGGGGCTTACATTATTAAACGAACCAAGACACGTCTTCGAGTGCGACGGAGGAGCACGTTGATGTCATGTCGTAGCTCTTCTTCTGTCGGCTGATAAGGTTGGTCCTCTTCATCCGGTCGAGGCTCACCAGAGTATGTGGGAAAGAAAACAGTAACCTAAAGAAGTGGGGACATGTGAGAAAATGTCCATCAGATAGTGAAGAACCCGACTGACCTCTCCCAATTTAGATTTCGGCGGTAAACGAGCCAAAGTCTCGACGCAAGGACTGGGGAGCCACTTTGTAAGCATGTTGGCACCCTGTGTATGAATGTGGGATTTGTGTTAGCCTCTAAATCTTCTCGGTGTTAGAAAAAAGCGGATCAAAACAAACCCGAATGCAACCGCCCCTGATCTTTTGTAATCTGTAGAACTTGCCAGTCTTGGGGACTTCTCGGCGT
Organism: Melampsora americana; assembly: GCA_022264835.1. Lineage (NCBI taxonomy): Eukaryota > Fungi > Basidiomycota > Pucciniomycetes > Pucciniales > Melampsoraceae > Melampsora > Melampsora americana. Next base: position 1,081,231 of record JAIFHY010000003.1, on the reverse strand, counting down.
TTGATTTGCTCGCCGAATCGGACTTCTTGCTGATAATGACGGACAACCCGCTTGAGGATCTTCTCTTTGGGGCGTTTGCCATCCTCGCCTTTTGGGGGCTTGGAGTACACAGAACGAGGGGGAGTGCTGTAAACGAAAGCAAAATGTCAACACCGGTAGTAGAGTGAATGCCGATTCGATGGATTGACTGACTATAACAAAAAAGGAGTGGTGCTCTTCGAACGTCTACCGTTGACAGGGGCTGGGAATGGGATCATAAAAAGCACACTGGGAATGATGGAATCGCCGTTGTCCGTGTTTTCATCGTCGCCCATCTGGCTCATGGGAATTGTGCCCTCGATTCCGTGGATTGATCTTGGAATCTCATCGTCAAAATCTTCGGAGGTGCTTGGTTCGAGAAGAGGCTCAGAGCTGTTGCGTTGCCCATCAAAGACGTGTTCCTCAGAATCTTCTGGCAAGGTTGACAGTTGGTCATTAAATTCCTCGCCAGTATGTGCACCCACACCAGGTATCATCGGGTTTGCGGCTATTTCGACAGGGCTGGTGGAGGCCATTTGTTGACTGTAAGGGTAGCGAAGCGAAGCGTTGGAGGTAACAGGAAAAATCTAAGAAAAATATGTGCTCGGAAAAAGAAATTGATGACTACTTGGACAATAAATGGACTACAAAGTCAATGAATATAAATCGAAGCAAGAACACAACGGTGGAAATAGAACTTGAAGGATGAGGATGCAGGCCACTAATGCTTCGAAAGGGTCACATTTATATCGTCTTCCCGCGCATCGCAAGGAATCCCACACTCATTGCTTCGCGTCTCTAGGTATCTCTGGGTAGGCCACTCTTGTTTCTCGATGTCGTTGATGCTACGCTTTCGAACATCGTATAGGAGGGTGACGTATCAATTTGACAACCGCTTCAGCCTGTAGTCTCTGCCTTGGATGACAAATGCACCCTCAAATCCAATGAAGGTGTAGATTGTACCAGCGCGGCCAATTGTCCATGTCGCTTTTCGCCACGCTCAGTTCACTCGCGAGCAACAGAGCTGGCTCCACTCACCGTCTCGTTGACCTTCAAGGCGAACTGAGAATTGAACTTAATCTTGCACTAGGAGGATTCTGAGTTTGCTTTTTATTCCATACCCTTGAGATGTGTTCCATCGCATGCGATCGCACGAGCCACTGAGGTTTCACGCGTTGCGTTTTTCGCTATACTGCCACATCAACCGTGGAATTGACTAATTCGAAATTTACATCAGCGATTCAAACCTCCAAAGCATTCGCGATCGTGGCACAAGCTACGCAGCCTTCTATCAAATTTCACCAAGTAGCTTTCTAAATTTCGCATAGCGCAGCGTGGTCTTCATGCGATGACGCAAACCTCAAATTCGCTCATAATTCTCACCAGAAATCTCTTTCCGGATAGCTCTCCTGGGTTCCCTATCTAGATTCTTGCTCAATGACGTTTCTCGATTTTGATTAGGTCTTGAGGAATCGACTTCTCGTCATATATCGGGCTCAGATTTCGGTTCAAGCACGGCCAGTCTCATTTGATGCCCATATGAATACTTACCAACAGATGAATTACCACACGGCGTCGGGCTACAGACCAAGCAATCCTCTCATGACCATTCAGCTTAATCCTGAAATCCCGGACTCCAGCATGACTGACACCCTCCTATCCTACTTCAACCCCTTTGTGGCTACATCATACCAAAAAGCAGAGACATTTGATCTCTTTGAAATAGTATCACCACACCAGGTAACCTGTTACCTCATCAAGATTTTCATGAAGTAGATATAAGGGGATATAAGCTTGAATATTGAGTGGAGCAGAGTGGGAGTGATTTGATGACGTGTGTGACAATGAAGACACTCATAGATAATGCTAAAATTGACTCTTCAAAAAAATTTCACAGTGTTTTGTAGCAAACCCTTTGCTTTTTGATCACACCACTGTGATTTTTGACTTGTAGCATAGCTTTGAATTAAAGTGCAGCTGCATAGAAAATTATTCGTGTGTTCAATAGCTTGGGTTGCTGATGCTGGTGGATGAGTTCAAGTATATCTCCAGAACTGACTGAAAATCTACCTTCATATATAGTGGACAAGAGAGAGTAGGCAGCAGAACAATCTTCAAAACCCCAGCCAAATGCAAACCCTGTACAGCTACTTGATTTTTGGTAACCCTCATCAACCCTCACCAAAATCACCATCAAAACTATCAAAGACCCTTCCAATTGATTGATTAGCTTGCTTAAAATTCCATAAGACAAAGTCAGTATTTCAACCATCAGAAGCCCATAAGAATCAAGACAAATAAGTACTGACTGATCTTTTGGCTCTTTGTAACCCCACAAATCAGTTTTGAATTTTCCTCAGAATTACTTTCATCAAAACTAATTGAATTTTTGATCAAAAATAGATCCAGTCATCACAAAGTTATGATCAAGTTTAATGAGACGCTTTCTAAGTTGTTCAAAACAGAGGAAAATTATGAAGCCATAAACTTCAAATCCAGACTTCTAAATGGTATTTCACCCAACAAAGTTTTTGAAGATCATTAACATCAGCCCTAAACGTACAGACTTACTGTCAATGGTTTATAATCCCCCTATCATATTTGGGACTAATTGGACGGGTCATAGTATCCATGTCACACCACAACAATTACACCACTGAATCTTCCCCAATTATTGCTTTTTCAAAGAGACAAATGCATTTTCTTGATCAAAGATATCTTGAAAGGGATATTCTCAAGTTACAATTAACTCCCTCAAAACTCAGACCTTTTTGTGGAAACCAAAAACTATGGATTTTGTGGGTGTATGGTTTTGAAGATTTTCCCTCATATTCCATAGAGTAAGGTTTAGCAGGTAAGGTATGGGTCAAGAGGGAGACAAAGAAAATGGACCAGATATTCCAAAAAATCTTATTCTTGTGAACAAAAACAGAGGTTATAAGAGCATTATAAGTCATTTTTATTGAAGTAGTCCAATGCTGAATGCTGATTTACAAAGCATGTATGAATCAAGAAAAATGCTTGCTAGCAGCATCAATGGCAGCTTCAGAAGACTTTGCTTGAGATGTTTCATTGTGCTTAATGTACTTGAAAACAAAAGAAAGGTACTTTGTATTGAAGGCTATGTAGTTTAGTCAATGAGGGGAGCTTCTACAATATCTTCTGTGGTATTGTGATCCTTGTTAGTGTTTTGATTCTTGGTTGTAAAGTGTGTCTCAATATCTGATATGCTGAATTGTGGAAGGCCTTTGGGAAGCATTTTGAGACTCATTCAGCTTAAAGATAAACAAAGATGTTATTTCTTTTTTTGAAAAAGAAAGAATTTCAAATCAAATTTCACATATCATGTCTATGGCTTCCAACCTAGTTTGCCTAAAAATATCTATGGGCTATGGGAATAGTGTGAGGCATGGGTGTTAGACCATGTTTCCACTTAAAAAATGTATGAACCCAATCTTCTATGAGTTAGCTGGATGGGATTGGAGAGATATGGATTTTGATAGAGTTGACTGTACTGGTTTCAAAAAGTGGATTGGAAGTCTTAACCAAGGCACACCTTGAGGCAGAGTCTCATGATAAAGTTTAAGGCACAGGAGATGATAACCCATAATTTGAGTCGGAAACCATAATACAGGGTTGGTAAGTAGGACACCGGAATACTTCAGATTTTGATCCAGAAAGAAGTCCCCGTCCCCCTCCCGCCAACCTATTAAAATTCACACATCATAATCAAAATTCACCATATGATTGAAGACTGTTGTGGAATCAAAAAAAGGGATTGTCAAAAACCATCTTTTCAGTTTTATTTAAACAAAAATGACTTCCTTCAATGACAAGATACAAGCAGCCCAACAGAAACTGGAGATTTCAGGAGTAAGTGTGAAGAAGAAAGGACAAGTGGAACAGTGACAAGGAGCCAATCTAGGGCAAACAATAAGCAGGAGGAGAAAATGGACAACAAAGCGGCAGTTGTGCCAGAAGAGAAGAAGATCCAGTAAGTACAGGAAGAAGTGAAGATAAGGGAGAGGCAGTAGACTCAGATGATGAGGAAATTGAAGATGCAAAAGAGATCATTGAGAACAAATAAGCAGGCTGGAGGAACAATAGAAGTGAGTGATATGATAGTTTTTGGCTGGTTCAGCATATTCCTTTCCTTTTTATGGAGGGGACAGAGAAGAGTGGTTCATTTTCCAAGTGGAGTGGAAGAGATGCACAGAGAGACATACCAAGTGGTTCAAAGGGGCAAGTCCTGAACAAGGGTGACATAGAAAGGTATCACCTGGTGATTGACACAGAGAAGAGGAAAAGGCTGGAGACAGACACTCATTTAGGGATTGTGTAAAACCCCAACAGACACAGAAAAGGAGCCAAGAGCCAGAGATAAATGATGGCAATCAATCAAGTATGAATTTGAACATGAATAGAATGAACTAGTGTTTGTAGGGCTAAAGGGGTTCAACTTGATGAACAACAAGAAAATCTCCGGTTGTAAGTGACATCCAAGAGCGCGAAGACATAGAAGAGCAAGAGGAACCAAGAGGAGAGACGCATGCAAGAGTGAAACCCCAAGTTGTAGATAAGAAGACATTGGAGAGGTAGCTGAAGATGATACAACTGAAGGTGGCATAACATATAGGATTGAGAAAACTCTATTCACTAGACTCTACTCCCATAGAAATTAGAGTGAAGAGTTTGAAAGCTAATGTGCCTCTGGTGGGTTTCTGAACTGGGTTAGATAGAAAGAAATCAACACCAAGTGGGGAAAAAGTAGGTGAAGATTCTGAGGGAACCTCAGGAAGATGAGTCACTAAAAACCTATTCTGGACTGGTACCAACAGAGGAGTTGTTGATTGCCTATGGAGTTTGGATTGATGCAACAGATTTATTTATCAGATACCTTGAGGAGTAGTATAATCAACCACTAGTGGCAAAGATGTTCAAGAGACATAAGGAGAACGTGGTGAAAATAAAGCGTAGGACTAAATGCTGGATGGTAGCTTTGAGGTATGATATGAATGTCAGGATGATAGTATTAAAGGTGGTGAAAGGAGCAGACGGGAAGAGGTTAACGGAAAACATGGGATACTTACATGTGGATGTACTGAGAGATGCAAACAAAGATGTGGATGTGAACTTCAACCTCAGCAATCACTATAGGCCAAGGTGAAGTTTAGAAATATAGGTTTGGTGAAATAAATCTATTGTGATAATACTCAACAGTCGAGAACTTTCAGTTACTGTCTCTTTCATAAAGAATGAAAATTGTTTGAAAAGTTACGACGCTTGAGCACCGTGCCCGAGGCGTCTGGAGGCGCATACTGTGACGCCCCACACCGCCTATATTGGCTGTAAATTTGGATACAGTGAGCCCATTTCCGCCTCACCTCTGTCCACATCGATAATCGCAGACTCACGAATCATTTCCTCATCAGCTGGGTGGGCCAAATACCAAATAAGCTTCCCGGTATTCGGTTTCCCTGTCGATCTCATCATATCACTTCTCTTCGACTTCGATCACCCGTATCGCTTCGATCCATTGGTGATGGCAAGGGGTTGAGGTCGGTGGGGATTTTTTTTGTTGGCTGTACGAACTGGACGCTACCCAAAGATTTGGGTAAGTACATGGGGAGTGTGGGTTTTGGTGGCACTCAGTATGCGCCTCCAGACGCCTCGCGCACGGTGCTCAAGGGTCGTAACTTTTCACAAAACTTTCATTCTTTATGAAAGAGACAGTACATCATTTATTCAATTCATTATCATTTATCATTATGTAAAACAGAAACAGAAGATAGCTTTATGTAAATTTTGTACTACTGGTTCTAATGATGAGAAGAAACTGTTTCTCATAGAACTGTCTATTGAGGTTTTACATTAAAAGTTTTGATTCATTATTGATCATGATGAAGTTTTGTGTGGTTCAAAAATGTGATAGCTTAATTTGTTATTGATTTCTTTGTAATGTTCTGTTTTGCTTTTCTTATATACTGGCTTCTGTTTGCCTTCAGATTTTTTTCCCATTATCAAAATAAAGAATCTGAAGGTAAGGTAGCCTGTTTACTCGAATTTTTATCTCAATGAATAATGTTGTTCAAGACATATATTGTGGAAAACAATATTAAATTGAATGTATGTGTATCTAGACAACAATTGAAGATCATCAATATACAAGTCTTAAGTATAGTACAAAAATAGTACTTTTTATCCAAGATTTTCTTTCAAACCTCAATGACTCAGTCAATTTGAATGATAAAAGTTCATAGCCTATATATTATTGCTCTGTGAATACAGGAGCTGGTGTGTACAGGTTCACAATGTCATATGTTGGAAGTTTGGCTGTATGATGGGCAAAGACCCCCATAGTGATGATATGTTGAAATCATTTTGAACTCATTTTGAAATCCTGTCAAAGTAGGTGGTAGTCTCTGGCCTTTCAGTGACTAGTGGCTGGTGGCTTCAAGCACAATTACTTGACTTTAAGGAGTTGATCAACTTGAGTTGAGCATCAAGATGGATGTACAAATACAATAATGTTGTACAAAGGTATGGGAAATGGAATTTTATCATCCCATTAAGGTCCAGACAAGGAGATAGAGGTGAAGTAAAAATTACCAGTTATGGGGAACATGAAGCAATGAGGTCTTAGATCAGGTGTTTGGCAGAAATAGGTGCTTATGAAACAAGAGGGTTTTACCCGTAACATAATTACTGAACTCAGGTTTGTTGAAGTACAATCAAGACAAGTCTAACTGCTAAGATCGAGTGCGTGTAGTAAGATGTTACACTTCTTTATTATTTTCTGTTTTATTGGTTATGTTTTACTTTTGTCTTATCAGAGTAGTTTTTGATCATACAGGAAGTCCTAATATCCTTAACGTAGTTCAATCCCAATGTGTTTGCATGAAATTGTTATCCCTTATCACTACCAGCAAAAGGTAATTTCCCCGTGAGAAAAGTGATTGCATTTTGAGTGCAAAAGGAACAAAAATACATTAGATCTGCATTAAATCTGCATTTTAGGCCCTTTTTTGCTCTAAATGCAATTGCTTTTCTGGCAGGGAAATTACCTTTTGCTGGCAATATATATGTGTGCTCATTGTGTATCTCAAAGTTGACTTTCTGTGCCTATCTTTTGGGAAAGAGAGTAAATGTTCTCTTAAAATTGTCTGTTATAATGTGTGACTAACTTCTATTATCAAATACATTAGAACCTTCCATCAGATCATTCATCAAAGCTTTTGAAGCTCAGTTGTGTTTTCTCATCTTTAATTATACTTCCTTAACCTTTAGGTTAGCAAAGGGTTTGCATACCCAAGCGGTGGGAGAAGTGTGCTAGAATGTATAGCATAAAACTTATTGATTCACTATCTTCTCCTACATTTACAAGGTCAAGGGGTTGTTCAACTCTAGTTGAGTGCCAAAATAGATGCATAAATGTGGATACTTTGTACAATGGTATAGGAGATAAAATTTCATCATCTCATCATGGTCAATACAAGAAAATAGAAGTGAAGTAACAAGCACCAATCATGGGGAAAAAATAGATCAAGTGGAGATGAATGGTTATTGAGCAAGAACATAATGGTCATTTGAGCAAGGGGCAAATACAAGTGGCTCTCCATTGGGAGAGGAGAAAGATCAAAATCACTGCACCTCAACAGAAAATCATAATATAAAAACATTTATGGTGGCTGAAACTTAGGTGTGGTGTTGAGTGATTCAAAGTTGTAGCATCCGTCTTTTGAGGGGACATGCTATAGACATTTTAGCAGTTCTACTGCTGCAAAAACCCATGAGACCCAAAGATGAAATGATGGTTTGGCAGTGTAGCGGTGCAATGAGTTGCCAACTTAACAAGAAAGACCAAATTTTGTTGTGTTGGGGAACAGTGTTGGTGTTTCTGCCAGCATAAACTAACTTCATCTGGACAAAATGATTGCGTGTAGTGTAAAGAATGATGACAAACACTGTATGCGGTACATCCAATCTAGTGGCATTTTCAATTGATTTGTGCATCACATCAAATGCAAGTAAATTTCACTTGGGAAAAAATGTTAGCAGTACCCCTGGCAAAGCTTTTTTTACAGGTCTGTCTAGCTGTAGCTTTTCATTTATCATTCAACCCACTGTACATAACACTCTATGATTCAGATTGAACTTATGTGCCCCTCAGCTGTCACTTTAGTCAGGTTGGAAGCTCACTCTGTACATTTTGTGATGGCCCAGCCCATTTGAAAATTGGTGAAATTTGATCTGCTTTAGATGCCTACCAATTCAGTGCTTCAAAATATTGCATCATATTCATGATTGAACAGTTCTGAAAAATTGCTCTATCACAACATGTAGTCAATCAGGTGTCTGAGAAATAGCCGGGTTGATCAAGAGATGTTCCTAGGCATCATGAGTTTGAATACCTTTTCTTTGACAGATGTGTCAGTCATCTTCAGAATGATCCATCATTCATTTCAGACCTCATTCAACTCAAAGAGGTTTCAAGAAATCTATGATCAATGGGTTAAATGGCCTTAAATTGAATGCTCATCCAGGGCTTTCGGTGACCATTGATAGTTTGGTCGCTTCTGAAATGATCAATCCTCACCGTCCTCTGGTGCATAAAGCAAGAATGTGGGTGACCTTTGTAATCAGACTAGTCATTATTAAATAAATTAGATCAATGCATAATAATCACAAAAGAACACAAATTCACCGCTTATCTTTGATAAAAGACACAAACAGTAATAATAATAAAGTGTATATGTAAAACTTCAAGAACCAATTAATTCTATTAATGTTCTTATTTTTTTTTCTATAGTCTAATATTTTTTCATGCCAAATCTGCAAATGAAACGGTATAATTCCTTTGATCATAGGCTGTCAATGAAAAAACAGAAATATCGTTAAGTCAAGTAACTATTTTTATAAAGTAGGGAGAGCGTCAGAGTAAATCACACGAAAGCTAAAGTTCACTTACCGGTATAAACGTTTTTCAAAAATCTAGAGTTTCATGGTGGCACAATCGATTTCAGTGAAAGTGTAAACAGGTATATGAAAAATGCACTTACACTTGTCCCACCAGCCAAACTCCCTGTCGGTCCGTTCCAACGATACCGCCAACACAATTCCCCTGTCTGTCTTTCCCCTGAAAGCGTGATTGTCAAAAAAAATTAGCCAGAGTATTGAAATTTATGAGCATAAGTGAGCTTACAATTGACACTGTTGTTGGAAAAAAAAGTCAGTAAGAACAAAGTGACGGCATAATTTATTTTGACACTCGTTAAGGACGATTCACTCACTATCCTGAGGGTTTACGTTGAAGGCTCGTCCACCAAAGTTCATGCTGAGCATGGGATTCGCGGCGCAAGGGAAGCTGTATTGGCCTCCTCCTTTCGCGGCGGAACCGGGGATAGAAGCGTAAATCCTGGTAGGACGTGAAGTCAGTTACAATGCCAGGTAATAGTATGATGATGTATGTATAGTATATTTACGCTCGAGCATCTGCCTGGGGAACACCGATTATACTGGTCCCTGATATTTGAATTCTTATTAACTATTGCTGCACTTCCAAGTATACCCCGAAATCTGCTTACCTGTGTCAATTGTTGCGATAGTAGAAGTGCTTTCAAAAGATATTGTCATCAGACCAAGTGCAAGATAGAGGAGAAAACACAGTGGCTCACAGTTGTACGGGTCGACCATTAACACTTGCACCCTCAAACTCTACATCCCAAAATCCTGCTTGTTGACCGGTCATCGCCAATACGTTGAGTGTAGTAAAACTATTCTTTGGTATAAGTTTCGTTGCACCATGTCAATGGGATTGGAAAGCGCAGAAAGAAAAACTTACGGCCCCCTAAATGAAAGTGGATTGACTCCTCCGAGGGTCAACTCCGACCCTGATACACTTCGACCGACAAACTTGGTACCGATGACACCCATTTGGGGATCTGCCTTGGTCAATGTTGTGAAGAATGGATCACTCTTACTCTGCGAGAGACTCGGGAATCCAAATCCCATTAGACTACCAGAACGGAAATATTAGAAATGAAAAATTTGGAAGGTGAGGTTCGTTGAGAAAATCTTACCCGTCTGAAGTGTCACCTGTGGAGCTTTGAAACTGGGGGCTAAGTTGAGTAACAGCCCCAAAACCTACAAGTGAGAAGATAGAGGTACATGATTAGTTGTGATCAGTTGGAACGACGGAACTGAACTGACCCATGTTTGGGAGTGTCTGTCCAGCTACAGTTACAGTATCGCGCATCACAACAGCCTTCACTGAACTCCCATCTCCAAAGCCAATTGAGAAGTTCCTACCTGTGGGAACAGCGGTAGCTGACTTGAAGGGCCACACGACAATATAAGCTGATTATTGGGACTCAAATGTCTATTGGAGGGACGCGACTCACTTCGGAGGGCAAATATAAATTTTTGCCTGCGCATTGTGCTGTGGGACCTGATTACCGAGTGATGTAGGTTTGAGTTATTATGAACAATTTGGTAATGCGGTAGAAACACTTACATCTATCGGATGCTACGAATAAGTCCGATGAACCCCTACAAAAATTTAAAAGCGTGAGAGCCATAATTAGAAAATTGTTAGATGATTGAAAGCTTCAGCTCACGTGTCGATCGAGACGAAAAATGTCTTTGAAGGAGTCCCTATTTGAATCGGTGCAGCCCTGCAAGTGTGGTTCATAGAAGATTAGTACAATATGATAAACATCAATTTGGTAAACATCAATTGGACAATCGACTGACCATATAAGGTCCTTGCCGGCTCTGAAAGGGCATCAACAAAAGTTTGCATGAATGATCAATATTCTTTTGTGATTTGAGAGGAGATTATGTAAACTGACAAATTGTTCATGGGGACAGCACCACCTCTGGCTGACGCTCTCAAAAGTGGCGAAATTGGGCCGGACTGGGAACGAGATATTGATGGAGTTTCAGCACTTCCAACGGTTTGCGACACTCTGACAGCGGCGGCGGTTCCATCCGTAGGAGTATCTTCGACAAGAGGGAGAGCTCCAGTATTATATGCATCTTCCAGTTGATAGGGTGTCATATTGAATGTCGCCAACCTACATAGAAAGTCATTAAGTTTATTGCATTTGAATCGTGTTAGTAAGAAGACTGATGGTTTTGCGTTAGACGTACACATTTCCTGTGTTCATATAATAATTCATGGCACCTTCAATTTGTTTCCGTAAACTGGAGGTAGAGCTGAATGTAAGATTTTGACATCCTCAATCGAGGATCAAGGTCTCAACTCACACATATCGAATGTGATTATCAAACTTCTCTTGGTCCAATATTCCATCCTCGTCTACCAATGATCCCATTCTGGAAAGTTGGTATACAGTCGCTCCAGAAGGGAGTCTTCGTGCTAGACTTGATGGGCCGTCGTCAACTGGTGCCGCGAGAGAAGAACCGAAAGAAATGAAAGGAATGAACCAAATGAACCAAATGAAAAGATGAATGGCCGGCATTCTCATAAAATTAAAAGATAGTCTGGAAAATTATCAAAATTGTCACAGCCTGCTAGGATCCCAAATCCAAAGAGAAATGAACCAAAAGTGAAATAAATAACAATTATAACAGACGACCGCAAAATGTAAGTGATAAATAGAAAGAAATTCGAAAGTCGCAAGTCCAGTGCGAAGTGATAATCAAGGAGATAAGCCACCGGATGGGTTGGGATATCGTCAACAAGATGAGGAACTCCGAAAAGGGGATGAACTCCTCTTGAATTCCAGTGAAGTCATGACGGGACTGAGGCGGTTTGATTGTTTCGACTGAGGTAGCTCTCAGCTCGGCACTCTGAGCTTCTATTACCCCCAGGCCATTGCATTCGAGTTGAATAGCTACTCAGCGTGGTATTCATCAAAGTCGTACCACAACACTGAAATCATAAACAAGAGTGCCTATTCCAGGCCGATGGGCCTCTACGGCTCTGTCACCGATCGTGTTTCCTTCAAGTTAATAAACCTTGGTCGGTTGCAAGCAAAGAAGCGAGATGAAACATGTGACAACCGAACAGATTACTCGGTTTTGGTAAACAAGCCTTGAACGAGCTCAAGGCTGACTGGGTTGTCACTCGACTTTGATTTACTATGTATACAACCAGTGATTGAAGCTACTATACCATGATACTACCCTTATCAAGAATCACGCGACGTCTTTGAGTATGCATGTACCAAAAATCAAACAAATAGAGCTGAGAATTACACGATGCCAGCAGCAAGAGCTTTCTTAAAGTTGCCCAACATGCTCTTATTGCCATTTGTGAGCAATTAAAAAAATTATAACGTCTCACACATCAATGTACTTGTCTCGTTTTTACTAGATAAGGCCATCAAGCGATCAAAGGGCTGTCATCAAAGGTTTGAAAAGTTTTCTCAATTCTTCAGAAATCAATTCTTCTGCCAGAGAAAGAGCTAACGCTCCTTCAATTCATCGTTTTCTTTATATTATTAGCAGCGGGCACCGCACTAAAGATCGTCTTGCTTTTTCAGTTTTGATACAATCAACTGGATTATGAAATCGAAATCTCACAAATGATTGCACATTTCATATGAAACACATGAGCACAAGTTTGAAAGGTAAAAAAGTTCACACTCAATCCATGATCTCACTTATAAAACCCAACATCTAGTTAGACAATCAATTGAAAATATACATTTTTCGTAAGGGATTTAAGGATAGACAAAGAACAGAGTACATTCTTGCAATGAGACAAAAAGAGAGAGGTAAGATGCAAGAACACAAACTTGAAAATCGCGATCAATTCTGTTCAACATTATCAGCCTCTAATCCTGGCATATTGGGATACTCATGTGTGTTTGTATCTTTTGAAATTATATCTTGAAAAACAGAAGATTCGGCGAGAATTGATGCTGGTAGATCGTCTATTGGATCGGGTGGGGGCGATATTGGAGACGGTTGTGAGGTTTCATTTGACCAGGGTGAAGGATCGAGTGTCTCTTCGTTAGCGGGAGCCGCAGGCTGATCATTCGATATTGATGTGATTTGTGTTGATGAATCTAAAGCTACTGTTTCCACTGTCGATGTCTCCGTAACTTGTTTGCTTGCGTTTGCTGACTCGGGGTCTTGAGCGGGCTTGGCAGGTGGTGCAGCTGCCTCGGCGTTTTGTTTAGTCAAAGATTGTAATAGATGATAATACTCCTGCCAAACGTGAACAATCTGACACCATACATTGATCAGTAAATTAAGACACAGTGTTTAATGTAAAAGGGAGAAATGATACTGACCTGTTTCTGCCTTTCAGTCATCCCATCAACGTAGGCACAAATCGCACTTTTGAAATCTTCAACTTTCTCTGTATCAAATCGTTGCATTTCTGCTTTGATCAACTTGGAAACATCGCCAAACTCGTTGCGTGCCTCCTGTGCTCTCCGTTCAGCCTAAAAATGAAGAATTGTCAAAGATGAAAGGGTTACTACAGGTTGTTCGGATGCCTGCTCATATTAGAATTCAAAATTTCAATGGAGTAAGATCAATTTCGTACCTCAATTAATTCTGCCAATGAATGTTTGAGCCCAGTTGAATTTTCGCTAGCAGCATACCGCTTAGCTTTATCATGATTAGTTTGTACTTTTCTTAAATTACTAAGACTAGCTTGCCATTTCTCCCAACTCTTGATTCGACTACCAAATGTTAATCGCACACTATTCATCAATCGGCTATAAGCTTCAACGGTTGCAGTGATACCTTCTAACTCCTGTTTACTTTGATCTTCTGACCAAACATAACATTGTCGATGCAAACCTGCTAATCTATCCAACGCATTTCGAATCGGCTTAGACAAATCACAAGTCGATAGAGTCAATATTGCTTGTGACAATTCTGATAAAGATTGAGCGTATGCACGCCGTGCCTTAGAGGCTGCGGAGAGAGAGCTATGTAGGGTCTTTAGTTGAGCTTCAAGAGTGTCGAGGGAAGCCTTCCGGTGATCGAAGAAATCATCGATCTCACTGAATCGTGGACCTGCAATATTGGATAACCAACCTGATTGATTAGACGAGTCCGCTTTGCGATGTTTGATCTGTAGAGAAAGAATGAATCAGTGATAACCACAGGGAAAGTTGATTGAGTTATGTAACAGGGTCTGGGGCTCACTTCTAAGCTAAATGAATCGCTTTCTAAGAATAGCTTCAGATCCGGATCGCTGACCAACATTGGATGATTGGCAGTCTTTTGTAGAAAGATCTCCAAAGCCACCCTTCGAGTAGCAATGAATCCTTCTTGAAAGCGACCTATATTCACAGTTCAGACATCGCATGAGCACATCACTGATACATCTTTGAATCCATGAAAGACTTCAAGGGTGTGAAACGAAAGACCAATCAGAAACTCACTTCTCAAATTTTTATCCGGTATTGGAGGAACAATCACACCAGGATTGTTGCTTGTCAAAGCATCAAATAACCAAACGAAATCTCGAAACCGCCTGAGGACTGTGCTCGAGTTTTTGAGGGGACCAGATGCACTAGGATCAGTGGCCTGATGAAGATAGACATCCGCAATCAGACCAGATGGTTTGCTTGACATTTTATGCGAGGATATTGATGAAGACAAAGGAATGGGTTCAAGTGAATTAAAGGGCCTACCATGGTCTTGACAGTGTAGACTGTGTGAATGTCATTGATCATGCCCATTTTTTGAGGATCACCCACACTGCATTTATATCGAGGTCCAGACGGTTGAATAGACAAATGTCGTAGGGTATCTTGACTGCGAAAGTAATTCTGAGCTGGAGTTGTTGGAGTCAATCCAGTTGCCGGGTCTCGGCGACCTGTACTTGAAGATGCGCTCTGTTGCTGGACAAGCCCCTCGCGCACAGATGCCAAAGGTCTTTCGTCTTCAGAATCGGAATCTGAAGCTTTTGAAGGCTGAGCAGGAGCTATACTAGCCGTATCCTCGCGTGCCGTGTTTGAGGGTGGTGCTCCTGAAGCTGTGTGATTTACATTAGCTTGGGCATCATCTTGCCGGGGTTCAATCGACGCTACTTCATCGGATGGCTTTACGGCGACAGTTGGAAGTGACTGAGGCGGTGCAGGTACGATGATAGATAAACCGGGTGTCGTTCCTGATGAAGGCTTTGACTTGTCGACATTCAGTTCGTCGCTTTGCCTTTCATCCTGTGTACTAGAGATTTCGTTAGGCGTGTCTGTAACATGTGTGCTTGCTGCAGGTAAAGGTGTAGAAGATGTGATGTTAGCGTCAGGTCTGACGTCAGTTGTCGGGACGTTTTGCGGTATTGTCCCCTCTGGCTCCTCGTTAGCACGATCATGTTCTGTTTCCATGGGGGGAGTTCCTTTACTGATGGGTGGTGTGATTTCAGGTATCCGATCTGGTGAAGAGGAAGTCGTGAGAACTGGTTCCGCCAGTTTCGGCGCGGGAAGCTGAGACGGTGTGTTTGAAGGACTTGGAGCCGAGTCTTCTGGTGCTATGATGGCCACGATCGGCTTGGCCTCGGCGATCTTCAAACCTAGAGGTCTATAGCGCTTGACAGTCTCTGTTTCTGTTTGCTCTTTGACCAAGCTAGTGGGAGTGGAACTAGATGGTCGGGATGCTGAGATGGATTCACTCGAGCTGGTAGTTTTATTTGTCTTTTTGGGACTCTTCTTGAAAGCTGGGAGGGCACCTCGAGAGTCCGGCATCAGCATAGAAGCCGCTGAGGAACCTCCTCCCAGGATATCCGGCAGAGGGGGGCGTGCGCTATTGACAGATCGTAAGGTAGAGCTATTCATAAGTGGCTCATCTACTTCTTCGTCGACGGAAGAGGTGAGTGTAGCTGTGACTCCAAAAGGTCTGAACGGAGCAGGTTGACTGAGAGGAGCCGATGGGGCGGGAGGTCTACCAGACGTCCGGGATTTGGATGACTCGGAAGAAGGTGGTGGTTCACTAGACACATGATATGCACTAGACGGTGCTGATGTTTCCTGAAAGACGCGAGATGGTGGAGGTGAGATTGGTGAGATTATAGTAGGATTTGGACTGTAATTCTCAATCAACTCTTGGTCTTGGAAGGCCGGATCATCCGGGATGAATGTAGTAGCGGAGTATTGGGTAGAGTCATGATCCGCAAATCCATTATCGCTGGGATTGAAAGGTGAGAATGAAGTTTCAGGCATGGTCAGTTTTTGCCCATCAAATCCACCTTCATCTCCTGGCTCTTCGGCATTTAATTGAGTTTGCCCTAATCCCGGAATATCCAACGTTGCAAAATGATTGGTCTGTTCATAAGAACTTGACCCAATATCTTCGACAAGATCGGCATTGATAGTTCCAAGAAAGGTTTGTGAATCATTCTGGTTAAGAGTCGAAAAGGCGGATGTGGAAGATGAAGCAATTGGTGAGGGTGTCAAGAGGGAAGTAAAATCACTTGTAGATTTGAAGTCAGCAAAAGGGTTATGAGTGTCAAATGAGTCGATCGGTTCGGCAAAACCGCCATCGAAAGCGGGTGTAGGATAAAATTGAGATGAATAAGACGAGATGTTGTTATTTTGATTATCGTTGACCAGATCATCTGTGTTTTTAGTATCCATCCTTTCAGATTATTTTGAGAAGACTGATTGATTGATTGATTGATTGATTGATGCTTGAAGAAGTTGAGAATGAAGAAGTTGAGTTGGAGAAAGAGAAAGAAATCAATCACACTGACTGTTTCAGTTGAATCTGATGAACAACTGCGGTCAACAAGCTCAAAATTCAACTGTCATCGAAGTATCACATGCATATCACACTCAATGTCACGAACATCATCAACTCAATTTAACTCAATAAATCCATCTTCTTCCAGATGTGGATGGAGTAGGGAAGATGTTTTGAGGTAGCAAACATTATGCTCCTGAATGATATCGCTTTAATGATTTCTTCTAGACTTGACTCTGCTAATGATTAACTCATCTGATGATCAGTAAAACTTGAGGATCTTTAAGATCACACCAATACCAAGTACCCCAAAGATAAGTCAGTCTTCATCATTCCCTTTTTGCCAGGTACAACCTTTTTTCTGAATACTCCTTCTTGGATCATCGCATCATTGGAATGTCTTTCATGGCTCCTTTTAAAAAGGACCACGGGATAAACATTGGCATATATGTGTTACCAATCTCTCGGGTGCTTCCTGGGTATTTGTAGGGTACTTTTTTGTAGGGTATTCAACACCATTATTTCTCTTACTAGTTTTCTCTTCATCTTGGGCAATTTGAAAATTTACTCGTTTGTTACTGACATCTATTCAATTCTGAATTCACTCTGTAATCACTATGGTGAGATTTGGCTTCATGCTCAGCCTTTAATGGCGCGATGGTTTGGCCTTTTAAGTGTTATATTGGCCCAGTATGGATGTGTTCGGGCGTGAAGCTATGAGGCTCATTCATCTCTTATACACGAGCTTACTAGCTGGGTATCCTTTAATCGATCAATCTCTTCTATCTGCTGTTGGTGTGACAGAATTATAGTTTGAGGGAGTTGAATAAATTTAATTCTACATAAGTTTAAATAGATAAATGCTTTTACAAATTTTATTCTACAAGTTGACTGCAAAGTTCAATTTTGACAACCAGTGCATGATAAAAAAATGATAAATTAAGAAAGTCAATAACGATACAAGAATTTCCCTTTTTTGTGATAAACGAAAAGATGAGATAAAGAATAACCCAGAGTGATCATAAAACTACCTTCTTGTTTCATAATAACTAAAATCTATGGGATAATCTGGGTCCATAGATGTCAGCGGTCTACGCCCAGATGATGTATAGCTTTGAGAATCATTGTTGTACTCTTCAAAGGCTGAATCTTGATCATCATTGGCGTAAAACCCGCTAACTTGACTATCAGTCGCACTACCTACTGAACTTCGCTGGGCAGCCATGATAGCTGATGTTGGTGTACGTGGAAATTCATCATTGTAATAACTAGACCTTGGGCTGAATGGATTACTCGCCAAGTCCGAAGTATACTGTTTGGTTTGAGGAGCAGCATCAATGATGCGTGTTGGTTGAGGATTGAGAGGACGCGGAGCTCTGCGGGGTGAGGTAAATTCTGAGAGTAATGAAGGTCTCCTGGTCGAACGCGGTCCAGTCGGTAGCTCGTAAGGCCTTCGTCCATCATTTGCTTGCTGCCTATTGCGCTGGGAGTTATAACTAATCGGAATATCTGATGGTTCGTTTGTCTGAGCGTTTGAGCTGCAAAGAGACAGGGTAAGCCACAACTCATAGCACAGATGCGATTTCGATAGCCACTTACGCGGATCTGTCTGGTGAGGGGGTCCTTCGGACGGGGGCCCGAGGGTTGGGCCTATAAACTCTTCTGACGGGAGTAGCAACGTTTGCTGGGCGCATGTATTCCATGTCCCGACTCGCTTCACTTGGTGGCCAAAGGTTCTGTGAAGGCGGTCTAGGTCCTGGGCCAAAACTTCCAACAGTGTCGCGAGCGTTCCTGAATGGGATGGCAGCTGCTGTCATCAATGCTCTTTTTGGAAAAGTCGAGGGTGAGCCTGAGGGGCTCGGAGCTTGCCTAGTGATGGTTGTGATAGACGGAGGTGGTGGTAGCTTTGATTTCTCGGCGGCAGCTTTGGATGTCAAGTTTCTTTTCCTCTTGCGACGAACCAGCACGATTATTAGTGGTATTCCAATAATCAGTAACCCGGCGGCTGCTGCTAATGCAATGATTAGCTGGGTAGATATGGGCTTAGAAGTGCTGGTCGTCGGGTACGATCCACGCGACGCTGACGAGTCTGATGCGAGTGTCGCAGGGTTTGTTGAAGAATATGAGGCAGAGGTGTTTTGACCACGAGCTGATCCACTTGAAGCTCCTAGAGAGAGGCCGGATGTGGGCAACTGCGTGACAGTGCCATTTGGTGTTCTGGATGCACCTGTTGAAGATGTAGATAGAGATGCGCCTGTTGATAGTGTAGGTGGTGCGCTCGGAGAAGCTCTTGAAGATGACGTCCCCAAGGAGGTCGGTGTAGTAGTGATGGGAGGTAGAGATGATTGCGCAGGTGATGTATTGGAGTTCATGGTGCTCTTTGGTGAGATTGATTGATTGATCGGAGCATCAGGTGAACCTGGAAAAAACGACGATGTTGACAGCCCCCCGCTTACTGGAAGTCGAGTAGACGACACATCTCGGGTGTATTGGGTGCGAAAGCGGCGTGTTCCTTCAACTAGCATGACAAAGAATCAGATGAACAGTCCTGTGAGAGGGAAAAGTGTAACTGCTTGAACCAATGAAGTCGATGTCCAAGGCCGCCCGGCTACCCAAGAGATAAGCTATAAACTCTGCGACAAATCCAGGATATACGAATTCTAAAAGTCTGAAAGATTACTCAAGCGTCCCAGCACTACTACAAGACAAAAATGTACAGGCCGGCTGTCATCGCCTTGCGATGGAGAAATAGTAAGAAGGGATGGCGTTGCCCGAAAAAGATGCGCACAGAATTGAAGATTATGGATTTCGGGGGTCTCTCGAGTGAGGATCTACCGACAACGACCATGTTCCACCAGCTACAGGTACCCTATCGAGGCAAGTGGATTGATTGCTGGCTTCACGGTTAGGGTCATTGCCGAGGCGCCTTCGATCTGGACTTTTCCGACGACCATGGTCAGCGGATCCAAGCTGAAGATAGAGCCAGTGTCGCATTCCCGGTGGTCGCGGCGGAGCTAGGCCGTTGTCACTCACTTGCTTCAATGTTATTCAATGTCAGCCAAGCAGAGTTGATCCTCCCGTGGCATGATGGGATTGAGCTCCTTGTGAAAGCAGGCCCATGTGAAGTTGGTTTCCGAAATCCGAAAGAGTGATGGGGCCCTCGAGGGTTTTCGGTCGTCGTGGCATCTTCACATGCCGCACGATCTACCCAAAGAAACCCGAGCAACTTTCCTGCGTTACCTCACCCGCTCATTTCTTGCCGATCAAAATTCGACCAGGATCAAAGTCAAAATCCAGCCGTTTTTTAGGATTGCGGTATCCGCACCTCCCGCCCCTTAAGTAACCGTACCTCCCCCCCCCACTTAGCAGGCCTTAAGGTCCCCCTAACAGCCTGTATGTACTTATGTAACTACGTATACACCACGGGAGGGTTTTGTGCCAGATTATCGTCCGAGAGCGTCTCAGAACGGTCTGGCCCATAAATCGGCCCAATCTGGCCCATTGGGCCGTCCATTGGCGGCCTTGTCAACACACCATGCGCTCGGCCCATAACTTGCCTGAAAACGGTCCATGCGGGCCGTCTTCAGGCTACTTATGGGCCGAGTGAGCAGGCTGGCTGAGGATCGCCTTGCAGGCGGTCCTCAGATGTTCGAAAATTGGAGACTTTGAAAAATTTCAAAGTTCCAAGTCTCTTCGCACACACCTCAATGATCAAAAAATCAAAACACTCATTCCTCTTTCTTTTTGGGATTTGGACTTTTTCTCTACACCACGGGGAGATCAGGCTGGTCTGGAGGCGGGCTTGAAGACGGCCTATGGGCGGGACATTCAATCAATAGGACTGACGGCCTATCGCAGGTCAGTGGGAATTGACAGATGCCGGCCTGCAGGCGGATGTTATACAGCCTATAGGCCGTCATTTTGACTGGCCCGATCAATCATGAGAGCGATGAAAAAAAATTATCGAGCGTCCACCGACGGTCAATTGAGGATTGATCAATCTTTTTTTTTGGTTCGGGGGGTTGTAGATTGGGTGAGAGTGACACACAAAACCCTTGGATTTGGTCAGGGAGACATCAAAATAGTGTATTTCTTGTATCATTGGTTAGTTGTAAGATACAATGGGATAAAGGAAATTTTTATACATATGCTAATTAAAGTCGATAGACTACTTGAGATATATATGATTTGATGAGACTTTAAGCTGGATTTTGTATACCAAGGGCTGCTTCAATCACTTGAGTTGATGGTAAATTGAATGTATTTTGTTCATCTTTGATCAGTTCGGAGAAGACCTTGGTACCACAGGTGAACATGGTGCAGTCTTCTTTGTAGACCATGTTCAAAAAGCTTGTTTGATAGGTGAATGGTGAAACAAGTTTACCGTGATCAGTTTCGATGATGGAGGGGTTTATGAACAGTAAAGACGTACCATGCTGTGTATCGTTTTCCTCGCACACGTAACTCATCAAGTTGTTTATTGACTACACTCCAGATCGATAATTTTTTGTCCTCCAAAGTATCCAATCGGTGGAGTCGAAGAGTTTCTCGTTGCTGTATGTAAGTTTCAACAGATGAGTAAAAGTGTTTGTTAGACTAGCAAATGAGAGCTCACCAGGTAAGCGTAACGAGTGCGAGTGACGATGTCAGTGTCCTTGTATAAGGCCTTTGCTGTTTGAGTTTCACCTTGCGGTGGCAATATTGCCTTCACCTACAAAGCACCCAAATTAATGTTAGTGTGAGATTTCAAAGTATGATGTGTATACAATGTGTTACCTCAAACACAACGTTGCAAAGGCTGGGTATTGAAGGGGCAGTCTCTGATTTGATGCCTATCAAGAGCTGAGACAATTGAAATTAAAAAATAAGTGGATCAAGAAGAGAGTTACAGTGAATTAAACAATGACTTACTGCTGCATGAAGTTTCTCTCGAGCACGCTTGCCCTTATCCTTAATGAAGGAAACAAACTTCTGTTGGTCGGATGCAAGAACCAATCCTCCAGGGACCTTTTTAGGAAGGTGTTTTGCGGTCCAATCGGGTCCCTGGCTCAAGATTGACCTCTACAGTCGAGAATTAGTTTGATGTCTGGGTGCCTTATCCGTTTTGTTTTACTTACTCTAATAAGCCGATAAAGACAGTTATGGAGTTGTATAGCTTTGGGCTTGCATGTCTTCAGGGCAGTGTAGGCTTTGATGTCCGGAAAGATGACATGCTGACGAGAAAATGACTTGGTCAAAGCCTACATATACAAGAACAGATTCACTAGCTCAATAGATTAAGTGAGAGTTTGAAACAGACCTTGAGTTGATCCAAAGCTTTCCAGGGTTCACTTGATGATCTTTGATTACGAGAAGAATGATGATGAGATTCTTCACCAGATTCTGAGGATTCTTGTTGTTCTTCGAAAAGATTAGAAATCTCTTCCTTCAAATCATTGAACTTCTTGGTGATAGTTTCTTGGACTCGATCTCGATTCACAAGGAGTTCTTGATGGAGAAAAGCTAAATAAATGCCATGTTGAATTGCCTGTTCAGGTTGATCTGTGGGCTTCAATAGAAAAAACACATCAGATCACTCAATGAACGGTCGTGGATGATTAAATTACATACCTGGCCTAAACCTTGAGCCATCTCAAGATGTGCCTCATCAAGGTCACATCCACATTCTTGAATGATTGATGTGAAAAGACTTGTTGACCGTTGTTTTTCTTGTTCTTGATTTGGTGATGGAGACTGTAATTGGTTTTTAATTGGAGATTGATTGATTGGATCATCACGGACCTCCTTACCTTTCTCATTTGAATCAACAACTTGAACTTTCTTCATTGATTCATCCTCATTGCTTTCTTCATTTGATTCATTTCCATCACTATTTCTGTTCAAATACTCTTCATCAATCTTTCCATCTTCATCAACATCTTCATTCAACAATGCCAGAGATCCTGTATCACTCTCATCTGAGTGATGGTCATCAAGCCCTGTAGAGAGATGTCAGCAGCAGTGTTATGATTAGATTCATATTAAACACTCACCTGAAATGTGAGAGTCCAATGGATGGTTGATAGCATCTAATGATGCTCCAATCTCACTAGGTTGAGAGGAAGCTGGATGACCTGAACAAAGAATGAGGATTGAGAATGGATCACAAATTTTCAAATAGATTCACTCAACTTTGTTCTTTTGAATGCTTTGTTTTGCTTTGCTTTCCGCCATGTGTTGATCTTCTTTGACTGGTGGAAGCCTTGGGAGGAGGGGGATGTTTCCCCTTTTGAGGAATCTTGACAGGTTTGAATGGAGCCATGACTTCTGAATGGTAATTTGGATGAAGTCTCCTGGACTCTTGAAAACCTTCAACATCTTTTGAAGGCTGATCATGTTGATCACATGTCAATTGATCATGTTGATCACATGACAATTGATGATGATCCAGCTTTTTTCCTCCCCCTTTCTCAAGCAATTCTCATCAAATTCACCATTCTCAGATGACAACACACTCACTCAAAAAGACTTGAGATGAAGACTTGTTCTCAACACCAGAAATAAAGTGAGAAAAAAATCACAATGATAATCATGTTTTGGTTGTGAATCACAAATCAATAAGAACAATTACAATGTATTCAAATTAAATAAAATCAAACTTCAACATTAAAAGGTCTTCATTGAATGTGTTATTTTGTCTGAAGACCTTTCAAAGAAGAACCAAAAGAACCATCTTTACGGTGATCTGAGAAAATTAGATAAAACATAAATTGTGATGATCTGGCACAAATGAGAAAAATATTGAGAACTCACACATCTTGTTGTTTTCTTTTTGCCCGAGGTTTAACAGGCTCTGATTCCCAAACTGCTATACCCTTCTCAATAGCCTCATCCCATTCTTCCGGTGTGGGAGACAAACATTCCAACTCAGAGGCTTTTTGATGAGATTCTGTGTTATATAATGCTGCCGCATTCAAGATGTAAGAGTTCAATTCTGTGTGACAAATTCTGGCGTTGGGAAAGGTTTTGGCTGTTCGTCTTTCGACCCGTCTGTGTTGATCATGAATCGGTGAACACAAAGCCTCATGGCAGTTGTGCTGTACATTAAGAATGCATTCAATATCCTGAATATATGGAGTTCAAATCAACAGTGTCAGCACATTCTTATCTTCTCATCTCATCAAGTAATTACCTTTGGTTTCATCCAGACCTCATGCTCTGATATCACAATTTCTCTCATTCCATAAAACTCAACAACCCCTCCACGCTTGCATTTCTTCATCAACACCAAGCTTTTTGACGCAGCAGAGTCTTTTGGGATCCAAATTGATTGAACTTGGCCAATACAAACATGCTCCTTCATCTAAAACATAGATCCAAGAAGCATTCAGGCCATATCTCAGGGATATAACCAAATGATTGAGCTAACATACCAGGAGAAAATCATCTTTCTCAACTTTTTGACAATTGGTCAAAGTGAGACTGTCAATCTGTTTCCATGAGATATGGGGGTGTGAATTCAATAAGTGTGAGGGAATTGAGTGACTTGAGAGCATTTCTGTTTG
Source organism: Melampsora americana (assembly GCA_022264835.1). Lineage (NCBI taxonomy): Eukaryota > Fungi > Basidiomycota > Pucciniomycetes > Pucciniales > Melampsoraceae > Melampsora > Melampsora americana. The sequence goes on along the minus strand of JAIFHY010000003.1, from coordinate 1,056,998 downwards.
ACCGGATGACATAGTTTTGGATCAGTTTGGTGAAGAAATTAGATTCTGATTTAGATCAAACGATCAAAAAGGACTTACTACCAGCAATGAAGTCATGTTCCTTTTCAACCTTAAGATTACGGCCCAATGAATGCTGTATTTCAGCGTTGTTCAAAAGATGTGATGTCAGTTCAGGTCCTGCAGTGGTCAAAGCATCAAGTTCCTGATCATAAAAAGCGCTTTTTGACATAAACATCTTCAAAAGTTGATGAGTGTTGAACGTATCAGCTATATCGTGTCCAGGACTTTGACAATTGGAATGAACTGAAGCTTTGCGTGTGACACCATTGAAAGATTCAAAAGGTTCTGTCCCAACTAAAGGTGCAGGTCCGTAACGTTGAATTGACTCAGGTAAGTGTGTCAGCATGTGGAATTTGGGTTTGTTCACCCATCGCGCATTGATTCCAATGAGATTTATGAGAAAAATGTCAATACGAGATTGCAGTTCGGTAAGATATGTTGCCATATTGGAGATTTTGGTCTGAAAGATGTATGACGTAAGCAAACAAAGTGAAATCCAGATGTGTCGTTTAGCAGGAGATATATATATAAAGAAGACAAAAGGAACTGTCTGCAATACTACACAAAACTCCTTCCCAATGAGACTATTACTGAATTGAATCAAGGTATTTGGTTGTAATGGTGGAATCTTCAGACCTGTTGTGTTGAATGATCGCCAGCGAGCTGATAATTCTGCATATTTCTCAGTCCCCGTCTTCATTGATCCTATCATTTTCATCTCATCACAAAAGAGATACTTTACAATTCCCAATAGAACCACATGGAGTATTTCAACAGGAGTATCTAAATGACCATTAAAGCCTAAAAAAAAGTATTGAATTGGATTCAATAAAACAAGTATTGAATTACATTGAATATAAGAAGATCTCATACTCACCTTTCAGACAAAGCATTGGATTGAAAAGATGATCTCCTACTTCATCATCCAACTTTTGACATATTTCTTGAACCACATCTCCATCATTTCTTTCATAAGCACTTTGTATTTTCTTCTGAAAAAATTCATTGAGTGTATCATGAATTCCATACATCCTTGCCTTTCTCTCTACAAGTCCTTTTGAATGTGGAGCTTGAGCAATCTTCCATATTTCCTTTGTTTTTGACCGCGTATCATCCCAATCCCGCTTTGATAATCCGCTCTAAAATCAATCATATAGATCCAATTTCAGAATCCTTCATTGAATACTTAAGATGGCTTCGAATTTTGAGAAACTTACATGTTCACTATCTAAATCTAATCCTACAAAGTGACGTACATATTCCTCAGTTTTCTTTTCTGCCATCGTATCCACATGAAGATCACACATCCGACATGGTGTGAGCGTGTTTGCGGGATTTGTAGTATTGCATATTTCAGCATGCATAGGTGAATCGCCTAAATAACAAAGAACTACAACAAGAACTAGTACATTGTCTCCCGATGCATGATCATACACTTCAAAGCCTTCAACACTGAGATCACTACAATAGATTAAACAAGTCAACCTTTGATTCAGAGTATAGTTACAGCAAATTACTTACTTTATCTCATCTACCACATGGTCCAGTAATTCAGGTGCACTAGCACAGTTTGAAGTTGCTGAGAAATGGACATTATATTCTTGATTGAGTATTTCCGGTGGTAAACCAGAGAGAGAAAATAAGACGTTCATATGTTTATTATATTTCTTTGATACATTTCCGGAGGTATCATCTGAATAAAGATTTATTGGTATATGCTTGATCACCTTCCCTTTGGCTTTCAGTCTCCAAGGATTCACTAGGGGTAGAGAAACATATCCATTTGGCTTTGACTCTATGAACAAAGAAAAAGGAAATCAGTTTGGAAGAAGAGAACTAAAAAAATTGAATTCTAAGACTCACGGCGAATTTCTTTACTGCAAAAGTCTTTCAGTAAACCTTTATTATTGAATACAACATGATCAAAATCCCTCCAAAAGGAACTGATCTCAACCAGATGTAACAAAGATGAATCGAATGGTGGTTCATCAGAAATAACAATCATAAAAGTATTTCGATTTCTGTCTTTGGGAACTACTCGAGCTTGAAGACATTTTGAGAAGAGTTTTCCGTCCTTTTTGAAGAAGTGGGTTGGAACCACAAGTTGATTAGAAAAGAGTTGATAAATTTCATATATATAAATATGACCAATAGTCAAAGTGACCATCTGTGGGCGAATTTCCTTCTCGTACCCTTCCAGCCATTTTCTTGATCCAGTAAGACTGTTGATTGGAGAATTTGAATTATCCTCAGGTAGGCAGGCAATATGAGGACTAACAAAAGGGTTTGAAAAGTCCTGTGGATTTACATTAGCAAGTGTAATTTGTGATAGTGAGAATAAATAAGGAAAGAAGTGCAATTTGAGATTTTGAAAATGGATAAAAAAAGCCATACCTGTTTGATAATTTCTTGAAGATTAAGTCCAAAAAGTGGAGTTCCTGTTGGACTAATGCGCTCTGAGATTGATAGGCCTACTCGCTTCTTTAATCGGTTCTTCAAAGCTCGTACAGTACTCCAGTCTGGAATCTTAACATTACAGATCCGAAATAATATGCGGATTCGGTTGTACTGAGAGCATGATAGTAAATTTCGAGATGTCCCAATTGCCAACATTCCAACAGCATGCTACATTTGGACCAATCAGACTGGTTAGGTGCAGCTGATTAGATTATAGAGAATATGAACTATATCTTACCTCTTTTTTTTGAAAGGGAACCAATCCCGAGCTTCCTGTTGATTGGCTTCAGCTAACTCCCAATCAAGTACTCTCTCAGCTTCAGCTTCATCTTCCTCATCCAAATCCTCATCATCCATACCATCAAGTGCATTTAACAATAAATTGAAAGCTTCCCCTCCAAAATCAGATTGGGAACCAACACTTTCATCATCACCAGATGAATTGGCTCCAAGAAGATCCAATACATTCAACATTGATTTGCCATGAACATCAAGACCACCAGTTGGGGTGGAGTCCTTGCTGGAACTGTCTGAAAGCAAGTCTTGAGGCCATTCTAAGTTTAAGGGGGGCTCTAGTTGTTCTTGAGATTGAGCATTTAAAATCAAATTGTCTTCCTCCTGCTCAGCAAAATAATTAGCTACCCTCTCCTGGTGAGCAGCTGAAGTGGAGTGTCTAAATGGATCTGTTGTTGATTTCTTTCCGCATAGATTACACAGATATGATGGCTTAGAATTTGGACCTGATGACTCTGAGACCAATGTAAAAACTAAAGAAAAGATGTTCAGAACAGTCAACAAGATGTTCAAAGCAGAGAAAAGAATGTTTGAAAATGAAAAAAGGATGTTCAAAACAAAAAAATGAAGCTCAAATCAAGGAGAAAGATGTTTGAGATGATGATTTTTCCACAACACAAGGAAAGGTGTTAAGAGCAAGGAAAACAAAGTTGTGAAATTGAAAGAATGATGTTTCAAAAGACTCACACTGGAGTGGGTCAAGGTCCTCCATGTCAATTTGAGTGGCGGATTGATTTTAGCTTTTACAGGGTGGTGAACTGTAGGATTCACAACACTTCGATAATTGGGTGGTGGACTCGGCCTGAGATGACAATGCTTTTGTTTCAACAGTTGAAGAAGCAATACACCCTTAAACTCTCAAGATGAAATGAATTGAAACGAATTTGATTCCAAAAATGCGCTGATGAGCTCTGGAAGAAATCACCTCGTTTTCATGGTTGGTTGGCCAACTCTCAAAGCCAAAGAACTCTGTTTCGGAGTTAATCACCGCCCGCAGCTCACAGACCGTCTGCAGACCTCCTGCAGACAGTTTTGGGGCGACCAAACGATGAAACAAGATTGCTTTTCAAAGACCATCTACAGGCCTTTTGTAGATGGTTTTGGGGCAATCAAAAGGCGCTATGTAGCCTTTTCTCAAAGGCCATTTAAAGGCCTTTTAAAGATGGTTTTGGGGCGATCAAAAGGCGGTATGTAGCGCTTTCTCAAAGACCTTTTACAGGCCTTTTACAGCCGGATTTCAGCCAATTCTTGGCCACTTTTCTGACCCGACCGTTTCTAGGACACCTCTGACCACTTTTGGGCACAGAACACCTGTGGCACCTGTACAAAGCGACTAAGCAGCCGACGAAGACGTGTACTTCTTCGTCGGCTGGGGAGCCGAGGATTTGCAGCAGAGCACTCCAGGTGATCTGGAGCACAAGGCTTTCTCACCACAAGTCCTCACCAAGAAATTTTTTCACTTTTTACATGTTCTAGATCATCAAATGATGCATTTCCATCAATTCAGACCAGAATAAATTACCTCAAAAAGTTGCTCAATTTCAGTGAAGTTCCCAGAGCACTCAGAGTGCTCTGGGAACTGCTCAGAGCGCTCTGGTCGCATACCAGAACACTCTGAGTGCTCTGGCATATTCTCAGACCACTCTCACAGACACTCAGATCGCTCTGAGTGTCTCTCAGATCGCTCTGAGTGTCTCTCAGATCGCTCTGAGTGTCTCTCAGATCGCTCTGAGTGTCTCTCAGAGCGATCTGAGTGTCTCTCAGATCGCTCTGAGTGTCCCTCAGATCGCTCTGAGCTCTGAATTGCTCTGATAGTGACAGTCTTTTTGTGGCTGTCTTCTGGTTCTGCGACATCCCCAACATGTTGGACTTCAGAGTGTCTTTCAATATCAATATTGATACATATACCTACATAACCCAGATAATAATGAAAACGAACAACAAAAGCCACCACACCACACCACAATCACACAAGAATACAACATACAACAAACTCAATCAAGTTAACAAACTCTGGTCCCAGCCAATTTCAATCAAATTATTGGGTGTCGGCCTCGCCTCCTTCTTGTCCAACTCCCACGTTTCCACCCTGCTCATCTGCCAAGGCAATCACTCATCAAACTCGGCCTCACGATAAATTTCCACATCCTCATCTTCCTCAATAGGATCAACTCTATTGTCATCATTATCCCCCAGATCCAGAAACAACTCTGCCTCTTCATCCTCGTCGAGTGGAACAGCATCCAAGATTTCTGCCTGTGCACTTGATGACCAGGTTTGTCTGCTTCTGATTAATAATTCTGACCACTGGACCCTCAAGCCTTCCTCTTCTGCGTCTGTAAGCTGACAATATCTTTTGGTCTTTGACAACAGATCCAACATTCCAGAGTTCCAAAAAATAACCAAACAAGCCGCTTCTTGTTCAATACGTGAATGAAGACTGCGCAAAACATCTCTACTTTTTTTCAATCGACCAGCCGGTGATAATATCTTCGAACGTACAACACTTAGCATCCACTTATTTGTCTCGTTGTCTGGATCATCATCTGTATAAAAAGCCTTGTGTAAGTCTCAGTTCTGTATTCAAATCAATAATATTGAAGCGACCTATGTTTTCGACAGCTGTCTTGAGGGCTGATACTTTCGCTTCCATGTCCAATACCCAATTGATACATTGTCTAGATTCTCTCGCAATTCGGTGCAGTTCATCACTAGCGTGGGTCATATCTAGGTGAGCACGGATTCCATCCTGTGTATCTGGATCCACTGCCCATGGCTGGTCTGGATGAGTAAGTTGACCCATGTCCCAAAACCTGTCTGCTAGGGATAAACTTTTCATCTCGTCAAAGGGTGGGCACACGATGGGTTCATTAGTAGGAAAGTCGATGTTGAATTTCTTGACGTTTCTCTCAAATGTGTTGTATTTAACTTTCAAGACCGCTTGTTTCTCTCGTAATGTTTTCTTTGTGTGCTGTTGACTTCGAGTACCTTTAGTTTTAGTTGAAATAAATGAAACTTAGTGCCTTTTCATATAGCGTCATGGAACAGCATGATGGGCTCCAACCTTCCCTCTCATCGTTCCTCCGCTGCATCTCAAGGACATCAACCCGAGCCCCATAAAGCTTGGATTTTGAAACCCGGATCCTAATCAACAATTTACCCTTTGGTGCTACGGGTACAAAGAGAGACTTTTTGTTATTTATATACTCATGTCGACTGCATCTGAAGAAATGAAAAAACTTTCTTGATTGACCAGGCATATCACGATAGTGTTGACCTCCCAGTTCCTCTGCCAGATGATCTATCTCATCTGCGAGAAGCTGTATGGTTTCCGGTAGAATCACTAGTTTTCGACGCTCAGCGGCTGTTTGATTCCGCCTACGCTTAGCTTGCACTGCTCGTAGTTCGTCTCTGGAAATAAACCACATGAGACTGCTGATGATCCGCTAAAATACAAGAAAATGAACTATGTACTCAACTCGGCGTCTTGATGACGTTCTTCTAAGCCCACAAGTTTGTTCAACTTCACAGACAACGCCTGTGAATTCTCATTCACCATAGCATTAAGTTGGCTTTGCCTCTGATGAGTCCATTGTGCTTTCAGATAAGCCTCGGTGAACGTCGGAATACGTCTTCTCAAAGCTCGAAGCTTTCCCGCGCTTGTATGGAAGAGCTTCTCACTTGATGCAAAGCGTGCTTTCAACCATTGTACTGTCACATCGAGTGGTTGATTAGCATGATATGTGATCAACCTCGTTTATATGGAAATTGTAATCCATTCTACACACTTGATTGCATCCTTTTGACCCTATTTGTATGCTGTGCCCGTAAGTGGAGAGCACAGAGTCTATGGGATTTGGTAGAGTATCTCAGCGCACCAACTAAAGACGCCAGGCTGGACCAGATCCTCTCAAGCCCTTCCCCATCCGACATACCCCAATCTTCATTAAGTCGTGGGTTGTACTTCAGCTGACAAGCCCACTGGTGAACATGAGAATGAAAAACACTTGTTCCAAACATAAGACGTCTGGCCGCTCTTTCGTCTTTAAAAAAATCTCTCTGAGTGTTTGTTGGTAATTGAAATAGATACAGTCATTGAGCAAGAAGTCTTTTTTGAGAACGTCAAACAGACATACTTTCAAGATACTTTTCTCCATGTTACAACCGATGTCGTACAGTATTCCAAAACGAGGAGCATCATTATCACCTTTGACAGTTTTCCGCAACATCCAATCCATCATGGCCAGCGGATAATAACCTCTATGTATTACAATATGTAGATTAGCTAGCTGGAATATGTGGAAGCCAAAGGGGAGATGGAACACACCGTTCACCACTTTGAACCAAATTGATGAATTTTAGCAAATGGTCATGGCGACAAGCCATTCCCATTAGACCAGTTTCATCACAACCACGCCAGGTCTGGCGTCCTCGTGTATCATTGGCAGCGGTGTGCTGAGCACTGCATGGATCCTATTAATAGATTATAATCACTTTTGATGTATTGATTGGGTTCAACAGCAGAATGAGACTCACAATCACATCTACACCATCACGTCTACGATTTTGCGCTGACTCCATTCTATCCTTCCACATCTTGACTTGCGTTGGTGGAATGAAAAGTGACGGCAATATTCCTGTGTCACCTCGCCATGCTGCACTTGCTGCAAAGTGACGTCGTTGCTGAAAGTTGGCATCCATACATATAATATACTCGGGCTCGCTCTCCCTAATGCCTGGAATCTTAGGACCAAAACATGATGGACAGTTATCGGCAAGTTCATCAAGGGCAGTGAACTTCAGACTGCGTATGGTCAATTCTTCTTCTAATCTGATCATTTCTCGGTAAACATCTACAGCCTCGGAAAAACATTTCCTTAAATCACGACGCTAATTAAGGTGATGATTAGTGTGTGTATGTATTTATATAAGATAGCAATTGACTCACATGATCTTTACCGCTAACAAAAAAAATGGGATTTTGTGCGTCTAGGTACTCATCTAGGCTTTCAACAAAAGGTGCAAGTCGTACACTTGAGAATTTCCACAAGATATGGTGAAACCGTAGCAAGCGAATTGAGAAGGCTGTTCTGGGTTGAATTGGGGTAGTACCAATGTAACCCATATTTACCAGGCGTATCAAGTCGGTTGTACAATCACAAGAGTTGATTGATAGCTTTGATCGACCTTTCATATCGTGGCAAGTAATGAATACCTTTACTCAGTTGGATGAACGATTAGATACACAATCAAGACCCAAATCTCACCAATGATATCAACAACATCGATCAAGACTTCATGTTTCTGCCAATCGCGGCATCTACACTCGGAATTCCAGTCGTGATTCCACAGTTGAGGATGGCCCCATTGAAACGTCATCCGGCTGCATGGAAGGAATTCGCCAAACAAGGAGTCGACAACTGCTCGCCAGTTTGCTTCTTTGCGAAGCGTGCGCTCCTGATAGGTAACACTTCGAAAGTAATCGCCTCGATTTATTACAATGGGGTTTTGCGGATCACTGTCAGGACTTCCACCTGCAGGCATAAAATCCTCGTAGCGTGCTTGAACAAATCCATCGTTATTGACTTCATCGAGCGGAGGCGCGTTCCTGGTACCAGGTACATTGTTGTTGATGGGTCCAGGAATGTCTTCAAGAACTTCTTCCAATGCCTTTTCCTCCCGATCGTTTAAGTCAGCCAATCGTTGCCTAGCAGAACCTGGTGGTCCATTATTGGACTTCTTTTGCCGTTTAATTTTTGGTTGAATCTCTTCACCAGGAAGAGCCATGATGATTGGTTACCTTGATTCGAAGGAGTACCAACTTTTAGAGTCATTGGTACTAAGATCACCAGCAATCTGAATGACCCATTACCCCTTTCATGATCATCATATGAAGATCGGCGGCTACCACTATTGGACTAGTTAAGCGAGTACATTCGTAGTTGGAGAATTTGTTGGTGGATCTCACATAGGTTACAATTATCAACAAATGAATGAAATTGACTTATTAACTGGTGAAAAGCCCATTAGCAAAATCTAATTGTATTCACCACGCTTGAGAAATAGAATATGCGGCCATGAAAAGACAAGTAACGGTCAGCTGGCTGTGCAATTGACCATCAAAGTAATTAACAATTACTTGTTCCAATAACTTTGACAGTGTGCCAGAACAAGCGTAATACTACCAAGTTTTACTTTTTCAAACCACAGTCAAGCGTTTTGTATGTATCACGAAGTGAATTTGGCATTCTCGAATCCTATGTGTGCGGGTCTTATCTTCAAACAAAGTCCTCCAATAAAACTCTTACAAATTTTGAGTTACAATGAAAGTTTAATCTGTTACATAATCTTATAGCATAGTTGTATCAAATTGTGAGTTATCATACATGTTCCATGGTCTCATATCCGGTTGATTATAATTTCATCCCCAAACAACATCTTTCTTAGAGACACATGTGTCAAATAAAACTTTTTTGTTTTTCAAGTAAAATGAAAAATTAAAACGGGGTAGTGATACTAAAGCATAGCTCTTTCAAATGAACCACTATCTTTTTGTTGAATTTTTTTAGTGGTATTTTCCGTTTTTTGCTGCCATTATCAAGTAATAGTTGCTATTGGTAAAGCAAACAGGGTTGGCATAACACCACCAAAATTTCTGATCATTGTCAAAAAATTGGCATGTTGATAGGGCTATACTTTACCATCATGACCCCAGTTCTAACTCTCAGTTACGTTGGAAATTGGAAAAGTTTTGTTAAACACTATGTCTCAAAGATTGACCTGCACAATCAGTGCATTGCTACACCAATCATGATCACAGTGTGATGACCTTGGCTATTATATAAAACAATCAGAACATTGATAGAATTATGCTATCCCATTGTGTAAACAGTTTTGATTTCTTTTTAACCAAACTTTTAGGTGAGCACTGTGTCTCACCAAATCACCCTCACACATGGTTATTTGCTACTCCAATCACAAAGATCATTAGGGTGTTTGATCACCCTGTGATCAATAGACTTGTGCTATCCTGAAATTACCTGAAATTAACACCACTCTATCTTACACGCACGCAACTTGACAATGGAAACTCTTTCATTTGAGCACTATAGAAGCGGAGTGCATCAAAAACCAACCTGCACACTGTGAATTTTGTGAATAAAATTGGATGATTATATGAGGATCATATAAAGAAACTTACTCTGAAATAGAGCTATAGTGTCCCGTCAGCAGACCAGGACTTCTTTCATTTCAACCCATCAATGTCCAACTTTTATTTGATGAACAAATTGCCCCCCTCTACTTGCCTATAATTCTTGTTAACCTTTTGTTCCATTCAATTGCTATATGTGAATGAAAACTTCAAAATGAACACACGTCAAATATATTGAAGAGTTTGAAATATCCAGACTTTGAAATATCCATTGATAAATTTGATTACAAGTTATAAAATTGTTATTGATCAAAAAGGTGCAAACCAAAAACGGCAGGAGTCATTTCAAACACACCACGTACAGGGTTGAACGAGCACTGGCGGGTTTGACTGTACCGTGTACACCCCAACCGTTTGTTTAGCACTATTCAAATCAATTTCCTTTTCATTCAAACAGCTTTGACAAGTCTCATAACGGTTCATAAATTCCCCTTGAAGTGTCTTGTATCGTTCTCGTACTTCACCTCTAACTTCACTCACATAAAGTAAGTTGTCTCATTCCATTTCACGCCACTCACTTCCACCTCACTTTTAATTGACTATATCTTATTTTGCGTCAGCCAGGTTTGTTCAACAATGACCAAAAGAACTAGTGGTCGCACGACTAGATCTTCCCGAGCTTTGGCAGTACCCAAACCAAAGCAACCAGGTCGTCGGAAGAAGGCCAATGATGTGATCGAGGACATCAATGAAGAAGGTTCCAATTCCAACTTCCGTGCCAATGCGGATCGTGGTTCAAGCGATGAGGATCGATCCCATGATGATGAATCTGACCACGAACCAAATTCAACAACCACCCATTCCAAACGAGGACTCGCAGCAAAAAAGGGAAAGAAGGCAGCAAATAAGAGTACTGCTAACACCCCTCTCGATTCCCAAAACCAGAACCAAAATCAACCACGAAAAGGCAATGTTAACGACAAGCAATCTAGTGGTATCTTCCGCTCTCGGTATCCTGGTCTAGAGATGGACAACTTTGAGGAATCACTCGGGGATTGGACGCTTGTGGGTCTTCGACAAACAATCGCTCGACAGGCCTCAACCGCGAATCGAGCACATCCTGATATTGATGCTCTAGTCAAGACTATCAGACTGCAATATGAAAAGTGTATGTTGATGGCTGCACTTATGGGAGGCGTCCCTGAAGCAGTGGTATGGAATATTGTGTAAGTTCTCCCGTGGTAAATCAAAATGGTATCTACTGATTAGATAATGAATCTTATTGCTTTCAATTTGAATGGAGCTTAGGGGTGAAGGAGGGAAGAAGGGGGGTATGAATAGCTGGATTCGTTTCCTAGGCTTCTGTAAACTGGCACTTGACGAAAAGTGTATGTGATGAATTCTTCCTTCTCATAGATGTGTTCCATTTCTGCTATCTTATGAAGCTACAATTCCCTTTCTTTCCTCCTTTTACAGTACCAGCACGAGCTAATAGGGAGGAGTGGGTAACCCGAAACAAGAAGCTTGCCGAAATGTGGAAGGGCTTCACGGACGACGAGAAGACCGTATTTAAAGACCCATATTTTTTTGCTCTAGCAAACTTACCCGATCTCTCTTACTTCGAACGTGATGACACAGAACGTGAAGATGCAGATGACCTCAGCATGGACCATCTTGACGCTTCTACATCGCCTCCCAGGGTGCATCAACTTAGCGAGGCTGATAGGGCAAAATACATGCCCATCTTCCAAAAACTGGTCGATATCGACAAGTTGCACCTGTGTCACGGCCGGCCAGAACCTACTTCTTCTGTTGCAACACTGCAGAAGAAGTCGCTATCTGAGCTACGGAAAGCTCATCACGATGTGAGTTTTGGTCATCTCATCTCATCTATATCTCCTGAATACTAATACAGAACAAAAGTTGTCTGTTGTTTGTCAACGTTATCAAGTCACATACTATCTCACTGCAGTCAGTTGTGGTAGCCACGAGGGCTGGACACAAACTTTTTCAAACAACGTGGCTTTTGCGAAATGGGCGGAAACTAACGCTAAAGTTCCGAGTAAGTTTGCAACTTATATTCATGGGAAGACTATTGGAAAAGAAATCGAAGCTTCAAAGGTTCAGCAACCTAGTGATGAGCGCAAAACTCGACTTAGCCGCCAGTTAAACTCATTAGTTCGTGAGTCTGCCTGTGTCTGTGATCATCCGACAGGGAGGTTATCTTATCTGTTTGAATCTAGATGCGGTCTTTGAAGGAAATATCTTCCCAAAAGTTGAAGATCCACAAGGTGAGATGGCGGAGAGAGGTTGGCCAATTCGCATTGTTCAGAAGCCAGGCAGCCTTTTATCACCGGAATTACTTGAGAGGGGCCATCGACGAGCTAAGGATTCGACTGTCCAATTATGGCTAAAAGACATTGAAAGTGGTCACTTTCTGATTGAATTGATTCCAGAAGCCGAGCGACAACCAAAACAGAAAAAAACAAAAAACAAAAAGAAATCAAAACTACAACCTCAACAACCAGCTAGCTCATCTGAAGAAAGAGACGAACCGACACAATCACAAGCTCCACAACCTCAACTTAATGATCAGGAACTTGAAGACAGTGACAACGATGAACAGCCAACGTCTTTCAAACATCAAACATCACGGTGTAGAACTCCTACGCTGTGGAGCGTAGGCTGAGCCGGAGAGGGGATGAATCACCACCAAGGACGTGAATGAAACCTGAGCGCTTTTGAGCTGCCCTCAACCTTGAGTACGAAGTTCAGAAATAGAGTGAGACAATTCTAACAAGCTTAAGTCTTGACAATAGAGCTCAGTAAAACAAAGAAAACCACAACAGTTTGCAAATCACACTTGATAATAACGAATTCGCACCTTGGCACAATGACAATAACACTGATTGAGTCAAAAAAAACACTTGATACGACGAACACAGACACTAACACTCAAACACTTTTAATATAAGAAAACACTTCAACACTCAAGACAAAAAATAAGAGAAAAAACGCGGACACTTCTGGATAACAAACACGATTTCCACAATTCGAAGTATGGATGAAAGGATAGAAAAAAATCCAATGATGATCGAAAGAAGAAAAACCCCCTCAAGACCTGTCCTTTTATCTCCTACAATCCACCCTATCACTGCCCATCTCATGCAATTTCGCCACAACCACCCTTTTTTCCACACGAAACAACTCTGATTGCACTTGGCACCATTCTCCGCTTCTGCTGTGGTTTTTGTTTGGTTCTTTTAATATATGTAGGTGATCTCTGTTCTTTTCTCGCACAATCTCTTTGGTCCAAGCAATTTATCAATGTCAATTTTGATCCCACCCCTCCTTAAATTGATGTTGAACACTCTTTCAATCTTAAAATTCGATTTTTGACCCTCTTCATGCGTAAGATCTTTTTACCGCTTCTATTGTTCTTTTCTGAGTCACCTGGCGCCATAGATTAACTCTTCTTCACACTCCCATCTTGGCCTTCTTGGTTTGCTCTTGTCTTCCTTGATCTTAATTTCGAGTTTGATCATTAATTCAGGTATGTATTGTTTTACATATGTGCTAACTCCTTCCTTTCTTTTCTTGGCTTTCTTGTTGTTTATTTGAGATTTATTTGGTGCTGTTGAATTGATGGATCTATTTGTATCTCACGTATGTAGGTTTATGTATGTAAGTTTGTTTACTCCACTTTCCTGTCCCAGTATCTCGCCCTAGATTAATTGAATCAATTCAGTCTTGATTTGACAATAAATTTCTTGATATCCTTGGCTTCAATCAATCATCAATCATCTGTAATTTCGCATTTTGCCCTGGTATTCATTCTAAATCATTTCAATCTAAATATTGCATTTCAATCTTCATTAAATTAACTGTCTAATCACTTGATCATTTCAATCTTAGCTTTTAATTTAGGTATGTAATATTTGTATTCTTTATTTGTCTCTTCAATTGGAATAAACTGATATGATGATGATCAACTTTGACTACATTATTTGTATTTTCTTTATCTAAGCTTTCAACCTCCATCATTTTCGCATCTGAGCCTCATTCTAGGGATGTCTCTCCCTTATTTTGTCTTTCTATTCTTTTTGTTTACCCAAATAAGTATTAATCACTTTTCAATATTTTATGTTCCATGATTATTTGATGTGTTATTTATTTATTGATCTATTTATCTTGACTATTCTGATTCTAACTGTATGTATTCCATTTCCGTTGTTGATTATATATGTATGGTATTGATTTGTACGGATCTTGTTGTATGTAGTGTACTAATGAATTTTAAAGGAATAAATAATACTGATAATTTAACTTATTTGAATAATGTTTTGCTGCTTTACTCGAGTATAATTTGAGATAATCATCGATTTATGGCTTTCAGCGTATTGAATATAAAATATAAAATGATTTGATTCTGATTGTGCGCTTGTATCAAATATGTGATTGCGCCTTTGCCTTGGGTTTATATATAAAATGAATTATGATAGTTGTTAGAGAAAGAGAACACCACCACCTAGGTTTTGATTTCCACATCCTCCCCCAACTTCCACGCTGTCCTCAGCGCTGCTGAAAAAAAATATTGATTATGAATTTGTACGCTTTGAAAAATATGACTGATGACCACCTCCCCAACTTGAATAAAAATTGCTGTAATCTTGAGTTGCCTCCCCCAACTTGAATGAAAAACCTCTGCTTTGTCTTCTAATTTAACCATCTCTGACTTGATATGGAATTGTCCTCGTCCTGTGTATCTGATACCAACTTCTCAACTTTCTTGTATGCTTGTAACTGTAACTTTGAGATACTTTGATAATCATTTCTTATTCCCGTAATTCAACTAATATATCTAAAAAACCACAAGTAACCTCTATCTAGGCCTTGACAATAATAACAAATTCACGCTCCTTCCATGCCGTTCCAATTCAAACTTGTACTAATTCTCAAGAAATAAATTTATCTTTGTATCTTCAAAATGTAATGTCATAAATAAACTCGAGTGTTGTGTTGTCCCATCAAATGCACACTCTGCGTAAAATCAAATATTGAGTCTTTAATGCGTAAACTGAAATCTTCCGCAGCTGTCATCATAAATGTTGATGTAAACTATCTAATTGCCACCAATCTGATACTCTTGTTGCTTCATATCTTGTTCCCTAAGAATTTGAAAAACTGAAAAAAAGGAAGTTTGCTGTAGTAGTA
The DNA here is from genome assembly GCA_022264835.1 of Melampsora americana. Classification (NCBI taxonomy): domain Eukaryota; kingdom Fungi; phylum Basidiomycota; class Pucciniomycetes; order Pucciniales; family Melampsoraceae; genus Melampsora; species Melampsora americana. The sequence goes on along the minus strand of JAIFHY010000003.1, from coordinate 1,041,820 downwards.
ACCATTTATATGTAATTTCATTGTAATTTTGATGCCGCTTTGATTGTTTCAATGATAATGCGCAGCCTCTCCCCAAACCCCCTACTACAGACTTTAATTTGTTGTAACGTAATTTGATCTTGTTTGTTGATTTGCTTTGATGTAACACTGATATTCTAATACCGGCTAACTAATCCTCCACCCTCATCAATCCGGACCCGTACCGTAAAGAAAAAGAAAAAAACTGAAAACTGAAACTGAGACCATGACTTGTGTTGCTTGCCGTGTTTATAATATTTTGTTCGTATACCCCAGTGAACAACATAAAGAAAAATGATTTGAGATAACTTGATTTGATATGACCATAAGAGAAAAAAAAAAGAAACTAAAAAAAAGAAAAGACGCGAAAATTTGTTTATAGCAGTAATCCTTTGATTGATTTTTAAATTTGATTTGACTAATTGTTGTTTTGATGTAACTAGTACCCTTCCGGTGCCCCTTACTACGCTTGTGTGATGATGTTGTGTAAAATCAAAAAGAATAAAGAAAAGAAGAAAGAAAGAAAATAGGAAAAAAGAAATAAGCTCGTAACAGAGTAATTTTGATTTTAAAGTAGTATTCCATGTGATTAATTTTGAATTATTTGAATTAGTTGAATTTGAATTAATTAATTTGTTTTCCCCGCCCCGTACCCACTACTTTTGTTGTTGATTGATCTTAATAACTATCTATTCCTGCCAACTTCCTCCACCCTCAACGTCCTATCCCACACCACCATTAAAGATAACAGAGAAAGTGATAACTAAGAAATCCACCATTATATCCCCTCATAACACTAAGTCCACCAATCCTTGTAATGTACAATCCTTCACCAAAAGAAAAAAAAGAAATATAACCGCAACCAAAAGAAAATGAGTCATATATTTCGTGTATTTATTTATTCTGAACTCCCCCCACTCTCCAACTCCTGCTCTTGGAAATCTTCTTGCCTTGACGCTGCTGAAACTCCCCTTGGAAAAAACCTCTTAATATGCTCTGCCGCAACTCTTCTACTCATTACTGTTCCGTCCAATTCTTCTAATATATAAGATCCTCCTGGATATTGCTCTTTCACCCGATACGGCCCATTCCATCTATCTTTGAATAATTTTCCCCATTGCGTCTCCAAACTTTTATTGTAAACTAAGACTAAATCACCCACTTCCAATGATCCTCTCAACCTATGCGCATTCTTCTCGTCCCAATATAAAACCCCATCCGTCCTTACCCGCATCATACGTTCATAAGCCTTCTTCAGCATCTCATCTCTTTGTTCTAATTGTTCAACTCTTGCCATCAATAATTCTTCTCTTGTTGTAACCTTATCCCAATCCACTCCAATAAAAGTTCCCGCTTCAACATCAACTGGTAAAATGGCCTTCTGATTGAAAAGAACCTCATACGGCGAAAATCCAGTTGTCCGCTTAGTCGAAATTCTATCTGCAAATAAAACTAAAGGTAACTTCTCTGCCCATTTCTTCCCATCTTCTCCACACATTTTAACTAAAGTATCCTTCAAAGGTTGATGACCGCGCTCCACCATTCCTTCACCTTGAGGCCAATAAGGAGTAGACTCCCCCAACTTTGATCCTGACATCTGCACTGCGTCTCGCAACTCCGCCTTGAATTCTGGTCCACCGTCTACAGTAAAGCACTTCACCGCACCATATCTCCATATCCATTCTTTCAATATAAAGTCTGCCACTGCCTTTGCTGTTAGAGCCTTTAATGCCTTAGCTTCTACCCATCCGGAAAGATCATCACGTGCAACAATTAAATATTTGAATCTACTGGTTTTGATGTGCACTGCATCCAAGCTAACACGCCCAAACACTGTTGATTCTCCTGTAGCATTTCCCTTTTCCTTCTGTGTTCTTGGACTTCGTCTCTGACAAGCTTCACATGACATAACCCACTTCCGCACGTCTTCTTTCATTTCCGGCCACCAAAACCGCATCAAACACCTTCTATAAGTTTCTTCTACGCCTCTATGACCCAGTTCTTCATGTAATCTTTGTAACACTGTTTCTTGACCATCTTTTCTTGAAACTACTAATCTTCCACAAGGTACGCCTCTTCTCTTCAGTCTTCCCCGTTCCATAAAAAATGTTCCCACTCTATTCTGAATCCATTGAAAGTCTTCATCTGAACAATTTGCCGGTCTTTTAAATGTCTTCAAGAATGTTTCTAAATGTAACCATAAACCTTCTTGAGTCCAAGGTAAGAAATTGTCTATCTTGTCTTCAATAGTAGAAACCGGAAATCCTTCATGTGGCAAAATATCTTTCTGTTCTTCATCAAAATCTTCTCCTTCCGATGTTGAGTCTTCACCAACAGGTCGTCGAGAAAGTCCATCCGGCATGCCAAAATTCTTTCCTGACTTATGAACAATATCAAAGGAAAATAATTGAATAAATGCAACCCATCTTGTCATAGGCGCATTTGGTAAGGTTGGTCGATTGATCATTTCAATTAAAGACTTTGCGTCTACTTGAAGTTCAAAATGTTGACCCCATAACTTGCTTTGAAATTTCTTTAGGATTCTAGCAACGCCACAAAGTTCCAACTTGGGTTGAGAATATCTTGACTCTACCGGCGAAAATACCAACGATTCATAGAACACTGGCCGTGGTTTTCCTTGCTTATCTTCCTGCATCAAAACTCCACCTGCTGCAATCTGACTTGAATCTACCGCTAAAATAATTTTACCTGCTCCTTTACCGTATTCTAAACCCTTCAACATAATATCTTCACCAATAATCTTCTTCAACGTATCCAATGAGGCTTGACATTCTTCTGTCCAATTCCATTCCACATCCTTTCGAGTTAACTTCCGCATAGGCGCCGCAATCTTTGAAAAATCTTTAATAAACATCCTAACATAAATACACATTCCCAAAAAACCTAAAACCTCTGTTGTGTTTCTTGGAACTGGCCAATTTTGGATCTTGTTCTTCTTCTTCTTTGAAATTGTTCTTCCATCTTTACAAACTACATGCCCTACAATCTCCAATGCTGGAACACAAACTGCAAACTTCTTTCCTGATACCGTCAGACCAGCCTCTTCAATCCTGAATAATACTCTCTCTAAAGTAACTGCATATTCCCAAATGAAACGTCTAATTCCCGGATTCTCATCCAAAACCGTGTTGCCGTAAGTAGAATCAGGACCTTTGATTCCGCCGTCATCAATGAAGATACCTACGTTCTGTGGAATCTCATCTTGAAGAATCCACATCATCTGAGCTTGATAAACCGCCACTGAGTTTGTAGCACCTTGAGGCAATCGAGTGAGTTGAAATCTTCCTAAAGGTGTTTCAAAAGTGGTCAAAGGTCTTGAAAAATCTGCCAACTCCCTCTCATCATATCCACCCATGATATCACCCAATCCGTAACATGCTCTTCCCGCAAATGATTCCACAAACTCTTCGGGCGCCGGAGGCATTCCTGCGTCCTTGATTTTAACCTTGTTTAATTCTTGTAAATCATGTACCACTCTGAGTTTTCCGTCTTGCTTCTTGACACAAAACACTGGACTTGAATAACTTGAAGTAGATTGTTCATATAAACCCGTTCTCAACCGCTGCCGTATCAATTCAATGTATTCAGGTTTGATAGCCGCCGGAATAGGAATTGGCCTCTTCTGCCAAGGTTCATGGTCCACCACAGGAATAGCATAAGGAAATCCGTAAGTATGTTTCAAAACTCCACGTTCTTCTTCACAATACGCAATAGCTCCTTCTCGTAAAACTACCACATGTAATAATAACTTTAATTCTTCATCACTTAACCAATCTTCTGGTCCAAAATTACACATCTTCAAGCGCTCCAAAGTAGTCTTCTTTGTTTCTACAAAGTCGGGAGGATTCATTGATAAAGGAGTTTGATAAGGATCTCTTGATAAAGGTGGTCTTTGTAATGGCGGATTGAGATGTTGAGGCATTGCCGCATTGACTGGTCGAATCTTCTTTGCTACTGGCTTGTACTTTGTAAAACACAAAAAACCACCTCTCCTCCCTTCTTCACACACTTCCGCTTGCTGTCTGATATCAAAACCCTGATTCAATTTTTGAACTGTATCCCACTCATCATCATCTAATAATCCTCCTCTGATTCCACTTTCTAACTCCTGAACACTTCCGCCGTAATCTTCTAATTGTACATCGCTACTTGAAAACTGAGACTGAGAAAGAGACGATTCAATAAAACTAAAAGACGAGTCATAAATGAAATTGTGAAAACTGCTATCCTCCGTTATCTGCCCCTTGTGCGCGTCCTCCATTGATACCAAAGATGAGAAATAAGAAACCTGAGACTGAGGCTGAGACCAAAAATGAGACCAAGACTGAAACTGAGATTGAAAATAAGAGTCAAAATTATTTGTTGTACAACACCAAGTCCCCATTTTGCCCTTAGTCGGTGATAGGCATCCAAGGTTACTTGGATTTACTATATACTGAATGCCCATTGATTCACCGACACCATCTACAAAAAAGACTCCTCTTCTCCGGAAATCTCCTCAACATAATCCAGAACTTCACTGTCTTCATCTTGAACTTCCCGCTGCAACTGCGCTAATTGAGCTTGTACCACAGTTGTCCTTTTCTCGCCCAAATCCAACTCTCTTTCCCAATCTCCTTCATCCGGTTGACATATAGTAAATCTTGTCCAAATTCCACGTTCGTCCTTCAAAGTTAACCGCTCACCAACCACTTTTCCAAACTCCATTCCCGCTCTAAAGTCCATGAGAAAGGGACGTCCTAATAAAATTGGACATTTACTCTCCTTTGCTATCCAAAAATGTGCCAATCCTTGAACCCTGGTACCAACTACCACTTCTATAGCTTCCCCAATTCCAACTAATTCCGTCCTTTGACCACCAATTCCTCTAACTCCAGATCTGATTGAAACTAATCCGGTCAAGCCCAATTCCTCTGCAACTGATTCCGGAAGAATATTAATTTGTGAACCTGAATCAACTAAAGCTTTAAATCTCTTCTTCTTCCCGCCTAACATGATTTCTAAATAACCTAAAGGACAAGAATATAAAATGTCTTCTCCATCATCATCACTTCCTGAAGTTGAACTATCATCTTCTAAACTTCCGGCCGCTGCTTGTAAAGGCTTGATGATTCTTGGTATGACCACCCGTCGCTTTGAGACTTGCTTCTTCATATGTTCAGCTAATGCTGGCGAAATAGCACATAATTCTCCAACCTCTGCTTCAATATGAGTCTTCATAATTTTTCCCACAACTTTATCCATCACACCTTTGTAGCTTTGCTCCACCGGTCTTTCAAATCGTCCTTTGACTATGTCCCGCTTTGCTGCTTGTGGCGCCACTACAGTTGCTTTCTTCCTTTCCTTCAACTTTGCCAAAGGTACATCTTCACTACTATCATTATCTTCATCCAATTCCATAATCTCATCTTCCACTTCTTCATTCTCCTTCTCAATCGTAACTTTCTTCTTTCTTGGTGCATCAATTGGTTCTGCTTTCCCTCTACCTCTTTTCACTTCTACATCATAAACCTTAGTACCTGCTCCCGCCATAACTGACTTCATTCCTTTACTTGTAATTCCTGGAGCCGTCCAATTCTCTAAGATACCACAACTAGCACGTAATTCTTGAATTTGAGGGTTGCCATTAGCCGCCTTTGTTAAAATTCCTGTAACAGCTGTCTTCTCTGGTACTTCTGGAGCTGACACGACAGGAGGTTTAGTTGAACCTTGAGAATTATCAACCTTGGCCGCTGCAATTTTTGCTTGTTCAACTTGTAATGAATAATCTGCAACTACGGTACGAATTGGCCTGTTGATGTCCCATCTGATTACCGCTCCATTTGATAAGATGTAAGTATTATTATGTTCTGTAACAAAACCATCATTAACGTCTCTTTGTTTATCTGGACACCTGTTATGACCGTGACCTTCTTTACCGCAATAATAACACATCAATGGTCCATCTCGAAAAGCCCGTTGTTGAAATTCTCCACGAGTAGGTCCGTTATTTGGTGGAGGTCCATAGGGTACACTTGATTGCTGAGTGCCATTATACTGTTGAAATTGTCCTCCAGAACCATTCCCTTGATTAGAATTTGTGTGAAAACCTCCATGTCCATACTGATTTCCACCGTAACCTCCCCGATTCCCATGATAAGCACCCCTTCCTCTAGACATCCCAAAATTCGCGTATTGACCACCATTAGGACCAGAAGCATTACTATTTGAGTTCTGACCTCCTTGCTGACCATTTCTAAAATAACTTGAGGCATTAAAAGGAGGTGCAGAACCGGTGTTCTGCGCGGACTGACCAAAGTTCTGTTGTTGTCTGGAAAAGGTTTTATTCTGAAAACTAGAATGATTTTGAATATTCTGATTTCCAGCTAAAGGTCGGTTCATTCCTTGCCCACTCCATGCTGCAAATTGTCTAACTAATTCACTGATAGTTGCTTCATCCGCCGACTTTCCACCAATCTTCTTATTTAATCCTTCCATCTTTAAACCTCTTCTTTCAATATCCTTCTGTACTACCTTCTCCTTAATCTCGTCGTCCTTCTTCATCTCTACTTCCTTCTTTCCGCGTAATTCCTCAAATACTAATTCAACCTCTGCACGTAAAACCTTCTCAATTGACTTCCTTAAAACTTTCCAACCTGGTAATCTATGTCTTCCGTCCTTTGTCATCTTCAATTCATCTTCATCCCGTAATTTTTCCTTGATCTTCTTCTGCATATTATCTGAAAATGCTCTGTAATAATATCTGCAAACTTCATCTTCTGAATCAATATAATCGTATTTCTTCAAATACACTAAGATACTTTCAAACTTGTGTCGAAATCCTTCAAACTCTAACTTTGAATCTATCCCACCATTACTTTCGTACTCTAAAGCTAGTTCCTTTAAATCTTCAATTGTGTACCTAGGTGCCTGGCGGATTGATGCATACCGATCTTTCATTTCCGCTTTCAAAGTTTTCCAATCCCATTCGCCTTCACCCCAACCATCAAGCTCCTTGATTTCTTCCTTCAAGTCTTTTCCATCTACAAATGCGCACACCTGCATTGCCATATCAATTCCACTAGCTCCATCAACTTGCGCTGCCACCTCAAAATCCCGTAAAAACTTTTTAACATCATCACCTCGTCCAAATCGTAAAGTTGAATCTTGAGGTTCAATTTTGATGATCTTCCTCTGTTTCTTCTTGCTCTTCTTCTTGATTTCATCATCAACACTTTCATCTGAACTGACACCATCATCTTCTTCACCACTACTTGCCCAAATACTACCATAACCCATACCATTCTTCGTTCCTTTCCCCTTTTCTTTTCCTGTATCACATTCACCCTCCTGACGCGCCTTCTTTAACTCCTTCTTCAACATATCCTTCACAAGATTCTCCATAGCTTCCTTCATGAATAATTCTTGATCCTTGAATTTAAAACCTTCACCATTGTGATACTCTTCCTTCACACTTTTTGTTCCCTGTCCTTTCGCCGTCACATCATCATCAGAGTCATCAAAACTGCTAACAGGGTCCCTATACGCCTCTGTTCCCTGACTGGCAGAACCCTCCTGAACCGCACTTTCATGGCTACTTCTAAGTATTGCTAATGCATGCTCCGCGGCAGTTAGAGGTGATCTTCCCTCTGAAGTAATATCAATATGAGACGACATGATAAGAATTGAGAATTCAATGAATAACAGATATTTAATTATGATTGAATGATTTGATAATGTGGATTAAATTGATGACTTTGAAGTACCCAATTTTGAGTTTTGATATTTTCGAATTTGATGAGAAATTGATTTTGAGATTGAATTTTCTTCAAGGTGCAATTTTGAGATGATTTTGATGATGTGAGCTATGAGATTTGAGATCTGATAAGTTGCAGATAGGTAGTGTGAGATATGATTATTCTAAAAGCTTTGAACTGCAAAGACGCGAAAAGTTGTTGTGAATTGCCCCAGTGGAGTCACCAGATGTAGAACTCCTACGCTGTGGAGCGTAGGCTGAGCCGGAGAGGGGATGAATCACCACCAAGGACGTGAATGAAACCTGAGCGCTTTTGAGCTGCCCTCAACCTTGAGTACGAAGTTCAGAAATAGAGTGAGACAATTCTAACAAGCTTAAGTCTTGACAATAGAGCTCAGTAAAACAAAGAAAACCACAACAGTTTGCAAATCACACTTGATAATAACGAATTCGCACCTTGGCACAATGACAATAACACTGATTGAGTCAAAAAAAACACTTGATACGACGAACACAGACACTAACACTCAAACACTTTTAATATAAGAAAACACTTCAACACTCAAGACAAAAAATAAGAGAAAAAACGCGGACACTTCTGGATAACAAACACGATTTCCACAATTCGAAGTATGGATGAAAGGATAGAAAAAAATCCAATGATGATCGAAAGAAGAAAAACCCCCTCAAGACCTGTCCTTTTATCTCCTACAATCCACCCTATCACTGCCCATCTCATGCAATTTCGCCACAACCACCCTTTTTTCCACACGAAACAACTCTGATTGCACTTGGCACCATTCTCCGCTTCTGCTGTGGTTTTTGTTTGGTTCTTTTAATATATGTAGGTGATCTCTGTTCTTTTCTCGCACAATCTCTTTGGTCCAAGCAATTTATCAATGTCAATTTTGATCCCACCCCTCCTTAAATTGATGTTGAACACTCTTTCAATCTTAAAATTCGATTTTTGACCCTCTTCATGCGTAAGATCTTTTTACCGCTTCTATTGTTCTTTTCTGAGTCACCTGGCGCCATAGATTAACTCTTCTTCACACTCCCATCTTGGCCTTCTTGGTTTGCTCTTGTCTTCCTTGATCTTAATTTCGAGTTTGATCATTAATTCAGGTATGTATTGTTTTACATATGTGCTAACTCCTTCCTTTCTTTTCTTGGCTTTCTTGTTGTTTATTTGAGATTTATTTGGTGCTGTTGAATTGATGGATCTATTTGTATCTCACGTATGTAGGTTTATGTATGTAAGTTTGTTTACTCCACTTTCCTGTCCCAGTATCTCGCCCTAGATTAATTGAATCAATTCAGTCTTGATTTGACAATAAATTTCTTGATATCCTTGGCTTCAATCAATCATCAATCATCTGTAATTTCGCATTTTGCCCTGGTATTCATTCTAAATCATTTCAATCTAAATATTGCATTTCAATCTTCATTAAATTAACTGTCTAATCACTTGATCATTTCAATCTTAGCTTTTAATTTAGGTATGTAATATTTGTATTCTTTATTTGTCTCTTCAATTGGAATAAACTGATATGATGATGATCAACTTTGACTACATTATTTGTATTTTCTTTATCTAAGCTTTCAACCTCCATCATTTTCGCATCTGAGCCTCATTCTAGGGATGTCTCTCCCTTATTTTGTCTTTCTATTCTTTTTGTTTACCCAAATAAGTATTAATCACTTTTCAATATTTTATGTTCCATGATTATTTGATGTGTTATTTATTTATTGATCTATTTATCTTGACTATTCTGATTCTAACTGTATGTATTCCATTTCCGTTGTTGATTATATATGTATGGTATTGATTTGTACGGATCTTGTTGTATGTAGTGTACTAATGAATTTTAAAGGAATAAATAATACTGATAATTTAACTTATTTGAATAATGTTTTGCTGCTTTACTCGAGTATAATTTGAGATAATCATCGATTTATGGCTTTCAGCGTATTGAATATAAAATATAAAATGATTTGATTCTGATTGTGCGCTTGTATCAAATATGTGATTGCGCCTTTGCCTTGGGTTTATATATAAAATGAATTATGATAGTTGTTAGAGAAAGAGAACACCACCACCTAGGTTTTGATTTCCACAACGGGTTCATTCAAGAAAACGAATACGTGATGATACCTCTGAGTCCAACACCCCCGATATCCAGCCTCCAAATCATAAACAAAGACAACCTCGGAGGCCTTCCGCTCAAAGCAACCAAACTTCAGCCTCAAGCAATCGTTCCAACACTGTTCAAAACAATGAGAATCCTAATTCCAGTTTGGATGGATCACCAATACATGGTCAGTACTTTGCTTTTATTTTCGTTATACCCTGCTAATCTCTTTCTTACCTCTCTGATATCTCTTTGGCCACTCAGTTTAGATTGAATTGATTTAAAACACAATCCTTGTTGTGGTAATGGAAGGTGGGAAGATCAACTTGTTTTCCTTGTTTTTCACACCTCAAACTTTTGTTGTGTCGGTGCCAAGTTTTGGTTTGATTTTTTCTTTTTTTCTTGTCACTCTGGTTTCTCAATGTGGATTACCTTTTTCACCTCACTCTTTCATCTATTCTTTGACCGACATTCCTCCCAATGATTTTTCCTTTTTGTTCATGTTGCTCTTTTAGCCTTATGGTTTTCTCTATTCTCTAAATTCTACTTTTATCTCAGTTGTTACTCTTTTACGGTCTTGGTTGTTATGAATGTAATGTGAGATATAAAAACATTAATTAAAACTTGTGTGAGAATCTGTGTGAGAACCTGTCAACCAAGCTGGCCAAACAAGTCACACCTTCATGAGGGATTTGAAATTTAAGAGTTCATATGGTTGAATCAACCAGAATACATGTGTCATGAGGATCGAAAGGAAGAATACACGACTTTGAATTCAAAAACTCTCCCTCTTGCTTAGATATACAGACTGTACAGAGACCACACAGACTTTTTTTTGTTTATTTCACTTACTTATGTCCTGTGGAGGCTGCATGAAGAGTATGAAATCACATGTTGTATATATCCATACTTAAAGTATGTATTAGTATTGGAATCGATTCATAGTTGAAGTATGTATTCTTGTTTGTATTGACTCAATGAGTGATTTTATTTGTTTGTTTGGTTGAATGAATGATCGATATGTTAGGTAACGGATGATGAGTTAACTTGTTGTTGTACCTACGTATCTCATATATGTACAAAGAGATGCTCTGGTTACTTATATTGCATTGGTATGCTAGAAATGCATTGTCCGGTTCGCTGGTGACTGAGTACCAAGACAAAAGCCATACTTGATGTTTTTTTGCGTCGAGCATATGATTAAGCTGCTAGAATGAAGCCAAAACGCTTTGGAGTCTTGAAGGATAACAATAAGGATGGGATATTTTTGATTGACTGGCGTACACATAGACAGAAGTGAACACCGAATGAATGATGATGTAAAGAATCGCAAATGGTTGTTGTCTGAGGAAATGGCTGGGATAGGTTTAGATGATCCAACACACTGGGCTGGATGAGACCTGCAGGCGCAATGGTCTTTCAGGGCGATCTGAGGATGACTTTCCGAGTGATCTGAAGACGACTGTCAAAGTGATCTGAGGATGACTCTCAGAGCGATTCAGAGCGATCTGAGGGACACTCAGAGCGATCTGAGGGACACTCAGAGCGATCTGAGAGACACTCAGAGCGATCTGAGTGTCTGTGAGAGTGGTCTGAGAATATGCCAGAGCACTCAGAGTGTTCTGGTATGCGACCAGAGCGCTCTGAGCAGTTCCCAGAGCACTCTGAGTGCTCTGGGAACTTCACTGAAATTGAGCAACTTTTTGAGGTAATTTATTCTGGTCTGAATTGATGGAAATGCATCATTTGATGATCTAGAACATGTAAAAAGTGAAAAAATTTCTTGGTGAGGACTTGTGGTGAGAAAGCCTAGTGCTCCAGATCACCTGGAATGCTCTGCTGCAAATCCTCGGCTCCCCAGCCGACGAAGAAGTACACGTCTTCGTCGGCTGCTTAGTCGCTTTGTACAGGTGCCACAGGTGGCACAGAATCCCCCCGTGGTGTAGGTTTCTTATTTTATTCAATCTCCAACGTATCACCTTTATATTCTGATTTAATTCAAAAAGAGTATGAAGATCATCATTCGAATCAAGTCCTGAACATCAGATTCAACAACATGTCGGTCTATCTTCACTTACTCTACTAGTAAGACTGAATTCACCTTCGTACATGACTTTGTCACTGACTTGGTCGCATCCATATCTTCAACAGTGTTATGGGTGAGTCAACGGCTTACTCGAATCAATGTGTGCTGGACATGTGTCATGCTTATCCGTTTGCCACCTGCTTTCTGTTTGGCAGGCTGCAATTTGATCATGAACATGGTATGTCAGGAGACCTGCGTTCATACCCTTATTGCAGCTAGCTGACGTTGGTTCATCAATTGCAGAATGACATTTAGTTCACATGCTCTTCTCATAAGTCTTATAACTTATTTTCAATCTAAACTTTACAAAGTTAACGTCTCGTTTACTTAGCAACGAATTCTAGAATTCGCATTCAGGAACAGGACTTTTCTACATGTAGAAAAGTCTTTTTCCTTGAAAAGCGTTGAAAATCGTGTTTTGTGAAAAAAGAGAGAAACGAGAGAAACAAGAAATGGTAAAGCGTTTGCTTTGATGAGACATAAGAACAATTTTGAATGGTTTCCAGCTTGTTGACCGTTTGAAATCCCAAATTCCCATTTTCATCATGTCATCCTCATCATCCTCATCCTCTGATTCATCTTCTGAATCCTCTCGAAGACCAATCAAACTCCTTAAGCTCATCATCGAAGCTGGGAAGGACTACCTCAGTTTGATAACGGCCTCAAGGGCCAAAATCCCATGTAGAACTTCCAAACTCCGCGGCAATCAATACACTCAAGAAATCTTGAACGGTAGCAATGTTTGATTTTGAGAGCTCTGTCGTATGGACAAGCTTGCTTTCAAGGGCTTGATGAAAGCCCTTGAAGGCAAGCTCGTCATCCATTGCAAGCGCAGCGTCACGGCTGAGGAGCAGGTCATGATATTCCTTTATATCATTGGGAATTCCGGTTCAAATAGAGTTGCTGGTGAACGCTTCCAACGTTCTGGACATACAATCAGCAAATACTTCAACAGGGTCTGCAAAGCTATTGCTTCCCTCGAATCCGTCTACATTGTACAACCTACTGGACAAGAACCGTGTCCAAAAGAAATACGAAACAACCCATGATTTTACCCTTATTTCGAGAAGTGTGTGGGTGCTATAGATGGCACCCACATCCCTTGTATTGTTCCTCCTGACCGTCAGCCAGCTCATCGAAATCAAAAGGGAGATCTCTCTCAAAACGTCCTTGCAGGCTGCTCCTTCAATATGCTATTTACCTTTGTTTACGCTGGCTTGGAAGGATCACAAGCGGATGAACGTGTCCTTTGTCGAGCTCTTGAGGAAGGTAGATTTGAAGTACCTGAGGGTAAGTCAAAGTCTTTCTCCCTCAAGTTTTTTTTTGTATCAATATCTGATTTCTTTTGTATTGAATCCCATGTAGACCGTTTCTATCTTGCCAATGCTGGATACGCCAATGTACCAGGCTTCCTTGCGCCTTATCAATCAGTGCAATACCATCTCAAGGAGTGGCGACATTCAGGTCTAACACCACAAACGGCAAAGGAACTTTATAACCATCGTCATTCATCTCTCAGAATTGTAATTGAAAGGATTTTTGGCGTGTTGAAAATGAGGTTTCCTATATTAGCTCGAATGCCTTCATACCCATACAACATACAAATCATGATTGTATTGGCATGTTGTGTACTACAAAACATCATCCGAATTGAGTCTGGCGAAGATGAATTTTATGAGGAGTATATGCTGAAGGAACGATTGGAAACAAGATTGGATGGTGATAATTTAAACCCTGACTGGGTTGAGCCCAATACTGCTGCACATACTCAAGCAACTGAACAAAGGGATCAGCTGGCGGAAAGGATGTTCTATGATTATACTCATGCACCTTTGGCTCGTAGGCATGTCTGAAAAGTTTATTTGTCAAAGCAAAATTGTAATTTTATTAAAGGTAAGATAATTTTTTAATCATTGTAATATATTGTATTTTCATTAAAAGTAAGATAAAAATGTTTAATCATTGTAATATACATATTATATTTTGTAATATACATATTTTATTTTGTAATATACATATTTTATTTTGTAATATACATATTTTATTCTTTGTTCAAGTTGAGTCTGAGATACAAATTAGGTAGATAGAAAATGAAACAAAGGAAATATGGTAGAAAATGAAAGAAATGAAATATACATACTTAATCATTTACCTCCTGATACTCTTGTAAGATGCCAGCTTCACTCTTCAACCAATCCCACCTATATCTTTTATCCATATGATAGAAAAAGGAAGCAGTGTCATCCTTTTTCAATTCATTGGCTATTTTAATGATATGCTGTGGTTTCAATTCTTTACCACATTCTTTATTAAAGATACTCATAGCTTCTTTTCGCATTGGATGTTGCTCCAATTTGATCTTTGCAATTGTGACCTTATCACTGTCATGTTGCTCTTCAATCCCTGCTACTCGATCAACAGCAGAATTGATTGATTCTGCCACTAGCTTCGGTCCTGTTACTCGTGATCTTCGAAGTAGCAGTCGATCCTGATGGGACAGGACTCCTCTTATTGCGTAGGAATCGTCTTGCTGGTGTCTCGTCATCATCACTGTCAGTGTTGAGTTCACGTTTCTTCTGTGTGTTGATAATCAAATGAATTGAGATGAATGAACGAATTGAAATGAATTGATGAATTGAAATGAATGAATGAAATGAGATGAATGAATGAAATGAGATGATTGATCGAATTGAGATGATTGATCGAATTGAGATGATCAATCGAATTGAGATGAGAGGATGAATTGAGATGAGAGGATGAATTGAAATGATCGATCAAATTGAAATGATGAATTGAGATGATTGATCAAATTGATGAATTGAATGGATTGAAATGATTGAATGAATCAAATTGAGATGATGAATTGAGATGATGAATTGAATTGATGAATTGAATTGATGAATTGAATTGATCAATCAAATGAGTTGATTGAATGAATTAAAATGATTGATTGATCAAATGAGTTGATCGGATGAGTTGATTGGATGAGTTGATTGGATGAGTTGATTGGATGAGTTGATCGGATGAGTTGATCGGATGAGTTGATCGGATGAGTTGATTGGATGAGTTGATTAGGATAGAATGAGTTGATTAGGATAGAATGAAATGAAATATTGGATAGAGAGATGAAGTTTGAGACGTACAGGAGTTTTCTGTGAAGAAGATGCTGTCCTGATCACGATTTCCTCAATACTGGAGTCCTTGTCAGAGTTGGACTGGTGAGATCCATCAGATCCGGACTTGTGAGCTCCACCCTCACTTGAAGCTAATCATTGAGAGTGAAAGAAGTTAAGTTAGCTTTGTAATCGAGTATGCACAGATGAAATGAAACACATACCTTCATTTTCCTTCTCTGATCCACTCGGCGAGGCTTGTTTCTTCTTTTTGGTCTGAGTTCCAAAACCCTCGTTACCATGGGCTCGTAAGCGCTTCTCGGGCATAACGTTCGATACCGCTTGATAAACTGGGAACCCGTTTTTTCGAATCGGTTTTGCATCGGGATTGCCACTCTATAATCAAATAAATCAAGTGGTAACAAATACATATAAACATGTGAGTAGTTCTGAAATAGGATATATGAATTTTATTTGAAGAATTCTTACCGCAATCCAACAATCCCACCACTCCTTGTCAGCCTCAACTTCGCCGGTCATCGTATTGGTTCCAGGGGCACCAGATGAGTCAATTATCTTATCAAAAGCTTTCAAGGTGGTCTTGCACTGTGAAAAGGACATCGAGTAAGTCTTTTTTCGGTTGTACTGAAAGCAAAACAAAAGATGATAATGAAAAGATGATAATGAAAACTGACCTTTTGAAAATGATTCTTTAATCGGGTCAAACCTGCTTGGACTTTGAACTTGGCGTTATAGTTATCCAAGACGACCTTCCATCCATCGGACTTGAGGCCACCGTTGTTGCCCTTTCCGAGGTCCATTTGGTGCTTGATCTCATCCATAAGATACAAGGTATGAGCATTTTCCCATTCTTCACTCTTCTTGGTTGGTTCTTCATGTTTTATTTCATCTTCATGTTTTGATTTGACTTTTGATTTAACTTTTGAATTCTCCTTTGATTTTGACTTCGATTTGACTTTGGATTTTGACTTCGATTTTGGTCAGACTACTTCGACTTTGTTACTGCTGACATCTGGTTCTGGCATACTTGAGCCGTTGAGTTGAGTGATTGAAGAAGAGTGAAGATGATTGAAGACGAGTGAAGAGAAGGGAAGGTGATCAAAGAGAAGGGAAGGTGAGGACGAGGTGACCGTTTTGTACTGTAGATTGAGTTTCCGTACGGTAGACAGGGACTTGTCGAAAATTGTGCAAAGTTACAAGAGGGAAGAAATCACAGAAATGTGATTTCTATCGGGAAAAATGCGCTAATAGCGAATTCTTGGAATGTCCCAAAAAATCGCTTTTTATAAGCATTTTTTGAAATTTAAAATGTTTGTAAATAAGAAATCAAACGCTTTTCACAGAAAGCGATTTCTTGACATTCAAGAAAGCGATTTTTCACAGAAAAGCGCTTAAGTGAACGCGCCCTAAGTATTCACTCCATCTCTTTTCTCCTCATTCGAGATCTTCTTGATCATCTACTTAACTCACTCACTCATCTTTTGAATTGGGAAATTCTTTGTTTGTATGAATGTAGCGTAAATCGAATCAAAAATTATCGATCTTCACTTGATCCATCTTAATCCTCTTAATCTTCTTGATCACTCTTCTAAGTTTAGTCGCTCTCAAGAATGAATCTTTCAAACCCCATCATCCGATCTCAAATCCTCAATCTTTACCTTCCTTCATCAACTCTTCAGTCTCGACTCTTCATCATCATTTTAATTTAATTTCTTCTTTCAAATTAAATGGAAGTCCTCTTCTTTTAACTTCAATTCTTTCATACAAAATAATTAGATCTTCTTTTCTTTTTAAATTTAAATTTTATAATTTCATTTTTAATTTCATTTTTAATTCAAATTGTTTTCTTTTCAAATTTGAAATTCAAGTCGCCCAAAAACGATCGATTGTTTTCATCGTTCGATTCTCTTTCTTTTTAAATGTTTTTAATAATAAGGATAATATTTTCTTAATTTTCATTTATTCTTTATCTTCATAACTATTCAGTGTATTTACTTCTTCAATTTAAATTTCTCTTTTCTTTTCTTTAAGATATTTGTTTATAAAACTTTAAATAAATAAATTTGAAATGATAATTTTAAGATTTTCATTAAATTCTTTGAATCTTCAAAATAATTTTAATAATACAAACGGTCTAGAAATTTGAGCCCCGGTTTCTTGGGGCCCAATGTTTCTAGACCGTCTGAAGAAGTCGCCTGCAAGCCGGCCTGCAGACAGGCACGTTTGACGCCTAGCAGGCGTCAAATGTATGGTCTATCTTCAGACCGGCGCTTGCTGCAGAGGGTTTGGCCGCCTTCAGACAGCCAAACTGGGCGGCCTTCAGGCCGTCCAAACCCTCCCGTGGTGTAGATTCACCCTGGTCTGAAAGCCATTTTTTTGGAAACACCTACATCAGCTCAGTTCTTCATTGCTCAACCAACCTCTTCAGCTTTCTGGCATGGATCTCAATCTTTTGATGGTCTACCCCTCACTCCAGGATGCTGAAGATTCCCTAAAAGAATACATGAAAAGCCATGGATACTGGTTGAAACATACTCGGACCATCTTTGCACAGAAAGGCAAGGGACCAGCAAGGAAGAGGGTATTTGCCTGTGCTCGTGGAGGTCAACCTAGAACAACCAATTCTGATGTATGCACAACCTCTACCCGCCTCCTGGGATGTTTGTGGTCTGCTCAGGCTCTACGCAACGCAACTACACACCAATGGACACTTAAAATCACAAATAATGAACACCTAAACCACAAACCTTCTAAGACCTTTGAAGAAATTCCGGCAGCAAGGAGACTCACAAATGAGCAGGTTACTGAGGTCATTCATTTAGCAAAGGCGGGTGTGGCCTCCCAAGTTATTTTGAGTACACTCAAAGATTCAGATCCAAACAATCTATCAACACCTCAAGACATTTACAATATGGTTAAGAAACATCATATTGAACATTTGGATGGATGTTCATCACTTGAGACTCTACTCAATGAGCTGAAGGATGAAGGTGTTTTCCACACATACCAACTTGATTTGGACCACTTGTTATGTTGCCTTTTCTTGGTGCTAAATGTGTGTGCATTGTCTGCTCAGGATCTCTGGACTGGTGATGTATTACTGATGGATTTGAGTTACAAAACCAATTGGTATTTACCATCTCTTAATTGATCCAATACCAAAACCATTTAGGCTGATGTGGTTTATTATGTGTCAGGTTTGATATGCCCCTATTACACATAATGGGGGTCTCACCAACCCACTAGTCAGTGTCACTAGCTTTTGGTTTCATGCAACAAGAGAAAGAGGAAGATTACACTTGGGTTTCAGAGCAGATGAAGGCCTTCTTGGACTCAAGGACACTACAGATAAGTGCTGTTGTGACTGATTGAGATTTAGCCTTGATGAATATTGGATGGGGTGCTCCTGCATTCACACCACCTACTCTGTAAGTGGCATATCAAAAAAACATACAAACAAACATCCAAAAATACTTTACTGACAAAGAACGGAAGAAATTCAAGGCAATGTGGAACAAAATATGCAACTCTCTTTCCCCCAAGATTTTTGATCAGAGTATCAACACACTCAGTACACAAATTCACGCAAGAGCCTTTGATTACATCAAGAAGATGTGGGTTATACACAAGGAAAAATTTGTCCTTGCTTGGACAAAGGATGTCAAACACTTTGGGAATACTGTCACCTCTTGTGTGGAAAGAGGACATGCCTTGATCAAACAATGGGTTTTGATGTCAACTGGAGATCTGGCTACAGTGTACCAAGAGTTTGTTTTACTTTGTCAACAACAGCAAAACAAAGTAACATGGAAAATGAATTATGACCACACTCATCTCTTGAATTGATTGAAAGGTAATATCTGGAGTGAAGTAAATAGGAAGATCTCACACTACACATTGCTTCAGGTGTGTTTCCATTTTATTTTCCGTATCACTTGTTATGGGCAAGTTTGTATACCTATCTGTCCCACTGCTCTGGTATACCAAAGTCCAGACAAGCACTGTCGTTGAAAAACAACTCCATCTGTACATATGTACCTTTGGGATCAAAGGGTTTACCCTGTGCACACTTTATAAAGGAGCTCATTGGATCAAGCCAAAAGCTTTTGGTCCAATATTTTGACATTTATTGGCGGCTTGATTATACTGTACCATATATTGAACCACTTCAAGACATCAATATTGACACCATACTCAAGGACATTTGAACCCAATATGTGACTTCATCAGCAAACCAACAAGCCATCTTGAAGAATCAACTTGCTCTGATACTAACTAATCCGACTCCATCAGTCAGTGATCTGGTTCCAATTTGCTCTTGTGGTCAACCAGTTGGTGCTTTGAACAAATCCAAGCAAGATCTAAGGGCATTTGAACATCAAGAAGCCCAAGAAACTGCACCACAATGTAGCCTCCATATATCTTTGAAGCTCTGAGATATCAATAACAAAAGAAAGTGGTTGGTAGTATAGCTCAAGGGTATCCAGAAAATGTGATGCAAACATATTGCAAAAGAGATTCACAATTGGAGAGAGTTGTGGACCTGGTGTCCACGCCTCTTCAATTTGGTTTTGAACCTGTTGATTCCTGTGGTGAGGCCAAAAGAATGTTTCCACTAATTCAGGCATAAATCACTCATGTGGACCTTGTGAATCCCCAACTTCTAGATGAATCTAGTGTAGCCATATGCAGCTCAACTAGTTGGTTTTAGGTATATGTTTTTGCATGAATGTCAGCCACACAACAAAAATATATAGATAATGTGTGAATGTCTATGGGTTTCTTGGCTTGATAATAGTTGGTATGTGTGTAGTACAAATGAATTAAAACAGAAAAATCTCTTCTACCTCTCTTTTTCTCCCTTGGGTTTATATTCCCTCCATGTATTGTTTTTTGACATACTCATACACTGGCTGTATCCTCTTTTTCAAATTTTCTGTTCAGATCCAGGATTGGCTCAACATTTGCTTCTTTTCTGTGTGCTCCCACATATCCCATTCCCCATAGGGCAGCTGCTGATATGATGGTTGCTGTTTTTTTGCATAATCCAAGAAGTATGTGAATGATATGATGAACAACAGAGTATATCTATCAGAACTACTGCTTCTTGATCATTGAAAGAATGGTGAATTTCAACTGACCAAGAATTGCACTACAAAGACAAACTGTGAATGCAGCTTTCAATCCTTGCCAATAGGCTGCAGGAGGTGCCTTGGACTACAGGATTTGTGTTTTATTAGTACCACTTCAATCAGCTGTGGTCTATGTTCCAGGGAATTGAAAAGACATACGATAGAAGTTTTGGAGATCTGCACACCCATGGATTTGCTTGTTGAGACTGTCAATTCTCCCTGTATGTATGCAAGACACATATCAGCACCTGTCAAAGGGGATGCACTATCAGGCTGAAATTTCTGACCTGAGCAATTGTTGCAATTCCTAACCCAATCACACTAAAGATTCCTGGAATTCAATTTGGTTTTAGCCCAACATTGATCATTTAAAAATTAATTTGGGTAACAGAGAGAATTATTAAGATACTCACGAGTGAAGCTGAGTAGGACAGCACCTGCAATTCCCTGTTCATCACTCCTTGAGATTCTGGATCCAAACATTGCAACAATAGAAAACTGAATGGAGTGTTTGAGTGTTTGGTGTCAAGGATGTTAGGTGTCTGTTGATGTACAAAGTGTTTTTCTAGGGTCCAATTATGCAGATGAAAGATCAAAAAACATGCATAAGAAAAGCAATTACTCACAACAAAGTCGGACCCTATCACAGAGAGAATTATTGCTGCAAAGTTGGATCTCCAATAACTCCCATCTGGGTCCATATAAGCTGAAAAAGCACAAGAACTCTATAATGTATGACATCAATCCCCCAGTCAGATTTCAAATTTAAATTAGATGGAACCTGAGCCTCAAGAAGAGGCCGATGGCAGAGGGGGTTGGTCTTACCAGGCTTGCTGCACATCCTACAAATACAATCAGCTGGGCAGGCAAGAGATCAGCCAGGTGGCCAGTGATCAAGTTCAGTGCCAAACCAACAATCAACCTGACCCATGTCAAAATTTGGAAACAGATAATTCAGACTAGTTTGGCAATTGTTTATCAAATATTTAGCTGACTCACAATGGAGAGAAGCGGAGAAGATTCTGAAGCAGGTTAATGTTGAGATAGGATTGAAAACTAATTTTACAGATGCAGATGTTTTCAGTGTTGTAAAAGATGTGAATTCAATGGACAAGAGAAATTACGAACTAGTAATTCATGAAGTAATTGTGATTTGTGAAAGCCAAGTAGACTAGTCCTGCAATTATTTGCAATACCAGAAAATGTGGTTTTTTGAATAATGAGAGCGGTAACAAGGGTTCACTGCTGCCTCTCCAATCGACGTAAATCTCCCAGACAAGAAAAGTCAAAAGTATGAGCACTCCAGAACACAAGGGTATCACCATGTATGGAGATCTCCAACCATAGCGAGGAAAAAATAACAGTGACACAACAAGCACCACCAGACCGCTCATCAACATTGCGGCACCAAGCCAGTCGACATCTTTTACGCTCTTTCGGGGGTCTTGAGGTGGGTCCGACGGGAGTATGAAATGTGATAGGATGACCGCCAAGCCTGAGAGGGCTAGACAAAAATAAAAGAACTGTGAAGTTATGCGAAAATTGGGATAAATCAATGACATCATCTATGGGATGAACAAGAAGCTCACCGATCTCCATCCTGGCCGAGTAGCACTTGTGATTCCGTCACCCACCAAGAGTCCAATCGACGCACCAAGAGGTGATCCAGTCGAAAAGGCAGCGAAACCCTCCGTCCTCATCTTCGAACCCTTTGCAAAAGTGCGGGCAAGAATTCCCAGAAGAGCGGGAGAGATGGCAGCAGCCCCAAGACCTTGAATTGCGCGAAAAACAGCCAGTTGTAATGCCGAGTTTGCCAAAGCACTGGCCAAGGAAAATCCCGAGAAAATTGTTAGTCCTATCAGGAGACATAATTTATGGCCATACTAGATTGTGAACATTTCAGAGTGCAGGGTGTTTGTGAGAAAATGACACAAGCATCAGTGACTGATATTGCGTAATTGGACAGATGAAGTGCAACAAAGGTTCCACGAGCCACTTCAGGCGGAGCGCACTGACAATGTCACTTATCCTGCCGGCCAATAAGAGTGTACCACCATATGCAAGGGAAAAACTGGTTGAGATCAACTGAATATTTGTGGAATCGATATCTGTGACACAAAACCAGTTAGGTATTAGCATCACCGGGGGCACGTAATCTTTGAGATGAAATATAGCTCTGAATTTCAAGAACTGGGCATACCAAGATCTTCCTGAATGCTCGGTGACATCACGTTGATAGCCAATTGAGACATGTTCTATTTTACATAAGTTTTCACAGACAAATTTGATGTCAGCCACAGAATATAACATTGAAATCATTCAGTTCAGCTTGTGAACACATGAGTTGCAAAAAAGGAATCTGGCTAACACTGATGATGAAGCCTAAGACGCAAACGAGGATGATCATCACCGACTCGCGAACACTAAGCTCCGGAGGGTTTTTCATTTTCGGCCAGGCGGAGGCTGATACAAAGTTAACTTGAGCGCGGAAGAGATATTATATTGATAGATAGAGGTAGTTTGCTGAGTGGGTCCCTAGACTGATATGATTGTATGAATAAAAAATAGTGAAGGACAAAATGAATAAAGAATATTTAATTTGTGTAAGTGATAGGGCGCACGGACAAACTTCAAAGCTTGATCAAGCGTCTTGATCGCAGAGGCAGACTTCGAATGAGCCAAGGCAAGACTCCCTTCAGACATCTCTGTCCTCGTCTTCAATGAGGTATAGGTTTGAGCAAGGGATTGTGTGGCCGTTCAATATTCAAGTCTCGGTAACTTGGTTACATTCCTCATATTGAACCTATGCCAACTTTATTTGACACACTGAGACGACGGTCCAACCCTTGTTGCTTGAGATGAAACCAACACACAGTGTTGGCGAAAAATGAGCCAGACGTCAGGACCTGGCTTTGTAAGTCCGCTCATTATGATTGCTCTTTGTCTTTTTTTTATTTGCTGATCATCACCTATCAAACTATTGGATTATTTGTTGATACCCTACGCGTATCACTGATACTCGACACCTTTCTCATCATCCTGAGCACTCAGCACTGTGCAGTTATCTGCTGTGCGTCTGCTCATCTTATGTTGTAAGAATCAGTTTACAAACTGTTTGCTCAGTCTTAGAGAATTTTTTTATATAAATATATCATACTACCTTTCATTATCACTTTCTCATCATCAGCGTAATTCAATAAAATGAATATATTCTCATACATCTTATGCTTTGAGACTTCTGTCTTTCCATTCCAGCTCACAAACATTCCAACTAAGTGACACATATTTGGAATTATCAGTTTCACCTACATTACACGTCCACTCTATCTCATTAGGCTATGATCCCAGCGCTCTAGACACGCCCTTACAAAAATCACCCTTTGACCTGTCAGAGGCACTAACATTTATATATCCAACATCATATACTCGTATTTTACTTGCTCTCGATCGCATCATTCTGATAGATACATAGACTTTACTTTTACTCTCAATTCTGGGACCCTTGACTTTGATGCTCTTTGATGCAATCTCCGCCTCTCGACTGGTTTATCTTAACGGTTCTCTCTTCTTCCTCATTTTTTTTCAGTTGTTGTTTATGTACTGGTTTTATGTCGGTTACCTACAAATTTTTATAAAGAGGTTCCAAACATACAAAACACTCACTGCCGATATTAAACAAAAGTCTCACTGCGAACATGACAGCAAATTACATAGCGCCACCGCTATAGAGTGAGACTGAGGGGAAATTGCGTCAAATGTCATTTTGCTCGCCAGTGACTACATAAGAGAATCATTTCCGGTGTTCAATCGGATAGTTGTGACTCAACTGACACTTATGCAAACCGGCAAAGCTGGAATGTAGAAGCTCCTTTCATGATAACACTTATACCCTATCTTGTAGGCTTGCGCTGAGACAAGTTTATCAAAAACGCAAGTCCCCTGAGTTACCCTCACAGCCCCCTGGATCCATCAGCTACCGCGAATCAATTATGTAAATAGAAGCTTGTGAGCGGAACCGCACCTGTGGTCTGATAAGACAGACCGTAGATAGATAAATAGACTTGTGAAACAGATTTTATATATCACATACAAATCAGGGGTCTTTTCCTATAAGCACCGCGTATAAGATGGGGTCAATAAACACAGTGTCAAAGGAGAATGAAGGCGGTGGTGAATTAGTGGGGGACTTATGAACATCTGCACTGGTATTAACCTATTTAATGTACCAAATCAATTAACAGAAGAGGAGAGATGATGATGATGATGAGCTAGATTGACTGAAGTGAAATGAGTTGATTCAGTGGGGATTGGATTGGATGCTCGATGAGTTGACTGTAAATTGAATTCGATCAAGACTTCAGTCATCACTCATCAGTACATACATACATACATACATGTCAGTGGTTACATGTTGATTGGGAAGGTTGTGTATGTAAATTGAATTTACTTAAAACTCAGCTTGGAATGTGAAATTCGAATTTCTGATCATCATTCTCCCTTTTCCTCTCTTGACCATTCATCCCTTCTTTGGCGTCCTTGACCATCTTAACTTATTATAGGACCATCTCTCATTGATAATACCAATTCACTAGATCAGCTATTACCCTCTTCTTAATCATTCAAAGCTCATCAGATCATGTCTCATTCCAATGGTAATACTTCCAATGGACACCATGCAAACGGAACTGGATCAGCACCACACCCTTCCTCGATCTTAAGCCCCACTTCACCGGATTTCAGGCAAATGTCAAACGTTAACGAGTACATCACCTCACCTACCTCGCCCAATCGCTCTGCCGGACCCAACCTTGGCAGATGGTCTCCTCACACTCCTCCATCTGACAACACTCGACCTCGAGATGTTGGAATTTGTACGTTATATGCTCAGCATCTCAATCTCTCTTGTAGCCCCAGCTCATAATACTCTGAACTCTACGATCCGGACACAATTTAGTGGCTATGGATATTTATTTCCCTAAACGGTGCATCTCACAACCCGATCTCGAAAAATTTGATCAAGTGGCCACTGGAAAATATACCATCGGTCTAGGCCAAGAGCGCATGGCGTACTGCGATGATCGTGAAGATATCAATAGTTTTCTTCTGACAGGTTGGTATTTTGCTTCATCCGTGTTCTCGTATAATTTTGGCACTTTTGCTCACCCATGTCCATTTCTATCATACACTAGTGACTCAATCTTTATTACAAAAATACGATATTGATCCGAGGTCAATTGGTAGGATAGATGTTGGAACCGAATCCATCATTGACAAATCTAAATCGGTCAAAACCCTACTCATGGATCTTTTTGCTACATCTGGAAACACCGACATCGAAGGTATTGACTCCAAAAACGCTTGTTATGGTGGTACTGCCGCTCTCTTCAATGTGATCAATTGGGTTGAAGGAAGCAGCTGGGATGGACGATACGGTCTCGTGGTCGCAGGTGACATTGCAGTTTATGCGGATGGTCCAGCTCGACCAGTTGGTGGAGCTGGAGCAGTTGCTATGCTCATCGGTCCCAATGCGCCTCTTGTATTTGAACGTGAGGTTTTTTCAGTGTTGTCCATTGCTATTTGTTCTGTTGATCTGAAGTGATTCTAATTCATTTTTTGCAGCCACACACGGTACCCACATGATCAATTCATGGGATTTCTACAAGCCTGAGCTCGCTTCAGAATTTCCCGAAGTAGATGGGCCACTTACTTTAGTGGCTTACTTGTCAGCCTTAGACAACGTCTATGACCGATACAGAGAAAAACGATGCAAGAAACTCGGTTTGAAGCCTTCAAGCGCTGATCAGGACCCTAAGGCTGAACTTCAGTTAGATCATTTTGATTACGTGGCATTCCATGGACCTTATGGAAAATTGGTGCAAAAGGCTGCTGCCCGTCTCGTAAGTCTCCGTACAATACTGTGATATTTATACGTGTCAATGACTCTTTGTCTCCTTGTAGCTATACCTCGATTTTTTGAGCGACCCTGATAACAAGAAATTCGAAGGAGTTGATAAGGCGTTGTCATCCATCCCTCGCTCTAAGACTTATAGCCACAAGGACCTCGAGAAAACATTCTTGAAGCTTGGGAAAGAAATGTATGACACCAAGGTAGCACCTACCACCAAATGCATGAAACAACTCGGAAACATGTATACAGCTTCTCTCTATGGTGGATTGGTCTCTCTTCTTGACTCAGTTGAAGATGCATCCAGCTTTGTGGGTAAGAAAATCGGAATGTACAGTTATGGTAGTGGTTTGGCTTCTAGTTTCTTTGAGATCTCTGTCAAGGGTGACGTAAGTGAGATGAAAGAAAAAATGAACTTAAGCAAAAGGCTAGAAGCAATGACCGTAAGCTCGTGTGAAGAATGGCAAAAAGCTCTCCATGTGAGTTTTTTTTCTTGTGCAACTATCATTTATTTGAGTGCTTGAGTTTTGCAAGCTAATCAATTATGACTTTCCGCATGTTTATTTAGTTGAGAGAAGAGAAGCATAACATTAAAGATTATACCCCTACAGGTGCACTCGCCAACTTATGGCCTGGACAAACCTACCTCGAAAGTGTTGACAAGACGTGGCGCAGAACATACCGTAGCACTTAATGGACATTCTCTTCCTCATAAAAAAACTGATGCTCCTATACTATACGTGTCGAAATCCAACCTAGTTGAGAAAAAATTCCAAACACGATATGCGTAGTCCCGTAAAAGATTCTTTAGAAACAAACTTTCATGATTCTATATGACCCTATGCTTTATAAATCCTCTTTTTTTCTTGGTTCGATGCTGATGATATTCAAACAAATTATAAAATGAGCTAATTAAGACGGTTTCAATGATGACCATGTGTGAACCTGTGTCTATACTCTGTATCATCATGAGATTATTTGAGAAGTGAAATTGAGAAAAGATAGACTGATGAGGTGATGGATCTTAAAATAATACTGAGATCAAGATGAAAGTAAAGTGTAAGTTTGAATTGAAATTGTCTAGACTGGAAAGTGTGTTGTTTTTCCAATTTGTTTCTTTAAATTTTTCATGAATTCAACAGTGTCGAAAGATTCTTGGGATGTGAGTGTAAAAAGAGGGTAGTTATATTGACCTGATACATATCACTCATTGGTGTAGGAACTCAAGTTCACAACATGGCCGGGTCACCCAAGTGACTTATGATGACTTTTGGGTGATTGATATATTTCACTTTGACTCAAAAAAGGCCTGTCACAGATACAACTCGAGCACAAAGAGAGGAGTTGTTCGGCAGGACTTGGTAGACTTGCGTATCGCAATCTCACTGATTGATCATGTCATAATGATACATCCTAACACTCTATGTCACATTCAACTATTGAGCCCATAATTGTATACCGGAGTCTCTTTGAATATCACTAACAACCTGAGAATGATTGCCCAGATTTTTAAAAACACGCCATTCTAAAAGTAGGCATGAAAACTTTTCATGGACACGTTTCACAGCAATTTGGAAGTTTAGTTCTTGAAGGATTTGATAGTTCTTGGATGCAAATCTGGCTTGAAAATCTTTTGAAAAATCTTTTGTGCCATCAACAACAAAATGAAAATTTGGGCAAGTTTTATGTAGTTGATAAAGATTACTCGGATGATGAGCAAAAGATGTGAGCTCTTTGTTCTCAATATTGATTTGACTCTCATGCGGTTTTTTTCCTGTTTAGAATTGCTTGTTGATTCTGACATTTGTTGTGGTCTGTGATACGTCTATTCAATAAACACCAATTCTAGAGCATTTCTGGCTCTAGAACCATTGCTGTTTTGATCATGTCATTCTTCGAGATCTTTTAGGTTGTACTGTCAAAAGTGGAGACTATCATTAGCTTAACAGAGCCCTCTCCGCGCAGCCGCGTCCGACTTTGGCTAAACACTATCACTTAACTCCTCGGCTTGGTCATCAAGGGCTGATAAAATCCCGATCCCTCCTTGGCATAGCTTTGTACATCCAATTTATCTAACAAATGCCATCCGCTCGCAAAATCTTTTCTTTACCTGTTTGGCTATCAGACAGCAGGAGAGACAGGCAAATTCATTCAACCAAAGTAGAGCCTCGTTGAGGTGGGGATAATTGGTCTCACAACACTTCAGAAGATACACGGTTCAAAATTGATACTCAGAATGTCAGTTCATACGTTTTGAGCCCTTCATTGAGGATGCAGATTATCGACTTCAAGACTGCCAGAAAAATTTTGAAGATGTCCATCAGAGCTTCGCAATCATGCATCGCCAAAGAAATGTTCCTTGACAAGGCTGATGAATGTTTAGTGCCTTTTTGCTTCTTTCTTGGGGCATCAAGATTACTTGCTGAGGCACCTTGTCATGCACACGGATTAGGCCCTATGGCTAATTTTCACATTCACTGAATATGTAGGAACGGCAGATTTTGAATCTGTCGCACTTCAAACCTCGCTCTTTCAGTGTGCGAGAATAATAGCCTGTGTAATGCTTCATACAAATCTTGTTCCTGGTGCCGTGGTGATGCGTTCATGATCAAGGTACCTTTCTAGATGGCAGTCCAATGGGCTATCAATTCTTTTTCGCTAACCTCCACATAAAAAGCTAGCTTCATTTCAGCAGACAAGTTTCCCTTCGTTTGCATCTCCCCATCTTTATACCACCCATCTCGCAATCTTCCTCCCCAACTTCTTATCTTGCCACTCAACCTTGAATTTTTCTATCTTCAATCAACTCACCTCCAAAATGCCTCAAGTAACTTCATCCCGTTCACGCCTCATTGTTGGCTCAGTACTCCAGAGCTTGACGCCAAAGTCAAGATCAAAGAAACAGCAATCATCTGCGTCTGATGTAATTTCTTTTCGATCTCTTAGTAAAGTATTAGAAAGCTACAATCACGTTAGAAAGAAACTCACTGGGTGATTCTCTCCCTGTTCTCAGGCCCCTCGAACCGCAGTAAAATCCACACCTAGTGTGGAAGATACGGAGGTGAGTTATCTCCTTTGCGGTGAACGTATAAGTTGTAGTCTTCTGACGCGCTCCATCTTGACTACACAGTCCGAAGATATTCACGTAGATCCGTATTTCAATGGGAATATCTTAAAAAGGTATAATCCACAATGCTCGGTAAGCTGCTTCACTCCATATACTCCAAAGTACTCCGGCTAGCATGTTGGGCATGGGGATCTGACAATTTATGTGCGTTTTATGATCAACAGAACAAAAAGCCTTTCAGGGAGCTTCCTGTGAGCAAAAACTTTTCACAGCGGGTCATAATGGAATATGAAGAAGACAATACCGATGACGAGCGACCGCTTGCCCGGTTTCCAAAAGCGCGGCCTCTGGTGAGTTTTCCGACAAGCCTTTCACTCCATCTGTCCCCGCTGATATCCTTCTCTCTTTCAATGTCTTGGTCATCTTCTCAGCCAAAACGACGCCAGCCAAAGCAGCGTCAGCCAAAACAAGTTGACGACTTCCGCTCGTCCCAGTATAGCAAGCACATCCGGAAGGCGGATTCAAATGCCACACTCATCAGGAATGAGGTGTTGGCCGCCAGATTCGAGGATATGTCACTTGCGTCTTGTGGTCTCTGCGTCGTAAGTGCATGCCATTATGCTCTCCATCTTCTTTGCACAAGAATTTTTTAGGAATACAGAAGTGTGATGACCATGTATGCTCATCATGTCGTCCAATCTACTTCAGAACCTAGGCATTGAAGAATACGAGGTACCCATACTTGAGTTCGAGAACCCATCGCAGCTGGCAACACCAAAAGCAGTCAACCAGAATTCTTTTATGGAGACTCCTAGATTGACTTTATCAGTCAACACTCCATCCACAAACGAAGACTTTCTCACTCCTGGGATTCTTACTGGGAAGACTTTAGGCGATAAGGTTTACATCACTCCTTCTCCTCCGATCTTGTCCGTTTCCCGTGTTACTCGACCTAAAGTCCAACCAGGAAGTCATCGAGCGATTCAGGATTCCACGCTTCTTTCGCCTGTACGATTCACATCCACTGTCCCTCCAAGAGGCCAAACAGCCATCTCTGGCCGTGGATTGACACACATCAACCCAAAGGCGTTCCTCCGCGAGTTACGTGAACAGGCTCGACCATGGCGGGAAGATGATGTCGAAAAGACGGACGTGGAAAGCATATTATCAGATACTGAGAGTCTGATGGATCCATTCATTCAGAATCGTGGAGTCTTCAGGATGACAAACTAAATTCTGATATATGCTTGTGTAGTCCTATCGTGGGGACGTTGTTGCTTGATTTCGATCTTCGACCGTAACGCTGTTGTACACATGAATCTCACCTGTTGTTCTCACTTTTGTACCTCTTTTGTTTTAGCTCAAAAAAGTAACCTACTTTGTTTAGTAGGCTTAGTTGCTTCATACCGTTGAATTGACAGGACTGATAAAGTTCTGAAAATTTGAAGTTTCAAAAGGATTGCTTTTCATACACTCAACCATCAAAGCGCACGACTAAGTCATCTCGCATGTTTGAGCTGCCCAAGACAGAGCTTCAGAGAGCTGTCACTGCCCAATTGTGGCACGATGACCTGCCTCAGCTTCATAGAGTTGACTGGGAATCTCAGAATGCGTCAACTTGTGAACGGCGTGACGCTTGATCACACCAAGAAGTTCGATTCGTATGGCTGAGAAAAGCTTTGCCACAGAGCTCTGATCATTTGACAAAGGCATATGATTCTGAAGCACCCTATCTTAGTATGGCATTCTGATTGGCCTTCATCTCTTTAATTGGCATAATTGCATCACAATAACATAGTCTTACAACATCATGTATTCAAGATATTACAACTGATTAGGACCAAATCGAAATCTTCATCATCCTAGCTATTCTTGGTTCGATTGAGATGATTATTTCCCCTCACAAATAGTCTCTTCACAAACCAATCGATTACTTCAATGGTCATGCGTATTACTAGAGGTGTACGAGTAGATTCAGTCGAAGGTAAGCAAGGATCCATTCCCACTGGGCACTTGACTCCAAAGACTTTTTCTCCTGCTCCAACTGTCATCAATCTCAGCGCTGACCGAAGACCGTCTTCGTGAAATCCATAACCAGTCCAAGCGCCTACGAAGCTCATCCTTCCTCGAGTCTGTAATTCTGAAATCGCATCCTGCGCTGCCACACTCTGAAGTAACATGTCAGCTCGTCAATCAAACCATCTAGCTATTCGATTTAGAAGATCTGTGCCCACTTCGGCTGAATAAACAGGATGATGATACGTCCACCTGCCGATAATGTCCTTGGGAAAAATCGCACTATCGGGAGGGTTGAGGCTGACAAACACAGGCCCGTGATTGCTCTCCGGTAACGTATCAGGCTGAAGCCGATTCATCCAATAAGTCCTACAGAGTCATTATTTGAGGTGAGTATATCATTGATTTCCTTCTTTAAACAAAAATGAGAGTAGCAACCGGAGACCCACAGGCAAACGGTGTCTTCCAAGCGCCCTTTCTCATAGGCATCACCCGAATCGTGAATAAGATAATTCCAAGCAGTCCAACAGTTACGTTGTTTGGGCATCAAACTCGGATCACAATGCAGTACTGCGTGATTGGCTGTGCAAGAAAATCGCGATAATGCAGATAATGCTTGATTGCAGGCTACGTCCGGAGGGGAGGATGCCAGAATTTTTGATGTCTCATCGGCGTGAGTAGCAAAAATCACCTGATCGAATGGTCCATATGCCTTCCCGGATTCAAGCAAAAGACTGAGTTTGCTATCATCCTCGCGGCGAATGGAGGTCACAGGTGCACTTTTGTGAAGTTGTGGCAGAGGAAGTTTCTTTAATATAGCTTCTACATAGGTACGAGCGCCCCCAGGGATTGTTAACCACTCTGGCTGACCGAAGACTTGTAGTAGGTGATGGTTGGAAAGAAATCGTACGAGGGTCTTTATCGGGAATAAAAGAGCGGTCTTGTCTGCCGGGGTTGACCAAATGGCAGAAGTCATTGGCTGTTCAAATTGAGATTCACGTTCAACCCTATGAAATCTCAAGTTGTTTCCAACAGGTATACGAAACAACAGAGCATACCAAAAGGTAATGACGCCTGAACACATCTGAGTAACCATTTTCGTTCAGGTATTCGCCAACACTTAGAGATGGACGAGGATCGAGCAGGGCGTCTGGGGCGTTCGCATTGAAGCGGATAATGTCCCATAACATGCGAGCTTGAGCGTACCAATCAGATGCACCAGCAAATGCCGCCACTACACCTGTTCCAGCCCACTCATACTTTGAACCGACCCGAACTGAGAAAGACATTTCGGATGGGCCACTACGCACGCCAAGTATATTGAGAAGTCGCGTGAAGTTTGGATACGTGAGCCGGTTAAAAACGATGAAACCTGTGTCCACCATAGCGTTGGTGGGGAGTTGGACGGTATGGGTATGGCCACCTACATAATCATTTGCTTCGAAGAGTTCGACTTGGTGCTCGGAATGTTCATTCAAAAGCTGATCAAATCGTCAGTGGAATGTTGATTGTGGATTGTTCAGATGATCTTCAGAGAACTTTACCCAGACAGCACCTAATCCACTGATACCACCTCCAATGACGGCTACCTTCATTTTGATTGAAATGAGCGAAAGAAAGAGAAAAAGCCAAAGTTGGATGCGGTGACGTCTTGGATGCCCCAACGTCCAGAAAAACCGGGACCGGGGCCCTGATTACGCTAAGCCATCATTCATAAATCCCGGAAGATCATTCCTCGGAGTCCAGGCATATATCTCTCTGATTTAAGAGCATGTGTCTCACTGAAAACTGTGCAGGTGGCAAGTTTCTAGAATTTGGGTAGGAAGTTGTCATGGAAAAGTAGGATCATGCTCTTTGGTACCCATGAGTCCAATCGCACACAGGCACAGACAGTGATTGTATCTCAGCTTACAGGTAATGCACACATGGGCACAAATCTCCAAACTTTGGTATTTGCAGGGCAACCCCCCCTTGTGTACTTCTACGTCTTTGATGAGGGTCTTAGACTTTGAGAATATCCTCAATCAGATTTGTCCATGTCCATGTAAAGTCTTCTTGTATAAATAAGCTGACATTGATCAATCCAGACACACTGCAATGTATTGAAATCACTTTATTTCAGTCATACAATGGTGATACGTAAAAAATACATGATACATCATTTTGTAAACACATTTAAACAGTTAAGCCGATAGACAAACTTTCCAATGCAAGTTTGTAGATTATCTTGACAAAATAGCAAGTTGAACTGACGGTCCAATGTTGCAAGTGCCATCTAAAAATTTTCCATAAAAATATCTGCCTACCTTTCACACTTTCTCTGGTTGATGACTTCATCACAAGTATTGAAGCATACCTCAGCAAACTAGATAGAATTTTCAGACATGTTTATGGCTTGACTCATATGCCAGTACACGTGAAAAGAAAAACGGTTTGGAGTGCGTAAGAGGTACTTGAACGATTTCTCCGGTCCGTTTGTTGATAGTGGCAAGATGAAGAATTTCGAGTTTATTCCTATCAATCCGTATTCGATTTGAAGTTAAAGATATCAGCGATCTTCAGTTTGAAAAACAGTGGGTTTACAAATCTGCTGACATTTTGCCTCGCTGCGTGCTTTTAAGCCGGCACCTCATCTGCAGCTTATACGTTAACTGGAAATTACTTGGCGGCAACGTGTCGGAAGAGTCCAGCGTTGCACGAATCCTAGGGTTCAAGTGAGGCATTGCACGCTCTTCAAGGTCCCAGATATTGATCAGATCACCCACAAGCTCCCATTTGCCGATCGTGAGGCCCTTGGCGCGTAAAGATTTATCAAATGTGCGGACTACTCTGCCGGGGTGATCACTTGTGGTAAAATTAAGACACGTGCCATCGGCAAAAAAGCGTAAGTATCGGTAATATGTGACAAAGTGTGTGGGCTGTTGCAAGTTAACCACACAGGAGCAAACATGAGAAAGGTCGTTAATATGAATGTACAAGCGTGAGATCAGGCTATGATTTCGTGAAGCATAGACTGACAGTATACCAAGGATTGTCAGACTCTCCTAGACGGGGGTAGCTGATAGGTGCAATGAAGCAGCCATCTTCGCGCACACGAGGTCTGCCATAGATCGCATCAATGGTCAGAGCGGCTTAGTCATCTTATCAGAAAGACGTCTATAAACTTGAAATTGATGCGAGATGAGAAGAGATAATGCGATCTTGGAGAGAAGATGAATTGGACACAAACTCTTCAATATACATCCGACGCCAATCCATACCATGCCACCTTTCACAGACATCACGAATAACATCTTCAGAATCCCGAGTGATACGATTGTCATCTTTCAAGAATTTGCGACTGTAAGTTTCTTCGCAAATTGGTTTCCAAAGCTGATCTTCGAGCATTAAAACTCTACACAGTCGCGATACTAGGGCAAAACGCTCGATGAGAATTACATGTGAATGGATGAGGGCAGAACAGCAAGGCTTGAGATACAATTGGAATATATAGATCACAATCTCATGCGGTAAACACCGTAAAGGGCAAGGTTGACCCAGGTCATCAGGCTCGAATTGAGGGTTCCAATCGAGTTCTTTCAATGAATGGACATCGACAGCATTGCCTTCGGAATGTTTGACTCGTGAAGATTGAGAATTTGTTTCGAGACCAAATGTACTTTCATGCACCATACTATTTGAAATTGATCCACCATCAATAAGTTGTGATGTCTCATAAACATCTCGACACAGTCCATTCTCTTCGGCAGTCACATCTTCCCCGCCCGCGTTCGAGTTTGCTTCAGGTAGAAGTGTAGGGGGTCGGACCCATGGATTATCCGTATAGCTTTTCAGCAGTCCTCGAAGAAATTTCCTTGTGCTACTGGGATGATCATCGATACGTCCCTTTGGTAATGAAACGTGACAAGAATTTTCAACGCGAGTGAGCCGATTCCTCTGTAATTTGTGATGACCAGCTGACAAGCTATGAGGATGACCAGGAAAGTTGTGCGCGATAGGCAGTATTGTATGAGATTGCGCAGAGCTTGTCATCTGATAATCATCTTCAGTGTGTATAGGCCTGGAGTATTTGAAAGCCGTGTTATTGTCTCGAAAAACCGGAGTTTTGCCTTTGCTATTGTTCTGTGTTTTTGGGGTCTCAGATGGTACGAAGGCAATAAGACTTTGCCTTTCTGACTGATCTAGTTTTTCGAATTGTTGCTCGAGTGCGTCGAGCTCGTGGCTCTTGAGGCAGTGGTATTGACGGTCGACTGTGGTATCAGCCTTGAATGCCGTACGATAAAAGTCCAGGGCATTGTCCAACATGCCGATCTTCTCGTAATAGACAGCCATTGCATACGTGATTACAGGTGGATGGGCTCTTTGGGTAGGTATTTTATTACCATTCGCTGAATCCGGAGTACCACTTGACTGATCGACATTTAAATCAGGTGGGTCTAGTCGCTGATCGAGACCGTGTTTTCTTTGAGTTGAGGGACCTGAGTGCTGAGATGAAGCTGACTCGTCCTGGGAGGAGTGTGACAGATGAATCGGTGAGACTGGGCCTGTGATGGAGTTGTTCTTGTCACATGATGAGGGGAGACGTTTGTTGCGTTCATTGACCTCATTGAGCCAATCGTGTCTGAAGGACTCTAATAGTTGCTGAGTGGTTGGATCAACTGGGACTGGTGCTTGAGGAGAATTCGATGAATGCTGAGATGGTTTCATCAAGGACAGAATGAAGATATCAGCTAGAGAAAAGAAGAAGTATGAGGACCTTGATGCTGCCAAATCCAATGGTTTACATGGCCCATTCAAGGTATGTGACAGGTCATATGTAAACCAACACTCATCACAACCCATGCTGTGATTCCTAAATACAAATCTTCGAGAGTACAATTCACGGATATTCCGTGAATAAACCAGCCATGTTGTTTGTGCACTATGATTTATATCATGTCTCTCCCTGGCATTCCACCACACTGATTCTCTCATTTGCTTGACAAATTACAATGTCAATACAGTCATAGCCAAAGAGGAGATATGAAAAACTCATCAATGATTGTAGGAAAGATTGATTCTCTCCTTGAGAGGTGGATAGATGGCAATTCATTTTCAGGTAAATTTGTGGCTTCAACTAGATTGTGTTCAAATTGACTGATATATTAAATTGACCAAGATAATGGGCAACCTTACATCTTCTGGTTTGTGGTCAACATCAAGTTGATTTGATGTCAGCTTCTTAAATTAAATTCAAAATTGATTGTGTCCCACAAGATTGCACTGATCTGACTGACTGGCCCTGAGTCAGTCACCCAAGAGCAGTTTTATCTTCAAAATAAGAATATGACTCCGGATACAAAGGTGCTTGGGCAAAAGGGTTTAGTCCAATCTCAAATTACTGCAACTTGAGCACAGAGTCAAGGCTTTGGAGGAACATGATCAAAACTTCTGGCAGAAAATGGTAGCCAGTCTTAATAAGAAGCAGCTTAGTATCTTAGCAAAGGACTGAGCTACTAAGCCCACACAAGATCTCACAAAGGATCACAGAAATTCAGACAGCATACACAGTGCCTGTGTGGGCTGTCCCAGACATCAGGGGCTCCACAAAGTACAAAGGCAAGCCTTTTGTGCTTTTGAGGGCCCTCAATGTCCAGGGCACAGTGGTATATGTCTCAAAAGTATGGTATGATCAGGACATAAGGCTGAGTTTTCAGAGGTTTCTCAAGGGTGTTCTGGATAGCTGGATAGAGTGCTATGTGAGGAATCTAACATCTACATACTC
The DNA here is from genome assembly GCA_022264835.1 of Melampsora americana. Taxonomy (NCBI): domain Eukaryota; kingdom Fungi; phylum Basidiomycota; class Pucciniomycetes; order Pucciniales; family Melampsoraceae; genus Melampsora; species Melampsora americana. The sequence continues at coordinate 1,004,810 of JAIFHY010000003.1, read as the reverse complement.
CGGTCTCCCTCACAACCACACTGGCCATTGTGACCCAGTTTGTCTCTTTTAGAGATTGAAGTTTGGACCTCATCAAAAGCATTTCATTTTGTGAATCTTTTTCTTTTGCTTGTTTTAGCTGGTTGTTTGACCATCTTCCAAAAAGTTACTAAATGAAAGGGTGGAGGGACAGAGGATATAACAGTCGTAGTAATTCCATAATGAAGATTGTTTGTTACAGTCCACCAAGTCTCAAAGGTCATCAAGAGTAACATTTTATCTGTGATAGTATGTACAATACACTGTCTAAACCATTTTGTGGAATTGCGGTGAAGCCCTGACACTTGATTAATTTGAGTCCATAGATACATAAAGAAAATGTTCATCCACTCTTTTATGCCTTGAAGACTTTCAGATACATCAATGGGTACAGAACTGTCAGAAATTAAGCTAGAACAGTGACTGTGTGCCCAGGTGTACAAAATCACCAGTTGGCACTCCACTAACTGACAAGAGTCAGTTCAGCACTCTGGAAGTACAGAAAATAATTCAAGTTGAAGAGCAATCAGTCAATCATTTTGTCAACAAATTTAAAGTTTGGACTGAACACACCTGGTAATGTGTTTTCCTCAGTATTAACTCTGTGTCCTGGAAGCTCTTTGGGGATATCCTGTCCAGCTTTTTACTCAATCACATCTAGAAAAACCAAGCAATATAAACATCTTGGATATTTATGTGGATTGTTCAGACATCTTTAATGAAGACCCTGCTGAAAAGACACTCACTAGCATGGTCTATCACGTAATACAACCAATAATGCAAAGTTTGAACACACACTCCATCTTTATCTTGCTTGGAATCCTCAAACTTGCCCCTATACCTGTGACAATCTTTGAAGTAAATGTGATCCATCACATCTATGTTAAAAGCAAAAAGCATAGAGTTAGTAATGTCACATGTAAAAGAGGATGATAAAAACTCAACTATGATTGTAGTCTTCCCCTGCTGGTGGATCACCTACTCAACAATCATCTACTTTGCAGGAATAGTGCTTATCCCCGTGTTTCCAAGCTTATATAGTCAGGGAAGGGATCTATTGGAACTTTAACACACGGAAATGTGATTGAATGGAGAGTACCGGAAAATCTCAATATCATGAGATGAGTGCATACCTATCTTTCCTGGGTCTAATGCAACAACATTCCAACTGGTTCTGCATGAAGTTGAGGCACTGACTGACCAAGCCATGAGAAATATTAATGAAAGTAAGCATCCACTAAAAACATTAAACAACTTCCCTTGGATTGAGCATGGAAAAATGATTGGGAGTGTAATTGGTCATAAAGGGTGAACCAATGTACACCTGAGCCACATGATCACCATTGCATATATGCAACAAGCTGAGTAATTTAATAGCTATCACGTACATACAGGTCTGCTCAGTCCCCGGCTCATCTGAACGCGTAAATCATATGTAATACAATGTGTAACTTTTGCCAGTTTGACAAAATGCTCCCAAAAATTGACTACATATAATTCCAAAGCTCCTGAGGCATTGATCTAGAAGCAATCCAACAGTAACAGAAAAGGTGTTACATAAAGTTTAGTTGATGGAATTACACCAAAATTACATATCAGTGTGTGTGGTCACTTTTTTGAATGATTTGTAAGAGCATCCACAGCTGTTACAGTAAATTTACTGTAACGGTACGGTACGTACCAACACAGTACGGTAACGGTACGTACCGAAACGAGGAATTCCACACTTGTTTCAGTAAACCGCTTTCTGTACAGTATGTACTGTACAGAAAGCGGGGTTTGCCGTAATTTTGTCATCTGTAAAGCATCTGTAAAACCATCTGTACGCCGATGACCTCCGAAAACTTCAGATTACAAAATCCACCAGCCATCCACAAACTCAAACCCAAACTCAATTTCCACCTCAAACCTCAAACCTTTTTTTAAACTCTATCTATCTTGCAATCATGAACAGTGAAGAGGATCCAACGTACAACATGCAAGTACAGGACCTCCTGTCAAACAACCTCCTCATAGATCACATCAGGCGAATTCATCATTTCGAAGCGGATGATGATGATATTGAGGCATTCCTGCTCCTGGAATTGAGTGAAGAACAGATGACTGCGGTACAAAAACAAAAGAAAAAATACATCACTCGTGACAGAAAAGCCGCACATGAGCGTCTTTGTCAAAATTACTTCAATGAAAATCCACGCTGGGATAACGAGGTGTTTCAAAGGAGGTTCAGAATGAGCAGGGAATTGTTTTTGGATATCTGTGCTCGACTTGAAGCCCATGACGTCTTTTGGGTTCAAAGATATGTATGTGTAGTCCCTCATTGGTATGATCTCCGCTGCATTGTGTATTTATGAATGGTCTCTGTGCTGTGTAGGACTGCTGCCTTCAGCTGGGTCTATCAACTTTACAAAAAGCAACATGTGCTATTTGTCAGCTGGCGTATGGAGTTTCAGCGGATCTCATTGACGAATTTGTTGCCATTGGAGAAACTACTGCGATTTTATGTTTGAAAAAATTTGTTCAAGGGATAGTTGAGATTTATGGACCAGAATTTCTCTGCCCACCAAACAAAGAGGAGCTTGAACAGATTACAAAGGAGTACAAATTACGAGGATTTCCAGGTTGCAAAGGGTCGATCGATGGAATGCATTGGGTTTGGAAGAACTGTCCTACAGGTTGGGCTGGACAGTTTCAAGGAAAAGAGAAAAAGGCAACCATTGTTCTGGAAGCGGTGGCATCAAAGAGCACACGCATATGGCATGCTTCCTTTGGTGTTCCTGGCTCTCTAAATGACATCAACTTTCTCAATCAGAGCCCTCTATTTGATCAATTCTTAAGAGGTAAGTATTTCATCTTGTTTCAATGATGAATGGTTGTTTTACACCCTGATGTGTGATTTTATTCAAGGCACCAAAGAATTGTGGAACTTTGAGGTCAATGGTAATCACTATAAGTGTGGCTATTACCTGGCAGATGGTATCTACCCAACGTGGCCTGTGTTGATCAAGACAATTAACCATCCGCAAGATGATGCATCAGCATATTATGCAAAACTCCAAGAAGCCGCTTGAAAAGACATTGAAAGGGCTTTTGGTGTACTCCAAGCTCAATGGCACATTATCTCTCGACCATGTAGACTTTGGCGTCTACATGATATACGTAGGGTTATGTATGCTTGCATAGTACTTCACAACATGACTGTTGAAGAGCGGGGGGTTGCAGATCCCAATGTTGAAGATTTTGATTCGAAGACTGAGATTATTCCCAACAATCTCCATCCAGAGGTTTGACTAACACCTACTGATCTAGTCTCCAATCATCTTTCACTACAGGATTCTGAAATTCATCATTGTCTGATGAATGATCTCAAAGTCCACAACTGGTTGGCTCGAGGGAAATACATTGGCTACGCATAAGGATTCAATTTATTTGCATTCTGTTGTCTATACCATGTTTGCTGTGTTAACCAAAGAATATTCAAATATCATTTGAAGAATAAATGTCTTCTTTGATAATTTTATTTGTTCTCACATCATCTTTGTGATTGACTTGAGTCATGATTTTATTTCTTTTCTCTCTTATTTCTCTCGCATGATCATGATTGTTTCTATCTTTTTTATTTCTTTCTATCTTTTTTATTTCTTTTCTCTCTTACATGATTGTTTCTCTCTTGATTGCTTTTGAAGTTTATAGAAGATGGATACAAATCTTCAGATTGGGATCAATATTTCTCTTGTTTCAAAACCTCAGAATGCGATCAATATATATCTAGTTTCATTGAACAACTTAAAAAAGAAAAATACAAACATAAATGTTTATCTTCTTTCTTTGAACAACTTGAAAAAGAAAAAGAGAACATATCTTGTTTCATGTGAATAGGAAAGAGTCAACAACTTAAAAAAGAGAAATCCAAACATTGAAAGAAAAAAAATTAATTCTTACTAGTTGAAGCACCAGAAGCATCAGGTGCTTCATACTTCTCCTTTAATTGCTGTTGCATCAATCTAAGGACATCCTTTGCCACATCTGATTGGCAGAGGTCCTCTGACATCATCAATACCTTGAGCTCATTCACCTGAGTCAGACTGGCCTTGGCTTCAGCATCTGATTTTGCCATTTCCCTGATAACTCTATTACCCTCCTCCAGAGCCTCCACTCGACGCTGAGCCAGTTCATTACTTTTTTCAAGATGATCATCACATAACCCTTTCATCTCTTCAGCCTTCACCTTAGCTTCTTCAAGTCACATTTGTTTTGTTTGTCGGCTTCCAGGAGGGCGAGGTGGAGTAGATGGACGAGACAGAGGGGATAGGAGAGGGGTGCTGGGTTTGGTTGGGGAATCCAAAGGGCTATCGCTCAACGGTATGGCAGCAAGAGCCATTGCTAAAGGCCTGGGTGGAGCCTGTGGTACGATCCACTTTGGCGCGGTCGAAAGAACCCTCCAGGCTGGGAGGGATTTGAAATGCAATTGGGGGTTCGTTTTGTTGTATATCTTGATGGCAATCTCCGGCCAATCGGTCTCCACAGTCCCACTTGGTGGGTTGTGTTGGACTTGAGCGTATATCACGGAGAACTTGAGTGTGGCTGTCTTCAAAGACGCCCATCTACAAATTAGAAAAAAAAACATATTGGTATGATTGGTTGGGATGGAATCGGTCAAAAAGAAACTCACCTGATTTTGACCGACTTGAAATCCCGGTGTACCAATGGCGAGATCGCATTGAAGCAATTCGTGACGTTCAAAAAAAAAGAATCCCCAGACTGGTTGGTGCCAGTCTTGGGTTGCTGGCTGACATAGAGCCAAGCCTCCGCTAGCGTCTCCTCTTCGGATGGAGACCAGTTGGCAGACTTGGTCTTTTTTGGGATTGTAATACCATCGATCTTGGTTTTGTTTGCCTCCGTATCTTGTAAACCTTTGTTCGTTTCGGGTTCTTCAATAACTTGACTCATAGTACTTTTAAAATTGAGAAGACGTAGATTTAATTTTTTTTTGAATGTGAATTTTTAAATTTGAATTTTCAATTTGATTGTTTGAAGATGGTGTCAACCGTTTGGAAAACGAAAATCTGGCTTACAGATGGCTTTACCAATTCGGTAAAGTTTTGGTATAGGTCCAGTAAATTTACTGGACCTTTACAGAATCCTACCAATTTTTTACCGAATCGGTACGTACCGATTCGTGTTTTAGACACGATTGGGGAATTTGGGGCTCGGTACGGTAAAATTTACCGTACCGAGGTCGTTTACCAAAATGACTGTGGATGCTCTAAATACTGTAAAAAATTACAGGTTGTATTACATATGATTCACTCATTCAGATGAGCTGTTATCTGAGCAGCTCGGTATGTACATGATAACTCCAGACTTGCCTATCCTGGTGCACATATGTAGTGTGGGTGCTATTGCTCCAGTGTGCAGTGATCAATCCTTGATGACCAATAATACTTCCAATCATTTTCCCCAGCTCAATTCAAGGGCAGTTGTTTAATGTTTGCAGTGGAATTTGGAATACCTACCTTGAGCTCAGGCAAGTACTTCCATGGTTTGACAGGTGTTGCTTGAACAGCAGCTGGCGCAGCAGCAGCCTGATCTCCTGAGCTTTCAGATATAGTGGATAGTTCTTCAAATTTGTCAGTGACATGATCAAGTTTGCTAGGGAATACAAAAAAATCTCTGTTGTGTTTGTTGGACAAGGTGGTGAATTATGTGTCAACATTGTCAGATAAGTTGACAATATCTGGGCTGATCTTGCTAGACGAGCTTGCAGTTGAGGTCAATATCTTCTTGGTCCAAATAGCACCACAAGCATTGACCCTGGTGTGTTTGTGTAGTATATAAATCCACTTATATCAAAGCCATTGAACCAAATATGTAATCAGCACAAGGTTTGTTGAAGAACATCCAGGCTTCAGGCACAGAAAAGAGATACTGACACCTGTATGAGCAGAATCTCTCATGGAAGAGGTAGGACTACCTGGAAGGGCCTCTACCTGTTTGAATCACCATGTTAGCCAAAACAAAATCAAGTGGAATATGGAATGGAAAAGGTTAGACTATTCCAGAGATAGATTGCCTAGCCAATTTCCAGTGGTTTACAGATTGAAAGCCTCCTGTGCTTTCAATTTGATGAAAAAATCAAAGCCTGAGAAAAAATGTTGGTGTTTTTTTGCATTGCCTTAGGTTTTGTTGGGTGTTGTTGGAGCCTTACAGCTATTGGACACTGCTTATTTCCCAGAACTGGGAAAACCTCTCTGGCTGTCAGGAGAATGGGTTGCTGTTGGCTGTTTCAACTAGTAATCACATGTTAGTGTAACAATAGGAAGCCAAATATATCACACAAATATTCACACACCTCTGAGCCACAGCATGGTGTTAAATAGACATGCGCCAAGTGTGTCATTCAACTCCTTGCACAGCTACTGCACATTTTTTGGTTCCTTGGTTTTGTAGGCTTGTTATATGGTACATATGTGTTTAGAAAAAGGATCTGTTACTAAATCTTGGAGTCCAAATTTGATGTGTGGCAATTGAGCTATAGCCCAGAGCTCATAAATCCTTGCGCAAGTTGCATCCAAGTCACATTGGGGTCAACACATCTAAATGGATCTGGTTTCAATCTCTTGAAGAAGCTGAGACAGATACACTACTCTACCCTACCAGCCATGTAGCACACATTGTAGCTGCATCCGCTTTTGGAAAGTTTCCCTAGAGGGTAGCGTACTGAAAGCAGCTACGCTGCGCTATGCGCTACCGTAGGTGGTTTTGCACCACTAAGCTACACCACAGGGCCAAAATCTCTTCAGCAAGATGATTCTTGGGAAACTGAGTAGTGTAGGTAATACATGAGCCTGGCTAGCTGCTCTCTCAGTGTGGCCCTTGAGGTGACAGTGCGCAATGGAAACATGTGACTGTATAGATTGAGTGGGAAAAACGGACCTGTTCACCGGGTTGATTCACTCCAATGAACTCTGCTGCATATTGTTCCGCTTGTTTGTACTGGTGATGCAAAAGTTGCGAGAATGTCCATTACAAGTATTGGACATAAAAGGTAAAATCTGAACAAAGAAATATCCAAGATGACACTGAAAAAGATACAAGGCATCAAGATTATTGTCAAGAGTTATACAAAGGAAAAGACGATGTAAGTCCAATGATTGATGGGATGTTGCGTGCTTATGGAGTCCCAAAGAAAGACAAAAGGTTCTTCACAGCATAAGTGAAGAACATAGAGTAAGAAGAGAAACAATATGTCCATGACTGCTCAGACGGATGGAATCAGGATCAGAGAGGAAAGCAAAGTGAATGGAACGACATCACATCACGATACAATTCTTCTTCTTTTGTCCACTCCCGAGGCTGACTCGACGACGATGGGTACTCCCCGACCCCGTCGAGCCTTGTTGATTGCTGGGAACTGGAGTACTGGATGTTGCAGATGAAACTTGGGGTTGAGGAGCAGGTTGGAGGGAAACTCGTTTAATGGGACCTTGTGGCCGCCGTGACACCTGTGACGAATTGGAGAATGGTTCAGATTGGACACCTGCTCTTGATTCTTGGTTCCGATACTCTTCTTCTTGTAACTGTTGCGCGCAAAGCAAACTATACATAGCAATCAAAAGGTCTGAACAGACTCTGAGATACATTGTTGCGGCTATAATGAAAGACATACTCGTTGTTGACCTGGTTAGGCTCCGTTATCTGGTGGTGTGGAACAATGTGTCTGGTTGGCGGACCACTGGTGACATGTTGACCAGATTGACGCGAAGGGGGTGCTTTGAGGCGACTTCGAGTCAGGTTCCAATCATAAAACTCACTCATACCGCCCTCGACATCTTCCAAACTTTCCCATACGATATGGCGCTCGTTCAGAAACGATATATCTGTTACCAGTCCAAAGAGTTTGGGAACTCCACTATCATCTTCATTGGACATGTGCTGGGACTGATTCTCTAGTTCGGCCTGAGCAAGACTTTGAGAGATCGCGTGAACCTCCAACATGGTCTCATGAGAGTAATCAGGGTCCATCTGCTCAGGTGGAGGTGGTAGAGGGGGGTGGAGGGGAGCAAATGGAGCAGGTGAGATGACCGGGCGCCGATACAGGACTGAAAGATGCGAATTTCGAAAGAAAGCAGTGAGAGAATCAGGAGCCAGACCGGATACGAGTTGGAAGAGTCCAAAGAAAGATAGCTGAGTACTGCTGGCATCCAGAAACCGACGGATTACACAAGCTAAAATTCGTAGAAAATCACAACATAACCAATAAGTGAAGGTCATAGGTTCATGAGAGACCATTGATAGAGGGACACATACCATCATGAATAGCTTGTTTCTCTTCTGTAGTCGTTTCTCTACCGGCGTCGCCTTCTTGAGGTTTTTGAAGCAGATCTTCTCCAGCCACTACTGCTTCAACCGCTTTGTCGTAGTCACCGCATTTCATTAGTGCATCCCATGTATCCTGATCTTGCGGATCCGCAACCCAGCCATGCACCAAGGAGACACCTGCTGAACTGAACAATGCAAGTTCACCCGATCCAGGTCCAAAGCCATCAATTGAACCGAATCTTGGATTAAGGTCGAGACCAGTGCGAGAGGATGGGATGACTGAAAGAGCGGTGCTGAGATTTGTGGGATCAGAGGAGTGACGGACCAAGTAATCGGCCAAGACGGAGGAGAGGGTCTGGAAGGAAATGGATGTACGATCTGAAGGTCCAGGAAGAACAATTGAGCCCCGGAGCAAGAGAATGTTGCAAATAGCCAAAAGAGAACATGGTCCATTGGTATTTTGCATGATCTAAATAACAAGAAGGGGTCAAAAATGATGACAGTAATGTGCGCAGAAGTCATGTCATCATGAAATTATGTCTAAAATCAGACTTACAATAGATCTCGATTCGGGATTTGATCCAGAAGGAGGAAAGGGCGGCCAAAGAATTTTTTTGATTAACCAGCGCTCGTCAGTCTGAAGAGGTGAGCTGATGCTAGGGCCACAAGCTTGATCGTTCTGAGATGGTGTGGATGGTGTCGGAATTGGTAATTGTTGACTCTCGCTGGATGGCGCCTCCGATTTGACAGCAGAGGGCAAGTGTTGAGGCTTAGTAGTTTGTTCAACCGCATCCGAGTTTGGTTCGTTGGTGCTGCCGACTGAGGATATCTGGTTAGTTGATTTGTTTTGTGTTTCTTGAGTGATGTCCGATTCATCCTGTTCTTTTGATGTGATGATGCTCATTGCATTTGTCGTAGTGGATGAAGGTCAACAAGGGTCAATCGCGATGAGCTTCAAAGTTAAATCAATCCAAATGTATGCGTTGCGGATCAGTGCGCGAATCCGCAAGACTCTTTGGCGGACAGGGCGGAGACCAAGACGCCAGAGATGCCCTGATCCTGCCCCGAAGGCTCCTCGAGGCGCCAAGAAGAGGCATTGTCACGCAGGACCGATGCATACGCGCACCAGGCTGCTCCGGGGCTGGAGAATCAGATACGATACTATGAAAATAACCCAAGCTCAGCTGACATCTGGTCCAATATTCCTGTCTTCTGGCACTCTTGCTGCTTGGTCCTGCAGATTCGGATCTCTTATCTCCAAGTCGCTTAACGAGCTGCTTCGCTTTCATTACACCTCCTAATATTGGGGAGGTTGTCGGCAACAAAGGCTGATCGGTTGACCACATCCCTTTTGACAAAATTTGTCCTCCAACGTCTGGCTATCTTCACAGATGATGTCTCGGACGCTTTGTGTTGATCAAATTAATTCCAAGCTGGGGTGTTAGCCTGATTTGTAACTTGAGCAAATGGATGCAAGACCAATTGAGATGACATGTGATGTAGCCCAAGTTCGATTGACTTCTTCAAAACAAAGGAACACATCACTTAGCCCGATCAATCATGAGAGATTCTTATGTGAATCAGATGACAAATGTAAGGAGGTCCGTGGGCGATTCATACGTCCTTTCACGCACTTGCCCTTCGTACCCTGTTTCACATGTAGAGTGATTTCTGGGGTCATCGTCGACCATTTCAGTCACAAATTCGATCTGAGACTGTGAAGAGGGAAGCGGTCTGGAGCCTACAAACTTGTTCATACGTGGAGAATTCATTTTTCCTTTTCCTGAGGCCCTTTCAAGGAATCAAAGAACGCTTGACCGATGAGCTCCATCAGCTGCTCCCACGGAAGGTGTGTACCCTTTCCCCTGGACGCAGCATCGGGGAGAACATTCGGTCACATTGCGATATGTGAGACATGCGTTGATCAGAGTCACGGAGTGCATACACATCCGAAATGACTAATTTTTCCCCCAGTGCAGGCCATGCTTCTGTTCTAAATCTATCCGTTCTTTTAAAGACTAACAAAGTGAAGGCCTCGACTCCATGCAGGCCCTTGCTAACTGCTACGACATTGACCTCATCCTCTCTGGATGCTTCTTGTTTAGTCTGCACGGAAGTTCGGAACCAGTTTGGGTTGATTTTCTGAGTTCTAAAAATACTGCGATCGTGCTGGGGAGCGGTGCATGATTTATGTTTTGCTATGTACATACAGGGTCATGGAGTGTACAGGAATGCTCAGCTGAGCTGAAGATTCCTTCAGTTACTATTTTTTCAGCCTCTGTCCCCTGTTTGACCAGTGGATTTGAAAACCAGGGCTACGGAAGTTGATGATGACAACTTACTCCGCACGGGATCGATGTCAGCGTGATGATCCCCCACTCATTTCAATTTTGATGGACAACGGATTCTGCGCTTTTTGATCTTTCTTCATTTCGATCGTTCTGCATTTGGCCAATCAACCAGTTCTAGACTTTATAAAATCCCAGTCTCTCTTTCATCACACCTTTGTCCACCTCCCATCTACCCCGCACCCAACATTATCATTAACCTCATCATAAAGATCTCTAGCTTGATACGCTTGATTATCAAATCCGCAGCATTCATAAAATGTTAGTACCTCTTCTTACCCTGAGCGTAAATCTAGTCCCTCACACATCTCGAAATCGTATTGCAGCCAATTCCCTATCACATTTCACAAGATGGGCAACATACTTGAACACACATCATCTGCCGCCCATCGAGCAACCCCTGTCAGTGCGGCTCATGCTCCCTCTCTCCCCTCGGACACCTCTCCAAAGTCTACCACTTCCACGGAAGAAGAACCGCTAGTTCTGACGCCCGAAGAAGTTGAGGCCTTGCGTCGCTACTCAGCTTCGGTGAAAAACTTCAGTTGAGCTCTTACATTTCCCGTTTCATCTTGTTCCTTCCCCACCCCACACCATCCTCGAGTAGTCATTGATATTGTATTTGCTTCTGAATAGCCTATCGCTTGTTCGAGAACTTTAAAGACGAACTCGAACGTCGTGAACAAAGCCGTTCAGCCACCCCTCCTCCACCGAGAAAGTACCCAAGACGGACTTCGCCCTCGATGCAATTCCCCGAAGGTACTGGTCTTTAAAAATCAAGGAATATCCCGTCTCGGTCAATTTTGATGTTATTTTACTTGCTTGGGTGACCGTGTGTTTGTATGGTGTAATTGTTTAACAATTTTGGGCAACTTGGGCTTTTGATATTCTTACTTCGATTCTCTAAAACTTGACATGGCCCCTCGTAGAAGATTGTCTCCTTTTTGTCGCCTCTAATTCATGTTTGGCAGATGTATTCCTTACATGCTTCTTTTTACCGAAGCTATTGCAATGGGCACACGACGGACATCCTTACTTCCGTACGTTGATCATTTCCACAAAAAACCTTAGACATGAGCGCACCGTATCCCCCGTTTGCATTTTGCACATAGTCCTAGCGCGAGTCTGCCATTTATGTTTCTCAAAATCTGGCATCATATGAGGTTCTTCTTTCTCCTAACACTTTGTTGGTCCTCGAAGCAGTTAATCGAATTTGTGGCTGTCTACACTATATAAGTTTCTTCGAGGATTTTACCTTGCAATGCTTCTACATCTGTTGGAAGGGTACAATGAGTTGGTAACGCTTAAAACCGATCACTCACTCAGCATGTATGCTCGTTTATCTTGAGTTTCGAGGTGAATTGTGAAGTCAATGCAGATCTAGGATGAGAAGTCAGATGAAAACAGCGATGGAGTGTAATCCGATAATCTTCATCTTCTGTAGTACTATAGCTTTTACTCTCATACTTCGCATACACCTGACACAGGCTCACTGTTGACCATGACATCATCGGTCAAGAGCAGAAGCTTTAAATAAATTTGATTGACCATTTTACTTCTGAGTATCAAAGCTGAGAGTCAATCAGTCAGTCATAACTAGTTCCTCACCGTCATCGTCAATCGATCATGAATCAGACTCATTTGCATCATTCGAAACGAAGGCAATCCTCAAGTTCTCTAGCGCATGGCTCCAAATCCCTTAAATTGAGTTCGCTTCCTCGTCGAGCTTACTCTCTTGCTCAGGGTAAACAAAATATGCTTGGGCATTTGAATCACACACGTGTCACAAGCTTGACCGCATGTCGGTGAGTAAACTTCTTTTGGTGGCCTTAGGACTGAGGCAATCGCGTTGACTCGTGAGCAGTCCGTCTGTTCCGTCTTGCGAGCCATGTTGCGACATGACGTCTAGCTCGCCGACTTCAACTACAAGTGATCAGAATCTGGGGAAGAGCCCTCCACTGCCAGATCATCCAGCGCAAGCCCTACCAAATTCGTGTACCCCACATAGTGAGGGGTCGGGAAACAAAAGTCACGGTGCTCTTTGTGAAAATCGGGCATCCTGTGATAAAGTAAGTGATACATGCCATGGCCAGCGGGGTCTTCGTTTTTCGTAGCAGAAGCCAGACATTTACCCCTTACTCCTATCGAAAGCTTGAGACGACCAAATTCAACCTCATCGAAGATCCGATCATTTCAAAAATCCTGACACGCGCAAAACCATTGAAAGTACGTGACCTTCATTGAGCTCTTTTAGTTCGTCGCCAATGAGTCAGGTGGCGAGATAGTATTTGACAAGCTTTTAGATTCCTTTCCGCCTTCACCCTTTGTAGTATTTGCCAGATAAACGGGTCCTGAGTACTACGTTAGTAGAACGCTGCCATCGGACCACGCCATATGGTACTTTGACCGCTTTGCAGCGCAAATCATCGACAATCATCGGTCGCCGTACACAATTGTGGAGCTTGCGCAGATGGAAAACTGACCCTCGTGCGGGTATATTGAATGTAATAGATCAGTCCCTGTGCATCAGAAGACCAAGTGATTATGATCAAGAGAGCCATGGCGAGGGGCTTGAGGTGAATATGATTGAAGAGAATGATGAACCTCATAAAATTCATCGACGTGAATCTCTGGAGGAATCTCCGTCGAGGAATGGAGATCATGGAGAGCGGTCAAGCGAACATGAAGTCCAAAGCCGCGCCAGTGTGGACCTCTCCGAATCAAGTCTCTCAAGTTTGTCCAGTTCAGAATCTGAAGAGTCTCACTTTGAGCGTAGTCAACCAGCCGGCAAGCTCAGAAAGGTAGCGGTGACTAGCGGTACACAGGCGGAAATTCAGATGGCCAAGCGTAACCCAGGCCTAAGGAATTCTTGTGACGGCCAACCGCCCGTGTCTCGACTCAGTCACTCTCTTTCCGCAGACTCGAAAACTCGCTCATCTTCAAGGAAGCAGGAGGTCTCAGATGACGAGTCAGAATCAGAGGTTCAGAGACAAACATCAAGCTGTCCCAGAAAAAATAGGACATTCCTTCAAAAATCTGTATTAACGAGTCGGCAATTAAATAAGTCATTTCCGGCTGCTTTCAAATCGCCGATGATCAATTCAACTAAAGACAAAAAATATGCAAGAAGTACAACAGAAGCCAGATCACTCATCACCAGGCATGATGACAAAAAGGCGAGTCAAGATCCTTCGAAATTGAAAGGGATCCTCTTGACCAAAAAAGTTGTCGAGTTGGAACATACTTTGACTCTCATGATGGACGCGGAAAGGATTCTGAAGACCAGTGACATCCAATCTGTTATGGAAGCGAAAAACAAGTGGATGTTGGTTGGAAGGCAGGTCATCTCACTGGATATTCGCTCAATTCAATTCTGGACGAGTCGTACAAGGCATAAGTGACTTTTCATGGAAAAACTCTTTTTGATCATGAGAATAATGGCAAATCTTACGTCCCCGCTGCTGGGTCATTTTTCGCTGCAGGAACGCCGCCGAGTATCTTTTCAAAGTCAGTAGAGGAGCTCGCTCAAGCACTCAGACTGGTAGAAGTGGAGGTTACGAGGCTCCAACTACCACACCTTGGGGAGACACGTGGGGATTTATGGCACCCGTTTCTGACGCTGCCCCAAAAAATAATGAACAAGAAAAACTAGAGATCTCTCAGCGTGACTATGTTTCAGAGGATGCTGCTGATGATTTGCCGGATGATGATAGCTTATTCGCAGAAAACTCAATCAGAAAATACGATTGTTCTGGAGCACTGATTGATGGGAATGATAAGAGTGTCAAAAGTACTTCGAAGTCGATAATTAGAGAGTCAGCCTGTGCCTCGACGATCAACTGTGCGCCGCGTACTTCTAACTTAGGAAACATGATGCAAGACATGGGTATCGAGTTAGTCATTGAAATGTGTGGCCATAGGCATCGAAAAGCAAATCATTGAATTTTGGACTTTGCATTTTACAGGCCTTCGGCGCTTGGGTGGGATAGCGAGGAAGAGGATTGGAAAGACTGATGTCAGATTCCTCAGAAAATGCGATCATTACAGACCGTAAGCTTGATCTCAATGAAATATGATAAGATGCCTCTTGTGTTGAAATTGGTAGAGGATTTCACTCGTCAATGCTCTACTGATTATTCTGATATACACTTCACCGCGTTTCTCTAAGTTTAGAGGTGAGGATCTGAATATACAAACCGAAGATAGGATAGGATGATGATCAGCATCGACCTCGCATTTAATTATCTACACCGGCGACGAAGGGCAGGTTTATTTTTGAGCCAAGAGCACGGCAAGGCGGCTTTGATGGGTGCATTTTTTCTCAAACGGTTTTGTTTTGGGTACTTTCTTCATCCAATTAGAAGCTCAGGAAGCTTGTTAAATCTCAGCATGTCTTTCACAAGACTTGAACCACATCACGGAACAAATCATTCCCAAGCATCTTGCTTCCGCTTCCACAAAGGTGTAGAACACCTATGGTGATCGGTATTGCGGTGCTGATCAAAAATTAGGAAGAGTGACGAACCCATGACCTCGCTTTCAGGGAGCTCCCTCCAACGATTCTTATGATGAGATTTGTATTTTACCACAGGCTAGATCTTCTAACTCTCTTTGAATAACCTGGCCATTGGAGGTAGAAGCGGCAATCTCAATATATGGAAATTCCCTTCCCATCTCTGAAGCTGATATCGCAATCAAAAACGATGGAGACCACAGTCAAGATCATGTTTTCAATAAGTCCAGCGTGCAGCGGCATTCCTGGGATTCAAGTTCTGAGTTCATCAGGCATGATTTTGTTACACATCGTCGGATCATATCGTCTAGCTTTTCAAACAATTGTGCGCATTGATCAAAAAAATGATTTATTCCAGACGTGTTCATATAAACCACCCAGACCTCGAATCATTTCTATCCTAGCCTTTTCAGTTTGATTCCGGAGGGGATGATCAATTACATGGCTTATTCCTCTTTGGCTACAGGCCAAGGCACTGTATTATGGTTTTACAGGGGTTCATCTTGAGCTGAGGTTGCAGACATGAAGTGTTCGTCTGTATTTCATTTTCCTTTTTTTCATTCATCCATCTTCCATTCTATATACTCATTTTTCGTCTTTCTGTCTTTTGAGATCCCAACCAATGCCAGCTAAGAAGGGCCCCAATTCCCAATGGGCCGACTGGATTGCCGAAGAAGCTGAATTAGCTTCTGGGAAAGGCTCGCGAGCAGCGGATAGTTACAACAAAGCAGCACGCGCTTTACGTGCATGTCCACACCTTCTCAATCATCCGAAAGAGGCCAAGGGACTAAGCGGAATCGGAGACAAAGTCGTTGCTATCATCACCCGGCGGATGGAGAAGATATGTCGAGACGAAGATATACCTTTTCCTCGGCAAGGTCTTTGAATACCGACTTCTTCATTTTGATGTGATACCTGCTCACTAAAAAATTCGAATCATCTTGTAACAGTACCCCTCAAGGAGCCTCAGGCAGGTCCTAGCGGGACAAATTCGCGGAGAAGAAAGAAGCCAGACGCCCTCACAGCCGAAGAACTCGCTCTCGACGACCCATCCGAAGAAGAACTACCTGTCCAAGCCAAGAAAGCTCGAGCTACCAAGCCGTACACCCCCAAACCTCGAGATGGAGCTTGGGGAATCCTGGCCGCACTATATAGTTTCTGCGAACCATTGGATCAAAAGAAGTTTAGCAGTCGCGAGACGATCATCGAGGCTAGTCAGAAGTACTGTAATTCGAGCTATGAATCCGACGTGGATGGCAAGAAAGCAGCTTGGAACTCCGCCATGTCAGTCCAGTTAACAAACAGCTTACAAGAAATCTGATCATCGAGATTTTCTTTGCTTTTTTCGCTAGTGCCATTTTGAAAAAGCATCAGCTGGTGGTTGTGCACGCTACACTTCGACCGATGAAATATGCTCTCTCCCGTGCGGGATTCGAGCTGGCTACTGCAATCGCGGCGACAGAGGGAATTCCGCTCATCGAGCTTGTTGCTGAGATCTGTGCTGTTGAACCTCCAATGCCTCCAGTACATAGGAGCCCCTCACCACCCACCCTACTCAAGCGAAAGTCTAGCGTAGACGCCAGTAGTCTACGCTGGATCGAAAAGGTCCGAACTAAGTCTGAGCGTATAGACCTCGATGACGACCAGTGGGAGGCCTCGCTAATCTTAGGTGCGAGTCAACCAACAAGCAGCAATCAGCCTCAGGCTGCTTCTCGGAAGCCCGCAACTACAAAGTCTCATAGCGCACCGCAAGTTCCACAAAAGCGAAGTCACGCGGATTCGGTAGATTTGAAGGTCAAGCGGGCGGCCACAGGTGCACTGGCTCACGTATATCGCGAGCCAGACCCGATGCCATCAACTGACTCGCTTGGCACTTTGCGCTTCCAGTTCTCTTATCTCGACAAAAGTAAGCGTTGACGCCGACCTTGTCGTTCGATTTACTGCAATGTTTTGTTATGTAAAACTGATCAGCCTTTCATCGGGGTCTATAGATGATGTTCGCGTCAGGACCTTGAGAGAGGCTGAAGTGCGGCATACTGACGAGGAGGACCTTTTCAAAGTCGAGTATTGTACGCGCCAAAGACTTCATCCGTTCAAGATCAAGAGCATAGTACAGGAGGCTCGACTAGAACGTGCTCTTGGGCCCGAGGGTGCGACCATGATGGGTTGGTTAAGGAAAGAAAAGACAATACCGATATGTCCGGGATTTGTCGAAGCTTTGGCCAGCGTGAGCCAACCTAAGCCTCTTATCGGGCGTGCGATGGGCGCGGATAGGTTACCGAAAGACAAATCTACAGGTTCGTCCAGATCGAAGACTAAGGAGTCATCAAGCCGAGGCGAGTTCGGAAATCCTACAGTTTCGGTTCCCCGCTCGGGGACTCATCATGACAACTCCTCGCTACAGACCTTGCCATCGACCAGCTCAGCACCTCTCACTCAACCTACCCCATATACCAGTTTGTTGCAGCAAAGTTCGAACCAGAAGGATGAACAAGCCCGTAGGCCCATCGACCAAGCTCCTCGACCTCGACCTCGCCCCTCGTTTGCGACTGCGACCACCCTGCCAACTGGCTTAGCCAAGCCTAGAGCCTCAATAGGAACCATGGGCATGATTGCCATGACGGTCCAACCTGAAACTTGGCCAGCTGGCTCCTACACTATTTCGCTTATCATCGATAACCGTGAAGTCAAATCGAAAGGTGACCGAGCTGGGATTTATAACCTTTGTGTGACTAAAGCCCATGCGCTCAATAAACGAGAGTCCGAAACAATAAAAGTTGAACAAAGGGCCTTGGCTGTTGGTGACGCAATATGGATTGCAGTACATAAGGCGACCGGGAAAGAAGTCGTGCTGGATAGTATCGTAGAACGGAAGAGGCTCGATGATCTCTGCGCCAGTATATTAGACACTCGCTATCACGAACAAAAAGTGAGTCTCGTAATAGAGAGTAATTTAAATCTATGTGTAAACTGCGAAGTTGTTACACTCACTTCGGTTTTCAATTTCGATTGCCATACCATTTTTGCTGACGCGTTATTGTCTCTTTCCTGTGATGCGCCTCCAAGGCAAGGCTGATGAATTCCGGATTGAGGGATAGGATCTACTTGGTAGAAGAGTTCAATTCTCAAGCCAATCGAGCCCAGTTCGGAAAACAGATTGAGACTTCTAAAGTTGAGATGATGATCGTGAGCGACTGCCATCTTCATGAGACAGCTGACTGGAAAGCTTCAGTGGATTATTTAATGATGAGAACAGAAGTCTTGAATATGTTACACAAGGTATGTATCTTCTCCATATCACCAATTTTAGAAGATGACTTTTTTTATAAGCTCACACCTTCCAAGCATCCGTGACCTTCTGATACTGACGAGTGGATTGTCTTCACAGACGATTGACTTATCAGTCATACCCGACCGACATATTGACCGAAAGAATTACTTACCCCTCTTGACACAACTCCGATTGAATAAGCCAGATCTGTACTGGGTGACATCCTATTGCGTGTTCGATTCCTTGAATGATAAGTCGAGCAATCTGACTATTAATAATATCTGGGCTCGAATGATCAATAGCGTCAAAGGGATGAGTCCAGAGAAGGTTTTGGACTTTGTACAACGTTGGGAGTCACCCCGAGTATTTTGGGAGGAGTACAAAGTTCAATCATTGAATCAAAAATCTATGAATACCCGACCTGAGAATTGGATTGAAGACGAGATGGCTAAGACATTTCGAAGGATCGGACCAGCACTCAGTGAGAAGATTTGGAAGATCTTTAATGAAAGAGCGTACGGAAATCTGAAATAGAACGCTACACGCATCTCTTACTGTCTTTTAGTTACTCCTAGACATTAATAAATCATCTTTTTGCATCCTTTGGAATCTTGGAGGCCTGTTCTATTCAAATTTTACAACTACATCACTAATCCCTTATTTGTTCTTGTTCTGTTTCTTTTTCTTTTTCGTTTTTTTGTTGAAGATCTTCCTTATACTCAATCCTGAATAATCCTTAATATTTCCGCAAATCTGTTCCAATTCCTTTCTGTAGCTTTTCTTGATGCTCTTCCTGGATGATCATTACAATATGTGCAATGACTTGAATAGATAACTTATCATGTGAGTTCAGGTCAATCCATATGAAATTTGGGATGGTGGGTGTTCCAAGACCTCTCCAGTCAGTTGTGGTCAGATTATTTGATAATTTGGTGTCAGTACTTCAGTATCTACCAACGCGGTGGGCATATTACAACATTTAAAAAGGAGTCAAGCAAAAAAGTGTTCCACAACCGGGAAACTTGGTGGAATGGATTGATGACCGAGTTCAAGATCGGCAAGTTTGTTCACCACCTCAAGGTGTGTGAATCCAACCAAAAAACAAAGGGTGAGGCATTATGAGTACATACATACAAGGCCTCTGTCAAGTCTATGTAGCCGCAACTATCTCTGCTCAGGTGATATTTAGAAGGAAAAATCAGTACAAAGGGGAGAGAATATGAAGGCAAAACGCCTGGGGTACTTCATTCAGGCCATAAAGATGCTTGGAGTCATATGAACTGACACACATTCCCTTTTACTAGTCTCTGGAAATCTTTTAGTGTTATAAACTTGAAAAGTCTTCCGATTTGACCAAGATTGCCACATGGCAATCTGGATACCCGGAAAGCTTCTCAACTTGATTGAAAGCTAACTTTGAAGATCACCTGGGCTGGTATTGACGTGGTATCAACATTTGAGCCAGACTATGTGTACCCTTCTTGTGCTCACCATGATTCATTCTTCTTATAATGTCGGAATCCTTGTTCAGGATACACATGAGTCCTCAAGAGTGATATTGGTTGATCTTCAACATCTCACAATATTTTGGATTATATACTGGAGCTTTAGAACAATCACAGCCAATCTGGGAAGCTTCACAAGGAATTTCCAATTTGTCAACACCCAGGGAAGAGCTAGAACAGCAAATGTATCGGATATAAACCTACACTACCTGAAGGGATGATGAATGTGGTCTAACAGATATCAATGTGTATATCAGATTTTGGCACTGAAAAATTGGACCCTGAGTGATCTGGTACATTAACAGGGGGCCAAGCATTACTCAGGTGCTCTCTTCCATACAAGAGATCTTTGGAGATCTTCCTGCAAGGCATGAAGACCACACTGTTTATTGACGGATTCCATACTGAAAATAGGTGGCTTAGATTGAGGTGCAAACATTTTAATTCAAACAACCGTTCCTTCACTGAATTTCACCTCGTATGTGTTCAAGGTTAAGCTGGATGTAAGATGTGCCTGTTGAATCGAGTATATATATACAACGATTGATGAAACTTGTTGCTATATTCAATTGAAGTTTTTGGTTTAGATGTATTTCGTCAACTTCATCCTCCAATCAAGTTTGTACAAAAAGCAGTTAATTCATGATTGAGTCTAGTTTATCTGAAAGCAGTATTGATGATAACAGGATGAAAAGCTCGATGAAAATGAGATAAAAATAATGTGATGTTGAAGCAAAGAGAGCTAGACGGTGGAGTCTTTATCGGAACCTAAGGGAAGAAAAATAGATTCAGAAAATGAATTGAATCTGTTCATAAGATTTTGAAGATACTGACATTCGAATGTATGCTAATAGTAAAGCCCCACTAGAAGCTACTGTACCAACAACGTATTGAAGACTGAATGATCAGAAGACAGGTTAGAATAATTTGAACGGCGATCAAGATGAACCCAAGTCAAGTCGATGACTTACATATTGAATTTTACACTTTCCATCGTGGTACGTAGATTGCCGATTTCACCTTCGATTCGAGTATCCACTTCTCTAATCTTTAATTCACGTAGACCCAACTCATCACGTATTCTACCTTTTTCTAAATTAAGATCTAACCTAACAGATGCTTGAGTACGAGTCTAAGATACAAATGAAATCACAAAAAAGGTTAATGAGGTTATAATTTGAATGATGGTATGGGTGATTTGTTTTGTAGAAAAAAAACTCTTACAATTTCTTCTCTTAATCTTTGTTTTAATTTTTCTAATTCACTTAAAAGTCTTTCATTTTCTGACTTGAGTAATGCAAAATCTTGTTTTTCTACTAATTGAATTTCAGATTTAAGTTTTGCAAAATCAACTCTTTGAGTATATTGTTGCTAAATCAAATTTACAAACAAAAAAACATTCATCTCATCAGAATCATCATTATCACATCTAAGCTCTTTTTAGAAAAAAAAGAATTTACCTTTTCGATTTCATTTCTAGTGACTAAACCAGTGATTAAACCTTTGATAGATTGATCGATAACTTGTTCAATAGCTAAAATTAAACCTTCTGCTTGATCTCTTGAAAGTCCATCTTTTTGTAATTGTGTAACAAATTGATGACTATCGAAATGAGCAGATTGATTGATTTTTGAATCGAAGAAAAACCTTTTCTAGACAATATAATCAAAATAAAAGAGATTAATAAAACATCAATTATCATTTGTATTGGATTATTGAATTGATGTTGAATTTTAAAGTGAGACAGTTAGTTTGAATGAGATGGTACCTTTTTTGATTGGAGATTGATTTGATGGATTGTTTGAACATGATTGAGAGATTCTTTGGATTGATAAATAAAATGTAAAATGGTGTTGATGAAGTCTCAATCAGTTTCAATCAAACTGTGCTTTCGGAATCAAAACTGTTGTTTTTGATTTACATTTCGAGAATGTAGTTGAGATTTTGAGAAATGTAGTTTGGATGTTAAATTTTAAAGTTTGAAGTGTATTTTTTAAAAATTCTTGTTGACCATAATTATGGAATTTAGTTTACCAACTCATTCACTAAAAGGTAAGCTTCATCCATTCTCATTCTCCACAAAGTAAACTAAACCAATCAAACTGATCAAAAGGTTCTTGATTCTTGAATCATTTAGATTTCACGGCTGTACTTAAATGTTTCAAATCCTTCTCAGATCAAGTGCATTTAAATTCACTTGAAGATTGTATGAAATTATCAGCTGTTTCACCAACTCGATCAACTTATGCAGTAGCTAATTTTCATAAATCGTACTTTGATCATTATCATTTACATTCAAATCAATTAGGTATCATTGAAGTTCTAACTAAAGTGAGTTTAAAATCTTGTAAACCCATTCTAAGATTCATTATCACTAACATTGATTCTTGAAACCCCTTGTTAGCCATTATATAAAATTTTGTCACAAAAAACTTTTCATGCATCAATTGAATCGTGTCATATTTCGATTCAAACTGATCAAAAATCTAGTAATCTTGTCAAAAGAAGACATCAGAATTCAACATTAGATCCAACCACTTCTACCAATCGAATCAAAATTCAACTTTCCCTATCAGTTGGAATCATTAAATCATTTTCATTACAATTTTCAACAATTTCAAGATCACTAAACCCAATTGATATTAGATCTTTGAATAGTCCAAATTATTGGATTTCTCCTTCAAATCATCTCAAACAATGGATTGATCATTTTATTACTCATCCCAATTTAATTGGAAATTCAAATCATGGTTTGAATACCAGACAAGCTTTGGAATCTAACGAGGAACTTAGTTTCTGTTTTCATAGTGATGGTAAAATTTTAATCAAAACTGTGAATTTATCGGATGATTCTGATCAAAGTATTATCGTACCTAGAAGTCAGTGAACCTGTTTCAATTTCTCAATTTCTCACTTTCTCACTCTCTGAAATCTTTTATCATTTTTGCACATGTACTCATTCGAACTTCTTGTGACCTTGACCATCTTAACCTAACAAAAACAATGTAAAAGCGATCGATATCTTTTCAAAAGGCGCTCGTCAAGTATCTACCGTTTTAACAATCTCATCTAATGAATTTGAAGACTATCACGTCAATTTCCAATCACCAGAACCATCTACAACTCAACAAAAATCAACGCCTGAGATGATCATCATCACCATCTCAATGAAAGAATTTCGTTCGATTATAGAATTAGGTACCACAATTGATGCACCAGTAGACGCAGGATTTTCAATTGGCGGAAGACCATTTTATATTTCGATTTCAAATTCAGATGAAACGCTATCTTTAGACTTTATCTTGGCTAGTACTGGTGGTGAGGAATTAGGTGCATTAGATCAAATTAGGTCTGATCATGAACGGTCTGTTCATCCTTCGAGACCTGTAAATCAACCTGTAACCAACCAAGAAAAAGATCATAGAGCTTCAGTTTCGAATCAATCAAGAAATTCAATTATTAATCATCAACCAGTTCAAAGTACTCCATTCGCAGGTCCGTCAAGAAACAACGGTCTCTTCCGACACGAAGAACCAGATCCTGATCGAACAAAAATCAACGGTCAAGAAGAGATGGACAATGAGGATGAGATGAATGAATTAGACCAACTTGATTATGAACAATTGGAAGAGCTTGAGCAGCAGGCTATTCTACAAAGTCAAGCTCGTGATTCACATCGCTTACTATCTCAACAGTCAACTGCTGCAGCTGATGTGAGGTTAAGAAACAACGATCAAGGTGAGGACGATGATGCTGATCAACTCTTACCTACTCAAGATCCTGACAAAGCGTCTAGGTTACCAAAGGTTTGCTGTTCTCATTGTAATTTTTCTTATTTTCCGACTTGGGAGTTATCTACCCTGGACTATGTACTGACACAATTGAACTCCTTTTCAACTTGGCGAATTTCGTAACTTGATCACGTATGATTTATAAACATAACAATTTACTAGGGAAAATGGAGATTGTTTGATTGAGAATGTATGTAATAATATTTGAGCAATGGTGTTGTACATCCAGTACTAGTTTGTTAATAATTTAATGCAATCATTCAATCATGATCTTGCAAGAAATCATGATCATCGTTTTCATCTAGTTCAATACTCAAAACCATCAAGTTCTATGATCTTTCTGTGATAGTCAAGACGTATATTTAGCTCTGTTTTAGAAAAGCTTCCTGTGCATCACAATTCCTTCAATGGAGTGAAGAAATAGGTTTGAAAAGGTTTGATGTGAAAGTATCACCTCAGAGCACGCCCCGTAGTAAAAGATGATATCTATCAATTTGAACTACTCATGGTAATTGGTACTGGTGATTGGTACTTCATCCTATTGAATTGAAGGAATGAAAGGATTTGATATGAATTCAACTTGAAAGATTGGTCAGTTTTGATTGCATTCTATGCATATTTTTTAGTAAGATCTTATAAAAAGAGGCTTTTCTTGAATAGTTTGTGATCTGAACACGATCAACATCATGTAATCTTGATAAATTGGTAAGACAAAAGAACAGATGATCATCAAAAATCAATGCCCTTTTTTTTGATATAAAAATTCAAATGATTATAAAAAAAAACGACGGTACAACAAGCGAAGATGAAATGAATCCGAGTTACAAAAAAAAAGTTTGATGAAAGACAAGTTAGCATAAAAGAAAAAAAAATATTCAAGACAAGAGGTCAGACTGATAGAAAGAAAAGATCAAATTAAATGATCCTAGATGGTAAAACAAGAAATTGAAAGAAGAACAAGAACAAAACTAAATCAAAAGACGATTGAGAAGAAGAAAAATCAAATCAAATTCAAGAATGAAAACTGAAATTCATCAGTTATCTCATCAAATGAAGTCGGAAGATCATCCATCCACTTCCAAATTTTCTCATCTAATTTATGATCCCTTTGATGATGAACATCCTTCGATTCATTCGATGGACTTGATGAGAATTGATGACGCCATGCTTCTCCTAAGGCGGTGATCTGACGAGATTGACGGGCTAGGATCCGTTGGAGAGCGTCAGAAGTCACTCTACTTCTGGTCACCGGTGTCTTTTCCATTTGGATTGAAGGCACAAATGGACTTGAAGCGAATTTAGAACGCCAAACCTCGCATAGAGCCAAAAAGTGATCTTCTTGTGTTGTTAAGATCCTTTGGAGTGCCTCTGAGGTGGCTCTGGTTCTAGCGGTTTGTACAGGCGAATCATCTGTTGCATGTGTCGAAGAGGAGGTGAAGTATAACCTGGATGGTCGAGGATCTGATGCGTAGGATGATTCGGATGTGTAGAGGTAAGTATCGACGAATGATCTTCCGTCATATGGCGTCAAATCGCCAGCTTGCTTAATGTCCTATATATGTAACAGATTGATCAAATCATGATCAGTAAGAGTCTTGATGAGGAATATAATCAACCAGATCTCATCACTTACAACGTTTGATGCAAGTATTTGAAAGCTGGTAGTCATTGTGATTTAGTGAGATGATGAACGTTTTTTTTGAGTAAATTCAAAAGGTTCTGTTGGTCCAAAGTTTTAAATTTAAGATCAGATTGTCATCAAAAATTCTTATTGAATTCAAACTCACGTTATAAAAAGTTTGATTGACAGCTAGGATTTTTTTAAAAAAAAGTCAAAAAGATTTACGAAGAAATTGGGAAATTGGGGAGATGAGGATGATGATGAGAGAGTTTAAATATGAAAGAATGGATGATTTTGTTTGTTAAATAACTTGATCATGTTTAAGGAATTTGTTCCTTGTTCCTTTGAAAGGTCAAAGCTTCCATCAAGAAAAGATTGACTCCGTAGGACCTGACAGACAAGCTGAGCTCCCTAGCATTTTGACTTACAATGTCACCGGAAGATATTGTTGATCCAGGAACACAGATATTCAACCAAGCCTTCTTGGACCGCCCTTCCTCAAGAAAGAAACTAGTTCCGTTTTTGAAATCGACCGTTTCAGGTATCCTTATCTCCGTTGTGATTTTTAATGTGTCCCGTTCCTTTGATACAGTCAAACCCGAAAATCTTGCCACTTCCGGACTTTTGAAAAGTCCAGGAAGGACGTGCGCGACGTCAACCGGGCCTCACGGTCAGTACCGGCTCGCACTCCCGGACAGATGCTGGGCCCGACGCCGGCGCATTTAACCACCTACTGCATGCATAAATGTGTCGACGCCCTCTGGATGGACAGCCACGCGAACACCACGTTTATCGACCACGAACCAATTGCCAGGGTCCATTGGTCGTCTCCTCTGGTCAGTTTTCCCCCCAATCCATCCCTTAATTCTGGTTTTTTGTCCATCCCGCGATGGGATTTCGCAAGTACTCCGCTGACTTGAAGCTCGCCGCAACTCAGATGGCCCTCGAAAACAGACCTTTACACCGCAAAGACGCTTTTGAGCTACAGGGTGTCTAGATTGTCCGAGAGCTGGTGATCGGACGAAGACCCCAGATCTGGATGTGGTCTCCGCGTCCAAGGGCCGTGATATCCGCCCAGCATCTTGCAGATGCGGTGACGGTTTCCTACCCTGTTAAAATGTCCGGAGAGTGTCCGAGCTTGGAATCCCGAGGTGAAGTCCTGCTGAGCGCTCCGTCAGGACAACTGCTCCTCTGCAAAACAATCAGACATCACAGGGATGCCCGAGTGTCCTTGTCGTGTAGGCGATATCAATGAAGCTCTTCATCGGTCAATCTCACCCCGATCGATTGCCCGCTGGAAAGAACTATACGAGACCACGAACGAGGTCGTTCGAGACCCTGCCGACTACGAAATCCGTGGCCGACCTCACCTTCTATCCGACGAACAACTCATCGTATTACGGGACATAGTCCTTCTCAACCCCGATATGTTTTTGGATGAGGTGCAATCCAAGTTACACTTGGTTACTGGCGTCAAGGTGTCCACAACTACACTCGGAATTGAGCTGCATGAACGACTGGGCCTGTCATTGCTGGTCACCCGGGGCGTTCATCACAAACAATCCATTCGAGACCGTGCCGATTACATTAGGACTGTGGCGGGCATACCTCCTGAATATTTTGTTTTCATAGGTAAGTTTTTTTTTGATAATGTGTGAACACCTTAAATATATCCAACTTATGTGATTTCTTGGTCTTTAGACGAGTCTGGCGTTGTGGGGCGAGACGCCTTGCGTCCACGCTCATGGGCCCCCAGAGGCACACGGACGATACGAATGAAGCGGTACGCCAATGGTGATCACTGGACGATCTTGCCGGCGGTTAGTGAACAAGGTATGATCGCTGGTGTTGTTGTCAAGGGCGCGGTGGAACGGATCCATGTGGAGATGTTCCTTAAACGGCATCTGGTGGGTTCACTCCTTCATGATCTCTGTCTCGATTGTGCTGACTCAAGTGATGTCTTTGTTGATAGCTTCCTGTAATGAACCCATACCCCGCTCGAAACTCGGTGCTGGTCCTTGATAATGCTAAGATCCACCACGGAGGCAATATCGAAGCAGTGTGTCGTGAAAAGGGTGTGTTGTTAGTTTACTTACCGGCCTATTCTCCCGATCTCAATCCAATTGAGAAAGCTTTTGCGGCGATGAAAAAACGACTTCAAAGGGAAAAAGTGTGTCATTTAATGGAGGATAAACCAACATACTTGATTCGATTAGCTGGTAGGGTTATGACACGCAAACGTATGCAGCCGTTGTTGGTGAACAGTGGATACACCACTGATCACTATTGGAATCAGTACAACGAGCGTTTTGATAATTAGGTTTTTTTTTCTTTCTGGCCCTCTGACATTCCATTCAATGCCATATAGGCATTGAATGGAATATGTATTTTGTCTTGTTTCTCACTTCCTGTATGTCTTTGTGATTGCGAAATAAAGAATTATGGTTTGCCTCAGATTTTATTTGGCATATAAAAATTTTAAAAATTTTGCTCCCTAGTAAACTCACGTATACAACAAAATGAAAGGTAGAGCCCAGTGAGATGATCAGAAAAAAAAGAATTGGTGAAATCCGGTAAAAAACACTCTGTGTAATCTTCAGAGATGGTGAAGATTACACAGAGAGTTATTCTCTCAATAGCTCAGGTTAGACTCGTTGACAAACCTCAAATTTGGACATTTGAGGTTTTGGTCTCGGTGATGGTGATTTTCAAAAGGAGATCACCACATAGTCATTGACTCAAATGAGAGTCAATGACTCAGCCTCAGTTTTTTTTTGTGCTATGAAGACCTCTCATGTGTGGGAGCTTCTCAATCAAATTTGTTGCCAACTTTAGATTTGTCTGAATTTCAAGGCGGATATTGCCTATCCAACAACCAAAGTTGGATAGGTTACAATCAATGACTCACAGTAGAAGACGCACACAAAATCACTTGATTAAATATTGAGAAAAATCCAGTACAAGAGCATCGGACACAAAATTTAATAATCAAGAGAACGGGATCCGGATGGGAATGATGGACGAGTGGTGTTGGGAATACGACTAGGTCCTGCTTGAGGTAAGGTTGGGGTCGACTGGCTGGGTTTCAGTTGAGGAGTGGTTTTCCGATTTTTATAAGGACCATCTCGAGCGGTGTAGTATTTATAACCCAACAAGGGTTATACAACACGTGAAGAGGATAATCTACTAATATAACTAGTAGAAGCTGTCTAAGACTGCTCTTCTAAAACCAATCAATAAGAATTTATTGATGGAGTACTGATAAGTAAATAAAAGAAATATTATTATTAACTATGAGAGAAAAGCGCCTTGATTGATTTAATAACCTCAATACTTTTATTAGTATTATTCCCAATGACTTTTGAGTCTTACAATACAATTCTTTAAAGTAAATTTCTCTTTATAACATTGATAAAGGGCGTATTTAAGTGATCTGATACTACTAAAATAAGTTTATAATGATAAACAAAATAATAGCCGTGTAGAAGATAAAGAAAAAAGGGAGAAAAACTCTTTACAACCCAACTACCACTATATATAACCCATTTCTCAAAAGAAACCCACGGTAAACAGCCTCATAACCTCTTCTTTACCACTTCAATATACCTCTTACCACGTCATAGCCTCTTCTTATGATCAAACTTAATTTCTTTCAACTTTATTACATCATAATTACTCATAATAAACCTTCATGATTGTTAATTTGATCTTCTTTTGATTCTAAATAAGCCATTTCTGATTTTTTTAAAATTACTAATTTCTTCAATACTTGTTCAATTTTTGATTACTAAAGCCCATTGAATAGATCTTTGTTTACCATCCAAGACCATACGCCACAATCCCACCTTCTGATGAGTAATAATAAAGTTATTGAGTTGTAAAGATTGAGAAAACCTTATTCTGTAATTTATTTCACGTTGAAAACCCATATTACATATGAATACAGTAACCAAAACCCATGATACAGCCTGTTTACCAATATTACATATGCGCTGATTTTCATTCTCGAATTTCATATTTTCATTTGTTTCTTCTTATAAAAGTTTTTTATGAGTCTTGATATAGTTGATGTGAAGTTTGTACATTATAGATCTCTAGATTCTGCGTCGATTGAGCCATTTTTCGGCCAATTCGGTGAAGATTTGATATGTATTACTAATGAAAAACCATCATTTTGATCAGATCGCACATCATTGAGATTTGGCCCGCATTCGAAATGTTCGAAATCCTCTCTTTTCATCCTTTCTCCCTGATTTACACTACTTCTCTCTAAGGTAATCCCCATTTTGCTCTTATCAAACCCCACCTAAAATCATCTCAAGAATCCATTTCCGCTTTCACCTTTTTTATAAGTATTTTTATTAACTCTTAAAAACCTAAATTTCCATCATTTTACCACTTTTGACGTCATTTCTCTTTAATCTTCTTTCTTCAATTGAATTCAACTTTATTGTTCTTTCTTCTTATGATCAATTTCAATTTTATTCTTAAGATCTTCTTCTTTAAATCCCTCATTTTAGTAATCACTGAACTTAAACTTTCTTGTTTCTGAATTTGTAAAGTATTATGTAAAATAAATTTGTATAGCTTGTTTACCAATTAACCACGGTGAAATTAAAGATATTATTATATTGATGTATTGATAATTAAAAGAACCTTTTAAATAAATTTCTAAGGCACTAAAAGTTTTAATTTTTTTCTTAATCACGGCTATAAATTGATCACCACAGCGGTCACTCGGTCATATGTTGATATTTCCTTCTTGATTTTTTGATAAAATAGCCAACTTTGGGAGAATAATTTCATCGCCATTCCCCACGAGATCCCTAACTTCAAGACATCGCAGATATCCATCAACTCTGGAAATAGAAATTGGTCGAAACTGTCGATGTGGTGTTCCGCTAAGACCGCAGCTAGCTCTGAAACAAAGGATGGGGGGATTCCAGCAAAGTCGAGGAAATCTTCTAATGTACAGTACTGTTTCACCTGTTCAAGGTCCCCTCAATTCACCTGAATGTGATAACCTTGACATTCGGAGTATCCACCGGGGCTGATATTGGAAGTGTTGATTAAAGAACCTTTGTTCTTTTTGGCAGAAGGGGGTGGGGCCGCAGTTGATAAGGGGCGTTTGACATCGGTCCACTGGAAGCCTTCGAGGTACATCGGTGGGTTAACTAAGTCAACCCCTGCTTTGGCATCGGCCTGAAACAATACAACATTAGCTAGACCAGGCAGAAAACAAAAAAAAAATGAGCTTACCAATTCTTGAGCCCATTTATGCAAATGTTCATACGTCATTTGCATAAACTTGGAAGCTTCATGTGGTTTGTAGACGCGCCAACCTTCCCGACTGTGGTTGTCAAGACTACCATATTTTTTGATAAGCGATTCGAGATGGACTTGAAGAGGATCCAGAGGTATTGAGTCCATGAGTTGGGAAGGAGTTACGGCTCCGTTGTTCATGGCGCTCATTGCTTTGAGCCGGGTTTGAGCCATTGCAATCTTCTGCAAATGTTCGGAACTTGTCAGTGACTGGGTTGGTGGTGGGAATGTCTTTGAAACGCAAAGAAAGACTCACCGTGTCAGCCGCCTTCGCCGATTTTGCGGGGTCAGCCATGGAGATGGTGATCCCGGCCTCTTTCAAAGGTGCCAGCCGAACCGCTGTGAAAAAATCTTGCACATCAGTATCGTTCACCACTTTGTAACCCTTGCTCTTACTGAAAACCTCGTGTCGATCAATGAATACGTTAAGCGTGACACTTCCACTAGCATCAGCCAATTTGAATATCGCACTATTCCCACCCGGCGGAGTGTCTTGATCCAAAGTGTCTGAGACGGTGAAAAGCTTCTCCTTGAGATCCACCAAAGAGTTGTCGGCAATTTTGATGATTTGGGAGGCTGGATCGATTCGATACGCGATCCATTTCCCAACGCCACCTTTCAACTTTTGAACCGTTGTCTTGAGGGGATTCACGCCCTTTTCGGTGTACATCAAGTAGCTGAGCGTGAGTTTGTATGATCCCATTACGTTGACATTCACTAAAGGACCTTTAATGCCAGATAGTCGTAAGCAAAAACGAAGCAGTAGAGAGGGGAAGGAAGTCAGACTGCCTACCTTTGCCTTTAATGGGAGATTCGATCCGAACTTCATCCGAATCGTTCAAAGTTTCCAAACCACCACGGATCGTCTTTCCCTTGGGTTGGCCAGGTGTAGCAAAGCCTGGGCGCATGCAGGCTTCAAATACTCGGACTGTGCTGCTCTTGACCGAGGGAGTTGATTCAAATTCATCCAGCTCGTCACTGCTTTCGACGAGGTCAATATGGACCACATCCTCGCGGCGACCGCCAGTAACAACCCCACTGGAAGATTTTGGAGCCCCAGGCGTCGGAGCGTAGTATCCAAAGTCTCTGGCGTCGTTTCCACCCGGGTAAACCAACGACCTATATTGAACAGGGTAAAGAAACTGCGTTAGTGTCAATCATGAGATCAGAAAAAAAAACCACTCACTGTTTTAAAGCATCGCTGTAGCTCATTGGAGTCACAAACGGTGAGACTAATTGGCCTAAGTAGCCATAGGCCATTCCGCCAGCGCCTCCATGGCCGCTAGGATTACCAAAAGGACTATAAGGAATAGAAAGAAAATATCAGAATCTTGCAAAACCGGTGACGGAAAAAAAAACTCACCCCAAATGTGATCCGTTGCGGTCATTTGGTTGGTTGATGAGAGGGTGGGTGATGGACAATGATTCTTGGGAAGACATGATCGCTAATCTGAAACAAATCGGTTGAAGTGAAGACTGGTTTGAAAGTGGTAGATTTGGAAGTGTGATTTGGGGATGAAGCCGCAGTTTGGTGACAAAAGAATAATGTGTTGAGCTTGATGAGTTGAGGGGGACAAAGTCCACATGAAGGCGAGCGATTGACCCCATCGATCCTGTTGATTCGTACGTAAAAGTGTTGTTCGTCTGATGTCCTCTATGGTTAGTGACTAGTCCTTCGATGCATTTAAGCATGCAGTATTAGGTGGTTAAATGCTCCGGTGCCGGTCCTAGCAGCTGTCCGGAAGCGCGAGCCGGGTCTCCCAGTGTGCACCCGTTGACGTCGCGCACGTCCTTCCTGGACTTTTCAAAAGTCCGGAAGTGGCAAGATTTTCGGGTTTGACTGTAACATGTATCCGATGAGATTAGGTTAGCCAAGAATAAGGGTATTCAAGACTCAAGAAGTGGCCTCGAGAAGTGTCAAGAAGTGACATCCAGAAGTTTCTTGGACATGCTTGAGAAACTTCTGGAACTTCTTGAACTTCTGGAGAAATTCTGAATCCAATACCCTTATGTCCGCATTCACAAGATTCCCTTTTATATCTTTTGATTGAACCTTCTCTATGTTTGTGTAGATCTTATATCTTCCAATTCAAATGGCAAATCCACCAAAAACCAAGCATATCACCACCGAAGCCCGAAACAGTTCTCTTTCCCAAACCCCTTCGATCATCGCCCCACCCTTTCCTTACGCTTTCGTTTCACCCACTTTAAATCACCTTTGGACCCCTATGTCTTCATCAGCTCACCCGCCACCTGGTTCACAAGTACTTAGTCCAGGTAACATCATCAATCTGACTCCAACACAACGAGAACAATCTCCGACACCGGTGAAGAAGCCACAACGCCAACGCAAGAAGCGGAACGGAGACGCCAAAACGTCTCCAGTTCGTCCTCGAACTCAGTGGCGGCGGGCAACTCAAAACCAAGATGGCAAAAACGCTCTTGGTGTTTTAGCTGATTGGTTGACTACACCTGATGGCGACGGATACAAGCTTGATAGATGGCGGGGTGATGGAGGTTCGATTACCAAGACGAGTGTTGGTGAAGAAGTCTCTCAGTACCTCTCTGAGAATGGTTTTCTGAACATTCTTGGTACATCAGTGGAGGCACAGGTTAGTTTTTAAATCTACTTACATTTTTCATCGTTTGATATGTTTGATAATGATCCTTTCTGTAGATCCGAGAAGTCGAAAAATCCTTTCAAAAAGCAAGAGACATCCAAACAGGAACTGGTCAAGGATCCAGACAGAAAGACATGAGCGATGCTTTGGTGGAAAAAGAAGAAAACGGATACGCCACTGATAGTGAAGAATGGCAAGAGTTATTATCGAGCGTCGAGGGAAAGTTTGAGGGTAAGTGGCTTTGAATCATCATATCAGTCTGTTATGCCCGTCATCGTACTGACCTGAGGTAATCAGCTTGTCTTGAAAAGACATGCCCGAATTTTCACCAGTTGCTCCCGGCCTTTCAAAGACGCCCAGCAACTTCTCCAGGAGCTGTTCAAGAATCGACTGACGTCTTCAACTCAGACTCAATCTTACCTTTGGTGAAAAATACGCCGGAAAGCGGTTCCGTGACGATTCCTGAAGATGGTCCGGCGAATTCAAGTCTGGAACTTCGTGCGTCAAATCTGGACCATTTGCTAAGCACGGTCGAAGGTCCAGTCTTGGATGATTCGGCGACCGAAGACGTGGACAACTTGAACACCAGGGACGACAGCCACCCCTCAACGACATGCGTCACGGCACCCACCTCTACTTCCACAACCCATGTGAAGGCTCGAGGATCTCAACCTCGGTCTAGCCTCATCAAAAGCGGTGGCTCAGGGGCCTCAAACGCCTCTACTAAGTCGGGGCTATTTTCACTCCATCTCCCATCGCGCGAAGATCGTCAAGCGGAATGGGAATTCAAGAAGGAACATATGATCGCCAAAAGGGCCACCAGAGAAGCTGAATTACAGGGCAGCTTAGAATTATCTCGAGCAATTTCTAAATCATTGAACCCTCACGAAAATCAACATACTCAAGCTCTTCAAGAACTCAGACTTCGAAGGGAAACTTTGGAATTGGAACAAGTTGAGGCGGAATTCCGTGCGAGGCGTTCGAGCGAAATGAACAATTTGAAACGGCGTAAGGATTTGGTTGAGATAGAGAAGATGGAGAAAGGACTTGAGGGCGAGAAGAAGAAACAAAAATTCGACGACATCGCTATGCGGGGCAAGTTATACAAGGAGTACATGGACAACTTCAACATCAGTCTGGCGGAGGCCAAACAGACTGTTGATGAGATGCTCAACAATCCCTAAGGTGGCAGTAAGCTCTTCCACTTTTTTTTCCTCGCTTGATTTCCACCGGTGATAATGTCTTTAACTTTGATTCGCCTTCCGATTGTCATTAGATTCAATTTCGAAGACACCCTTCGAAACAGGTTATTCCCTTTTACCCTTTTCTCAGATATTTCTTTTGTTACGTTCGATTTCCCCTTTTTTTCCTCAACGTGCGTTTCTTTTTGTAAAAAACCAAATAAGTATATGAAATTACAAGATTTTCAAAGAATGAAATGAATAGTAATAAATACATGAAATTAAAGTGCAATTACAGTTGAGATGGGACCCTTTGAGAATCTCATCAAATGTTTATGCACGGAGACTCTCAAAAAATGTGTAAGAAAGTAAATTTACATAAAAAATTTATTTCTTTCATGAAAAGTTTGATTAAGTTTAAAAAAATAGAAATTTTCTTGCTTTCATGAAAAGTTTGATTAAGTTGAAAAAATTAGTTTGATCAGAGTCAGTTCCAAGCTCTCTGATCATGATCAGAGAGCTTGTAACTAACTCTGATCAAATAAATGTGATCATGATCAGAGTGAACAACTAGCTCTCCGATCATTATGCTCTTCTTGCCCAAATGTTCTGGATGAAGCAGGGGAGATTTGGAACAAGTTTTTAAAAGATTTAATTTTTTTATTAATTGTAATTGCAAAACCATTAAAAAAAGAGAAACAAGAGAAACAAAAGTAAAAGATTGGGAAATACAACTAGTTCAAAATCTTTTGACCCCCATTTAAACACTTTCACTGCTCGAGTTGATTGCAATAATCATTGAAGACTGAGTTTCTCAACTCTTCATGATTATCTGCCATCACGTCGTTGGCTACCGCGGGGTTGTTCTCCACATATTCTCGCTCCACCTCCAAATCGAGGTGGTTTGGTAATTGATATGAGAACCTCATATCTTCACCTTGCTCCAAGAGGAAGTTGTGTAATACACAACAAGCCATGAGAAGCGCATTGGCGCGTCTCATCGAGCGATTGTCTCTAAGGAGGAGCCAGCATTCCTTGACCATTTCGAAACGAGATTTGAGCATGCCATTGACATGCTCAATGACTGTTCGTGCCTCGCTCAACATTTTGTTGAAACTTGCCTTGGCTTGAGGAAGGTTGCACCGCGCACCGCGTTTGAAAAGGGGGAGTACGCAGTTCGTAGCGCTATAGCCCGAGTCGGCTACCAAATACTCACCCTCAGTGAAGTAATTGGACGAATGAGACCAAAGCTGATATGCGAGTCAGTTTGCAATTGCAAGAGGATGTTATGAAGGAGACCAAGAGGACTTACGGAAGAGGTCCTGAACACTCTTTGGTCATGGACACTGCCACACCAGCCGTGCCAAGCAAAAATGATCTTTCGCCGATTGTCACAGACAATCATCGAGTTAAGCCCATAGAAGAACTTACGTGTCCAGTAATCCTCCTTGCAGTTTACAGGCCCAAAAGCTAATGGAATGAGTGTACCATCCACGAATCCCACACATCCTTTCAACGCAGGGTGTTCTTCAGCAATCTCGGTCTTGATTTTCAACCGCTCGAGTGGAGATGGCCATTGGAGGTACTTGTCCTTTAGCTCAACCACAGCCGAGACACATCGCCAAGTATAATTCTCAACACTACCATCTGATGTTAGAACCAAGTCAGAACTTCATACATCTACATATATATAGACCACCGACCTACCAGAAACACCTAATAAATGTCCTATGATGCCCACTTGGCCTCCATTTCCAGCCAATCCTAAGTTCGCCAAAGCTACCAAAAGTTGAAGTGAAACTGGGGCTTGAGGTTTTGCGGAATGATTTTGAAATACAACGTTGCCCTCGATCTGATGAAGCAGCCGGAAAAAATTTTCTTTCGACATCCGTGCCTATATAATTCAAAACCAACAATCAAGACCATCAGCTATCAGATCAAAGAAAGTAAAAATGTAAAAACACTGACCACTTTGAGGAATGTCGTCTCTGTAGATCCCATGAGGCGGTCGAATAGGAATTGAGTGGTTTGTTGGTTGGGGAGGGATGTCCTGGTACAGAAGTATCGGCGATTCTCCACTGTTTGGAGTAATGCCAACCATTCTTCGGCTGTTGAGTCATGTGGAAGTTAATCTTCGACAGGTAATCTTCTCAAATGTTTCATGGCCAGAATTAAAGCAAGTCGAAGAGTGGGTGTCTGAGCGAGATGGGTTGAAATTTGGGGAACGAGAAGAACTGTCGAGAGGATCGTCGAAATGGATGAGGCGCGGGTTGTTGATGGTGGAAGGTGATAATGATTTGAGGGGTAAGCCAGGTGATGGCGTGCAACTACTCTGAGTGCCTTTAGCACTTGCTGCCGGAAAGAGACCCGTGGCATGATCAGGTGGGAAGATGGGAAGTGATACATATGACCACTTGATGGGGGTCTCAAAGTTGAATGAGAAGCTCCAGAAGTGTCACTCGAGAAACTTCTGGAACCACTTCTGGATGTCACTTCTTGACACTTCTCGAGGCCACTTCTCGAGTCTTGAATACCCTTAATGTGAGGATGATTTTTTTACTAAAAAACCTCATCCAATTTAAAATTGTTTTCATGATCGATGAATTTCTATCAAGTATCACATCTTTCATTATCGCATGTCGCAATAGCTCAGCATGTCTCACTTCGGCTCTGGTGACATGATTTTCCTTCCAGTGCCCCTTGAGATGGTGCCGTTATCGAACATTCTCTCTCTGTGATTTGTTATCTCATCCGTTGAATCATTGTCAGAGTCCTTTTCCGAATGTCATCCAAATCCTTACCTAATGAGGATCAAACACAAGTTGTCTCGTTGATTTGTACTCAGACTCAGGATGAGCACGCTCAACACACTCCATCTAACCCGATTTGATCCGTTCGGTTGTTTTCTCTCTGATCATTTATCACTCATTGATGTCCATTCAATCTATTCGTGCTATATCATACCTTAATTTTAACTTTTGAATCTTTTGCCATCACTGAGACCATATGAGTGTTGAAGTATCAAACTTTTCTTTGATTTTAACTCGTGTTTGATCGATTTACTTCAAGTCACCTATCATAATCTTGTATCAGTAACTCTGGCTTCTCTATTTTTGTCGTTGTTGCAATACAGATTCTACTTGTGCAGGATGTCTAGATATTCACATTTGAGTAGAATAGATTCAAGTCATCTTACAAACCTGTCTCGGATGGTTTAGATAAGTTTTCTTGAATCCGGATTATGAAGAGAACTGTGGTTCATTCAGGATGAGATGATGATCGATAGAATTGGTTTGATTTGTGGTCAACAGGGTTGAGTAAGTTACATAATCATCCAAAGTACATAATCCTAGATGACCTCTTTTACCTACTAAAACGGTCAACAAGCTCATCCAATATCTGCATACATCGCACTCACAGTCAATCTCACTCTTCCTGACTTTAAGAACCTATCTGTCCTTTGATCATCAAGACTTCGAATGAAATTATGGATCAGTTCTACTTGTTCTATTTCCACATCTATTCCTTCAAAGAACTCTGATCTTGAACAGTTTATTTTAAAAAAAAACAATCAAGAAAAATAAATCTGGATAAAGTATCAAATAAGATCTTCACTAAAATAAGGATAATACTAAATCCAGCCCGGTGATGTTGACTCTGACCGCCCGGAATTGACGAGTATGAGTCTGTATGTAAGTAGGCAGACCTCCTTGCTACTCCTTGC
Source organism: Melampsora americana (assembly GCA_022264835.1). Lineage (NCBI taxonomy): Eukaryota > Fungi > Basidiomycota > Pucciniomycetes > Pucciniales > Melampsoraceae > Melampsora > Melampsora americana. Next base: position 966,576 of record JAIFHY010000003.1, on the reverse strand, counting down.
TTCCACAGAACATGACATCCGGGCGGTCACACCAGCGTTTCAGAAATCAAGTGGAAATTCCAGCCCGGAATTCATATTTAGTAGAATTCTCATTCAGTACGTCCGTACTAGGACATCTTTTGTATGTAGGACACTTTCTGCTTTTGGAAGATTTTCTTGCAGTGCCTAGGAAATCTTTCGAAGCAGCGCAGCTCCTCAACTCACCATAACATCTTCTCGCTGACTCACTCAACTATGATTATATTTCTTTTGTCTTTTGCTCATATACTGAGCTCTAATGAAGTGCGTCAAAAATTCTTGTACTATTACTATTTATTACTATTACTATCAATCAATATGAACACAAATTCCGGAATGTCCTACTTTATTAAGAGAGGGAGGATGCAAATCTTGCCAGAGTCTCCAAGACTTGCTAAACTCAGATCTCCAGCGAGCCACATATTGGTTCTTACAATCGTTCCAACCCTGTCGAAAAAGAGGTGGAAAGGGGATGACTCCGGACTGAACATCATAACCGACGAAGTGCATATTGTCAACAAAGGACAACACAATCGGTTTGGATGGTTTGAAATCAATTCGATAGGGGAGGAAGCTCCAACACAGCCAAACTTCCTTGACAAGCAGAATAACTGGCCTTTCGAAAGCACTGGCTATTGCATATCCCATTGTGGGCATGCTGAGCCAAAACTCCTCTGAACATGAGATCGAATCACATTTCAGCCGTTTGATTGCCTCCTCCACAGAGGCAACGCCTACTAGCTGGGATTTGTCTTGAGGACGACAAAGATTTTGGCGTGGTTTTGCCTGCGTCGCCAAAAACCCTTCGTGGACCTCGCGATGGGTTGTGAGCTCTTCAAGCAACTGTCGTCGAACAGTCAAGTAGCTCTCAATCCCCTCGATTCCCATAGCGGCGGCGATGACATAATATCCACAGTTCCCCTTCGCCGGTGGGTTGTAAATCGCACCTAGATAAGGCACAATCCTTTCTGGAACCTGTGCCAGGAAGCGGTCTTCAGCAGGAGGAATTCGAGTGTTGAGTGATGTTAAGGAACAAGGCTCTTCAATCTTTGGAACCACGGTGTTTACAAAGGTGTTGCTTTCAGAGAAAAGTGCAACACCATACAATCGACTCTCTTCCAGCGTTGTGTGAACCTTGGGATTGTTTATTGGTAGGTCAAGGTCTTCAGCGATCAATCTGATTGCAACCTCGGGGACTAACACTCTTTGAATGAAGATTTCAGTCGGTAAAGGGGCAGTTTGAGTGACATCAAGTTCGAGTGTATTTGATGAAGGATCAAGTTGGAGTTTTTTTGATGAAGGGCTGGCGATTATCTTGTCCAGTGTTCCCAAAATCACTTCGAGTCCAACTGGTCCATAGCTGATGTCGCCAATAGATCAGGTATGTTAATATCTGAAATTACAGAAAGGATCAATCTGGGGACTTACTATCCGGGTTGCTCAACATCAAACTCATCCCAATCATTCATCATGCGATGTCGGTTGCCTCGATGTTTTCTCCATGCTGAAGTTGCTCGCTTATAGAATACGGAGTCCTCTTTACACTGTAAAATTTGTTTCAGGTCTTCCTGCAACATTTTTACACGCCTATAAAAGACGTTCGTCGGCCCTGATTAGCCCTTTCAATGTCAACTATGTGGAGATTTCAGCACTTACCTGCTTAACGCTTCTGGATCAATTGAAGACGGCCATCCGCGCTCTTGACCAAGAGGTATTATGTTGCGCTCGATGTGATGTTGATTGCATGTCGAAGCTCTTTCGATATACTAAATGGGATGTTGCAAGGAAATAAGTTTCGGGATTGGTCAAAGAGTATAACAGACGTACCGGAAGTGCTACTGCATCGGGGTTGCCAGGGAGGGGTCGCTTTTTGGCGTGAGGCTTAGCAAGCTGAAAGCGAAGCATCTCTTTGAACTTATCTGAAGGATTCTGGGGTAAAGGTTCGTCGCATAACGGGCATTTGGGTTCATCATCAGGTCCCCAGAGATCTCTGTTCCACTTTAACTCAAAACTATCTTCCGAAGCGGGTGAGTTGTGATCAACTGATGACGTCTCCTTCAAGGCTTCTGTTTGATTCTTCCATTCTGAAGCATCTTCAGAATGGATGGATTGTTCAATGTTGAAGTCGAAGGGCGGCGCTGAAGATTCAATCGGTACGTTTGATGGGATAGGTACTTCGGTTTGGCTTTTTTCTACGTCTATTTCTTCTTTGATAAAATGTCGATTCTTGAGACAATTATTAGCTCGATGTCCGGCCGATTTGCACTTACTACATTTGTAAGTGCCTTTCTTTTTCGACTGTTGAGATGGCTCTGGCGGCTCTGGCATGGGATAACGGGCGGCAGCTTCGGCTAGAGCCGGTGTACAATTATTGGCCCGGTGGCCACGTCTATGGCACTTGCTACAGGAGTAAGACCGTTTGTTTTGCTCATCTAAAATTTCAAAGTCGGACTTTAATCGTGTCGTTGAAGATTGTGATGATTTCTTCTGGGAATTCAGCCGAGGGCGACCACGCACGTTTTTGCGGACCTCAGGGTTGGCAATCATCACCAGTGAGTATCTATTCGACTCCAGCATCTCGATTTCGCTATGTACCTTGCGAAGCTGATGCTCAGGTAGGTTGGAAAGGACCTCGATTTTCCTTTTCAAGATGGCCCTTATGTTGTTGTATGTTGGAACAGTAAGATCGACCCCCAACTTCCACTGATCATGGAAGGTATCAGGTGAGATTAGCTTTCCACTGGTCACAATATCTACTAGCTCATGCGCGCACGGCATACCCCACGAACCACGAAAGCCTCCAGTACACACACGGCTTGCACATTCGGGGATTAGAAGATATTGTTGTTGAACTTTGAGGATAGCATATTTGCTGATCTTACTCGGGAGCAGGCTGAAAGCGTCAGGAAGATTGCATGGTTTTTTCTCGGTTTCAATGCCCTCGTGGCCAACATATTCGCTGATTTGATGTTGTAATGCGTGCGCAACTGAGTGGAAGCAAGACAGGAAATCTTGATTTCCACCGAAAATGAACATCTTGATGTGTTTGTGGGCTCCCTCAACCCGGGAAGTGCTCGAATTACCGAAGTGGAGTTGTTTTGATGTAAAAAGAGTGACAAATTTGTGACTGAGATTCAGCCACGTGTTTTTGAGATAATCGTAAAAATGATGCTTCTTAGAAAACTGTGTGAGTGTTTCAAGATTTGAATCGTGATCTGTTTGATTTGATGAGGAACAAAAAGAATTCCACATCTTCATGAATTTCTCCCATTCAGCAGAGTCCACCTTCCCGGCTGAGTCCTTCACTTGGCTCCGACAGTTCTTCAACAAGTTCTGGTTGATATGCCAGATACAGAGGAGGTGATGGGAATCTGGAAAAACAGTCTCGATAGCCTTGATGAGTGCCCACTCCCGATCGGTGGAGAAGGTCCGGGGTAAGATATTGGTATCAGTATCGAAAACCACAGCTCGCAACTGGGTCAGAGCCCACTCGTAAGAGACTTGAGATTCGTTCGACATAAAGATGACAGCGAGAGTAAAAGACCGATGGGTGTTCGTAGTTCCAACAACGTGAAGCATAGGAAACTTGAACCTATTTGTCTTGTATGTGCTGTCCATTCCTAGAACAGTAGGAAAGCGCCTTCCAAGCTGTATGCCATTCGGACTGGCGAAAAATAAGTTAAGTATCTTTCCCGCAGAGTCAGTCTGCACACGAGACGCCCAATCCTTCTCTTTCAACAGGTCCATGAGACCTTGAACTGGAGTCCGTCCTCTTAGCCATCGATCTCGATGCTGTCCGCGTACATTGTTGATATCTCGAATCAGCGGGGTAGGCATAGTGGTATCGCGAGATAGAACCAGTCGGATTTGTCTAGGTCTTAATCCAGCATCCGAGAGGATACATATTTCTTTCTTTTGAGCTTTGGTGAGCCTTTGGTACGTTGCTAGGTTTTCCGCGATGACAAACGGTTCATGATTGTGATGGTAAGTTTCAGGTCGGTTCTTATTCATAGTTACTTTCCAGGTTTGTGAACTAGACCAAAAATTCAAAGATACTTGGAATTTGCAATCGGTTTTCTTTGTTGATGTAGTTCGAATAGTGGCTTTTGACTGGTGTTGCCCAGCACAAGAGCATGCTAGGTAAATGCGCAGAGTTTTTTTCTGCTCCGTTTTGTGACTGGTGACCGCAAGGGCATAACCTTGGTGTTGTGCAACAGCTTGGAGGTACATTAAACCTTGAATCATGCTGTCAAAGTTTTTCCCAACAACAGGTCCAAGAAGTAAGCGGACTGGAGGAATTCCTGTAATTAATACCATCAGCTATTTCAAAGTTTTCCAAAATGCAATGCATAGGCCGAAGTTTTTACGTACGTTCATCAGGCCAATCGGCGTCTTTTGCAAATTCAACACTCTTAGAAGTCGGTGGAACTTTGTCGTCCTCGTGGTGGTCATCCCACATCTCTTCTTCTACATCCTCCTCTTTGCTGTTCTCAACTTGATCCTCATCTCGGTTTGCTTCTGGCTCGGATTCCGTTTCGGTTTCCCCGTCTGCATCAGGATCAGGCTCTGGGCTTGATGTGTTGTCTTTGACAACGGGATCCAGCGTCTGAGTTGGTTTACACACCTGGTTGCAGGTGTACATCGGCTGAGACAACAATGAGTTGGAAGCTGAAATCGTGGGCATGTGGTTGACGGGTGGTGGTTGAATTGGAGGTACATGATACCGGGGGTCTCGCGAATAAACAGCTTGATGAGGAGACATATGATTTTCGTGACTATGATACACTTGATGGAAACCATGTTGAGGTGGTGTTGCATATGGATATGCAGGAGCTGTGTACGCGTTTAGATTATCATCTTGAGGTGGTGGTGGATAAGGGGCATGATGGTTCCAATGAGCCACGCGATTTTCTCGAGTTGAAGATGCATTTGAGATAGAATGTTGAGGTGTTGGTGGATAAAGAGCTTGATGGTTCCAAAGCTGAGCCACACGATTTTCATGATTGGCATAGACTGGAACTGGACATGAAACCACCGAATCTTCACAACTTTGCGACGCGGACCATGTGTTTGGAATAGCGTATTGAGGTGGTGTTGGATAACGCGCCAAATGACCCCGAACCTGGGCTTGATTGTCATCTCCCAGAAAAACTGCTGGGCGTGTAGGTTGATACAAAAGAACCGGTTGATCAACTGGGTTTTCATGTGGGTCGTGCTGGTTATTTACCGGAAGATGAGACATTTTGATAATGGCGCGCAGTTAATTAAAGTTGGTGGCGTAGTTCACGTAGTTCAGTACAAGATAATTATAGTTCTGAAACAAACTATCTTGTGGTATACTCTGTAGTGAGGCTGGCATGCTCAAGATCCTCAACACCAACATTCCAAAGGCGGTCACAACCCAAGACTCATGAATTCCGGGCTGGAATTTCCACTTGATTTCTGAAACGCTGGTGTGACCGCCCGGATGTCATGTTCTGTGGAAGCAAGGAGTAGCAAGGAGGTTTGCCTACTTACATACAGACTCATACTCGTCAATTCCGGGCGGTCAGAGTCAACATCACCGGGCTGGATTTAGTATTATCCTAAAATAATTAAATGATTTGTTTGATATGAAAATGCAAAAAAAGAAGATAAAAAAACACAAGCAAGCTTAAAGGATGATTTGAACTTATAAAGAAATTTGTAGAGAAAAAAAACGTAATTGTAAGTTCATCATTATATAAAGAAAAGATACCCCTCCAAAAAATAAAAAATAAACTTGAAGAAGAAATCAACTCAGATCATCCTCATCGGTTTTAGAAAATTCAAAACACAAGAAAGAAAGATCAAAATGACTATAAAATAAATAAAGTGAAAAATCGAAATCAAAACAACAAAAAACCAAAAAAACAACAATAACTCAATGTCTTCAACTGTATCATTGAAAAAACACTCTCGCAAATTCTCTACTGATTGTGATTTGTTATACACATCAAGCTGAAAGATTTCAAAGCTTAAAAACACTCTTTAAATAAAAAAAAGCACATTCTTCTCAAATTAATCACTTGTTTCTTTTCTTTCTTTCTTTACAACTAATTCATTGAGATAACAACAAGAGTACTTTTTTTCATATCATCATCATCATCATGACGAAAATCTTTGATTCATAAGAAGAAAAAAAATGGATACGTCATGAAGAGATGAAACTCAAAGCATATCACAAAGAAAAAAAAGGGAACAGTCAGGGTATTCTTTATACATGTCGAATTATCAAAACCCCATCACAATTGCCCTTTGGTTCCACTCATCCGAGAAAGTGACACGCAAGTAGAGACCGAAACAAAAGCATTGATATCATCTTCGAAGCCTAAGCTTATCCTGAAATCCTTCATCCGTTACTTGAGGTGCTTGATTTGTCTTAGTAGGGAGCATAGTTGCGAGACGATCTTTGACTGCGGCTTGGTCCCAAAGCAGGTGGCGGAGGTGCATTATGATGATGGTAAGAGTTAGAGTAAGAGCTTGGTGGACCAGATCGCATACTTGACGGACCCGCTCTCCAATCAGGAGCATAGGCTGAGTTATTAGAGCGATGATAGCCGCCTCCACCAGAATAACCACCTCCCATCCCACCTGGACCGTCATACGCCATTCCACGCGATCCTCGATCATCGTGCATTCCCATTCCTCCCATATAAGATCCACGACTGTGTGCCATTCCTCCACCCATAGGCTGTACCATGGAAGGGTTCCACGATTTCCAACTTGGATTGCTCATCGAATTCTTGTAAAAGCCTGACATGGAGCTTTGACCGTAGGAGGGTGAATCGTGATGACCGGAACCAGAATATCCACCATATCGATCGTGCGATGAGGTCATTTTGCTCATATCATCCCGACCCTCATAGCGCGCACGACTGGGAGCTTTCTTTTTTACTTCGAGCTGGCGATCGAGATCAAGATTCAGATAAGCTGAAAGCGATCGAGGTCACGATCAAGATGATTGCTGACTTACAGGAAGTCCATCCATGACAAAAGGACCACACTTCAATAATTGGTCAGCATCATCTCCAGTTACAAGATTGATAAAGCCGAATCCTCGATGGCGGTTAGTATCGCGGTCCATCATTAAGACAGCTTCTTCGATGTTGACCTGATTACCATACTGCGCCCAATAGGTGCGGAAACCTAAAAACCGACAAGGGAGCCAAACCAACGAGGGTCAGTCGATGATGGCGGTGAGCAGATCGTAGCCCAACGACTACTTATATCAAGTGCAAAAAAATACACAGGACTTACTCTGCGGGGTCGCATCCTCAGGCATGCCCCTGCAGAACAATTTATTGCTCAAAGAGGCTGCGCTCTCAGATCCCGAATGTCGTTTATCAACTACCGATGAGGTAGGAAGTCCGGATGGCAAAGGGCCGCTGCCGCGGGGTATAGCACGCTTGGGATCGATCTGTAATTCCTCTTTGTTCTCAGAAGGCCAATCTTCCAAATGTTTGGGCAGAAGTTTTGAAAATTAAAGGACTGATGGGATCGCGTACAAGTTTTCCATCTAGAAAATGTTCTTTCACCATCACTTTATTCACTACCGCAGGGTCGGCGAAAGTCAAGAATGCAAATCCTCGAGAGCGACCATTAGTTGGATCTCTCATGATTGTACAGTGTACAACGGCGCCAAATTGTGTGAAGTATTGTTTCAAGGCATCTATATACGCAGAAAATGTTGGGAAAACGATTTAAATTATGATAGTATATTAGTAATAGTGATAGATAAACACATCAACGATATTCGAAAGTACGATTAAGTAATCCTTCCTAGTCAGTGATCAGGTATAGACTATTATATATAAACATGATAATGATAATAATAATAATTGTTTTGTAAGTTACGAACCCTCAGAAGTCTCCCAATTCAAGCCGCCGACGAACATTTTTCTAATTAATTGTACGATTTAGTGAATTATAACGTAATTGATTTATTTTTCGTATTGTGTAGATGTTTTGTGAAGTATATCAAGCAGGAAGTATTAGTAGATGATAGGCGCTCAGGTAGATACAGTGAATGTAATATAGTCAGATGCAAAGTTGACAGTAATCAAGTAACCAAGTGCTTCCAAGTTATCTATCTCAAGCGTGAAGCGGGATCATCAATCTACGAGACATATATCAGGCAGATCAGGCAATCTAGGATATGGTAGCTAAGATAAGATCAAAGATGATCATTGCCTGACATCGAAGTATCCTCGTGAGTACTTCCACAGAGCCAGTTGAGGGCCATAAGATCCGGAAGCCAATAAAAGAGGAAACGAGTCCCTCGTGCAAAAAAGAGACGCCGATGGGCGGTAGAGAAAAGGTACTGACCCTTCGTCAGGCATATCAGAGGGCTTGACACCCCATAGACCCGGTCGACCGCCGCTCTCCGCCGATGGACTTTGAAGTGTAGGTGAGAGAGGCAATCGAGAGGATGGTGCCTGCCAGCCAGATTCGGTTCCAGTTTGTTGAGATGGATCGGATTTCTTATTGGTATAATTTTCTTCGTAGGTCGAGATTGAAAACGTAGTCGGTTGAGGGCCATTGGATTCACCCTTGACAGAGTCAGATGACACCACAGGTTTAATATCGCTGACTGGAGGTTGATCGTCTATGGGAGGTAGGGGTCGCGGTGAAAGTTCGACAGGAGAACCAGGATCGTCAACATCGCCATATAGGTCACCGTATAGGTCTAATTCAGCCATCAGGATAGCTCGGAAAGAACGAAGAAGCTGAAAGAGATAGAGAAGAGTGCCAGAAAGCGGAAATCGAAAAGCGTGGCTGAGGTTGAGAGATGAAGATAGGTTTGATGAGATGAAAAGTTGATTGAAGTGTAGAATGAAGATGAAGATGAAGATGAAGTGGGTGATCGTTGATGGTTAAGTAGGAAATTGATAAAATGGTCTCAGATACTGGTAACTACCTAGTAAGTGTTTTGGACTAGGTTTAAATATTTAGTAAATACCAGCTGTGAGACTTGAATCGATCTCGTATTTAAATATGTCAAGACCTGTCAACTCTTGAAAGGGCAAAGGGCAAAGGGAGGAAAAAGAGTGCAAATCGAGTTTAGAATTCGGTACGAGAGTCGGTACATTCATCCCGGTACATCTCCCTATCAAACCCATCAAAATTCAAAAAAACCCCGTCAAGTATGATCATCTTTGTTGTTGCTTGGAAATGTGCTTTATCCCAAACTCCTCTTCAACCGTTCTCTTCACCAAAACAGACTGAGTACATATATAAACCCAGAGGTTTGCGCTCACACACAGTCACTCGAGAATTTCAACACATTTGTGGTATAAGATTTTTTAGTGAAGATATGAACTACAAGATGATTCTCATAATAAATTGAGGTACTACATATGTAGTCGAGCCAAACAATGAGGCTTGATAAAATGGCCCTCTATGATTTAAAGTTTTTGTAGAAAGATGCTAAGCTAGCTCATTAGTGTCTTATCACACGATAGAGATAAAGACAAACAACAAATTTTTCATGTGACATGCTAAAAATCATCTGGGATGAGCATATTGAATGATCAAGAAGGCGTCTAGATGAATAAAGCCTGAAGCACGGGTGAATACGTAGATCAAAAGACCCAGTCTACTGGAAGAAATGAGGTCATTGATGGAAAGAGTCCTTCAAAAAAATTGTGATATGTATGTGTATACCAAGGTTTAGATCCCCAGAAAAGATTGACCCTTAAAATCTGCACCTGTGAGACCATAGTTCTTTGATTGAATTCATAAGAAATTTTGGATTGTATATATATTTCAAGAGGTTCAGTAGAGAAGGAAAGAGAGGAACTGAATTGAATTTGAAGAAACTGTAGGAAACCCTCTCAAGTCATGTGTGTTCAGATTTGACCCATGAGAAAAGCATACTGGTGATCTTCATTCTTGTTTAATCCAACATGAAAAAATTGGAAAAGTGAAATTCTAGTCAAAAGATGGGGAAACTGAAGACAGATCAGTATCAGTATGGGCAACAAGAGCAAGACTGAATGTATGGGAACAGTTGGACAATAATGGGTGAGGGTAATTGCACAATAAATAGAGAGATTAGAGTAATCGCGTAAAGGAGAAACCAAGTCATCAGAGGTATGTTTTCTAAAGTGTCTGACTGATGAATATTAGGCTTGAAGCGCTGAGCAGTATACCTCCTCATTATCCTATGAGCTCAAGGTGGAGTGGGGTCATCTGGATTTTTGTTCTTCGCGTCCAACACTGATCAAGCATATTCATTTTTGTAGACCCAAAGTCCGATAGTCTTACTGGGTACTTTGCTTCATATATCAAAGTAGCGCTACAATTCAATTGCAGCATCATTACTATGGGAAACATGAGTTCAATTACATTGAGTGGATTCTGACAAAAAGATAAGAGTCAACAAAAAGCGTGAAACTATCTAAGGAAGTTTAGTCATGTGAAAGTATAAGATAATTATTGGTAACTTCATTTTGAAGTACGAATGTGAAAGATATTTTTAGTCAAGGTGAATTATTAAAGAAAGTGGAATATTGATTGTACCCACACACTTCGAACCTGAGATTCTTCTGAACCTGTTCATCATCAGTACTTGAGACCATATGTGCTCGATCGGCTTGCACTCTTATAACAACTCTCGATGATGAATTTTTTATGACTTTCTTCTTTGATAGCCTTTTCCATACCAGAATGTTGATCAATAGGTATTGGTATAGAATATCCGGTGCTTGTTTCTTCAATCACATGCAACTTGTCGGGCTGAGGGACATCTTTTTTACCAACAAATTCGATCCATCGTGTCTCGGTCCATTCTTTGTCTGATTTTTATAGAGAGCGATGTTTTTCGTCAAAATCTTTCTTGAATGTCAAGACCAACTCGGATGGATGTGTATACAGGTGGTCGCTTACCCCATCCAAACAATATCGGAACATACCACTGGATTGGACTGGGGTTCACTTCATGATCACTGTGACTCGGGGATGGAGGCTCTTCGCCTAAGCTTGAAGCCGAATCTGTAGAAATGAACAGGGTTTGAAGATCGCGTGAATCAGAGGACCCGGCCGTAGAGCAGAGCAGAGAATCTTGTGAATGATGGGAACGGTATCTGTCCAAGCAGGATGGGACAAGGGTGCGAGGTACAGATATGGGTCAGAATAAAACACTGAACCTGGTTGAGATTCTGCCGGCGATCGATTCTCAAATTGGAAACAAAAGGACGATGGTTCGTTGGAGGGGGTTGAGTCACATGAAGGTGGTGCATTTTGTATCCCGGGTATCACTACTTGATCGATATCCCGATGGCCACAAGATCGATTGTCGGAACCTCGCATCGCGCGTGAAAGCATGTTGATGTCTTCTGGCCACTATACCACCGCACAGTTTGCTCTGAGATGTACGAGCCTGGATTTCTTCAGGCTGACGGTAGCCGGAAATAATTAGGGAGATCAAGCTCGACGAACACTATAGGAAATATTTGTTTGAAGCTTGAGTGGCAAGAGGGAGTGCACCAGCGAGGACATTCTTAAAGGTATTCTCAGAGGTACTCACGTCTTTGATTCGGTTTCCGGAAGGACGGTTCCCCTATCTGATACCGAAGGCTGAAGGTGTGATAGGATCATCACCATAGAAAGACGCTACAAAATACTCCGAAATTCACGGCAGTGTTGGCATCGCTGATCTTACTTTCTTATTTACAGTAGAAAGGATGACGAAAGCTCCGGAGAGTTGCGCGTATTACAGCCATGCTGAGTGTTCTTGTGAAATCAGGTAGAGGTACACCAGGGGGTAAACGTCCTCGGCCCTCGGTGGTTCCAGGAGCGATTCCAGCGATTCGGTGACCAGAAACAACGCAGAAACGTGTTCGGTCAGGTGAAAGGGTGTCCGTTCCGGGCTCCCTTTCACCCCCGTTTCAGCAACGTTCCCGACGTCAGAAACGGGAGTATCTCCGTTACTGACACCAGGTTGCATTGGTGATTCACCGACACCAATGGCAATCGGTCACCAAAACCAATTGCAATAGGTGTTGTCCGAAATTCCACCTCAGGTAAAGAAGAGAAGAAGATTGATTGCATTCGACTCGAGAAAGATTGAGCGAGATTGTTTGCTAAATCTGCTTTAAAACTACCCCATGATGGTGGATGTTATAGTGCTGATGTAGGTGGAAGGGTTTAGCCAACTCTAGTGCTACTGATTGGATCTTTGAGGCATCATCAGAAAAAACCGCATCTGAATATGTTTGAGACATGCTCTGTAAGAGCGCAATCACAATGAGTGTAGACATCAGACAAATGTGTTCTTGATAGCGCAGCGGTGTGATAGTGCCACGACTTTGTTACTTCTTTTGAGCGCTGATCACGCGTTCGAGCCGGGAGCATCGGACTTTCGTATGTCTTGTGATAATTATCACATGATAATTCTCTCCTGATAATACAGAACTCTTTATAGAGATGCCATGGTACACGCATAGCTTTGTAAAAGGTCATACCCGACGGGCCATGCTGCGCACGGGGCATGTACGCACGGTCTTACCTTTCTTCACGCCCTCCCTCAAACCATAACTTCTGGACTCCTCCATCCTCAACGCGTCTAACCACTCACATTCCTTCGAACGTCTGAAACACAAGCAAAAATTTTCATCAAGATCAAAAATTTTTCATCATTCACTACCTTCGATAAAACCGACGACGATGTCCCCCGCACCAGAAATCGCACTCAACCCGCAAGGTTTTACCTCACACCCAATAAGATGGCCGGCGACCCCTACATCGGTCGCAAATACCGACGCATACCCCAACACCCCACCTTACCGGCACCGTACCCAGGACGCCAGGTTGGTTTAGCTTGTCCAAACTGTCCCGGAAACGACACGTCCCTGGTTTATTCTCACGCTGGCGTTGATACCATTACAGTCAAGGTTCGTGCTCTTCACTTCTTCCTTGTTTCTTCCTCGATCGTTAACTGTCCTCGATTGTTGCTGACTCAACTTTCTTTGCCGAAAGTGTGCAACGGTCGAAAAACATTACTTCCGAACGTTCAAGCTCAATCAACTTAATCACGAGCTTGCCTTGATCAACGCCGGCGCCACATACCCGGTCCCCTTTGATGCAAGGTCGCATGGACCTCCGGTGAACATACACGGAGAAGTTCTACCCCCCCAACCCGCCACTCCCAAAAGACCCAAACGGCCACCACCTTCTATCAAATGTGCTCGGCCAAATCACGGCCCAACAGCAGCCAAGCACCGTGTCCACGGTAATCTAGGTTGTACTTCCCATTATTGCAAAGCGGTGAGTTCAATTTTCCCTCAATGACCTCCTTGAATTCACTGACATGTTCCTTTCAGTGTTGCGCCGCCTTTGGAGTACCGGGTGGTTGCTACGAACATCGACCTAAGGGACCAAACCGGCCCCAGCCACCTCCCGCATCAAGCACACCGGTCGAACACCTGCCACCTGCGGCCGCATCAACCATCCCTCCGGTCGGTCACATCCCGCCTCCGCCCGTCTTGCCCCAGCCCAAACGCGCACGTGGAATCCCCCCTCCTCAATGCTCTCAGAGTGTGCGCCGTGTTGGACGCCTGCTCCCAGAAGAGAGCCTCTCCGTTTTGGAAAGAGCTAGGTACAGACACTCAGACGCTACTCGAAAGGCTTCCAATTCTTCATTTGATGAAGCGAAGGTCGTCAGCTTGCACTTTGTAAATAAAGTAAGTTTCCAACCCTTCACCTCTCCCCTTTTTTCATTTCCCATTTACCTCTCGTTTCCTCTTAGGAAATCCAAAATCCCATTATTTCACATTTCTTCGCATCATGGCCGGTGGCCATTTTGGACGAGTGTCAATCTCTTGCCCGTCAGGTCGAAGAGGCTGCTGGGCCTACCTGGGATGGGAATGTCCTGGTCTGGGACGAACAGGTCCGAAATTGGGTCAGTCGATTCTATTGTAATATAATATTACTTTGGAATCTTTCTACTGACATGTTAATCTAGCGTGAAATCCCTATGAGGCTCCCCCACCGCTACATCCAGACCGCGCGGAACCTGGTGATTTGTGTCCCAGCTCATCGATCTTTGCTCACCAACGAACTGCAGGATGTCCTTGAAGGATTGGGCCTGGGTAAACCGAAGATACCTAATCTAATCACTCAAACATCCACTCAGTCGGCGGAAGAAAAAGAAGGACGACCGCCCGGCCAGTCAAACACCCATGATAGGAACGTAAAGTCGAGCCAATGGTTCGGGGCGAAGTCGATTTCACTCGACGATGATTCCAGCGGGGAAGAAGACCAAATCGTTCAAGCGAAGACGATGTTCGCTGGTTCCAACTCCCTGCCCACATCTCCCCTGGCTTCTCAAGAACACCAAACAAACATTGGTGGTTCATCCTCCCCCGTTTGTATTGATTTGACCTCAGAGGGCGACCAACCGGAAGACGACCGCGCCAACTCCGCTGCGGGGCAATCCGCGGATCACCTTGATGCGGCGTTGTTGACTCAGGTGGATGCCTTTGGAGACGAGGTATGTCTTCTTACCATACCTGGTATTTTCTCATGCAATGATTCATCCGTTTCCGTCGCACCTCTCCATGTCTTAGGTCGATCAGAAGCCCTCCCTTTTGGACTTGCAGGAGTGGGCCGGCAAACCCCCGGCAACCAGGAATTCGCTCCTTGAGTGGCCGGGCGAAACTCTCCTCCTCTCACATCTCCTCGATTGGTTCAACTCATCGGGAACTTGGGGAACCCGTATACCACAATGGCTCGTGCATTTTGGTAACGAATACGAATTCAATGAACCCACCGCCTATCGCTATTGGAAATGGGTATTCAAGGTCGGCTACGTGAGGTTCAAAAAGTGGCTGGAGGAGTGGCCGCAAGAAGGTGATGTCAATCAGCACAATCTGACTGTAGACCGAGCGCGGCGGTATTTTCAGCGTGAGTTTAATGAGGTCAGTTCATTGAAGAATTCAGTGGCCCGCGAGCGCGGCCTTGGCGTCGGGAAGGGTCCTCGTCCTGTTGTCCACCGCAAGACTAAAACACCAACACCACGCCTGGAATGATTGGGTTTCCTCCACATATCCTTTGGTTGCCTAGCCCGGGGTTTTTTTTAATCATATTCTTTTTAATGTCGGTGATTGCGACATAATTGTTTTTTGGCAGTGTTACTTGGGGTACTATGCAATTACATAATATGCGGTTAGACCCTGGACCCTTATATCTTTTTCTTCCAATTCCAACTTTGACGAGTACATTCCGCGGTAAGTAATAAAAAGGTGAGATCGACAACACACAATCATCTGCATTCCGTCTTTCTCTCTTGATTTTCCTTTGTCCGTTTCTTTTTTAGATAACTGCGAAAAGTATTGATACGTTTTGATTACAAATCATCGTTTATCGCTCCTTTGACATCGACGAAGCAAGTTCAACCACCTCGCTGCGAAATGGAAGCCATCGACTTATATGGAACCTTAGGATTGGGTGGGTATACATCGTTTCTATGTGGCCTGTCTTATTTTGAGCTGATGAGTGCTGCATCTTGCACAGCGTCCAATGTACTAGACCTTGATGCATCTGAAGATCTTGGATGGAAAGTACTACCATTCGATCAACCCAGCGATGCCAACACTGACGTGGTTTTCGGTCTAGTCCGACAACACGACGAAGAGATGACGCCACCAGATGTCTTGGATTTCAAATGGGCATGCATGAATGTTCACGTCAATGTCAATCGAACGAATTACATCTACCGTTATGACGGCCGAACGACTCACCACGCGGTCATGCATCCCGGGTCCGTCGATCTTGCTTTGAACGCGGTTGCCCTCGATTTACGACACGACACATTGGGACACCATTTGCGCTTTGCCCAGATGTTTCTCCATGCGGCATGCCTCCTCAAAAAGTTCAAGGTCGTTCTTGAAGAAAGAGCCAGTTTCACTTCTTCACAAGAAGAACGCCTCAATAACTTACGGGTGAGTACCTTTCCGCCCTTTGTGCATTGATGTGAAGTGGCTCTCATGCCATCTTGGTCCTTTTCTCCCAGATTGTTCAAAATGTAGTTTTGCGCAAGGCGATTGCTGGCCATGGACAAGCAGATTCACACCATTGGTTCAACCTACGTGAACCAATCCTAGGCAAACCGGTGTATATTACCTCTGACGATGCGTTTACCCCTGCACATCGGGCGAAAGGATTTATTGGCAAAGTTCTTGCCTGCTTTACTCATTGGACGTATGACTATCACGGAAAGCAAGCTCTAATATGTGGCTTCCGTGGTTTCGGTGAGGTTATCACGGACTTGAACATCATGGATAGTTCGTAAGTCGTTGCTAATCATACATATACCAAAGTTGTAATTGACTTATTCCTTATTGCACCTCTGCCTTTGAACTGCATAGACGTCCTTGGTTTCTAAATAACACATACACTGGTGGGCTGCAAGCGTTTGCTTCTACTCATGTATGTTCCAGCCTTTGCGAGGACATTGGATTAAAACCCCCGCCACCTTTCTATCCAGTGGAATGATCAAAAATGGAGGTTTGCTTAGCAGTTGTAACATCTCTGAAATGTGGTGACCCCGTCCTGTCAAACCCAATCTTTTTCCCCTGTAAGATCCCTCCATGTACAAGGTTTTGTTTGGATTTGTCTTTGGGTCTTATCAGTCAGTATATAGTGTGACATTGTATTGTACCTTCTAAAGTCAAGCAACATGATCATGATTGGTATGTCTTCATTCGAACATATTGAATGGAATTTGAGACATGTTCTTTGCAAGCAACCCTACTCCTGCAACCTTCTAATCAGTCCTTATACCCATTTGGAGACATTTCATCTCCTCCAGAATAAACCAACAGTGAGTTTCAAAAACATACACTCTAGATGTAACATGTAGAGTATCTACATGTTACTCAACATTAGCAGTTCCATTACACAGCTAGTAAGTATGTGAAGCAATAAATTGGGATCACAATAAATATGCATAGTCATCACACCTCCATCTAGATAACAATCTTCAAATTTTATCTAAGTTTAGGAGGACAATTGAAGTTTAGCTAGCAGGACAAAATTTCCTTTAGGTTCAGGATTCCATGCCTTTTAGCTGACTAAGTATGTGAACCAATCTGTGATGGGGAACCTTATAATTAAGAAGGTCTGGTCTGGTCTCACACGTTGATACGTGAGAGACCGGTCTTAGAGAATTCTGGTCTTTAGAAAATGAGAAAAATGAGAATAATAATTTCTATGAGAAAAAGAGAAAATCTATAAAGTAGAAGACAGAAACACATATATATATCTAATAATAAAATCCAGGAACAGAATCTAACAAATTAACAGTTTTACATATTGAGTCAACACGCATTTTTAATTAAGATTGTGAAACATCCTTCTAACAGATTAATAAGATAACTTCTAATATTGCTAAGAAGTCTTCTAACCATAATATTAACATAATTAAAGAAACCAGTAAATTCATGACACAATCAATTGGTATCCACAGGGCCCCATCAATTGGTATCCACAGGGCAGACACATGGTTGTACCTTTTTCAGGTGAGACAAAAACATGAATAAGAATGCCAAACAAATCCCACCATCAAACAAAAAGACCAGACTTTTTTGGATTCATATCAGCAGTAGGTATAATTTGTTGCAGATACTAGCAACAATATCACTTATCCCAAAACCACAAAGGTTCTGCCAAGACTGCACACTACAACCAAATAGAGAAACCAACATACGACACAACATGGCAAAGGATCCCTGGGTAATCAGGCAAGTGACAAGCAACCATATTTTCTTTGGCTAAAATTGCCAAAGATCTTCTCTTCCAATGTTTGTCCATTGAGTGCATATGTTTCTTGATAGGTGGTGGGCACTTGGGTGCATCATTCTCAACAGGTGGTGTGGGCGTGCATTTGGGGGGATCATGTTTGTATCAAGCGTTGCTTGAACACTGATTTTTTGCCATTCTTGGCTTGTAAGGGGGAGACACCAATCATGTTTATTTAGGTTACTCACTTTGTGCCCTTCCTTCACTCTCAGAGCTCTTGGGGATTTGTTTGGTGACACAGTGAATGCCAAGCACAGACCGCCATAGTGACTTCACAAGAAAAGGTACCGTGCAGTTACTCTTGCTGCAATTACTTGTACATGGTAGTAGGACACACTCTGGATGGCTGCTCCGTACGATGTATAACCGGTAGGGAGGGGTGAGTAACCGTAGTATGTGGATGATGTAGAGTGTAACACATAGTTTGTTTAAGCAGTACAACGTAACACCTGTAGTGTGACATACGATAGAGGGCCCAACAGCACGGAACAGCCAAATATATGTATGGGCCAAGCACAAGCAGGTCCCAAAAATACACAGGACGGGTAAAGACAATGTACGGCCCAAGGACACGCGGGGCCCAAGAATACACAGGTGATCCATGTATAACCCGTAGAACGGACAAACCGTAGTATGTAGGGCCAAGGTTAATGTAGGGCCCAAGGAAGAGCGGGGGTGCCAAAGAAGAGCAGGGTCGTAGTGCTTTAGGTCAAGAGGTAACGGAGGCCTGAAGGGACCGTAGAGAGGGCTGCTCAAGGCCTTTTTTGCTCAGGAACAGGTAGGGTCTTTGGGGTACAGGCCAATACCACAACTGAGATGTACCAGTACCTAGAGCACCATGAACTTGTGCTCACTACTGTTGCCAAGACTATTACCCAGACACATATTTTACAAATCTACCAGAAGCGACAAATCCCCAGATCTGGTCATGAGCTGAGTTGTACCATTGATTCTTCTCCGCTTCAATCATTTTGATCTCTTTGTAATCAAATTATGAGGTCAGGAGAGTACTCTTGAAAGGACTTTTTTGGTGGTACTGGAATACTTTACAACACTGTACTGTATGTATGCCAGGATGACTTGCCATGTACCTGTACAGTACCTTACCACCCTGTTTACCAACTGACTGTCACTCCCTACCTATCTATGAGGCATAAGGTGGTCACAAACCAAAGTGGGGGTCTGAAATATGCATTTTATCATCAAACTTTTCTGTGTGCATGTATTTGGACTTCACAACCACCAATCATGGAGCAGGGAAATGGTTATCACTATGTATTCCTTGTTAAAATACAATCCACACAGTATTCTCAAAGTCTTTCTTTTAGGAGTGGACAAATGTCTTACACTGGGATTTGGGTTTAGAGACAGGTTTTTCCCAATAACAATACTGCACATCATTCGCAATATGTATTATTCTCAAATTCCACTGTATATGTACCTGAATGAGTCTATTGAATGTGTCTCTTTCCTTATCTTTTGGGAACTACATTCCTCCCCCAATATTCTTTCTTTCTCAATTGAATAATAGAGCCATGACATGGATATACTAAGTAGTCATATGAGATGTTGTCTTCACAACCAGACAACAGGTGCCTGCTTGAAAAAAAACAAACTTTCTTTGATAAAATTAAAGTACTTCAATGTTGCCCTATACTGAGATCAACAATCACAGTATCATTTCTTCATCTATATCAGATCCAATAAGTTTCTACCAAGGACATTTTTCTATATCACCATCACCTCACCCAATTAATCTCATCAAAATGGTTCTTATGGACTACAGAGACATCATTCAAGTATCTAAGCAAAATGTGAAGGTCTTACTGAAAACTATAACCTGGATTTAAAGAATCAAATCCATCCACAAATACTTTCACCTTTTTTTTATGAGATGTCCTCTTGACAACAGGCCACAGGTGCCTGCTTTGGGGCAGGAATAACACTTACTTTGTCATTGTTGATCTCTTCAATAATGGCAAAGTGATCAACAATCAAAAATCACAATATATTTCCTTCATCTCCTGATTCCAATCAGGTTAATTCAAGGTCATTTTTCTCAAGCACCATCAGCAAATTGATGTAATGAAAATCCTTCCATGGATTTTGATCAATCAAATCCATCCCCAAATACTTTCACCAAATATTTTCACCCCACCCTGATTTTTTGTGACGTAGATCCATTGACAAATACTTTCACATCACCTTTTTTTAATGGCCACACTTGTTTGCCCACAGAGTCCAAAAATGAAACATGAGTTAACATCACACATTCAAACGACCCCAGAGAGTGATGGAAAAACGCCTCCAAGACTACGGTTCCTTCCCTCCTTAGGAAACTGGATCCAGTTATCTCGGAAGGTGTTTATCCAAAACTCTATGGGGATATGTCGTCATAAACCAGATAGACTATTGAACAAACTTACCTCAATTATCTACAATTTCCCAATGCCAATAAACTCCAATCCTTTGCGACATGTCAACGCCGCAGTCAACCATATGTTTCGCCATTCCACCATTTCCTCCAAAAAGAAATCATACCGTGTTGCCTCCATGTTGCGACACATAGAGGCAAATCCACCATACCAAATGTTGCTCAACTCACCCGCCGACGCATTGAAGATCCAAGACCCATTCTCTTGCAAATCCGGGAATTTCTTGGGGTCAGTATACAATTGACAAAATTCGTCACTCTCTTTATGAGAGCGGTGATGGAATGGGTCCACAGGGATGACTGTATTTGCGAAGGGAGCCGCAGACTTATCGCCATTGTAGATTACCCGCACAAGATTGCAGGCATTGTCGTAGAATATCACCTCTGGCATACCATCCGGAAATGCTTCAACCAGGAAGTCCTGAAATAGGGAACATAATGTGTCAGTTGTAGACGAGCAACAAAGGAAAGTGAGAAAAAGTAGTCAAAAGAGAAATCACAAACTCTCAGAGCACTTGGTGCTTCGGCGTTGTAGAAAGTTCGTCTGCACAAAATAATTCCGCAAGTCCCCACTATGACTTGGTCATTATGTGTGCGTGATCGACTCAAGGTTGACGAGTTTTTGGGCTTAGCTTCGCCCCCATCACGGGCAGCCTCGTGTGCACGGTCGGCCTCGTCAGCTTGGTGGATCGCGTCGACATCAACTAGTTCTGCAGTGTCGGGGTGGAGATGGACGGAAGGATCTGAAGGGAGATTCGACCCCGGCCGGTTGAGCATCGACTTCAGCGAGAAGTTCTTCTTCTTGTTTGCTTGAAATGAATCCCACGCTGCCCGATGAGATTCTTTTCGACATGTTTGCAATCCAGGCTCGGCGAGAGAGGTGCATGGCTGGGCAACACACCAACCTTTCAGACTTACCTCATGCTCAGCACAGAAACGAGCGGTGACTTTCGGTAAGGGGTTTAGACAGGGGCCGTCAGGTGGAGGTGCACCGGCGCGATGAGCAAGTACCTGCAGCTGTGCAGATGAAGCCGTGCAGCGCCAGTGACCGATGGTTAATCCATCCGTGACCACTGCTCGGATGACTGACATTGGAAAGTAAGCAAATATATCAGTGATGAATGTGGTATTTTGTTGGATAATTCTTCACTTACTTTTTACGGCGGGCTTTCCTTCTTCATCTTCTACAGGATCGGCGCGGACACAAAAGGAACAGAAATGGTCTCGAAAAAAAGAACCATTGTTAGCGATATAATTGAGCTCTCGAGCCATGGCTGGTAACAAGCGATCGGTGTTCTTGCCATGTGCGCTGACTAGCAGCACATCCCCTCGTCGCTCACAACGGCGTAGCAGGCTGAAGATGTCGACACCGTCGCGAGCAACTTCTTGCGAGAGTTTGGGAGTTGGTTCGCCAGGATGGGTGGGCACTTGTTGCCCTTGGTAGTACGTGACGTTGTATAAGTTGACCAGATTGAAATTCGAAATGCTTCATGAATTGCAAGATGAATCAATTCATTCCAAACGACCTTTGTGTGGTTATAGACAGAAACAAAGGGACTCACTGTGCCAGCATTTGAGCTTGACGGAACGATGTTGCGAGGCGGTAGGTCATGGCGAAGTGGCAGTGAACCTGATAGTTTTCGAGGTGAGCGCCCTGCGCCTGGGTATAGTAAACTCTAGTGTCGTTGGAGGTGTAATAGGAAGGTCGATAGTACGCCCCACAATCTGCACGCATACGGGTTTCAGCAGATTTCCAAATGTGTTCCAGAAAGACGCGAACTTACCTAAACAGCTCCAGGTGTAAAACTCGGCGGAGTGGATCCCGTCGAGGTCGTACATGTAGCCATGGATTCGAGGACGTTTCTGGAGTGGTCGTCCCGTCGGTTGATCACAGACTAAGCAGGTTGACGTGGGTGGAGTGAGATACACTTCATGGACCTTGGTGGGAAGGTTGACGTCGAGGCCGTGGGTGCGTATTAGGTCGGCTGGGTTGATGTGCGCAAAAGGGAACGATTGAAATGTCAGATACCATAGAGTTTCGTAGTCGCCCGTATCAAGTCCAAGCTGCAAGGCGTGCGATAAGAAAGGGATGACCCGAGTGTCCGTTGAGGTAAACTGTAGCGCCTCGTCAGCTCGGTTGAACACATCGCTTGCGATATTGACGAATTTGACAAGGTTCGCAAGTGTCAGAGTCCTTGCAAGTTGGGGTCGTTCGGCAATGAGACGAGTAGTAAACTCTGTGACAAGCATGCTTGGAAGACCAACGCCGACTGTTCAGAATATGGAAGGAAGCGGCAGATCAGCAACAGATGACAGCGACGAGAGGGAAAAGAGGAAATCAGCGGAGAGACTAACCGAATCAATGAGGTGGTAGAGTGGTATTGATGTTGTGGGGAATTTCAGGAGGTCGGGCAGAGTGGACCGTGATCGTGTGGTACGTTGATCGACGCGGTATAGTATGAGAGAGGTTGCATGATGTCGGTGTAGAGCCATGAAATGGGAGAAAGTGGGCGAGGAGGTCTGGTCACGTTCCCCGCAGGCGATCACGTGGGAGGATGCAAGGTGAAAATGTGGTTACCGATGTTTTTGCATACAAGCATCATACTAGGGCTGTACAATGCTTTTACCAAGGGTTATCAGACCGGGTCTGATAATTATCACAAGACATATGAAAGTTCGATCTACCCTTCGAGCCTGGATGGGCTTTCATTTTTGGGCATTCGCCCTTCATGTTGAAACGTTCCAGACATGTCCCACAGCAGGATTTCTCGACGGGCGGCGAGACCAGTCTGCTCCGGTTCCTTGTAGCGTGATAGCTTCGGTTACGAGAATGCCCTCGTGTACCGGCTTCGTGGAATCCTTTCAGAAACGTCTCAAACTGAATGCAATTTGAGACGTTTCTGAAAGATCTCGGGTTCAGTTCCGACTTCGTTCGATTTACCCCCTGGTGTAGACATTACACCTCCAAGATACAAGACCAAAGTGAGCCCAAAATTACATGAAAAAGGGAAAGAAAACTGACCTTGCTCCCATCTCGAGGATCTAAGCACAATGGCGAGCAAACGCAAGGTTGTGGCGATAATTGGTGGATGTAATATCGTCCTTCCTGGAGTTCCGGAATACCATTCAATCCCTTCCTCAACTGCTGCGAGCCAACTCCGTTCAAAGTTCCACACGCCGCAAAGATCGCCTCTATCACCCCTGCGGTATGTAAACACATCCTCCATAAAAAAGGCTGGTTGCAACTGCAGGAGTTCATCACAGGCCATACAATGTGAAACAAACTTGTATAAGGCTGAGCCCCGGCCTCCGGGTGATCAGAGAATCCCGCAGGGTCCCTTGCCGGATCCGGGGCGCTGGGTGGCTCTCACAGGTTACCAATCCCTCGGGTGATGGCCGGTCTCGGGGGCCGTTCTTGCGGAAACAAAGAAATCATGTGTCTTGCCCTGTCGGTCCGGGGCCTGTTCTGGGTCTTCAAATGAAAAAGCAGCACCGGGAGAGGCGGGGTTGGTCGCCGTTCTGGCTTCGCAGCAACTTTTTGGCAGCCGGGCGCCTCAATCCCCGGCATTTGGGGGATAGGGCCCAGTTTTAGCCCTGTATATAGCCAAAGACTGGAGAATTATTCTGATTGTGATTCTGACCATGTCAAGTAAATATTAATCTGTCAAACTTAGCAAAGTCGCTCCACTGCAATGCTTGCTATTGAAAGTCTGACTACAATGCTACCTCTGCTCTCAATTTGTTTAGCCTGCTTCATTTGCTGATCTTGTGGTGTAGGTCAAGGACCAAAGTCCTGTGACCAATTTTTGTGTGTCAGTCATTCAACATATGCAAGCAATTGAAGGTCAATTCAGCCAAGGCAGAGTCTTTATACTGATATGACAAAGTTTTGATAACACAATTTAAGAAGATAACAAATGGATCCAGCCCTTCATTCTTTCAAGAAGCAACTCAGATTCAGAAAATACAGTCACAACAGTTGAATAGAAGAAAAATGAACAAAGTCAAAATGGACACAAGGAGTGTATTTTTTGAGTCAAGCTCCAGTTGACAGATCAAGGAGAAGAAGTGTAGACTAGCCAAGTGAAGAGCCCATACTTGGACGTTATCTTGAGTGACCAGCGTATTTAATTAGACAACTTTGACACACACTTCAGATATCTGCTTTTGGGGTCAGCTCAGTTACCAACTGTTCCACTTTGGGCAATTGCAAAAGAAGAACCATAGTCACTCTGCCAACATACATGCCTCAGGTTGAGGAATTCAAGGCATTGTTGAACACAAATCCTTCAACAGATGCTGTCTGAAGTTCTTATGCAGGGTATAGTGTGCACCAAGGAATACCTTGGGTCAAAGCCTTGGAAATGTTCTGTCCAAGGTTTGAGATCCAAGAAGACCTTGACTTTTCAATCTAAGCTAAATATGTGAGCAGTGTCATTTCACTTTTTTTTGATTCCCTGAAGAAAGAAGAGACAATTAGCTCCCTTTGACATTGCAATTAGAAAATTTGCAATTGGCTGGTATTTTTGAGGCTCCATTATTGACAATGGTGTCACAAGTTTGATGGTGATTCAAGCTATATCAGATCAATACAAGTTCAGAATTTTAATATTGTGAGACCAAGGATCAACAGGTCTTCAGGATGCTGATGTGGGTGTTGCCAATACCTAAATTGTTTGGGTATGCTACAAGCTTGTACTCCATTTGCATTGCTATGCAAGCTGCCACCAATTTCCAGACAATGAGTCAGCAATACAACATAACCACTTGGGGAAGAGTGATTGGTGCAAGATGATCTTATGTCTAAAGGGAATTGTGATTCTGGAAGCTTGAGGTGGTATGGTAGAGCACATTCAGAAACCCAATGTCAATGATGCTCTGGAAAAGATTGTACTACTCACCTGTAGTCCCAATGCAAAAGGCAAGGACCATACTGAAGTGCATCTTGCTTAGATGAAGTGAAACTGGGGGGCCAAGTAGATAATCTTTGAGAGATTGTCAAGATTGTAGTTTTTATTGGTTGAGAGAACAAAGTGAACTGGTTGATAGAGCTCAATAGATTTGTCATTAGAGGCCAAGATGTCCACCATCACATCAAGTTGGATATATCTGGTTGGAGGACAGCTACATGGACTTGTGATTTTCACGCTAAAACTCACTTGACATTGGCCACACCACTACCTTCTGCATATATATATGCAAACCTTGCCTATTGATAGCTTGAAAAGCCAACTTCCCAGCTCCCTCTTGAATTTACATACACAACACACAAGCTAACACAGGAGTCAAAATATCAAGATATATAAGTCATTGGAACTTGCATATGGAAGAAGTGGCCATCACTTGTTTTTGAATTGAGGTTCCAGCTTTTTGATGTTTGGGTTTTTGTTTCTTTTTGAATCCCAGCTTTTGTATTTTACTTCTCTCAACTACTCACCACTCTCATGTGAAGACACAGCAAGCATACCTCATAATACTCAACACTTCCTTCAGTGCCACTTCAGAAAAAAGTCCAATGTTTCTTTCTCATCACCTCAGCTTAAGGTTGTAAACCTAAGCTCTCAACTGGGACTTTGAATAGCTCAAATCAGTAATATTCACTACACTTAGCAAAGCTCCACGCCTGCTTGGCAAGTGACATATGACAAAAACGTACAATCTATAGTCTGAGGGTAAGTGTGAGGCTTGGGTAGGGCTGTGCCCCAACCCCCAAACAAGGAATTGAGGCGCCCGGACCCCTAAATGTATCTCAAAGATAAGAACAAGGACCAAGCCCGGCTTTCCCAAGGCTCTTTTTGAACCAGAGATCCAGGCCGGACTTTAACCAATGGTGGATTTCACACTAGGGTAGGTTCAACTGTATTCAGAAGAAGCTCTTGCCTGTGACCCCTTATTGTTACACATTTGGTGGTTACACTCAGATGACATGTATATATGTTTCATAATTTCCTTCTCATAATTTGTTACTAATTTGTGTATGTCTTGATTCTGTGTGTCTGTTGTCAAATCTATCATACCCAAGTACCAGGTATTCATTTGAAAGTACTTAAGTACCCAATATTAGGACCATCAAGTGCTCAGACCTAACTATTGAGGTTTACTGGGAAAAATTGATTCTGGACAAAAAAATAGGCTGGTCAGAATTACTTTCCAAGTCAGTCCTGACACCAACAGCATGTCATAAGCTCAAAAATGACTTATTACATTTGAGTCAACACAGATCCCAAAATCTTGCAAGGCACTTTTAACCTTTGTGATTTGAATTCCCTGACAAGAGACTTGTGTAACATTGGTACTTTTGATGAGCAAGCAGAGACCCAAAAAGAATATACAGTCTTACATCTTCTGTAGTTGGTATGCTACACCATGAAGAGAGAAAATATTCAGATCAACGAACTGAATTACTTTGCTTGTTGACCAAAGTTAAAAAATCAATTCTCAGTCCTCTTGCAAGAAAAAGAGGCACGTTCTTGTGAAAATTTTGTTTCAACAATACAGTTGTTTTTTGCCTACAAATTCCAACTTTTTTAAAGAAATTGTTCTCTTTCTAGACAATGCTCAGAGGGATTTACAAGATATATGAATAGACAGAAGTGGCAGGAATTTTGTCAGGTAGCTCCAGTCAAGATGTTTGGGGGTCTGATTCAGAGGAAGTGAGAGAACTTGAGGTGGTGACAGAGTCTCCTGACCAAACTTAAACTTTTGCAGCTATCTGCGCTCATCAGGGAAGTCAATTTAGTCCCAATCCCCTCTCCAGACACCTAAGCTTGCAAGCAAAAAGTGTCTTACTAGAGGAACTTGTTAAAGTTAGTAATTACATGATGTTTATCAGTATGAGTAGTGTGTATAAATTTCTGTAACCAGATTTCAATTTTGCAGGGTGCTTGTGGTTGACACTAGACTGGTTCAACTGCACAATCTTGGAATGAAGGTGAGTATCCTTTGGTCTAGCTTTGCAACTCAAAGTTTGAACTATACTAATCCCTGCTTTGACAGGTATGTTTAAAGTTTTTATTATTGTCTCTTTTTGTATCTTGTTTGATTGTGATGGAAATTAAACACTGATCCAAGAATCTCTTATACAATGTTGGAACAAAGGCAAGTATCTTGTGGTTCACGTGATTTATGGCTTAGTTTCACAACTTGAAGTTTGAACTATACTGACAACATGAGAGTCATGGAGTTAAGTTGTCTTGAGAAAACTTTTCTTCAATTGTACCAAAGTCAAACAAACTGAAACCTTCCTCAGGCTTGAGCCCAGTATCACTTAGTATAATATATATCACAGAAAAGTTGAAGGTTATCAAAAAACTGTGAATTCCAGCATTCACAGATGGGGATCCCTATCCAAATGCTGGTCACTTCATGCAGAGTAGGCTTAGCCAAGGGGGGCATGGAGCTACAGCTCAGGTCTTACCTGATGGTCAAGATGTGTGCCAGTGCTTGCAAACGTACTCTGAAACTTGGAATGAGTGGGTTATCCCAAATTTTTTTGGATAACTTCTGTAAAAACCTACTTACCAAACAGGTATCCTTCAAGCCCAAAATTTGAGTATTTATCACCTTTCAGGGTACTTGGCATTTTTTGTTGTTTTAGGACTGGTTCTTTCAGACCTTTTCAGGTTCCTGAGGTATGCATATGATCTTTCTCTCATGCTTTTGGAGAGGGCTTGCCTGAACACAAATGTGGCTAAGCATTACTGAAACTAGAATTTACAAACAAGCATTAGACAGCTGAAGCTCAAACTCAAGATCAAGCAGAACCAGTTACTGTGAGGAATTGTACTGAATATTTCTAAGAATCAAAGGTGGCGTTGCCGTAATAATATTGTACCTGGGGTAATCAGGCAGATGTGAGTAAGGCAACAGGCCACTAAAAGCTACGAAGAGCTGCTCAAAGAATGAGACAAACCTGGGGTAATCAGGCAGATGTGAGTAAGGCAACAGGCCACTAAAAGCTACGAAGAGCTGCTCAAAGAATGAGACAAACCTGTGCAAAGCAACAGGTAACACGGTAGAAATGAGGTAGATGAGTAAAAATAGTCCTAGATAGATTCTTTTCGATCAACATAAAACTACGCATACCTGGGGTAATCAGGCAGATGTGAGTAAGGCAACAGGCCACTAAAAGCTACGAAGAGCTGCTCAAAGAATGAGACAAACCTAGCACAACACACAATTAGTAAAGGAAAGAATAACAGATAAAAAGAAAGAAAACAAACCTGTGCAAAGCAACAGGTAACACGGTAGAAATGAGGTAGATGAGTAAAAATAGTCCTAGATCTAAAAGATTAATAAGACCAGGGTTAGATTGAAAGTTGATAATAACTATTAAGAGTGAAGCACTTACAGATTCTTTTCGATGAAGAAAAAGAATCTGAGTGACTGACAGAGGCTACTATTTAACAGAGAACTAGACACTCAACGGTTAAATTAATTAATAAATGAAAAGAAAGGAAAACTCAAGTCACAGACGACTTATTCCCGATACACACTAAATGAAACCTCAATCCGTTCTTCTACACACTTTCACATAACCCGTAACACCTACATCCGTACAAATCTTCATAATATAACTGTTCATTTAATATCTTTCCTGATGTTAAAGATGATCTAGATTAGTAATACAAATACCGGAAGTCCTTGACCAAAAAGAGTGACAAGGAGAAGTATGAATTTAGAGAGCACTTAGATATCACAACACGCCCCCTCAAGGACTTCAGGTCTATCCAACATGCTTGAGACCTAATTGTTGTCGCAAGTAGTAAAATTGTTGTCGGCCAAGTGGTTTGGTCAAAAGGTCAGCTAACATCTCCGTAGTAGGTATGTGCTTAACCACCAAGGCGCCTTGCTTAACCACCTCTCGAATCCAGTGATATTGTATTTCGATGTGCTTGGTTCGAGCATGAAAGATGGACTTGGTGGTAAGGTGAATGGCTCCCATGTTATCGCTGCGTAAGACAGTAGGGTTGGGATCCTCAAAGCCGAAAACCTTAAGCATGTTCCTTAGCCAGATAAGCTCCTGACCAGCCTCAGTTATAGCACGGTATTCAGCTTCCGTTGATGACAAAGCCACAGTTGGTTGCAACCGAGATTTCCAGGAAATAGGGCCACCAGCAAGTTGAAATATGAACCCAGTGGTGGAACGACGAGACTCTTTGTCGCCAGCCCAGTCGGAGTCACAATGAGAATTTGGTAAGTTAAAACTCTTGAGACCACCAATCGTCGTAGGCGCAGCTAAATCACCGTCGTAGGAAATACCTAAATTGATCGTACCGCTTAGATAACGAAAGACATGAAGCACCGCATCCCAGTGTTTTTGAGCAGGTGACTTAAGGTGTTGAGACAGAACACCAACAGCGTAAGATAGGTCCGGCCTGGTGCATTGAGCTAGATACATAAGAGATCCAACAGCACTGCTATAATTCAAACCTTCACGAGCAAAAGCCTCAGCCTCATCATCACTGGCTCGGTACAACTTGAGACCAGCAGGGAACGGGGTGGAGGCAGACTTGAGATTGGTTACATTGAAACGCTCCAGGACGGCTCGAGCAAGAGCAGACTGAGTGATGGTGTAACATAGATGAGATTGTCGAACAATTTGGATTCCCACTACAGTATTGGCAATACCAAGGTCTTCCATCTCCCATTTGCTGGCAATTTCGACCTTGAAGGTGTCAATGTCGTTGCCGGTAATAGCAATATCATCGACGTGAACATAGATAGCGGTGAAAGAAGAAGTAGAGTTAATGGAGCGCGTATATATGCAAGGATCCATGGCACATTGTGTGAAGCCAACACTGAGAAGGAATGCAACAACTTCATCATACCAAATCTTAGGTGACTGTCGAAGACCGTAGAGAGACTTCTTTAAGTGGCAGACCTTTCCTGCTTTACCTTCCACAACGTACCCTTCCGGCTGATACATATAAACATCTTCGTCAAGTACGCCATTCAGAAACGCGGTTACAGCATCCATCTGGTGAATTTCCCACCCTTGAGTAGCAGCTATAGCGATAAGTAAACGTAAAGATGAAGGTTTACCAGTAGGAGAAAAAGTTTCGTGGAAGTCTACACCCTCTTGTTGCATATTACCCATGACAACAAAGCGGGATTTGTGTTTGGAGACACTTCCATCGACATTGAACTTCTTGCGGAACAACCAAAAACCCCGCAGAATGTTGACACCAGGAGGAGGATCCACAAGATTCCAAACACCCTTGGAGAGAAGAGAGTTATACTCTTTGTCACACGCCACACGCCACAAATCTCTTTCAGTACCACTCAGTGCAGCCTTAATAGATTTTGGGACGGGCACGTCAATGGTTGATGCTGAAAAATTGTCGGACATGATGTTGAAAGCGGACACAAAAGTAAGATCATCAAAGATGGCGCAACCACCCATGCCTTTATAATCAACGGCATCCTTTGTACGCATAGACCGCCTTGTGACAGGTTGAGATACATCAACAGGTGAGGTAAGAGTTAGAGGAACCGGGAGCGGCGATGAATTATCTTCGGAAACCACAGGAACAGGTGAATTTTTGATCATCCAGAACTCTTCATCTTCATCTTCTAATATTTCTGTGAGAGGTTGAAATTGATTAACTGATTCCACAGGCATACGTCTCTCAGGATTATATTGGAGAGGAAGTCGTCGTTGAGAAATATTTAGAAGGTAGGGAAAGACATCCTCCTGAAAAGTGACATTGTGGGATAGTACAATTTTTCGGGAGCCAAGATCAAAGATAAAGTAATTGAAATTGTCATCTTGAAAACCAACCAAAACACCCTCAGTAGTGACAGGAGAAAACTTAGAATGACGTAATTCCTTCCTAATGAGAAGATGAGCCTGACATCCAAAAACTCGCAGATGTTTGATGTTAGGTTTTCGAAAATACCAAACTTCAAAGGGAGTCTTCCCATTCGGCAGAGTAGAGGTGATTGTGCGGTTTAAGAGAAAGACAGCCGTCGAGCAGGCTTGAAACCAGAAGTTTAGCGGTACACCGGACTGCACCATCATAGATCTGGCTCGTCCAGTTACAGTTTGATTTCCTCTCTCAGCAACTCCATTCTGTTCCGGAGTGTGTGCAGCAGTCAGATGAAGAACAATACCCGTTTCATCACAGTGTTTCTGCATGATAGAGTTCACGAATTCACTCCCTTGATCCATGGTGAATTGGACGAGTTTACATCCAGTCTGACGCTCAACCAAGGTGATGTATTTGATAAAAACGTTAAAAACAGACTCCTTGGATTTATTGCGAAGTGGAAAGATATGACGAAAGGAAGAAAAGTCGTCCGTGAACAAAATGTAGTAAGCCTCATTGTTTAAGCCTAGAATACGATTAATACCACTCAAGTCGACATGAACATTCTGAAGAAAAGATGCAGAACGCGGTCGAGAACCAGAAAAAGGAAGTTTCTTAGACTTGGATTGGATACAAGTAGGACAGGCTTTGACAGAGGAAGATGAATCACATAACCCATCCAAACTACCCATCTTAGTCATTTCGTCGAGGTACTTGTTGCTCACATGACCTAAACGTTGATGTTGAAGATGACAAGAATGAGTATCGGGAGCTGGATCTTGAGTGGAGACGATAGAACTCACAGGTTCAAGAGAGATAAGCATGAGATTGCCAGAGAACGCTCCATTAAAGAGAGCGCATTGACCCATAACTAAACTGAAACAATCTGGTTCATCGGAGTTAATCATAGTCACCACGCCTTTCTTCAGTAAAGCGCCACCAGCAATGAGGTTGCGGCTAAGGTCGGGTACATAGAGACATTCGGCCAAGGTAAAAACAGTACCATCACCGGCTCGTAGTTTAACCGAACCAGTAGAATGAACCGCCAATGATGCATCACCTCCAGCCAGTCGAAGTCGTTTGTTGGTGTCTTCAAGAGGCTTAACAGTAGCGGCGTCGAATAATTTGATATCATTAAACATGTGATGGGAGGCGCCGGTTTCATTGAGTGCCCATAAACCTTCAGTTGGAGTAACAGAAGAGGCGGTAGCGTCGAAATCCACAAGTTCAGAACCTTGAGCTGACGGCGAATTACTTTGATCTTTATTGTCAAAAGGATTGGAGAGTCTGAAGACAAATTCGGGTTCAGTTGGATAAACGAACTCGGGGTCAATGGGAGCTTGAATGAACGCAGAAGATACATCCACAGCAGGAAAATTGTCGTTGATGGAAGCAGAGACAGGAGGATCAACAGGTTGCAGTTGGATGGAAAAAGTCATGGCATGATTTGCAGAGGCCAATGGAGGTCGAACAATCCTAACACCTCTGACATTATTGGAAGATTCAGAGTGATGAGCTTGTTGAGGAGCATTGCGACGCTTAAATTTCTTCTTGTTTTCATCTTGACGAGTCATCCATTCATCTCTTTTAGCGAAATTAACCGGTCGTTTGAAACATTGGTCTGGTCGATGCGGGTTTTGGAAAGTATTACCGACGCATCGGTCAACAGTACATTTGACCATGTGGCTGGGTTGAGCCGAGTATTGAAAAGTTTGGTGAGACTGGCTAACTTGGACATGATGAGAAGAAGGTGACAACGTTTGTTCGTCTTCGGAATCGAGTAATTCTTGAATAACAGCCTCAAGAGTTAAGGGCTTGATGATACGATAGATAACATGGATGGTAACAGAATAACCAGGTTTAAGGCTTTGAATAAGGGTTCTAGCAGCTTGAGAGTCAGACATATCTCCATGATATTTCTCATATTCACGATATAAAGATGAGAATTTGTCGATATGAGTCTTCAAGCTGTCGGATTCAAGTTGGACCATGTTTTGTAATGCGACTTCAAGACGTTTGAGCTTTGCTTCAGAAATACGAGCATGGTAAGTTTTAAAATGAGTCCATAGAACAAAGGGATCATAAGTTATAGTCATCTCTTTAGTAATAGGATCCTTCTTGGTCAACTTGTCTCTAGCCCTATCACCGTTAACTCCATCACACTTGTTGAGAATCCAAGTGGAAATTAAAAACTTCACTTTCTTGTGTTTGTCATCGGTAAGCGAAGCATCTCTATAGTCTTTTATATCTAGATAAGACTCATATCCTACTGATTCAATCGCTTCGTGAACAAGAAGGTTCCAATGATTGAAATTATCATCAGTAAGTTCGTTCTTGATAACGTGCTTGCTGAGAGCGGTAGTGGTCCGATGGACAAAAAGTTGCAGAGGGGTGAAAGATGCGTCGGTGGTATTAGCGTCACCGGTAAGATCAGAAGACATTCTTGGCGATAAGATAGAAGGTAACACTAAAGAACGTAAACCGGAAAAACTTCTAACAGTTGAGTTAGATGAATCTGAGTCAGAGTTTGAGGTTGATTCGGAATCAGTGTTGACAGTTATGAGATTTCCGTCTATAGATTCGGAGTCAGTTTCGATTCGATTATTGTCTTCTTCAGATTGCATAAAAGATAAGTCGTCGTATACAGAGTTGATAAAATAATCAAACTCTCGCTACCATGTGAGGAATTGTACTGAATATTTCTAAGAATCAAAGGTGGCGTTGCCGTAATAATATTGTACCTGGGGTAATCAGGCAGATGTGAGTAAGGCAACAGGCCACTAAAAGCTACGAAGAGCTGCTCAAAGAATGAGACAAACCTGGGGTAATCAGGCAGATGTGAGTAAGGCAACAGGCCACTAAAAGCTACGAAGAGCTGCTCAAAGAATGAGACAAACCTGTGCAAAGCAACAGGTAACACGGTAGAAATGAGGTAGATGAGTAAAAATAGTCCTAGATAGATTCTTTTCGATCAACATAAAACTACGCATACCTGGGGTAATCAGGCAGATGTGAGTAAGGCAACAGGCCACTAAAAGCTACGAAGAGCTGCTCAAAGAATGAGACAAACCTAGCACAACACACAATTAGTAAAGGAAAGAATAACAGATAAAAAGAAAGAAAACAAACCTGTGCAAAGCAACAGGTAACACGGTAGAAATGAGGTAGATGAGTAAAAATAGTCCTAGATCTAAAAGATTAATAAGACCAGGGTTAGATTGAAAGTTGATAATAACTATTAAGAGTGAAGCACTTACAGATTCTTTTCGATGAAGAAAAAGAATCTGAGTGACTGACAGAGGCTACTATTTAACAGAGAACTAGACACTCAACGGTTAAATTAATTAATAAATGAAAAGAAAGGAAAACTCAAGTCACAGACGACTTATTCCCGATACACACTAAATGAAACCTCAATCCGTTCTTCTACACACTTTCACATAACCCGTAACACCTACATCCGTACAAATCTTCATAATATAACTGTTCATTTAATATCTTTCCTGATGTTAAAGATGATCTAGATTAGTAATACAAATACCGGAAGTCCTTGACCAAAAAGAGTGACAAGGAGAAGTATGAATTTAGAGAGCACTTAGATATCACAACAGTTACCACATCCCCAGCTCAAGCCAATTGTCTCCCAAATTCTTTGGTCCAGCATTTCTTGATTTTTAGCATAAGGTATCAACTGAAAGCAACCTTGATAAGCTTGACCAATACCTGATCCAATGATGTCTCCCAATGTCAATATTCCACAACGTGCTTTGGATTGGTAGAGGGTATGTCATTCTTCTTTGTGATACTAACAAATATCTTACCTTACTGATCATCCTGGCTTTATAGTCTGGACGGTAAATATCTTGTGCTATTGGTCTTGGCTCAAAACTAACTTGCAACATTAGCTGCCTCATCTTCCCCCAAGAGATTGTTCTCAGTGGCTGGCCAAGTTTGTACTGACGAGAGAGGATGGTTGCCTTGAATGACCAAGATATCAACGAGTAGTATGCTACGGATCAGGGAAGGGATCCCTTCAAGTGGAGACTTTGCAGGTGTTGGCAAGGAGTTTGCAAAGAGAGCAATCCTGAAGAAAACCCACAAAACTTGATTATCTCGTTTTGTTCTTTTGATCAAAAGATGTTGTTTTCATTTTTTATTCTCTTTTTTGCTTTAGACTCCTTTACAGTGTTGCTTCCACTCTTCTTTACATTTTTTACACATACACAACCGCTTTTCTTGGTTGCAAGGCTGGGAAGCGCTGCGGAAATAAACCACACTTTTTGCTATGATTTTGACCCAAGCTTTTTTCCCGCCACTGCTAAAGCTGCCAATATTGGTAGGTTTTTTGCCACACTACGCTATTGTTTTCCTGGCTGGTAGCGCCACGTAGAGACCTGGTCTCTGGTGGAATCTTTGGACTGATTTGACAAGGTTTCGAAAACATCAAGATAATGAATGGATCTAGCCGTTCATTCGACCAAGAAGCAACTCAGATTCAAAAAAGACAGTCATAACAGTTAAAGGAGAAAGTATCATACAAAGTCAAAATGAACACAAGGAATGAATTTTCAAATCAAGCTCAAGTCAACAGATCAAGGAGAAAAGCTGTAGAGTATCCAAGAAGCAATACTCGGACGTTTATTTAAAGTGACCAGCAGATCTGATCAAGTGACTTGGATACATCTCGGATATCCACTTTTCGGATATACTTAGTTACCGTGTTTTCCGCCTCCACCTCTAGCGGTCGCAAAAGAAGCACCCATGTCACCGGCATCCCATCGTTTTGATTTTCTGAAGAAAGACGACACCATTAGCCTCCTTTCGGTTTGCGATCATAACATATGCAATTGACATACATTTGTGACAATTTATGATCGACGATTACGTCACGAGCTTGATGATGAGTCGAACTATGTCAAATTAATAGTTCAACACGTTAATATTGTGGAGACCAAGAATCAACGGCTCTTCAAGATGCTGATGCGGGTGTTGGCATTACCTGGCTTGCTCGGGTATGCTACGAGCTTGTACCCCGCTTGCATCGCTATGCGAGCCGTCACTGATTTCCAGACAACGAGTCAGCTACGCAACTCAACTACTTGGGGAACCACTTCGGGAAGAGTGATTGGTGCGAGATGATCTTACGTCGAATAGGGAACCGCCATTCCGGAAGCTTGAGTTGATATGGTAGAACACATTCAGAAAACCGAAGGAAATAAATGATGCTCTGGCGAAGGTTGTACAACTCACCTGCATTCCCAATGAAAAAGGCAAGGACCATACTGAGGCGCATCTTGTTTAAATTGAGTGGAATTGGGCGGACAAGTAGATAGTCTTAGAGAGAATGTAGAGAATGTAGTTTTTGAATGAGAATGATTGTGATTGGTTAAGGGAACAAGGTCAAAGTGGTCGATAAATCCTCTCTTCTTTATAAGTATTTTCGTCATGAGATACCAATGTGTTCATGATCACGTCAAGTTGGATGTAGCTAAATATTTGAATGAATAACGATGAGCTTCTCACGCCGAAGCCCACCCGACATCGGCCAATACCGGTGAAAGTCTCACAAACGGATAGATATTTATCAAATTGACAAAAAGATTCTAAACTTAGCCAAGTCCCACGTTATGGCTCGCGACTCAAGACAGCGTGGAACTTTGCTAAATTGGAAATGATTTTTCTGTTTGTTTTGCAACATCGGAAGTACTTAGGATGGCGTCATGAGTGGGACTTTGTTACATAAGTTTACTCAGCTGGCGCAAGAGGACTTTAATCTTGAAGTCACAACACGCGTCCCAGGAACCCAAAACGAAAAAACATTCACACTGAGAATTTAGAAACATGAATCCTGCTTCCAATTCTTATCTCTAGAACATTGGACATCTTTCTTACTATCATTTGCCTCTTTGAGCGGTTCAACTCCTGTTATGATTACAAAACACAATCCTTTTCTCAAAACGTGAGGGAAAACAATCCTATGATGTACGATTTGATCTCCAAACACCCTACTTAAGCTATCAAGCCAACTGAAGGGCTGCGAGTGTGCTAATTAACTATGCCTCTCGCGTGATTCTTTCTTCCTGCTGGTATATCTGTCTCTTCAATTCGAAGGTCAACAGATTCAATCCATACTTGATTTTACATTGTACTGACCTCCATTTTCAAAACGTAGGAAATTTTATCATCAGCTTCAAAAGGGGCCAAGTCACATATGATCCCTCTCTTTCCTGGCAATTTCATCTGAATAAAAATTGGGTTAAAATTGGTTGTCCGCAATTTCATACCAATACCACTTTTTTCAACATACATAACCCCTTTACCTTCTTCGTAAGGATGACTCAGAAGTCTGCATGTACGTGTGATATTTACTTGTCAACAAACGCACGCAATTTCCCTGCCTATCTCAAAGAGAGTTTACGTGTGCTTGTTGTCGAGCAAAAAGGACAAGGGCAAAGTGACTAGAGATAGGTAGGTAGATCAAACTGAGGGACACATTGAAATCTCATATATCGAAATTTTCAATTGACAATTCAGTGATGATGATGTTAAAGCTTGCTAATAAGAATTTTTTCTGAAACAATGAATGACATTCAAATCAAGACATGTTGATCTCCACCTTTGATAAGTTCAAGGTGACGAATCTTACATATATATATATATCATTCTTATTACAAATATCAAGTAATTAACAAAATTCATTCCATTTATATATTCTTTTTCTTTTCAAAAATCGTTCACATCAATCGTTTCAAAGCAAATTCAATTCAGATCAAATTCAACACATGAAAAGTAATCACCCAAAGAAAATTACGAACAAAATTATAAACTAGATGAGAATCATGAAATTAAAAATAAAAGAAAAGAATATCAAATCCAGATTTTTTTTCATTCACAAGAAAAACTCATTCAATATTTGAATAAATTGAAGTTTTTTTGAAGATTTTAAATTGAATTTTTTTGAATTAACTCTTTGAAAAAGCTTTAATCATCTATTCAATTTTGAATATGGAAAAACCATCAAAAAAACAAAAATTGCCCCCAAAAAAAAAGAAAAGATAAAGATCAAGATCAAAGATTAGAATTGAAAAATGTTTCTTTAATTTTTTTTTCTCTCAAAATTACGTACCTCTTCTTCAGCTGAACGTTCAGATTCAATTATACTTCTCATTCTATTGACTTTCCATTTGGTACACCTAAGAAGAAAAGAAAATCAAACCCCACAATCTCAACAATCAATCAACGCCTTAAAAACAGAGAGAAATCAATAGCCTTATGACTAACTTCATAAAATTCCACCGACCAGCAGTAAGTCCAAACAAACTAGAATTTTGCCTCTGAATATCCTTAGGTTTACTTGAAAGATTCCCATTGGTAGTAGTAGGAGTAGTAGAACTAAGTCTTCGATGATGTTCAGAATTAGCATTCGAAGAGATTTTAGATAAGAACCGACGACTATGAT
Source organism: Melampsora americana (assembly GCA_022264835.1). Lineage (NCBI taxonomy): Eukaryota > Fungi > Basidiomycota > Pucciniomycetes > Pucciniales > Melampsoraceae > Melampsora > Melampsora americana. The sequence continues at coordinate 928,034 of JAIFHY010000003.1, read as the reverse complement.
TTGAAATTTGATCCGATCGATTTTTGATGGCAGGAGAATAATATCGACCTGCAATACAATCAAGATAGACGTGATTAGATTTCCCAAATGGAGTGAGTTGTCTAAACTGATATCCTTTTGGTGGGATGGGTAAATATTTAAAACTTGTATCAGTTGTATCTTCTGGTATGTTTGGTATGTTTGGTTCTTTTGAAGTTTTCTTCACTTTGGTTCTTGATTGAGTTTCAGATTCATCATCATCATCATCACCAATCACTACAACTATTGGAGAATTTGATTGATTGTTACTGCTGGATGGTTTGAATTCAGGATCGGAAGTAGATGGTGAAGAAATTGCCACTAGATCATACACCTTTCCGATAGTGATCAAAGTTTCTTCAATTTCATCACGATAAATCCCATCGATTTTCAAAAAGTATGCTTTATCATTTGGATCCACATACCGAACGTTTGAATTTTCATGAGCCTTAAGTAATCCAACAGGTAAATCAGATTCGATTTTATTTAATCTGACCGTATCAAACACCCAAATCTTTTCGGCTCCCCACCATAAACTTTGATACCAAATTTCAGGTGATTTATTTAATAAACCTTCTTGTCCATTTTCATTTTCATTTTCATGTTCATTTCCAGAATGACTTTGAAATCGGATAGGTCTTCTAATCAATTCGTCTGAATCTTCATCTCTTTCATCTGCTTGTAAATCATAAGGATCACATGTACTCCAACATTCTTCTAAATTAGCTGCAATCTGTAAAGAAAGTAAAAAGCTAAATCGAGCGTTTTCGATATTTGAAAAACTATTGAACCTCGGTCTTTGAGCATTAGATTGATGTTTGTTTAATAAATAATTAGATAAATTGGTTTTATAATTCGAAAGTTTAAATTTAAAATTAAATTTTTCAGAAATGTTCATAGGTTGAAATAACCAGGGTAATAATTCAGATTCATCTCGTTTAATCACTTCTTCTAATCCAAGTAATCTAATCTTCCAAAGATATTTTTGATCTGATTTCATCTTTGAAAATGAAGGAGTAAAATTAGAAGTGCCTTTAGAAAAATCAACTCTAAGTCGTTTATTCTTAGGTCTTTTAACAATTAAATTCTTTTGATTTATTAATGATTCATTAGATTTTCGTTTTGAATGTTTGTCTAATTGTTTATTTACTTTTTCTTCTTTTTCTTCTTCTTCTTCATCATCATCAATGGTAATACAAGCTTGAGTTTCTAATACCATCTCTTCACATAACCCTGGCCAATACTTTGTACCCAGATCAAATGCATCATGACCTTCAGACAATCGATTTCCAATCAACAAATCTTCAATATTACACCAAATCAATTCATGTTCACGAAAATTCGATTGATCAGTTGTTAAATCTCTCTTCAAATCGCGTGATAAATATGGACCTTGATAATTGGGTTTAATATTAAGTTCAGTTGAATCATTTGAAGATTGAGGGATTGCAGGTGTTTCAGAAGACGATCGATTGACCACTTTAATTTTTTTAGATGGACGTTTCTTAATGATTTCTTGTGAAGAATGTTCAGGTGAATTAACTTCATGATTTGTAAGAGCTGATCTACTAGCTTTTCGTTTTGAATTCGAAGTTTTAGATTTGGATGGTTGTGAAGTATGGTTGAAGTTTGAATTAGATTCAGTTTGACTTTTGGTACCTGAACAATATGTACATTGACAAGTGATGGTTGAATTTGATGAAGCAAGCCATTGAAGATGTGGTAAAAACTCATTAGCTGTTCGGAATTTGCGTACATGACTAGATCCTATATCAACCCAATGATCTCAATCAGTTTGGAAACCAATCTCAAATCCGATAAACGTAAGTTAAAAAGAACTCACCGAAAAGATACTGATCCTGAAGTGATCCTTTGATATAATTAAAAAGTTGATAATTCTTAGGAAAGTTAGTCAACCTCCAATCCTCTTTCTGTGAACCTATTTAAAGAATTTAAAATAAGATTTCTGAATAATCAATTGATGATAGGATAAATCAAAGATAAAAAAAATTCAAGATACATTTCATTAATCCTAAAGATTCAGCTAAGCCTTTTCCTAAGATAGATAACCATTTAGTGGAGATTTTGGATTTTGAATCGATAGATTCCCAAGCAGTTGAAGTTTTGATGGTAGAAGGACAAGGACCGATGACAGGCCAAGAATTAGAAGTAGCATCAGAATGTAAACAAGTGATCTGATGTGGACCATTTGAGTTAGATTGATGATAAGTGATTTTGAAGTTTGGATGAACTGATTGAGGATCCATTCTTGATTGGGGGTTTGGCTTGATGATCGATTAATGAATGACTTGTTTGATTTTTTTTGATTTTGATTTCGGATTCAGATGGATTTCCATGAGTTTTGACTCAATTTAAACTAAATGCTGAGTTGAAGTTTAAAGTCAATCTCATCTGTCTTACATAATCCATTTTGACACCTTCTGAGGTTGACCTAATCAAATCTTAAATTGTCATCAACATATCAATTCTACTCCACTTCCACCTCTTCACCCACAATCATTGACAAACAATAACTTCAAACTCCCCAAGATCATGATCAATATATATCTAATTTCTTTCTCTCTTTACATCCCTCAGAAAATTATTTAAACATAAGTACAAACACAAGTTATCAAAAAAAATCATTAATTATACAACAATTCATCAATAGTTGATAAAAAAAAAAAAGAAACTTCTCCAAATAGACAATGCCACGAACAAAAAAAATCAAATCTGTGTTTGTAAGAAAAATCAAAAACATATTTATATATATCAGTAGGCGAGTTAAAATGATCCAATCAATCATTTTGCAGAATGTGTATACAAATATCTTTTATTAAAATGAAAAATGAAATGTGATTGTCTCTCTCAAACGAAATAAGGTTATACACAAAATGAACGAATTCTTGTTGATATAGTATGATATCATTCAAGATATTGAGATCCGCATTTGAACTTTGTAATCCTTTGTAAACTCTAATCTCGTCTCCCTATTAGACCAATGGAAGATCATACGTTAGTTTTGAGCATAGACAACTACTCTTCTCATCTTAGAAAGAAAAAACACTCACGAAAACACAAAAGGTATGCACTCCTAGCCTGAAAAATAGATAAAAGAAGAACAATCAGTCCATCAAAAAACTAATTTAATGATACTGATCCATAAGAAAATCATATCCTCACTCACCTTCACTGCATTTTCATCTGTCTTGCTAACCCTACTATCTCCAATATTAAACCAATCCTTCTGAGACCTAACAAAGGCCGTATCTGACACAAACTAAGATAACAAACACTCTTCAAGAGAACACAAGAAGAAAAAAAGGAAAGCCTTACAATGACCACTACTCAAGCTACCAAAATGATTACAAACAGCATAGAGATCATAAACACTGCTAGGAGGCCCACTTTTGGAGGATTTCTTATAATGACTATTAGATAAAGATTCCAAAGGTGCTGGAATATAACCAGTTAAATCTAATCCATATAATGGATACTGAACAAACGCTTCAAGTTTATCTGAGAAGGGTCCTTTGAATGAAAATCGTTTTAAATGAATTAATAAAATCGGTGGTAATCTTGCAATCGAAAGTCGTTTAGTGGCTTTTCTTCTTGTTTTACATTTTGGACAATTCCTATTGCAAAAAGATTGTTTCAAAAGGATGGATTGAGTTAAGACTGAGTTTGGTCTCAGAGTCAATTCTCGGAGTTACTTACCACGCATCATCTTTTTCCATGATCTCCTCTTTCAAAATGCATCTAAACATTGCGTTAAACTCACTTTACTCATTCCCCGTCCAGTTGGAATAGGTAACGAGAGGTACATAAACGTATTATAGGTTGTTGAAGTCTACACCAAAATCGAAAGCGATAAATCAGTCTCAAGATGCAAACCTTCAACATGAAACGATACCACAGCAAATGAAGTTACAAACCGTTCCACAAGTCAAACATTGTAATCGACTCCGATACTGCCCCTGAAACAATTCAACAATCACACTATTATCCCTTCTTTTATAAATCTCCCATTCTCTGGCAGATGCAAGTTGAGTAGGTAAGGCTTCTAATTCAGCTTCTCTTTCTGCACTCATCTCTACCGGTGGCGGTTTATGTGTGACCAAATTTAAATCTTCATGTAATCCATCTAGAAGAAATCCTAAAAACTCTTGTGCATCATGTTGATCTGAACCTCTGAATTGAGGTGCAAATTTACAAATCGCTTCCTATCAATTTCCAAACATCATCGTATTTGAATTAGCCTTTGCATCAGTCAGGATTACCTTATGTAGGTATGGTTTATATCACGCGCAAACTATTGGGTTGGAATCACTAACCCTAAATATCGTAGGCGAGACAAACGTATATTGAGCGCTCCACATCACCCTAACCAATTCTGCGACAGTTTCAGCCAGAGCGCCCTTTGTGCCCAATGGGTTGACTCGATTAATGCACCTTTTATAAGATCCATCTAAAAAGCAAGACATCAACCAAAGTCAGCATCATAAATCACATAACGATGTCGATATAGACCAACCACGTGGGTAAAAAGGCTCTGATGGTGATGAGCGCGAAAAAAAGACTGAACAAACCTTTGAAAAACCTCGCCAATGGAATCGTAGCACTTATGCATTGTAACGTCGAATTCATATAGCATGTATTTCCAAGGTTCTTCAAGCCTGTCATACCAACCTGACCATCTTCAAAACTTGAATTGAAATAAACTTCAGCTGATCCATGTGTATTAGGAGAGTAAGGTGTCACTGGTGGTGTATCTCGAGGTTTCAATCCATTATCGAAACCCAGATGAGATGCATAGGCTGGTAAGTTATAATAATTCGGGAGTCCTCCACCAGGTGCAAGAGCAGGTGGAGGAGGCTGAGGCGGACGTCCCATAATCAGATTAGGATCTGGTCCAGGACGTGGATGATTGAAGTGTGGGTATTGGATTGGGGGTCGAAGTGTATCAGGCATATAACCATTGTAATTGGGTTCCGTCGGTCGATAGCCAAGGTATGCAGGCGTATGTGAGCCGTAAAGAGGAGGCTGTGGAGATACGGACGGAATGTGATAGCCGGTGGAAGGTATGTGTATCGGTGAATTGGTTGAATAAGGTGTGGAAGCCGAGTCAGGAGGGATAGAGGGAAGGGAAGTGTCGTAGGTGGGTTGTGATGTTTTGCGCTGTAAAGTTTGCTCAGGTAGTGTGATCGGTGAACTGACACCTATAGGACTCTGATAGCCGTTTGAGTAAAATGGACCGTTCGGGTGCCTTGGATTGAGATAGTTTGAAGGACCACTCCCGTTGAGAGAGTGAAGGGAAGTGGTAGAATTTGAGCTAACCATACCCGGTCGGGTGAGGTCGGCCACGGAGCGTACGATGAGATCAGGTTGATTTGTTGCACTGTCCCCGTGTAGAATTGCGACCCGCCGTCGCGCTCGTTTAACATCAGAAGTGCCATCGGTAGTGCCACTTCCATCGGGGGAATGATTCTGAGGATTGTCATTGGGTGGGTGCCTGAAGAGAATCGATTTACCGTTCATAGATGAATGTGACAAACTCGTCCGAGGCACATTACCCGGTGAGGAGCCCTTACCGACCACTCCACTCTGGCCAGCTACCTTTACCCAGCCTTCAAGTCCCCCACTGAGTAACATTGGCGGGTTCTTGAGACGCTTCATATATGCTTGCTTGTGAATGGCCAGATGCAAGATTAAAAGAAGTTTGGCAGCAACGTCGACCGGATTTTTTGAATACATTAAATTTGGGTCTGAGGGAAGTTGGACCGATCGTTTGTCGTAAAAGATCACATACTCAAACTCCTGACGTCGTTCAAAAAGTCGTTGTTCCCTTGGAGGTGAGATCACTAGGGATTCTTCTATATCTGCAGAGCTGAGGCCGATACCGCTATTCTTGGTCAAGACAATGGGTTCGATGCATACAACGTCATTTGATTTGATTCGACAAGCTTCAAAGTCTTCACGATTCCGGATATCTAAGAATAGGACGCTAGTCTCCAACCCAGCAGCACCCATCTTTCGGAAGTAATCTGCCAACACTGCTGGGAGGATCTCGTTGCTACCCGAGGGAAGGGAGGGCGGTGGCTCTTGGCTTTGGGTGGCATATGTTCTGTTTTGTTTTTTGGGTGAAGAATGTGGGGAGTTGGGATTTGAGAAGTTGGCAGCTACAGAACGAGGTAGGGCATTCTTAATGGCATGTGATCGATGAAGTATCGGTGGTGTCTTGGGTTGATTTATCTGATCTGCATCAAAATTTGGATAAGCTGGAGGTGGACTGGTAGCAGACTGAGGGTCGAAATCCGTATCGAGTGTAAGGCTAGCTCCAAGAGAGGTGTCGTTGACCAACTTCTCATTCGAAGTATTCGATTGATTAGGCGAATCATAATTTGGAAGAGAGAATGGCTCAGGTGGTGGCGGTAAGGTGATGTTGGAGGATCTGGGCATGCCGCTTGGCACGTTAGGCAACTCTGGAAAGGATGTTGGTCCAGTACTCTTTGAGTCATCGATATGCAAGTTCTCTAATTTAGGAAAAGCTTGGTCAAATTCTGAGGGTGAGCGTAGTGACCGCAAAGTTTTTTCGAGTAAATTGAAATCCATTGCCATGTTGTCGGGGACCCTGTCAGAGGGTGGGTGTAAATCACTGGTGGATTGAGCATCGGCGATGAGCTCAGGGGGGGCTGAACCAGAACGTATTGTAGATTGAGATTCAAGTACAGCATTGATGAAATTAGATCTAGTCGTGGCACCGTTAGGTCCAGGAGGAACTGGTAGTGGCCTTCGACCGTTCGAAGAAGAGTATGAAGGTGACAGATTATGATCTTCGCTGGGTGATGGACTAGTGGGAGATTGAGGACTAGCAGCACCAGCCAAACCTGCGGCTTCTAGACTCTTGATGCGTGATGAGATACCACCAGAGATAGGTCGAGACTTGGAATTAGAAGGCTGCTGACGCTCAATGACTTCGGCAAGTTGCCTGGCCCTTGATGTTGAAGAAAGCACTTTAGGAGCCACTTCTGAGAAGATCAAAGTGTTCAGGTTGTAGCCAAAGACAGAAAATCAACTGTAAGCCAATCTTATAAAACTAAGAACCAATAGGGGCTGGGAATAACGTACTGACCCTGATAAATTCGATAGCTTGCTGGATGATTTTTCAATGTCTTAAAGCCTGGATGATTGAGTATGACCTGTAAAATCCTGGGAAAGAAACAATGGAGAAACATAAGTATGATTAGACCAGTAAGAGTCAAAGTACCGTTGGACCCGTAAGAAGGCTGATATAGTTGATTCAAAAAAGACGGGCAGAGATTCTCTAGACTGACCCAGCAGCTTTGAAATACTCTACATATGCCAACTCTGTGGCCTGTTGATCATCTGCTTCTACGGCAGCTTGGTAAACCTCGTTAGCAAGTCTGACCCATTGAAGTATAGGTAGCTTTGGATCTGGATGCACAAATGCCTTCGTCTTGAGAGTGGTAAGAGGTAGACCGACTAGAGATGATGCTGAGGAAGTGATAGGCATGATGGTGATTTGAGAATGGGCTGAATTTGAAGACTTGGACTGAGATTATCACTGAAAATCGGACCGATATCGTTGAAAGGTTTTTTTTGCTGAATATCGAATTGAATATATAAGTTGATAAGTTGAGAATGAGGTTCGTTCGATTGAAGTATTATTGATTGATTGAGATGAATTATTTGATTACTTGGTCATTCAAAATCAGCGGGTGAAATTCATGGGTTTTACTATTTACAGAACAATTCATGGGATTTCGCAGGTCTGACTCAAAAACATATTAAACTACATTTCAAGCTGTTCACAATCTGTCAATCTTCAATTGATCAGCACATCTTGGCTCGGCTGATTGAGATCAGACCTCGTTTGACAGCTTTAATGTCCGAAAAAGCTCATCATTGATCATCCGTAGAGCTTCAAGTACTGCGTCAGTTTTCAATTTTGATCACAATTTGTCAAGTGTTGAATTATTTTCGACCGTGGAAAGATCCTGTGGAATTCACCTATGGCTTTTGTAACACTTTAGGGCCACGTTCTTCACCATGATACATCTGAACTGCACAAGAAATTTCTGGGCATCTGGACTGTGTATGTACAGATGTTGGCCATATGGACCTCAATGAGATTTTGAGACCATAGAAAACATTATGTGCGTGGAATGAAAATGGTGCATACATGAGATTGTCTTGACGGAACAGTGAGCCAGAACATCCAGTATCAAAGAGGGGGGGAAATCGAAATAATTCTAGAAACTTTGCTTTGGTAACCCTCAAGGGCATAGGAAGCCTTGCAGAGACTTCAGGGCAGCTTTGCTAGAGCAAAGCCTGATCAGGATTCCCTTTTTGTAAATCATTGTAGCAGAAATCCAAACGCTTTCCACCAAACAAATGTTTTGAAATTTACAAAATGCAAACGACCAGCATTGACTTAAGCAGACACGCCCTTATGTGTTTTGTTATCAATGGAAGATGGACCCGCCTGTCATTTCCATTGGATATCATGGAATAGATTGTAATGCCAATGACATTTTGGCAATAGCTCTTGCAATAAATTTCATATATCACATGTTAAATTCGGAATTGTAGCCTCTTTGCTCAAACCTTAGTGAGTTTGGTTCTAACCACACCTCCCACATATTTGCCAGAAAAACCAGATACCCTGTCACACGTGGGGAGAAATTGATGATTTGAAAGGCGCAAATCTGCTTTTGTGAGTTCATAAACTTTAAGAGAGAGAAATTTTATCCATCATGTCAAGCATCTAACATTCAGAATAAAACTAAATGCGAATGCACATTTTTCTTCTCTTGAACCAAAAGAAGGCCTTCTTTCTTATTGGAAACATTAAAATATCCCTTTCAAAAGAAAGAAGAATAGGATATCTTCAATCTTTCTTTGATGTGTTTTGTATTGAATTCTTGTTTGCGATGGTCAGAGAAGAGCTTTGATTCTATGTATTCTTGGGTATAAAATACCTACAGGATCACACAATGGTGGTAGATCAAAGATTTTTCAGACCAAAATGTCCACATTTCTTTCTCCAACCATATTTCATTGATGATTCTACCTTCACAAACCCATATTGTTCGAAAGCTGAGAATCTTTAAGCAAGGTCATCCCTGGCTATGGAGCCTGAGGCTATGGTTTTTTTGGTTGCATTTGTTGAAATTGGTTTTCTGAACAGAGGGTGAGCAAGATGTGTTCATCTCAAGGATAGATACTTATCACTGTTCAAGATGACCAGAGGTCAAGATGGACGCCTTGTATAATGGCTTCAAGGGGATTGTTTTTTCTCGATAGCAAAACTTGGGATATCTCCTTCCCAAGCAATTCTGGCAGCCAAGGAAGGAATCAATTCTGGGGGCGCAAGAAGCTTGATGTTGTTATGCAGTAGATACACAGCTTCTTTGCTTGGATCTTCTCGTCGTTCGATCTCTTTGGCGTATTTTGAAAGTCTGATATGTTGACTGGGGTGATATTCTGACGATGGCTGGTGCCATTCAATGCTGGTCTGTTGTTTCTTGATAATTTTCGAGTGAAGAAGTTCGAGTGAAAAAGGTTAGGAGATCACTGGATGCTCAACTATGACGTCGATATGCTGTACTGTGTTAGTAGACTTTATCCCTCAGACATGCATGAAGCTTTCTTGCGTCTATATACATATTATGTCTTTCACCCCAAAACATACTTGACTTGAATTTTTAAAATTTCAAAGGAATTCGAAAGCAAGGAAGAAGCTTCTCAATGATGTTTGGATTTGCTCAAGTTTGTTGATACTTTTGCTGTACGATGTGATGATTCTGGTCCAGCAGGAACGCAATTAGGATTGCGTTAGGAGATTGTGGTGCCTTGAAGGAAGTCGGGATATTCTCAAGGGTAGTGCACCTCTTGAGAAGTTGGCATGTTGTTGTATGCGTTGGGGAGTGAAGTTACAAAGATGGTTTCTCTGTATTGGTTAAGTCAAGTTCTATACAAATCCTAACAAGATGTATGCACCACAACTACTTTTATTGACCTTCATTCAATTCACCAAGATTCATCAACACTCACTCTCATCTCAACTCGAGCCAGAATGGGAGGTAAGCTCGATTCACTTGCTTTCTTCAACCGAAACCTTCACTCACACTCGATTGATTCGTTGCAGGTCATTCCGTTCTACCGCTCGAACTTCCAAAGTTTGAAGTACCGAAAGTCGCCTTTAAGATCATCAATCTAGCTGACCAGTCTACCTCTGCACACTCGGTGAACACGACTTCCGATAATCTCAAGAAGAACCTCCAGTCTTACGGCTACAACTCCTCCTCTTTCTGGGTGGTTCGTTTGTCTTCCCAAGCGAATCTCATCTCTGACGACTATACCGACTTTCCGTCTCCTTGATTTTACTTTGGTATAGCCTCCTGGATCTTACATTCGATGGGTTCAGCCAGCTGAAGCGGAACTTGAGAGCCGATGTGAGTATGACATGGACGAACAAGGTAAGAATTTCTACATACTATTCAAATATCGTTCTGTGTTCATCTCGGACTTATCGGTATCTCTCCAGACCACGAATGGCTAACCGCTCTCAATGTCGACCGAAAACGTCTTGGTTATGATCAAATCCCTTTCGAGTTTTTCGAGATAGTTATGGACCGACTGGAAAAAGAATGGTTTCAACTCGTTCGACTATTTTAACTCTCCTAACGTGATGATTAGGTTCACTCATATCCACTCATCTCTCAATCTCACAACCAGAATCGCAAATTGATCAAGCCGGACGCGAATTCAATCCCAACTGAAGATAGTCGTTGCGCGATTTGTGAAGATGGTGATACTGAGAATAGCAACGCGATCGTCTTCTGCGATGGCTGTAACTTGGCTGTACATCAAGACTGCTACGGGATTCCCTACATACCAGAAGGCCAGTGGCTGTGTAGGAAATGTACTGTATCACCTGATCGTCCCGTCGTTCGTAGATCTCTTGCAAATAGCCTCCTCGGTCTTCTTCAGTATACACTAACACCAAGTCAATCGTCTTTGTCTTAGACATGCGCGTTATGCCCAAATTCATATGGCGCGTTCAAGCTGACTGCTGAAAATGAGTGGGCACATCTGATCTGTGCAATCCACATACCTGAAACTGGTGTGGGAAATGCAATGTACATGGAACCTATCGATGGCGTTCACAACATTCCGAAGCAGCGGTGGAAGCTCGTAAGTTTTGGCCTCAAAACTTACTCAACGCATACTCTTTTAGCGAGGTATAAGATGGGCATCATCTCACTTGAGACTCCCTCGCAGTTTTCGTATCTACATTTGACACTTTTTGACCCATCATCTCATTATCCGTGCAACAGAAATGTTATATCTGCAAACAGACTACAGGAGCATGCATCCAATGCTCAAGCCGTAATTGTTTTGTGGCTTATCATGTAACCTGTGCTCAAGAATCCGGTCTATATCTTAAGATGAAACCTTCGGCGCCAGTCCCAACACCTACAACTTCCCACGCGCTCGCTGACTCCCCGCCCGACTCGGCTCAGAATGCTGGTGCTCCAGCAGCGGGTGAAGGTTCTGGTCACACTCGCAGTTTTTGTGACAAACACACTCCCGTCAGCTTGATTCTCTATATTCTTGCTTCCAGCTCAAAAATTCCGATTGCCACGTCACTAAGCTGATGTACTATGTCCGCTTTCCCTGGAATAGAAAGGTCACATCGAAACTCTTCAAACCGCCGCGCAGGCCAGGTCAGCAGCCTTAAAAAATGAAGTTGGTAACCAGTCCAAAGAGGAAAACGCCGAAGACGGGACTTCGATGGAATATCTCTTGACCTTGACCCCAAAGAAATTTACTTCGATCGACGATTTACGCGCGCTGAAACAGTTAGCAACTGGGTCGCAATCATACAAATCTGCGCGAGCGTATAGGAAAACTTATTCCAGTGGCCCACCACTTGTACCGGAGTACATATTTCAAAGAGTGGTTGAATATTGCAATAAGCTAAGATGTCAGTACAAGAAGGCGGTCATCACCTTGGTATGCAGGTATTGGAGCTTGAAACGAGAAGCTAGAAGAGGAGCTCCACTTCTGAAAAGGCTTCATGTAGAGGTAATGACAATTCTCCTCATGCTATAGTTTAAGAAATCGGGCGAATTCTAAAACTACTCTTGTTTTTGCAATATTTGTGAAATCGCCTTCTAGCCATGGACAGCGGCGAATCCGACTAGCCCCCAGGATGAAGCAGACCGCCGCCGAAAATACGACCTACTCGTGCGCATTCGGCAAGATTTGCAACACGTTAAGAATCTTGTCAGTGTGGTATGTAAACGGGAGAAGGTGAAGGTGATGAGGACTGAGTTGCAAAAGGAGGTTTTAGAGAAGATTATATACCCTCAATACCCGAGCATGCACAGGGCACTGAGCGCAGCTATTGAGTGGGTTTGTCGTTATCTCCACATCAGGCTCACGCTGACTTGGCTTCATAACCTTGATGTTGGCTCTCGCCAGTGCCGACAAGCAGAAATACTTTTTGAATCCCGTCGTGCCGGCTGATGTACCCGATTATCACGATATCATAAAGAAGCCGATGGATTGGACTACCATCAGACATCGACTTGATCAATACCAATATGCTTCTATTCCTGATTTTATCGTTAGTGCCTCTCTGACTCTGGTTCACTAACTTTAGCTTACTTGTTTCTCAAGACCATAACTGAGATGACTGAGTCAAATTCTCGTACAGACGGATCTCCAGCTCCCTATCGCCAACTCCAAGATCTATAATCGACCTACAACCACTTATCACAAAGCAGCTCTTAGAGTTGAACGTGTGCTACAGCCCATCATAGCCGAACTATCAGCATCCCAACATCTGTCTCCCATCCCAACTTTGAATGGTGACAGCTTTCCAGACTCCCACCAGGCATCGCATTTTCTCCAGTTTCCTCTCCTCTTCACACCTGAGATAATACAATCGTTATTTGGTTCGGTGCGAGAGCCCCAATGCCCGCCTTCTCCCAAGAGAACTTATGAGGAACTACTCGAGGGTAGAAATGCCAAACGGGAGAAGCGTGAAAAGGCTGCGCTAATAAAGCAAGCTGCTACCATCGCTGCACCTCCTTCTCGATGTGCGCCAAAGAAGCCAGCAAGACTCAATTTTGCCACCTCTGCTACTGACCAGTTGGATAATGGCAATAAGACGGTCATGGTTGGATCATCCTCAAAGACTGACACGACTAAACCTCTACCACCAATCATCGACACCGCAAAAGCGTCAAAGGGCAGGTCAAATCCACGCTCACGTAAAAACTCGAAAACTTCATCGGTGGCGGCTGGCGCAGGTCGTCGAACCTCAGTCGTGTGCGAAACACCTAGTCGTACACCGACGACCCCTGGTAGCGGAGCGAAGTCTACGGTCAAGCGACGTCGGCGATCATCAACTGACACAGCGGCTCCTGTCGTCAAGAGGCCATATAATAGGATCAAGCCTCCTGAGCAATTGGCGGAAGAGGCTGCGATAGATGCACATTATCCCGATGCTACCCCGGGTCAGCGACGATCACTAAAACTTCGTGCTTTGCACGCAGTTAGAATAGCGGACCGGGAAAAGAACATGAGCGAAGAAGAAAAAGCTCGACGACACCGGTTACGCCAGTACATTCGGGATAGGCGTGGATCAGACCGGGCTCAGCAAGGCGCGCCGCCATTTTTGATTGGCATAGCCGACGAAGATATCGGAGGCTGTCTACCGACTGGTGTTAGAGCTTTGCCAAAATCGGAGGTCTCTTCAAATGCGAATCAAGGAGCAAAGGAGAGCACCACGACACCGGCTATTGATGAAGAACTTGCCGGCTGGGATGATGAACAAGTGGCCGCCATCGTCGCAACTGACCAAGCTGACCTGGAAATTAGTCAACGAATATTTCAAGAAGCCGAACAAGCTCAACGAGAAGAAGAACAAGCTCGAGCAGCTCCTGCAGGTCAAACTGATCTCTCACTATACCCGCAAACGCAATATCACATGGGGGCTTCGCATCCATCCATGATAGAAAACACGTGGACGGATGCACAATGGCCATATGCGACACCACTTGACCCCGTGGATCCTACCCAACCGGTGCACTTCACACCTTACGAGACCCTCGATACTACTCAATTTAGTATGGGTCAGTCCGGCTCCTCCAATCCTGGATTGCATCTTGGAGGTGACCCGACTGAGGCAGAGAAAATGCAACAACTTAGTATATGGGCACAAGCTGAATATCGTCGTTGGATGGAAGCAGATCTACAGCAACGGTTTACTGAAGATATAAGGCCTGGGAGTATGGGCGTCGAAGAATTAGAAGACAACCGGATGTTGGTGATGAACAGAACTGTACAGGAAGAAGATACAGCTCACGTGGCCAGGGAGTCTGAAAATGCTCAAATTGCTGAAGCCCAGGAGGCTATACAAGGCGCTCAAACTGAAGAAGCACAAGTGGCTCATGACGAGGCGATCACAGCAGCTCAAGGTGGAGACACAATCCCAGGAGCTTCACTCGAGGAGGCTATACAAATAGCTCTTGACGAGACGATCCCAGTAGTTTATATTGAGGAGGCTGTCCCGGTACCTCAAATTGGGGAAGCTGTGCAACGAGCTGACGCTAAGCACCCTCCGACTGCCGTCGAAGCTGAGGAGACACGGATCGCTGCAGAGGCTGAACGGGCTCGAATATCGGTCGAAGATGAAGAAACTCGACTAGCGACTGAGCTCAAAAATCCTGAAATGGATATTGATGATGATGAGGTCGAGCCGGCTATCGTCAATCCAGTCGAAGGAAATCCAGAGCTGTTTACAACTGCCGATATCGGAAAGGATGAAGTCGACCCGCCGATGGCCGAGGAACCACGAGTTGTCCACGCACAAGAAGCCAATGTAGTGAATGACACAGTTGAAGAGGACTCGGAAGCACCTGCATTGTCTCCTGCGGATCCTGAAGGAGTCGCTGTCGTCGGTCAAAGCGGCCAAGATTCATCAACACTCGAGATCAAAGATACTTTCGAATCGCCAGTAAATGCATCAACAACGGACGCTGAGGATGTTCCAGAGGATTCAACGTCATCAGATATGCCACTCATAAACCCAAAAATAGCCGCGCAATCTGCGTCCGCAATATCGGTGGAAGAGCCCCAGCGGGCAGAGGCTGAGCTATCCGGTTTGACGTTGCAGGAAAGGGATTCGCGTCGGGCCAATAAGAAAAGCAAGATCCGAGTGAAAAAGCTTGCGCCAAAGAAGCAACCCGTTGAGCCATCTATAACTTCACAACCTCATTCTGACTCCCCCCAGACATGCCCAATCGGTGACACTCAGCCTTCGATTCAGAAGTTGAGGTTGAGACTTGATCGAAGCTTGGGCGATCGTGAACCTCAGGAAAGGAGTGAAATTCCCGAAGGCAACGCTGTAGCGCCAGCACACCAGACGGCGATGCGACCCAGTCGGTCTGAACAAGAAAAGCAGAAATCCAAGTCCACAAAAAGTATAGCGGGATTAATTGGCCACCCCGAATTCGTCACTGATCTTCCGGATGAGAGAGATTCTTTCAGATTGTTCAACACAGGATATATCCTGCCTGAGGGAACTCGCCGGCACGGCGCTACACCCTCCACTACCCATTACGATTCATCTGTACACGATGCTGGCCCTTCATCCCGTCGCTGTAAGTGTTCGGTTCGGTTCCCTTTCAAAATGTACGCCTGATCATCATGCTCACGGCGATTTGGTTTTCTGCATCAACTAGCCACTGTAGAGCCACCCGGCTCACCGGCTTTGAGACAGAGCAAGCGCCGCAAAGGCAGAATATCCGACCCAGGCGTAAGGCCTGACTCGCCTTCTACAAGACAGCAACGCCCCGCTTTGACCCATATGCCGCACGAATTTAGCCTAGATAGTGCGAAACATCGCACTTCCCACTCACTTGATGAGACGCGAGCCCCCAACGGTCTCTTGATGTTGAACACGCAGTCGCAGAACGGTCGAGTTGGGGACCAAGGAATCAACTCCCTCACTGATTCGCTAGTCACTGAGGAAGGAAGTAGTGACCTTTCTGAAGCCCCATCTCCGCAGCCTAATCAACCTATTATCGACGCCAGTGCTGAGGCCAGCCAAGCTGTAGTACTGCCCAATGTTTCAGATGCGATCAACACGAGCGATTCAACGCTATCACTTGATGTTACAACTGCAGTCACTCCTACAACGCGCTCCCAACTTACTCGTGCATCCAGTCAACCAATCAATAAACCTCTCAAACGTACGAAATCAAACAAAGGTTCACAGAGCAATAAGAAGAGTCAACGTTACAAGGGAGAAGAAAAAGATCTTCCAGTAGATAAACGCGGATTTTACATCTATCCGAGAGCTGTTCATAACTCAAACAAGCATGGTGTCCATCATTTAGCTGGTAGAGCCTTCTCGCGACTCAGTCGAATAACTCGTATCCAGGAAGGCCCGGTTCCGGATGGTACTCTCGTTTGGGTAAGTAGTATACCTTTTTCAATCTGATTTCTGTAAGGTAGCCTAATCCTTGTGTGTATGTCAATAGGCGAAGGTTCCCGGTCATAATTGGTTTCCGGGTGAAGTGGGTTTATCGACTGACCCACAGATACCACAAAAAGTATTGGACAGGTTGTCAAAACATCCGAAGAGCGACAATTCAATCCTCGTCATGTTCTTTGAAACTACACCCAGTTGGTATGTAGCATCTCATTCTCGATCTTTGATATTGTCGGGATACTTTGTTCTGATGGGTGTCCTTTTCTTCATGTGATCCAGGCAATGGGTCCAGAGGCAATATACCCGTTACTTGGGAGAGTGTGAGGAACTTGATGCACTACTCTGTTCCGATGCGTTTGTTGTCAACAAAGTCAAACGTGATGAGATAGTGGCTGCATTTGAGTTTGCTAAATCGAACATCGAGATTTCTGAAGACGGGGAAGCAGGTGTTGAGCTAATGACACAGACGGTGGGAGAAGACAAACCATCAACCTCTACGCAACAGCCAGTTCATCGGCCCATCTTACGCACCACGCGGTCTAGTCGTCTAAGATCGATGGAAGAGCGCGACAGTTTGTTAGGGAGAGAAAAGATCGAGGACGCTAATCATCTTACAGAGGCTGAAAAAGTCGAAGACGAAGCTGTGGATATGGACCTCGATGACGGGAGTAATGAGGAACATCGATCATCTCAGGAGAATGATGAAGATGATGAGAGTGGAGAGGATTTGACAGAAGCTGATAATGAATCAGACAATGAAAGAAGTTTCCGAGGAGTGGTTGAAGACTCAGTGAACCTCGAAGGTTCTCCAGTTCTTACTAGGGCAGGTCGGCTCAGGAGAAGTAGTCGAACATAGAACCCATAAGTGAAGTGAAGGGCTCAAACTGCATGTTATGGATAAAGAGCATAGATTTTGTAATTGAGGCATCTCTGGTATTTATATTTCTGTGACTTGTAAAACTTTCATCTTTTTCTATTTGTACCTTTTTTTACCCGTAGAAGTATGATTCACATTTTTTCCTTGCATAGTATCAAGGGCTGAATTTGTTGTATATGACTTGCGAAATTCTTCCATAGTCACGAAAAATACTGATTGGTTTTTTATTGCAATTTGTTTATCTATATTCCTTTACTTTGATTGTACTAAGTAGTTTGTTGAAGCTATTGTTGATAATCTTCAAAGAATCCCATCCCAACTGATGTGCAAATTTCTCTTGAAGGAATTTCTTGTTTTAATGACTTGGATTGGTTTGAAAAAGTTTGAAAACTCCAATGGATGATTTGAGCAGTAGTGTTTATCTTTTCCATAATGATCAAGGTGGGAGCAAGTTGGGTGCTCCTTGTTGCTCAAGGCATGCTGACATTGCAGATTGGAACTAGGGGAAGAAAGTGGGAAGCCAATTTATGTGGCATAAAACTTGTATACCCACAGGTGTACTATGGCTTTGAAGAGTGTCTGTCTCGTGTAGCCCCATTGTGATATACATGATCCTACTTCAATGCAAACCTATAAATATGCATGGGTTGAAAGGTAGCTTCATTTGCTACATGCCAAGCTTAAAGACAAGTATTTGAAAGCATGGATTCATCCACTTTATGTAAGAAATGACAAAATAAGTGTAATGAGATGCACATCAAAACCACAGTCAGCATAGGGGGGTACATGTCTAGTGATTTACAGAGGTATGATGGTCATAAGCTTATAGGATATCACCCAAATTTTCTGTGGGTCCCAATCATTGAAAAAATGTCTGAATTTGGATGTTCCACAACTCTGTTAACTTGCCAATTTTGCTCAAATGATCCTAAATTCTACACATACTGTACAGCAGCTGAAGGCTACTCTGTACCACATGGGGCTCCCCCCCCGTCAGCCCAGATTTTGATTTCAAGCTCAATGGTGGAGCACTCCACTACCAATGCTTCAAATAGAGAACTAGATAGGTAAAGGCAAATGAGGGAGCTTAATATGTCTATGTATCTCCAAGGTCATTTGAAGCATTATTTAATTTTTTCTCTCCTGATGGTCAACATTTGGGACCAGACAGGACCAGACACAGGGTAGGTATACTACAGACTTCTGTATCAGGTGCCAAGACTGCAGTTTACCTACATAAGAGCACCAGCAATTGGGGCTTTGACTCAAGGAATTATTTCAATCTTAACCCTAAGCTCACCCAAAGCCCACAACCACAAATATTTATGGAGGATAAATCAAATAAGCTTTACAAAATCTATAGGCTGGGTCAAATTGAACCCAGCCTAAAGATTCTCTTTAGCCAACTCGACTCACAACTCATCACTTGATTCTCACTTGTCTGTCTCCCCAATACACATTCAAAAGCATTCAACCTCTTCAACAGTACAACTCCAATCGAGTCTCTATGTACTTCAACACTTTGACTCTACATACACCTTCAATATGTTCACTTTGGCTTCCACTGATATCACATCAGCAACTTTGAAGCTCACCCAAACTACATGCTTGACTAGCATCACATCACTCATTCTTCACCTCAAGACCCTTTGCCTTTCTTCACCTTCTCCCATTGGATCTTTGTTCCTTGTTGTTTGTCAATTCATTGTTTTTTCTTGCATCAATAGATTTGTTGGACATTGAATCTGTACCTTGAATGAATTGATGATGAAAGTGAAAATTTGAATCTATTCAAACTGAGCATAGCATAATCAATGATACAAACCTCTGATCAAGAGTGAAAAATCAGAGATACATAGATTGATAATACATCATTCTATCTGGACATATGAACAAGTAAGATAGATGGTCACTCCAAATTCAAAGAGAATCTACTACATATGTACATTCAAAATGAAGCTGACTCAAAGCTAACAATTGTGGTCCTGGTCTTTAATGTGGAGTTTAGGCAATCCTACCTCCAGATTAAAGAGTGTCAGGCCCTGTTTGGTAGCAATTATTCATACTACAGTATGATTTTTTTTCAATGTACTATGCTTGTCAATACTACATTATTCCAAAGAGAGTGCCCATTCTACATATTATCCTACCATACTGGCCTGTAGCCTTTGTCCCCAAACCCCTTGCCCAACTTCAGCACTCACTGGATTGACATATTGTCAGAAGGTGTTTGATGGCAGCCTGGTCCATTTTGCAAAATTCTTTTTCAATTTTGATTTGTTGTAAAGCTGACAAACACATCAAACAATTTAGAGTGTTGCATAAAGTTTGATCTGATTGAAATTGTTTTTTGGTTGAGGATTTTGATGATTGGGTAGTAATGAAGTTAATGCATCAAAATTCTGCATGAAGAGATGCCCAGAGTTGAAAGAATTTAGAAGTGAGAAAAAAAGTCATCATTGTCTTTTTTGATTTTTCTTGGAGGTTTGATTTGTTTGAAATCCTTTTTACATTTTGAGTTTCATTAGTTTGATTTCTTCCTTTTGATATGATTCTTCTTTCTACTTCATTCACAAAGACACATCCTACTGGAATTCCATTGGACAAAAAAGATTCCTCTGACTAATTAATTGGATAACTTGTATAATTTAATCAATGGATTCATCTTGTTTTAGTTAACAATTTTGGTATCTTTTTTGAGATCAGTTTGAATTCAACACTGACCATTTTTATGGCTTAATGAGGTGGTCTAATGATGGGTGGTTGTGGTTAGGAGTGGTAGGGTTGGAGTTTTGAGATGGACAACTCTAACTTTAACAATTTCATTATTTTCAAGAATGGTTTTACGTGAGATTGAACTACATAATGCAGTATGATACTATGGGCAAAAAAGTACCAAACATGGTATTGGGATACTGCTTTTTTTCTGTCAATACTACATTTTTTTGTGGTAAAATAAATGTTACCAAACAAGGCCTTGAAGACAATTCAGCTTGACCCCAGCCAAAAATCTTTAATTTTGGCTTCAATAAACCAAATTTAATGCCAACAATTGCTTATGATCCAAGGCCTCAAGTACTCAGCCAAGGGTTCAGACCTTAAGGTCTTGGGTACCTAGCCTATGATATGATTTATCTATCTGGTAGTTATTTTTTCCTCAAAAAAGGCTCAACATGTGGGATTAGTCCTACAGATGGTGGTGACAGTTATCACATTGTAGGCCAATTTATTGATTGGAATGCACAACAAGGTCATACGGTTGATGTGGAGGCCATAGAACTTGAAAGACCCAGATGATCACATCACGTGTTGATTGAGAAAAGTGTATGTATGTAGCGTGAGACATGTAATAGTAGCCTATATGCTTATATCTAGTCCTATCCTTTAGCACCCCCATCGTTCGTTCCTCGACCTCAGCACCATCTCACCAAAAGCCGGCGGTGGAGCTGAAGAAAGGGAAGAAACACTTTCAATCAGTCTTATTCGAATATCATCCAATTGATCAAGGACATCCTTAGAAGATACTTTAGGTGAGTACATAAAAGTTAAAAAGAAGGTCGAAGTGATGATTTCGACAGCTAACTTGATCGTTATGTTGTACCGAATAACACTTGTCACACTCACCTTTCATCCTGTCTCTTGACCAAATCCGATTTTCAACTTCACCTTCACTTTTCAGCATCCTGTAGGTCAGTAGTCAATTGTAAAGTAAACTACAACTCACTACTACAGTCAGTCAGACATAGGTGTAGTAGTCTCATTGAGGACTGTAATTGGTCATACAACTTGACTACAATTTACATACTATCAAAGGTCGGTCCTGACTCCATCATCGCTTTCTCAAATTTATCATCTCATCAGTTTACCTTTTACTGTTTACCAATCTTTTAGCTTCTATCACTCCTCTTCACCCTCCAGACCAACGTTCTCTGAATACTGACCTCCTTCGCGACTTTATCTCTCAAACATCATTCTTATCTTCTCAATGTCACCTTACACAGCTTTAGTTTACACGCTCAGCTTTGTTCTAATCCATTCCAAGGGACATGTCGAGTGAAGATCGCCAAACCATCAACGATCATCTTCTCCTCAGTCATTCTAACCATGAAAACACTGCTGATGGTGTTCAGAATTCATTTCCTATCGACTCAAGTGCTCTCGACCCATCTTTAGACCCATCTTTAGATTTTGCTATGCCAGCTTCGAATCCATCTGCCTCTGATACGACTGGTCCGAACTTTCTTTCCAATGCTAGTAGTGCTTTTCTAGCGGCTATCAATCGCTTTACAGTTTCAATCGCGCCTAAATCCAATGATGGAACTCCTAATCCGATGCCTTCGGATATTCCGGTCCCTTCGCAACTAAAAGCTGATTCTAACCCAGACGAAGACGCTCCCCACGAAGAGGACGATGAATCTTCGGAGTTCGATCCTCGTTTTGCTGATGCCACCTCACAAAATCAGGGAGGACAATCACTTTCAAGTCTCTTTGCTCGAGCCAACGCTCACTCCGAAGACCCTGTGACTCCGATCAGTGAAGCACGTATGGCATCAAATGAGATGCACACTCGCACTTCTAGCGTCACCCCC
Organism: Melampsora americana; assembly: GCA_022264835.1. NCBI lineage: Eukaryota > Fungi > Basidiomycota > Pucciniomycetes > Pucciniales > Melampsoraceae > Melampsora > Melampsora americana. The sequence goes on along the minus strand of JAIFHY010000003.1, from coordinate 906,016 downwards.
TCAGCTAAGGAGCCATCAACTGGAAGAAAAAAACGTGGCTCATCTGAGCGGATTACTCCAAGAAAGTCATCTGTACGCATCAAGCCACCAGAACAACTGGCCGCCGAGGCATTGATTGAACAACAAAACCCCAATGCAACGAAAAACGAATTGAGGTCACTAAAATTGCGGGCCTTACATGCTGGTCGCATAGCTGAACGCGAGCTCGGGATGTCAGAAGAAGAGAAGACTAGGCGGCTACGTTTGAGAGAATACGTGAGGCACAAGCGTGAAGAAGAGAGGGCAGAAAAAGCAAAGGCTCAGCAAACGAGTGGCGACGGGCCCAAAAAAGATCCCAAAGACAAGTTGATCAACTTTCCTGTCGATGCTAATCTCATTGCGCAAAGTCATGACCCCAAGTTATTCGCTATATCCGCTTCACCTCGTCCACCTTGTGAGTTTCCGCTTTGTGCAGCTGTATGAGAGCCCACTAACAAAGTTTGACTCAATCAATAGCCATAGAGACGCGTTCGTCAGCAGGAGCATCGAAGTCGGCTGCTGTGTCTATCCCTGAATGGCAAGATCCTGCGCTTCGCACCCCACAGCGAAATCTGATAGAGCAGATGAGTGGTCCCGCGTCAGCTCCTACGACTAGCCAAGCCGACTCTACCAAACGCAAGAGAGCATCTCCACACAATACCACTGGATCTGAACCCCGGAGAAAATATTATTCCCGAGTTAAAACTCCTGAACAGAGCTCCATAGAAGCACAAATTGAACGAGATCATCCAAATGCGACCAAAAATCAACTCAAATCGCTCAAATTGCGAGCTCTGCATGCTGGTAGGATTGCGGAACGAGAACGAGATATGCCAGAAAAAGAAAAAGCTCGTCGATTGAAATTGCGAGAATATATGCGCCGACGCCGAGAAGACGAACGCGGAGAAGCTAGGCTTGAACCTGTGAACCCTCAACATGTTCAACCTTCTCAACCCAAACTCCAGGCCCATCCTCAGCATCAAGCGCAACCTCGACCCGAAGCGTCCAGTCTGCCTTCGACTGAGTTGAATGCTGCGGATCACTCAGCAGCCTTCTCTATCATGGAACTTACCAATACTTTTCAACACCAGTTCCAACAACCTCAACAAGCTCCTTCCATCCAGACCAATCACAATCTGCATTTACATCCACTCTTCCAGATGCCAGTAGCATCAACGCCCTCAACTCAACTAGCCCCACAATACGACCATACCATTGATCAAAACTATGCACTACCCAACGTCTGGTCTAACCTTCAGCAGCACCGACCGAGTATCAGTACTCCCACACACGGCGAGACTTCCACCAATGGTCTAATCTCAGATGACCTTGTTGAAAGTGCCTTGCACGCCGCACTTCAGGAAGCTGTTTTAATGAAAGATCATCCAGCACAAGGTGATGATCAAATGCAATTCCAACAACGTGAATTAACTTCAGGTATCAATGGTTCAACTGCAGATCACGATCGAGTTGCTGAAATGGAACAAGAACGGATCAGAATTGCAGAAGAAGAGATTCTTGGCGTTGAAAGAGCTAGAATCGCGGATGCTGAGATGGCTTTGATTGCAGCGGCAGCTGCTGAAGTCGAAAAGGCACATATGTTTGGTAATGAGTCAATGCCAATGATGGTTAACAATGAGGAATCAGGATAAGAAATGCACTCGTGATGTTTGTCCTCTATTGTGAGTGGTTGCTTAAATACTTGTTTCGTTAGATTTCTGAATCTTACAGGGAGTTGAATACAACAGAATGAAGAGAAGTTTACTGATCCTTTTATACTTTGCTTTCTATAGTAGGTCCACGTATTAGTTAAATATTATTCCGTTCCACAATTGAAATAGGTAGATGGTATGTGTAATTAGTAAGATGTGTAGGAACCTACTAAAACAATAAAAACTTAAGATGTGAAATGATAGCTCTGAAGTGTTTATTTGAATGATATCAAAACAATCCTGATTTGTTGTTCTGTTTATTTTGTTTTGGGGTTTCTCTGTGTTTTGCATTCATTGCCCTTTCCATAAAGATCAAAAAAGATGCTATGATGTATAGAATGTAAAGTGATGAGTCAAAACGACAGAGAATTTAAAGTGGGGAGTTGAAATGATTGAGATTGAAATTCCTTTCGGAACATTGATTGAAGAGGATGGGTGAAAATTAAATTTGACTTTTGACTTTTATTACTATGGTCTTGACTATTTATTATAATCAACAATGTACAAGTGCGTTCAGAAAAAATACGTCACTCCGCCAGCCCCGACAGTCAATATTTTATTTAAGATAGGCAATAGATCACCAACGTTTACACTCATAACTTGCAAACATTGCCCAATTCAAACCAGGAGAATGATTGCTGATTATCCCCCCATGCGCCACCAAACGTGGGACGTCAGCGAAATATGTTGCGGAGCTATATTCATGTATGGTATTCAATAAAGGCTTGTTCATCTGAATAAGATTTGAGAAATAAAGCAACAAACAGCATATTAAATGGTACATATATTAAGAATACAGATGAATACAAAATGTACATCGGTAGGTATCGAAGTAGATTGATTGTTCCAGCTATCAGTACACCTCAATGTAGATTGCTATTCAATGACCCTTTTGATTTCATCCTATCTTTTCACCATCATCTCCCTGAATCTTCAGTGTACTTCCAGCCTCAATACCATCTGGCAAATGTGTTCGGAAAATTACTATTTGAAGTGGTAGATTTGGGAGGCAGGGTCATTCATTAGGCCGCATTGATCAAAATGACAAGTGAAAGAGATTAGTTGGTTTACTCACAATCATATTGCTCAACTTGAACAAATTGATCATTCGCTGAAGTTCCATTAGACCTGTGAGAATTCATTCTATTTTCCAAAACCAGACCTTTTACTTTTTTCATTCTCCAATAAATATAAGCAGCAGCCAAGATAGTAACTAAAGAAGATGAAAGAAAAACAACAAATGATACTAATTTTCCAGAGTTGGTTGTTTTGGATTTTCCAACTTGAAATAATGTACCTAAATAAACATGTGATAGTTGTTTTGGTGATGAAAGGATTGTGGCAGTTGAAAAGATCCAAACATTCATACCACTTGTGGCAAAAACTGGAGTTAAAAGATGACTTGGAATGGCTGAAAGTCTGGCTAAGAGTGTAATCTGTTACAAACAAACAAACAAACAAAAATTAAAATCATGATCTGATTCACATTTACAAGGTATTTTCAAGCAAGAAGAAGAAGAAAAAACATCTTTTTTGGAAAGAAAACTAACCCAAAATCCTCCTTGTCTAATCACTAAACTTAAAGTAGCAAACCTTAAACTCTTCTCTTCATATTTTACTGCACGTTCTCTACAAAAATTCCTAAAAACGAAAAAGTTGGCTAATTCTCCTAAGAAAGTCCCAATTGCACCTATAGCGAAACCCCACCAAAGACCCCAAACTAAACCACATATCAAAATGACAATCTAGTATAAGAAAGAGAGAAAAAAATATCAGGAACTTGACCTTTTTTTAAACAAGAGAAACTTTGATGAATTGAAAAATGGTTTATAGGTAGTTACCTCATGTCCAATTAAAGGTGGAAAAGAGATGATAATCAACATTATGATAGGTATAATCCAACCTATTTCAAGATTTCCTAATTTCAATTCCCGTAAATATTTTGAAAAGGGTCCTAAACCTATAATGATTTGACGTTGATAAACTTTTAAATCAGAGAAGAAGAAGTAAAAATGATTGATATAAGTTATCTTGAATTTGTATAGAAAGAGAAAGATGAAAGTGAGAAGGAAAAAAAAAATCAAAAGTTTTACCAATTGTGAGTGTAATCAATCCAGTAATTAAAATTGTGATCAAATACCACTTTATCCGATTAGCATTCAAGAATCTGCGTTTTTTGAATTTGTAAAGAAAGATTCAATATCAGCGTTCTTCAGAGCATTTTCAAATTGTACCAATATCCATTTTCAGATCAAGTCCCCTGTATAAGCAAACTGCATTCAAGATCAAATCACTAAACTTATTCCGAAATCTCTGAGCTTTACTAGGAAGCTCGGTTTCTTGAAGATTAGTTTGTTCTTTAAATCCATCTTCATCTTTAGTCGGTCCCGTAGATTGGACTTTAATCAATTGAGGTATCATTTTATCTTGCGGAGGATAAGATGATGACGAAAAATTTACATCATCTTTAAGTTCAAATTGAACCGAATCAGAAGGTACATTGGACATAGTCTTTCTTGCAGTATGAGCAGGTATGAGCCGTAATCTTCCAAAACTTTCCGTTCAGAATGGTTTAGAGAGAAGATTCACTGGGAGATGTGATAAGGGCTCAAAGAGGTTGATTAGGTATGAGTGTTGATGATTTTGTACTTGTATACAAACCGCTGAGAAGCAGTGCAATCCACATCATATCGAGTGAATTATTTTATCATTGTGGAAGCCAAGACTTTCGAAAATGATTGACCGAGCTTTCGTCGATGAAATTGGACAATTTGGGTGCCAATTTTTTTTTGGATCCAATAAAAACCTTTCACGAGAGCATTCGAAGGGATATGGAATCCCGCGCGGCTGGTCAGTCGAGCGACTTGCAGTATGATATCACATTTATGATTTGCCAAAATGGCGAAACGCTTCCAAGTGGGAATTTGAGAGTTGATTCGATCTTCAAAGCATCTGGCAAAGATGTTTAGGAAGGGCACAAAAAGCCCAAGTGCTTTGCTCATCATGAGCATGGGGACGCTTATTGTCTCATCAACATGAGAAATTGTATGATGTAAGAGCTGCAAAAGCTCGTGTGTGTTGACGAGCACTGGGCTGATTTTATAGACTTGGCTCGATGTTTTTACTCGATATATATTTCTCAATGCCAAAACCAGATCATACCACACAGTCAATGCGAATTCTCAAGGACTCTTCATGTGGGTAAAACCAATGTCCTTTACTCTTTTCATTGATTCATCTATCTATTCGAGTCTAATCATTCTTCTTAGACTGTAGGAAACGAAAATGGCCCAAAGCAAATCTTTCGAGCTGTGATTCTTTCCAGGAGTTTAGAACTCCAATAGAGATTTTGCACTCCGTATCACCTTTGCCAACATTTGGTGTGAAGAGAGTTCAGGTACGTTTTTCGTGCTAGTCACGAGTTTAGGCTTCAATGAAAAGACCTGCCTAAGCAAAGAATAACAGCCAGAGTTTATAAGAGTGGGGGGGAAATAGATGTACAAGTGTCCCATATATTTCAAAGACTCAAAAAACATACAAAATACAATGTCAATCTCAAAAAAGCTAGGAAAGACCGCACAAAAGTTTTTTTTATCTCAGACTGATTGGAGGTGGTACAGATGGAATACAATCCCAAGTAAAAGATTGTGCCTTGAATGCAGCCAGAAATTCAGGACTGAGTTCGGATTCTTTTGGTGCTTCTTCCCACCAAGGATCTCTCGATTTCAATAAGTTCAAATCCGCCGTTGAAGGTTGAGTGACTCCGCTTCCAAATGCTGAAACTGGCGTTGAATTGTTAGTAGAACCAAAGCCCGAAGCTTCAACATTAACAGTCCCGAAAGCTGAAGGCTGTCCAAATGCTGAGACTGCTGGTTTTGAGGCAAAAGCTGACGGTTGTGTAGACGGAGTAGCAGAAGCAAAGCTAGTCCCAGCTGGTGCATTGTTTGCAAAGGCTGCAAAACCACTTGTGGGCTGTGGTAGAGCGGTGCTGAACGTTGATGCTGTAGATGAGTTGGCAGGAGGATTGGCTTGGGCTTGAGCACCACCACCAAAGGCAGATTGTCCAAACGCCGAAGTCTGTCCAAAGGCTGACTGTCCAAAGGCAGATGAGGATGTTGAAAGGGATGGGTTTGTGGCTCCGAATGCAGCAGGTTTTCCGAAAGCTGATTGTCCAAACGCAGAAGGTTGTCCAAACGCCGCTGTTTGCCCAAAAGCCGAAGCGGGCTGAGATTGACCAAAGGCAGAGACGGTTGTGTTATTTGTGGTCGCCGGTGTTGCTGCTGATCCGAACGCCGATGGGGCTTGAACCGCGGATGTAGATGCTGGTTGACTGGCACCACCACCAAATGCAGTGGCACCGAAAGTGGAGCTGCCAAAGGCAGACGTGGTATTTTGTTGACCGAAGGCTGATGGTTGAGTGCCAAAGGCAGATGTAGTAGGTTGAGTGCCAAAGGCGGATGTAGATGGTTGAGTGCCAAAGGCGGATGTAGAGGGTTGAGTGCCAAAGGCGGATGTAGAGGGTTGAGTGCCAAAGGCGGATGTAGAGGGTTGAGTGCCAAAGGCTGATGTGGTAGGTTGTGTACCAAAGGCTGACGGGGCGGGTTTAGCACCGAAAGCGGAAACCGCGGTAGATGACCCGAATGCCGATGGTTGCCCAAAAGCATTGGATGTAGATGGTGCCGAAGGTGTCGCGCCAAATGCGGATGCGCCGAACGCAGTTGCAGGTTGGCCGAAGGCTGTGACAGCTGGCCGGTTACTTGAAGATTGGCCGAAACCAAAACTTGTTGCTGAAGTAGATGATGAGGCGCCGCCAAAGGCTCCAAAACCTGTAGGCTGTTGAGCACCAAAGGCTGGTTTCCCAAAAGCAGTAGTTTGAGCACCAAAGGCTGAGGTAGGTTGTTGCGAAAAGGTAGAAGTAGGATGATTGAGAGGAATTCGAGTTTGATAAAAGTGCTTGTACGCTGAATAAGTATTCTTGGTGATGGATGAGATTAAAGAATCGATCTGTTGGAATTGTTGAGTCTCTTGAGCGATCTGGTGGGTTGCAAGAAAACAAACGATCCGTGAGTTAAGTCGACGTTTATGTCCGTGAAATCTTCAAAGGCTTACATATTGAGGCATAGTGTTATTTGAACGAGCTTGGTATGCATTAAACCGCAACTCCTCGGGAGATACGTCCGTTCCGTCGATGATGTTTGGAGCATATTTGTTGGCAGCGTACACAGAGAGGTAGTACATAGGTTTCTCGGTAACAAGATCATCTGTGATGCTCTTAGATCCACTTTTGTAGGACAACCCAAATGAAAAGCAAAGACACGACGTAAGCTAAAGATGAGTGATGTGAGAGGAAAAGGGAGACTAACGGTCCAAAAGTATCGGGACTAGGTATGTTTGGATTCTCCTTACTATTTTGTGGATCCCCGTTTTTGATGTGATCATTGCGACATCCATCACCAAACTGCGCAGGAGAGACAGCAGGACGAATGAGGTTCAGTGGTTGAGTTGGAGTGAATGCCTACTAAAGTAAAATGAGCATACTCGACACATTCCGCGAGCAAAGTATTGACAACTATCGATGAGAATTGAGAATATGGTTAGTCAATTCAACACGTAATACTTTGATCGCAACTTGAAAGTTGGACACTTACGCTACCATCTTGATGAAATGAAAAAGTGTACAGTCTAGTGCTGACTCCTGAGACTGACTTGAAGTTGATGAATGCGATCTTCAAGAAACTTTATTGTCCAAATCAACTTTCACAAAACCCATAATCTCAAAATCACTCTCATGGCTATGGCTATGGCTATGGCTATTGACAGTGTATGTGTTTTCAACCAGATCATCATTCAAGAGATCCATTTGACAGGACACAAGCAGCTTTGAGTCCATTTGCAAGCTTGATGTTCCTCATCAAAACCCTGGATGCATCCAAAAATCTGTCTTGTCTAATGGAAGAGTGATTCATCTTGGTACGCCAAATATTCTCAGCTTCCAAAGTGTGATGAGCTAGTCAAGATATCATGCATTGTGACAATTCTTTGAATGATTTCATGAACCGTGGTGGTAGATCAAAACTTCAAGCGGATGTTAGGGACTTAAATTCAACTTCCCCAGTCCATGAGTATAGATGAAGTTTGACTTTAAAGAGCTATAGGAGACAGGATGTATTGCTTCAATTTTGAATGAATGCAAGGTTGCAACAAGGCAGGCATTGTAGGACTGATCAACACAGCATGTCAGTCCTGTGACTGATTTGAGAGGGATGGAAGGAGAGAAAACTGGAATGCTCCTATTCTGCTGATACGACTATTCTACTGTCTTTGAATGAAAAATAGCCTGCCTCGGAGTGTGTGATAGAGTTGGCTTGTGCCCTTGACGTATGGTTTCAGAAATCTTTCCTGCTTGGACCATCTTTCAAAACGAAAAAAATCAAAGATTGGAAAAAGAAATAGCTTGGTGACTGTGTGCTGCAATCATACTACTACTGGAGTCCTGAACCAGGTGTGATCGTTGTTTTTTTTAAAATTGTTTGTCAAACTCACATCACTGCAGTAGGCTATATACAGACTGGTTTCACGCTTTTTAGTATTTGTGATCATACACCATAAAGTGAGCATTATAGAAGCTCTGAGATTCCGAGCCCAAGCTTTGGGGATGATCATTGCCACCCCAAACATATCACAAAAGAGCGTCCAACAGACATAGTGTACATGTGCATTTATGACGAGATCTGCAATGGGAATCATCTTCAGAGGGGTGGCGTGTTGAGGCGGTCTCTCGGCCGGCAGTCATGCTGTGTTCAATTTGCTATGGAGTCTAAGCTTGCCTTCCAAATTTGGATCTGCAGGCTTGCAGAGAAGTCCAGCTCATCTACGGTGGTCGATATCCGATTGTTGGACCGTTCAAAACCTCATCATGATATGCACGCCTCCGAGTCGTGTTTCTGTCATCCCCGGTGGCCAATCTTCGAGTAGACTTGTCCTGCATCGATGCTGCTAGTACCAGCCGACACACGCAATTTATTTCGTTCACGATTCAAGCGTAAGACGCATCCAACGTTTCTTCCCTTGTAAGATCAGACAGACGACTGAGAGGCAATCGCAATCCTTCTATCAACTTCCACTAGCTTGTTAAGTGCGATGGCACGCTCCGCATCCAACTTTCGCTGCATAGCTTTCAAACTTCCAATTCGCAAAAGCGAAAGATTCAGACTCGACACACTACGGGTCATCATGGATATGGGAATAAATGATCTCTCACTTGTCTAAGCGTTTTTGAAGCTCGGCGGACGAACGATCTTCGAAATTTTCGTCCAGTGGTACTGATGGCGGGGGAACCACCATTTGCGGTGAAGAAGATTCCGGCTGCAGGTATTGACCAAGGAGGAATCCAACTTCAGGACAAAGCCGAACATCATTAGGTCGGTAGATAAATTAAGGCCTTGTGAATCAACCGAACATTGAGGCAAATATTGATACGACTACTGAATTTTCCTGAAGAGGATGTACTTACCAGAGACGATTCCAATCGAGGTCATCATTGCTGCTCTGACGGTAGACATCTTGATGCCTTTGACGCTCAATACCACGGGCGTCACACTATTATTAACCTGACTGCTGGCCCTGGGCAGTCCCAATACAGCTCGGGTATCTACGCACAGAGCCGGGCCGGCTACCAGCACTTCTGGGACAATCATTCGGATCTCCCCTGATCTTCTGCTCAGCCTCCGTTGCATGTCTTTCAAATTTGCTTTTGGTGATGAAATGAGATCTCAGTCTGGAGTGTGTATAGACATCTCGAGGGGAGCATCTTCTGCAATGCGTCTTTCAAATTTGCTTTCGGTGATGAAATGAGACTCAGTCTAGAGTGTGTATAGACATCCTGAGGGGAGCATCTTCTGCAATTATGTTGAAACTGATTCTCATTTCAATGTTAATTCTAGCTCAAAGCTGACGGCACAAAATCGAACAAAAATCAAAAGTTATATTGAGATATATCACATTTGCCAAAAATGATAAACAGGAAATTCATACGTCTATATAGGTAGGTCCATGACAAAATTGGTGAGTGATCACATCTTTCTATGATAACAAATTACACTCCAATGAGATTGATCATGAGCTGCCTTTCTTTCATTGAATGTGAAAACTAGATACATATTCTACGAAGCTACCAGGAAATTGAATCTCCACAAGATAAACGGGTGTCATCTCTTTAGATGTCTCTCTCAAGACCACTTATGGGATCAACATGGATCAAGCAGAGAAACAATCAACAGATAGGTGAGTAAAGAGGATGATGATGATGGGTGAATTGAGGGATATAGGAAGTTGAGCCAAATCACTTTTGTTACTTAGTAGCTTCCTTGGACAGCCTGATTATCATATTCTGAGTTATACCTATGCTTAGAACCATGATGTTGATGTTCTTGGGCATATCGATGGCTTTGACGATGAGTTGGGCGAGCATGCGGCTTGGAGTTCTTCAAATTATCCCACTTACTATCAGGGTAGCTACAAATTTTGACCGTATGGTAAGACAAATGAGCCAAGATTCAGCTATAGATCCAGATGAAATGTTTCCTTTACACTGACCTCAAATGGTTCTCGGTGCTATCAAGATCCCCAAGTCTGGATGCTGCTAGCGGAATTAAAGCATGGCCGGTGGTATTCTTATCCGCCGAACTTTCCCACCACATCACACCGCCCATCCGTCTGGATTTGATGTACTCAACTTTCATCTCAACAGTCTTGGGTGAATCAAAGGTTATCAACTCTTTTTTGTCCGAGTCATATGAATATGATCCTATCGCCTTCGTATCATGTACGACTTTAGCGCCTGGCGGCGGCAGTGCTTTGTAGTCGTACACACCTTGCTCCCAAGTCCCTTGACCGACCCCGCTGTAGGTCTCACCAATACCTTTTGTATTCAAAAATGAACGGCCGTAAAGGGGCATCCCCATAACCAACTTCCTCGCCGGAACTGAATGGGCGATGTAGTGATTTATGGCGGCAATCGTAGAGAAGTTCCCTTGGTTGACACACTCTGTGCTCGGGCGCTTGAGGTTGGCCTGGTGTCCCGAGACCGTATCCCAAGAGCCAGCATAGTCATAACTGTGAGAATTTGATGAAAAATAAATCAGATCGCATCTCAAGAAGATAGCTCGCGGAGAAAGCTTACGCCATAAGATTGATGAACGATAAGTATCTATGCATTTTCCTAAGATGTAATTGGTTGTAATGAGATGGACCACAAGGCTTGTGAAAGTGATATGATGAAAACAGGGACCAGATATATACATCAAATGATCTCAGGAAACATAGTCTCGATGAACAGACTTACTGCGGCGATAGTTAAGAGGTAAGGGTTGTGTTCATCCTTCTTGTCTTTCAACTTCTTCAAGCCATAATGAATAGTCTTGAGCAACTCTACCATTTGATCTGCCTCAGTGTCACTTGTTGGGTACTCCCAGTCGATGTCTATTTCATTCAGCAGATAGGTATTTGGCGGTAAGTCTCCAGACAAGATCTATAAAGAGTGACATAAGTGTAGAGTGAAACCCCACCTAAACCGTCAAGACCATAATTTTCTACTATATCAATCGCAGATTTGGCGAACGTGTGTCGTTTTTCGGCGGTCGACGTCGCGGGGGCAAAATTTGAGCTGTAAGTCCATCCTCCTATCGAGAGCAGAAGTTTTAAATGGCGGTGCTTCTGTTTGAGCTTGCGGAATTGGCTAGAATGGTGTGAATACATTAAAAAAGTCAAATGTTGCGGAGGGATATTGAGCAGTGAGGTTTTGATTAACAAGATATTCAAGACACTGCAGATATGTAAGTCGTCGGTTCTCAAAGGCTCGGCTTACTTGAAACATCCATACAAGTTATTCCCCTCGTCATTCCAGCTGTCACCTCGATCAGCCCAATGAATCTAAGAATTCGAGCGGCCATCAGCTCACGCTCAAGAATGAAGACGGAGTATAGAGCATAAATTCAAACAAACCTGCTCGTCTGCCCAACTGTCAGATAGGTATATTTCCCCAGTTTCAGGTCTAACATTGGCAAAAGCGTAAAAAACGTGTGTGATGGATTCAAAGGGCAATTCCCATGGGAAGTGGTTCCGACCATAGATGGCCCAATTGACAAAATAAGTGGCAGAAATGGCACCATTGGTGGCCATATCAGCTTCATCGCTGGAGTCGCTAATCATCGTTCTAGTCTTCTTCATTTGTTGGTCCTCGAAGGTTTCCGTGGTATCTCTTCGAACCAATCTCCCTCCATCAGAGGTCGGTTGAAGTAATCTTGATAACCTGAAAGAAGGTTTGGACCAAGTGACGTCATCGTCCCCGCCTCGAAAAGTACCGAGAGAGCCGGCCGTCGACTGAGAAACTAACGCGCGGACAGTCTGGTGGACTTGTCCATTCAGATACAAGGAGCCCAGTAACAGGACAGCCGAAAGAGCAAAGAATCCTTTGACAACAGCACGCCAGTGACTGTTTCGCGTCTGACGAATTCTGTAATTTCCTATTAAGAACGGTGATGTAGGGATGCCATTCATTTGTATCTTATCGTCTGCGACAACCGGTTCCGAATGCATGGCGAAGCCAAAAAAGCTTCCTGGTCAAAGATTGATCAAATAAAGATCGACAGGGGTGAACTCCGGAATGAGGACGTCGTATTTCAAGTCTTTGGGCAGGCGTTAGAAAGCTTCTGTAAAGGCTATTAGAGATAGCAGGGAAAGGCGCCTATCTCAAGATGGCGGACGCAAATGACGATTTTTGCCCTGAAATTTTGGTAATTCTAATAATTAATGAGGGTGAGGTTTTCGAATAAGCAGCGGGGTATGACTTGGTGGGTCAGGCCTGCAGGAGTTTTAAATATGGTCACTGGATCTTTGTACGTCTAAGAACTGTCACGGAACCCTTTACATCAACCAGTGCCAATCGTTAGCAGGATGATCATTAAGCGCTGAGGAGTGTGATGGTGATCGACCAGATCTCTCCACTCGATCGACCACCGCTGAAGGAAACACATGAACTCACCACGAGGTTTAAAGGTACTTTCAGGGTGCGAACAAGTCGGTTTGCGGGTTTTACTTTTCACTGACTCGCAGGTTGGTTCTGGAGAAGGGTTCTTCACGATGATTGAGATTTATTATGAAGCTATGCAAGATATGATACCAGAAAATAGTGTTCAGATGAAAAGACCGACGAAGCGGGTGACAAGAAAAGGAGGTGAAAAGAGACATCCATCAGCGGTAGTTGTCATAAATAGGAGAGATTTGTTGAGTGATTACCGGGTGATACGAGCAGCGCTCAAGGAGGATGAAGAAAGCACGGAGAGATCCGGAAACTTTTTATCGAGCGATCATCGATTCACTCGATTGAAGAGAAGTCAGGGACACCTTAAAAAATAAGCGCAAGTATGCATGGTGAGTCCAGAGCACAAGAAAGGAGATGCATCGGAAAGTTAACCATACTCCTGGCTACAAACTACCATATGATCCATCAGTAACTTTCCTTCAATTTACCAATCAATCACAAACAATGGTCCAAATATGTATACGGGAGCGATGACTATATCCCACTCCAATACATCAGCTGTGGCGATCCACAACTTCTGAAGTAATGGGTCTCATGGATGACACGCAGTCAACCGCACTCAAGCCTTTTGGGACAGTCAGTCTAGCTCGAGTCATAGCTATTTAGTTTTCAAGATACCGGTTGATCTTAACCTACAGCGAGCTATGTGCTATAGACCAACACGAAGTCATAGTGCCGCCGCGCGCATTTTTAAGGGAACGTATGGATTAAACGTGCTCATAGGGGGCCAAGACTTCAAACCAGCAAGCGCGAGCACATTGCAGAGAGATTGACCGACAATCTCGACTCACGCGGTCCAGCATTGGTTTTTTCATGTTCATTGATGCGAAGCTGGTGTATTGTACGGCGAATAGTTGCCGAGGTAGTGAAATAGTTGTAAGGAGTTTCAAGACGGGCCGATTTCGTCGCGAACAAGCTCTTGACTGTGACAGGGTCACAAGAGGCCACTCTATGGTATAGCGGGGTAAGTGAAGACCCCATATTGATCGATATCCGGGAGTATATCCTTTTGATGAACAGTAGGAGCGAGCTTCAAATCACGACAATAGTAGGTTAACATTCTGTGACGTTGGCAGGTCGAATGAATTTTTAAGCCATCCTCGTAAGATGCTTCTTTCACATCCTATGCTGAGAACCGTTTACCATTACGATATCAGTGGATGTGACTTCCCTCTAAATATATCTATATAGGCTGTGGATGGTCTAGAGCTTTGTCTCTTCTTCAGAAATATAAGAAATCTCATTCGTATCTTTCTCATCACTTTTAGAAATTGACCATACTTCTTAATTGTCCTATTCACATTGGTTTTTGTCCCACCACGCCTCTCCCGTGTCTGATCTGTTTTGTCCGCCCCACAGAGAATGTTTCTTTTTACACTGCTTATATCTTAGTCTATTCCACCATAGTCTTATTATGTACATAAATTTTTCAATCTAGGACTCCACGTCCCGATTCAGGCTAGCTATATAGTTAATATCACGAAATTAAATTTCGTGAGTACAAATAAGAGTCTATAGGCTAACCTATTCTATAACCTAGAGGGTAAACTGCTGTCCTTTCCTATTTAATGCGGTACATGATTGAGTGTGAAGGTCAAATGAGGTCGAATGGAGTCATTTTGCTTCATAGACTTAGAGTACTTTGTGCTCCATCCAGTCCTCAAACTCATCAATTCGAAGCATCAAGTTCTCCATCTCGATCGAGCGCCTCCCCGAGAAGCATTACCCGCGGGACACCCGAGCCAGCATGACCCGGCACATTTGTCGCTGCCCTGATAGGCTCTACTGTACCGTTCTACTGTACCGCAAGCCGTCCACAATTTGGCAGACAAAAAACAGTCAACGCTTCGAGTTTTTTTTTGGTGTGATCACCAAACTTTTCATCAAACTTGCCCCCAATGGCTACCGAATTGAAGAAATCAAAGAAACCAAAAAAAAGAGAATCTGAATTAATCGAATCAACTGATGATATCAAGAAGAATCCTACTGATCATATTGAAGATTCTGAAATTCAGCCTAAAAAGAAAAAGTCAAAAATTGATAAATTATCTGATTTGACTAAAGCCTCATCAGTTGAAACGAAATTAAAAAAAGATGAGATCAAAACCCCACCAAGCCAGTGTGATTCTAAGGACAAGAAGAAGAAAAAGAAGAAATCAGACTCAAAAGCGGTCGATCCACCCGAGCTCGAGACTTCAGAATTAAGTAAGAAAGAAAATGATACAGCAATAATTGTCGAGAGTAATGTTGAAAAGAAGAAGAAGAAGAAGAAATCGGAAACCAAAGTAGACGACGTTTCCAATCTCGAGAGTCCAGACCTTATTTTAGGCAAGCAAGAGACCATCAAAGTAGCAGATGTCGAGAACAATGTTAGGAAGAAGAAGAAGAAGAAATCCGACTCAAAAGTGTCAGATGTACCTGATCTCGAGATTTCAAATCCCAATGTAGGCAAGAAAGAGAGTGTTGAAGCAGTTGCAAATGAAAAGAATGTCGAAAAGAAGAAGAAGAAGGAGAAGAAGAAATCAGACTCAAAATCGGCAGACGCACCCAACCCCGAGACTTCAGATCTTGTTCTAGGGAAGGAAAAGAATGTCGCAGTAGCAGATAACGAACTCCATACTGAAAAGAAGAAAAAGAAGAAGAAATCGGATCCTGAAACTACAGATATACCCAAGCTTGAGACTCCAGATTTTCTTTTAGGCCAGAAAGAGAGTGCAAAAGTAGTCGATAGCGAACTCGATACTCTTTTCAAATCATCAGTGGGTAACATGTACCTTATTACAAAATCAAAATACTATGTCTGATGATAAATCAATTTTTATCCTCTATCAGGCTTTTCTCCCAGCTCCAGTACCAGATCTCCAACCAACGTCCAATTACTCTAAGCCAGAAGTTAAAAACACAGAAAAGCCTTCCACAAAACCTTCTCGTACTTCAATTTCATCCTCAACGCAACCCAATCTTACGGTCGAGTCACATGAAAATGCGGATACAGGAGCTTCTGACGAGGTTCGTTCGGCCTTCGCAAAAGCCCAACGCTTTGCACAATCCTTACGGGCAGCTCCCTCAACCACCCCAACCAACACTAAATCTCGAGTCTCTATGCCTACCAATCTTTCTCTTGCTGAAGAAACTGTGGAAGAGTCAGATGGTGATGGTGATGATGATGACGATGATTCATCGGTATCACATCTCGTCCATGAAACCCTTCTTTCTCAAAACACCCCCGATTCTAACTCCCATCCGCGTCCTCGAAAGACTCGCCCAATCATTTTGAACGAGACTGCAGCAGACCGTAACTTGCGCACCGTTTTCGTTGGAAACGTTAGCGTAGAATGTGTCAAAAGTAAAGTGAGACCTATCACATCTTTTCTTTTGGAAATCTATTCATTTGATATTAACATGGGCTTATCTCAATTTAGGCTCTCGCGCGTAACTTGATTGATCATCTCTTGAAGCCAGAGTCAGAGTCCGAACCCCTCGCGCCACGCTCCCGCATAGAATCCTATCGATTTCGTGGGATTCCTCTAGCGACTCCCATCGTCAGCCGTGAGAACCATGCTGAAAACCGATCAGAAAAACGATCCAAAACTTGGCGCGAGACTCAAAAGTCACAAACTGATCCATCAGGCAGACCTTCTCTGGACAACTCTGAGGGTGGTCGAGTAGGTCGAAGAGGAGCCAAGACAGCCTCAGACGAAACAGGAACAGCAACCCTTCCAGAGGTGCAATATCTTAACCCGAACCAGAAACGCAAAGTAAGCTATGTTACTGGTGACTTACATCCAGAAGCCAAATCTTGCGTTGCCTTTGTGGTCATCTCACCACCACCCGACCCACCCAAATCGGAAGGAGATGGTTCGTCGCTGACTGCGCAAGAGCTTGCCAAGTTAATCAGCGAAAAGAGTGACGCAACCAGTTTTATGGGCCATGTCCTTCGATGTGATCTGGCTGGAGCTCGACGGATCTCTCAAGATTCATCAGAGGATACACAAATCATTGATTTGCAGGAGCAGCGTCGGACGTTATATATCGGTGGCTTAGATTTCATGGAGCATGAGGACAATGTCCGGAAAGCTGTTGAAGCCCAACTTCTGGCTGAAAGGGAAGGTCCTCCTTCTGATGGGGGAACATGGGTAGAGCGGGTTCGACTTGTGAGGGATAAGGGAACTTCACTTGGTAAAGGATTCGGGTATGTATTACTCAAAGTATGTATGTTTTTGATTCTAAGACGTTCATCGTAAGTTATATACTTGGGCATAAATTTAGTGAAATGCTGATTTTGGACGATTTTTAATTCTCTAGTCGCAAGATGCAGTCGAAGAGATGTTAGCACTAGAGTCTTTCAAGATTGGAAACCGTAAAGTTCGAGTCCAAAAGTATGTTGTACCAGGTAGATGTTCAGCCCTTAGAAAATTAGGTCAACAAATTCAAACCCAATCAACTTCAAATCAGAAAGAAGCAAAACCAAGCAAACGAATTAAACTTGATCTTACCCGAGACGTTCCAGCGATATATAAAGGTCCCGATCTTTCTGAGACACTTGCATCGAAAACTAAAGATGAAAGAAAATCGATCAAGATGAGCACACCGGCTCGAGTCGAAAGACGGATTCTTAAGAAACAAGCTAAATTGAAACTTGAGATTGCTGGACGAGAAGTTAATAGGAAGATCGAAGCTATGAAATCTAAACCACTTAAGCGATCTATCAGCAAACCTACGGCTCGGGCACCTCAACAGCAACGTCGTCCAGATAAGAAAAGGAAGGCCTGATCTCAAGACTTTGTACGATTGAGTCTTTTTTCTATCCCCCTGTTTTTTTCTGAAGGCTAACTACGATTGATTTGCGTTAGTTTGTTCATCGCCGAGATCTTCAAGATGAAAGTTCAGGAGTAGAACAAGAATATGATCGAGAACCTTACGTTCTCTTGTGCACTACTTTATTGAGAGACATTGGCCAGGATTTCTGGATGGGAATGACAAGTAATTGTTTGGTGAAAACTTTGTCATCAAGATCACTTTCGCCTGACTTGAAATTAAATCAATTCTGAGGGAGATGCACACACATTTGCAGGATAACTGTAAATTTGACTATAGATGGATCATCAGAAACTTGTTAAATCCATCTGTGAGACTTTATAAAACATCAAGCTTGATGAATTTCTTTACTTGGTTCATCGGTATGTGAGGAGATGAGAGTAAGGTATCAAAGTGTGATGTTATCAGACTCATGCTTGAGGGAATTTAAATTTCAAAACCTGGCACTTAAATTTCAGCATCAAGACCACCAACCAAGCTGATTGGTGATGATGATGTTTCCAAACTACAACAAATAGATCACCATTACGAATAATGAGCTTAAGTGAGGATGATCTAGATCAGAATTGAGAGTTTACGCTAGAACTCGGTACCGCTGTTGGCCCTGAAAGCAAGATCGGGTTTCGATTCAACTGAGTCTCGGTTCAAGGTTCAGAGGTGAGGGTGAAGTCAAGTTCAAGTTCATCCAACCATCACCCAACTAAACCAATCATTTTAAAACGCTTCAGTCAAATAAAATAAACTATCTACATTCAAAAAGAGGTTTAAAGCAAGATGGATGTAGTCTTACAAGGTCAAAAGTTAGATGAAGAGATCAATGCGATCAAACGACATTTACAAGCAATCTCAAATCAATCATTAAAATTAAGTAATGATTATGCTTCACCTATTAATCAAAGACCTAAAAAAGCTAATATTCCTCAGGTAAGACATTCATTTATTCTGATCACCACGCTGATTCGATTGAAAAACTGTTTAAGAAACTGATTTCACAGATCGGTCTTACAAATCTGAAACTAATGAACGATTTTGATTCTTGATGAATCATTTCGATTGACCTGTTAAATTCTTTTAATTTGATTAGATTCCCTTAGCTGAACTTCCTGAGCCTAATTTCGATTCTACTACGACTGATCATTCTTCATCTGGTTAGTTTTCCTGGAAACTTTTCAATCGAGCATTGGATTTATCTCTCACTAATACTTGATTTGTTCATTTTCCAAAGAACCTATCCCTTTGACCATCAAGTCATTAAAACCATCACTCGTCTTCAATTTGAATTGTTCACCTACCTCCACCATCTTAGAATTAAAACAAGCATTAATCAAATCCAACAGTACTGCACCTTCTCTTGATTCTCAACGTTGGTTATACAAAGGAAAAGCTTTATCAGATAATAAACTCTTGAAAGAATACGATCAGATCAAAGCTAACGAAACGATTCATCTGATGATCAAACCCACGAGTTCAACCTTGACGGCTTCTAACCCAACCGAATCAGAAGATCCAACCACTCCAAAAGCCAACGTCCTCTCTTCATCTACTTCTGACGTTTCTCAACGTTCACCCAATCCACCGGTACCGATGAACATTCCTAAGATCACCATGGAAAATGATGGAGGTCAGATGGGAGAGATTCCGATCATAGCTAGATCTAGATCAGGATCGATCAATACCAGTTCATCTCATTCACCTCATCTTGGTATCTCTGAATCCTTTAGATCGGTAGTGATGAAAGATGAGTTTTGGGTAGATCTGAAAGAGTTTTTAACTCAACAGTTTGGACCGTATGGATCGGGTGAATCGAATGCGAGACAGATGTGGGAACATTGGTTTATCGCAAGTAAAGAATGGTTATCGGCTAGTGAGATTGCTAGGATTAGAGAAGCTACTGGGATCTCTGGGATGGCTGGACGTTGAGGAAGAAGGAGAGTTTGATGAAGTTTGAAAGGTGAAGGAAAGGTTTGGAGAGATGAAAGGAAATGGAACTCACTCAAAAGATCATTTGGATTTTGGTTTGCGTTTCAAAGATTGCTTCAATGGTTTTCACATATTAGACTTTATTCTTTTCATGTCCTTTGTTCTCACTTTCTTCTTCTCATTTTAAACTTGTGTGATTTGATCCAATTCAATTATCTTATTTGATCTGAAGCCAATTGAATCAAATGATTGATTGATGAAGACAAAAATCATTGATTTCTTTGCTCATTCTTGTCATCAAGATAAATTTAGCCACTTTGGAATTTCAAGGCAAGAAATTGGGTGAATTGGAATTGATGAAAAAGATTGGTCTTGATGATTCAAATTCAAAAGGTCGACGATCAATCAAATCAAATCATGATGACCAAACTCAAGATTAATCAATAAGATATTCAATTTAGATTTAGATCTCAAGCACAAAGAAAGAAAGAAGATCAAAAGTTGAAGAGAAAGAAACTCCAAAGAGAAATTCCATCAGATCTTTACCAGGAAGGAAGAAGAATAGAAGATTGAAGATGGATCAGTAGAGTTGAAGTTCTAAGACGAATGAAAACAATCCTCAAGAAAGATTAAGATCATGAGATTTGAATGGATGAATTCAAAAAGAAAGCAATCTAGGTTTGAATCTAATTCTCTGGTTTCTTAGAAACAAACTAAAACAAAGATCATTGAAATGCAGAACTATATCAGTCAAGAAGCTTCGATGAAGAAGAATCGAGTCAAGAAAGATGACTCACCAACATCATTGGAGTAAACAATTTATTTTCAGCACCAGCCACTAAAGCATCAGCTGCAACCTTTAAAGCTTCTCCCACCTCGTGAGTTCCTTTATGAGCCATTCCACAGAATTCCAAAGCTTTGACAGTAGTCTGAGTGATGACTTTACCCAACCAAGTCATCCTGAAGACCATCACATAATCCCATAGAGTTTGACATTCACTCAGGTTCCCACGTAAAGGATAATACCAAGGGATCTCATCTCCTACATCGGCTAAATCTTGTTCTACTTGAATCTCAAATCCAACCGATTTCAATGCTGATCTAGCCTCCTCAATCGTTCTCATCTCTGCTATCCCATCTCCTAATTCGATCCCATGACTAATCTTTCTATGTTCTGGATTGTTCTTATCATATTTATCCGTCATACACCATTCATACATTCCAAACTAAAAGAAGAAGAAGAAGAAAAAAAAGAAAATTCAAAGGATTCATTCGATTTGAGCTTATGATCATCGTCCGATTCGAATTCGAAAAACGTTCAAGAACTTACGATCCCACCGGGTTTTAAAACTTTAAAGATCTCACCATAAACACCTTCCCAACTCGGAGCATGACAAGTAGCCTCGATCGCATAAACCGCATCAAAAGAATTCTCACCAAACTGTTCGACCAGTTTCATAAAATCACCTTTGACGAATTGGATTTGACCTTCGGGAATCTTCGAATCTGAATTATACTTTTGAGCTCGTTTGATTTGATATAGATTATTATTAATTCCAATGATTTGAGTCTCAGTGAATCTAGAGATCTCTCGAGCTGGTCCACCTACTCCACAACCTACATCTAAAACTTTCATCCCTGGTTTCAATCCAATCTTTAAAGCTAAATAATGTTCATGTCTTGCAATGGCTTGATAAAATGATTCACCAGGATAATATCGAGCGAAATGAAAATTCTTACGAAAAAAGAGAAAAACACACACACCAAAAGAAATAGAAGAAAGCGAGATCAGTTAAAGAAAATGAATTGATGAAGATTAGAATTGAATATGGTTGAAAGAAAAGAAAAAGTGTAAGTTACTTTACCCCAACCATATTCATATAAATCAGTTGCACCATCATAATACGAATTCGTTACGGTTTCATATTCATTTAATCTTTTCTCTTGATCTAAATTGGTTTCTTGATTTGAATTCGAATTCCAAAATTTCGTATAATTCGCAATCCCATTCGGATCTTTGATTGATTTTCTTTGATTGATTTCTTCATTTGAATTAGTCATCTTTTCTGCTTTCTCTTTCTTTTCTTGATCTTGATCTTGATGTTTGAATGTGGTTGTTCGTTTTAGTTTCTTTTGATGTTTTGGATGTTTTGATTGGGGTAAAAGTTAATCTTCTTCTAATCTGTCACTGAGTTCAATCTGATCTCTTTCTATTGTGTGACATCTTCATTCGGATTTCAATCACTCGGTTCCGAATCAAAACTCGTCGGCTCCGATCTGTTCCGACCCTCACTCGGTCCCGATTCTAACTCCCAATCCTTCAATTCATCACTCATCACTTTCGACTCCCCTCTTCAAAAATCTCACTAAGGTTTATCTCATCTGAACTGCATATGATCAAAGAATGATCATTTCCTCAAACTCACATCAAACCATTTCTTCAAATCTCTTAATTGATTAAAAAGAAAATCTGATATATGTAAATAAACTCAAATCTTACCTTTTCAAATCAAACCACTTATCAAAAAAAAAAATCAAAATTCCAAAATCAAACTTGAAAATTTTCAAAATGATTCATGATCATATAAAAGCAAAGAAAAAAAAGGATCAAACAAGATCATTTATTTTTTGTTTTTCCTTTTTGTGGTTTTGTGGGGTTTTGAAACAAAAAAAATGTAAACATGATTTTAACACATACACATACACATATACACACATACACACATACACACATACACACACGTGATTGGATATACAAATTTGAATGGAAAAGTAGGGTTGGGTTTGTTTACATGATGAAGCCTTTAAATGATCCACTTGGAAAATCCAAAACCAATGAATAAGATCCGATCTGAATCCAAAAAAAAAGAACATAAGCAGATGATTTGGAATGAAGCTTTAAGTTGAATTAAAGTCTCAAGAGATGAAAGAGGTTGAAAAAAGTGTTGGATTTGATCTTGATCTTGACTTGATTTTGATCAGATCTTGATTGATTAGATGGGATGATAATATCGTCTAGAACTAGAAGGTAAAGTGTCTCTAAGTTTAGCTAAACTAGGGATCGAAAGATGATAATTTGAAGAAGAAGGATGATGTGATGAAGAAGAAGGATTGAAGGAAGGAAGATTGGAATGATTTGAGATCTTGATTCGATTTGAAGGATGATCATCTAAAAGATCATCTTCAATCGAACTTGAAAGTTTACGTTTATGTGATAGGTTCGGAGGTCGATTTGATTTAATCAAGTTTGAGATCGGTTGACCTTTGATGGTTAAGATTGGATTTAAAGGATAATGATGATGATGATGATGATGAAGAGGTGATGAGATTGGGATCGGATTGGAGATTAAGAATCGAATCTTTTGGTTTTCTTCTTCGATTGAAAAAGAAGGTAATAAGAATTGATTTTGAATGGATTCATTTGAAGGGTTCAACTTGAGATCTTGATCTTGATTTGAAGTTGGATTTGAATTTGAATTGGAATTGGAGAGATGAGTTTGAGGATCGGATTGGTTCATGAGTCTTGAATGTAATCTTAATGGTTTGAATTTTTTAAAAGATTGAATGGGAGTTAGATCAGATTGAAAGAGTTGAGTTGATTTTTGAAAGGATTGAGTGATCTCTTCTAGTTGTGTTTGATGATGATGATGATGGATTGGATTGAATGAGTTTGAGTTGAGTTGAGATTGATGAGATGAGATGGATGATTGTTGAATGAATTGACTACGTTCTTCTCCAAAGGTTTCGATCGGATTCGGTGGATGATCAAATTGAGTTAAGGTGGATTTGGGTGAAAGGATTTCTAAGATTGGATTGGATTTGGATGGGATCTCACTCTCACTTCCTCCAATCATCGATAACGAATCAATCTTCCATCTTAATTGCTCGATTCCTTCTTTCCCTTTGATTTGATTCTCTTCTTGAGTTGGTTGGATGTTTGAGTGAGCATGACCATGACCATGAGCATGGAGAATGGATTGGGTTTGGATTTCAGTTGGATGATTTGATCGATTGATCGGAATGATTTCTATTGTTTTTTCAATCTCAAATCAGTCCTTCTTCTCACAATTCATACTCAATCAAAACCATTCCTGATTTGTTGAACACATACCTTGATTGATAGAGTATAAAGATGGCTTCATACATTCCATTTTGTACATCTAACTTATGCCTCTTGCAATCCACTTGATCAGAAAGAAAACCAATGAAACTTTTAAACAAAGTAAGTCTTCAAGTAGAATAGATCAAACTCGAATCGAAAGAGATTAATGAACAAAAAGCGAAGAAGGATTTGAAGAATTGAATATGTAGGTTTGATGGATTGGTTGAAAGATAAAGTTGATGATGAATGAGTTTGAGTTTTGATTAGGTTTGATTTGATGAAGATCTTGAAAGGGGGTATGAAGATGGGTGATGATTAAAGTAAAGCTGAAGTAGAGGTAGAGGAGTGAAATTAAGAGTTGATTGAGAGATGGGGTAAAGTTAGAAGAGGACGAGTTGGATTGAGTGATGATGAACAAGTTGATGAATGCTGAGTGAGATTAAGTAAGTTGGGATGACTCTGAAGTGAGTTTGATGGGATTGGATGATGTATTTTTAGCAGTCTGTCTTATGTACTTTACTACTACTTCAGTCTGATTGGAATGCTGAAGGAAAAGATTAAGAGAAAAGAGATTACAAAGAGGAACTATGTAGGATTGTGAACTTTCAAGGTTCAAGAATCGTTAGAATTGACAATCTATGTACTGAACGTGTTGGGTTGGAATGGAAGAAGCAAGTGAAGTCGATCGATCCAACTATATATATCGATATCTCTTCTTTCAATCGTATCAAAGGGTAACTCATCACTTTAACAATGAAACCTCAAAGGAAAGAAATTAAATGACTGATGTCCTACTCTACCGTTCTTCAACTGCAATTCAACTACAATCTATCATCGAACTTCACCCTTTTGATTCAAGTTCATTGAAGAATGGATTGATGGGTAGTAAAGCATTGAGTAAGTCACCAAGGTGTCCAAGAGCCTTAATCCCTTTATGATCTTCTCTCATTCGGTTTCATCGACTGAGCCTTTCATTCGATCTGAGAAACCGAGATAAGGGAACATCAAAGAGAAAACGTGAGTGAGTGAGTGTGATCGGTTAGAGATGAGTTGAGTCCTTTGACCACTTACATAGATTAACCCCTTCTTCAAATGTTTCAGATCGATGATCAAGAAATCAAAAAAACACAGTTAAATTATCTAATCATCACCATTGTGCTATCACTCCTTTTCTCCGTCTCTAATCATCAAAATTAATCAATATCACACTAACCAATTGAATCGGTTCATGAAACGCTCAAAAACTTTGATCAATTCAATAATTCAAATCAATCATCATTCTGATTTGGTTTTCAAAGTTGATGTTCGATTAACTAACTGGAATAAGTATGAATGCTTTGAAAAAGATAATCAACAAAAGGAAGTCTTTGTAAAATAAAGAGATAAATAGAATGGTAAGTTGGAGAATTGTTAGATAATGAGAAGAAGATAAGTTGAACCAAGATGATGAGTGATAAGATGGATTGACAAAAAATCAGGATCAAACTTGTTTTTTTAAAAAATTCAAGATAGAACCAAAAGATCAAGAGTAAATAAAGTCAAGAACCAAAACATGTCTACTCTTTTTGAACGTTTGAAGGGGTTGGATCAAGTTAAAGTTGGAATATCTAGAAAATATTATAGTTCAAGGGGATAGCAAGATAATTTGTTGAACGACCAAAAATATCTCTCTCTTCAATCAACAAAACTTGTTAAACATTTCAAAGTTTTAGCTAATTACCTAGAAGGCTTTTCAAGAAAGATCACTTTACCTTTTGGTTTACATAAAAAAAACCAAAATGAATGAATTTTTAAATAAATGATGATTTGGAAATCAATGATTGTGAATTCATCTGGATCAGTTTCAATGAACTACTTACCTAAATCATACTAAAAAAAGGATTTCTAACTTTGGTGTTTGCTTGATTTCTCTTTACAAAAAAAACTGTCCATTGAGCAGTGAAAATATACATCAATTGAAATTTAAAATAATTCCTATTTTTACAAATTTGATTTTGATTTTGATTTGAATGAATCAAGATTTGAGAAAGTTAAGTTAAAGTATATACATATCATCTTTTAATAAGAAATGTTTAAATCTTTTCCTAACTTATACTCTAATCATTTTGAAATTGATTGATCAAAACTTAATTTCATAACAATAAACTGTCCACTCTGATTATTTTTTTTGAAAAAGATCAAGATTTGGTGATGATTTAGTCACTATTTTTTCCCTCTCTCTCTCTCTTTGTTGAAACTCCTTCACAACAAGAAAAGTTTGAAGGAAAACTAATCACTCACAGTTCTACCAACGTATGCTCCATTAAAACCGGTCTTATCAGTACTAGGATTAGCTATAGTAAGGTTTGACTGCTTGGCAAAGTTATCGATTTGCTATATAAATCAGAACAGAGTGTTTGCCTTAGTTGATGTGAAAGAGTTTGAAGTTGATGAGGTTTGTAAAAGGGAACTTACTAAAGCTGCTGCTTTGAGTTGATTCACTTCTTTTAGTTTTACTTCTTGGTTGGTCCTGAATTTTTTTTTGTTTGATTAAAGAAAAAGTCAAAGTAAGATGACTTGTATGTGAGAAAAAAACAATGATAGAGAAAAGTTAGAGTGAAATGAAAAAGAAATCAAACACTCTCACGTATAGATTGTGATTTTACATTTGGTGATTGGATCTAGAAATTCTACAGGTTTATCTTTCAAAGCCACAGTCTTAAGCGTACCTAAATCCCATCCTTTTTGAATCGATTCAGCACAAAAACTTCCAAGACCTCCTCCATTACAATTGAGATAAAGTCCATTGGGTAAAGTTCTTTCGACTAGTTGGGTTCCTCTCACACCTGTCTGTGAAGATATCAATGCCAAAATCAAGGTAAGGAGTAGGACAGGTTGGATGATACTCATAGTGAGTTTTGAAGGGTCGAGAGTTTATAAGTTTGAAGGCGGAAGTGTTGTTCTTAATTCCTGTCTTTAAAGGCGTAAGCAAGACGTTGGTCAAGCCTATGTTCTTTGGGTAAAAGTTCGAAGATTTCTAGGGAAGCACTGATGTTCTTTGTTAGGTGTATAGAAAAACGTCCTTCCAAGTTGATCAAGAATGATTGATCTTGTCACCAAATAAGAGTGACGAAACCTATGTTCTCGAATGGTACGCCATTTATAATCGCAGAGTTCGAGCATACGGGGATACACCAGACCGATAATGCTCAAACAAACAGAACCACAGATTCTCATCAAAACATTTCTGACCTCGGTTACCATCCTGATTTGAATGTACAATGGCCTCAACTAGATGGTTATGATTCATCAGCGCGCCTTTGAAACTTTTCTAAACGATATCCTCGATCCTTGCAGGGTTTTTTCCAGAGATCGATGAATTACACCAATCACTTCTTAAATTGTCCTGAGCCAGGAGTACAGTTTAGGACGATTCAAAGTCGTTCCAAGCGAAGAGAGGCTCAGTGAAAGTCGTCGGAGCGACTACTCACTGCGAATGTCTAATGGTCTGATCTTGGCCAATTGAGTTTTTAAAGGATGTGAGGAAGAAGCAATCGCAATTCATCTTCAATAACTTTACGTTCTATATATACATCGATATCACGGCCTCACTTCCTTTGGCCGGAGATCAAGGTATTCAATCTATTCTTCATGATCTTCCACTATGAGAGTCAGAGTGGGGAATCCAAAGGAGGTGATGACCAGTTTGGGATGTAAAATCAACGGAGTTTTTTTTGGAAAGAACCGACAAAGTTGAAACAAGTATCAAGTTTGATGACCCTGTTCAAAAGTATACGATCAACTCTCCAGTTTCATAAATGTAGCCAGACAAGAAGTTGGCGGGAAAATGATAAGAGTAGGACCCTATCCTGAAAACTTTCAATCGCAGTGGAGATCTTCATAAAGTCCCTTCAACAGTGTAGTGTTTCAACTTGACTCGACCTCGTTCACGCCAAACCAATTTCCTTCGGAAGACCAGCATCAACCTGGCTGCTAGAAATGATACGTATTTAAACTAGTTCGCTTCCAACTAATCCGCTTTCAGTCGTTTTTCTTGCTTCCAATCTTAATTCAATCCCAACACCTACGTAATCCACTCTTATCCACTCCTTTTGCCAATTGTTTTGTGGTTTGCAAATTATAATCAGCTCGGTTATCAGCTAGAAACGTGGAAACACTAGCTTCAGACACTCTTGAGATCACTCCAACACTTACATTGTCAGAATGATACAGTCTGTTCTCTTCTTTGTGGCATTGAGTACCGTTGTTGCTAATATCGCAAATAACACCAACATCGAGATCCCGCCCGTGGCTCTTCCAAAGAAAAGTCTTAACTTGCTACTTGGAAATGACGATGGTTGTGAGTAAACTTTTTTTTGGCTCGTCAATCTTGATAATCAGTGACTTGAAGTGCACTCAGAAAGAAAGTCGCGCTCGTCTAATCACTGACTGAGCAAGGATCGTTTGAAAATGGCAATCTAAATTTATGTCTTATCTCATCCTTTTTCTCTCAGGGGCCGAAGCTAATATCCGAGCATGCTATCAGACTTTGAAAGAACAGGGTCATGTGGTAAGTACAGAATCATTCAGAACAACCTAACAGAATGGCATATGACTGTTGCTCTTGCTGAAATTGAGATCATCCTCTGGACATCTTCATATAGCCTGTCATCTCAGCTCCCACTGAGGACATGAGTGCTACTGGGGACAGAAGAAAAGATGTCGAGGTTTGTACGACTCCAGAATTACTTGGAAGTGATACATGAACTGACGACCCAAATTTTTATAGAACCTAGAAGATCCAGCGGAGTATGATAGTGTGCCGGCTGGAGCTCCTGGCTATGGCTGTGATCCAAAAGATAGTAAGTTTTCTCTCACCGTATTCTCCCTTTGAAGAAAATAAACCAGAATTTCTACTCATCTATTTCTTTTCAATAGATCATATCTGTTATGTCAACGGCTATCCAGTCGATGCTATTCGCTACGGAATCTTCAATTTGTCACAATCTTACTACCCTGGAGGGAAACCTGACTTGGTTCTTTCGGGCCCGAATGTTGGTGCGAATATTGGACCCCAAGCTCGTTTTTCGGGAACATTCAACGCGGCATTCGAAGCCGCATCAAATGGAATACCGGCCATCGCAACATCAGTATATGGTGACAAGCATAGACACGGATATAGTGAACTCACACCTTCAGATCCAAGCTTCATATATGCAAAGGTTGTAGTTCGACTGGTAGACGCACTGACAGTAGGAGATAAGAAATCACCATATCTTCCACCTGATTTCCTTCTCAATGTGAACATTCAAAAAGCAGGTCCAAAAGAAAATTGTCAAAAACCTGAAGATTATAAATTCGTTTTAACTTCACAGTATGGTCATAGTAATTTGAAATTTTGGAAACATAAGCAAGATATTGAAAGATGTGGTACTTCAGTTCTTCCAAGTGAACATGACATCATGGATCGCGAAGAAGGTTGTTGGGCTAGTGTTACTGTTAGAATTGCAAAAGATGATGTTAGAGCAAATGCAAAGGAGCAAGGTATGGTAGTTGACCTCTTGGGTGACTTTTTGTCTTGTCCATGATCATGTATTTCTTGATTTTTTCATTCTCTTGGACTTGTACTTACATCTCACTTTAGTCTCTCACTTTCTATATCCTTTTATTTGTTCGTTAAAATACTCAATTGTTCCACTGTTAGTCAATGGACAATTTGAGTTTCATATACTTGCAATACATAGACATTCATTCATACCTTTTAAATCTGGCTCCAACTTGCAATGTTTCACAATGGCCCTGCCAGTAAGACTTGTTGACATACAAACAAGAGAGATGGTCAGTAAAAGAAGAAGTGTAATTATGTTGTGCAGCAATATATCCTACTGAACATCTTTCCACATTGATGCCAATGTACATCAATCCAAAGCAAATTTTCTCATCAGATTTGTCAGAGATATATGGACCCCAACCCTCCTTGTTTTACTCTCTTTTCCTATCCTTTGGAAGAAGAGCAAGTTCTTCAATATAATTTCTATGCATAGAGCCTAAGCAAATACACACATAAGAGCATCAACAGTGGTGCCCAAAACTCAAAATAAATTACTAAAGGTCTAAATATCAAACCAAATCAATACCTGTCAAGCCCAAATCAATACCATCAGTGTATCACAATTCAAATAAAATCAGCATTCAATAACACCACTCCTTCCTCATTGGTTCACTAAGGTATAAGTGGCATGTTAGTGTTTTATATCAACTCTCCTCAAGATTTAAAACTCCAATTCTTAATGTTTCTTATCTTATCATTGGTGTTTAAATTGCTGTCCCCAATATTTGCTGCCATCTTTAGGTGTGTCCTAATCCATCTCCAGTGTTTAGAGTAGCATGACTTAACATGTTTTCTGTCTTGTTCCAAGTCATCAATATTGGTGACTCAAGTGTATGTAAATTCTCCAATACATAAATATAATGTGTGATGGATTAACCTCTTTAAACAATGTGGAAAAGCTAGGTGTTGTTGCCTACCAGATCACAAATATATAGCAGGGTTCAGGTCAAAAAAAACTGAAAGTGGTTTTGAATGTGAGATGTGTGGCATTACCTTGGCCTTGAAGCACATCAATGGACCTCACCCCTCTTTTGAATGTCTGCTATGCTTCAGGAACTGCACTCCCAAGAACAAGAAGGAAAAGAAGATCCCAAGTATTGGGTTGCATAGTGGACATCACTACAACATAATTCTGGGATGTCAGTGACAATGTGGATCCAAAAAGTGTTGTATTTTTCACATCATAGATTTTTGTATCTCAAAATAATGATGATGATGATGGAATTGCAATTATTCAAAGAAATGAATAAGGAATTATAAATCATGAAGGCTATGACAGAATTCACAATGTGTCTCACTGTTCACTGAACAATCTTTTTTTTAAACAATTCCCTCTTAGTCAATTTCCTATTATATATATTTCATGTGTCATTGTTGACAGGATTGTACTTTATGTTTTGTCCTCTATGTTTCTTTATTTCTCTCATCTTCTCATTCTCATTTGATTAATCTCAACGTCATCATTGTATTCTGTCCACCTTTCAATCAAATAATTCTACAAAGCTTTAACCAGTAGTAGATCACCACACCAAACCATCTTGTAGATAGTAACTGAAGTCAGAAAGAGTTGGCAGCCTATCTATTGTTATAAAGTGTTTGGAATAATACTTATTGATCAAATAAAAAAATAAATTTATGAATGCTGCTCCCTCTGTATATAGTAGATTCCCTTTATTTCTGATTTACTTACTTCACTGAGTTTATACCCGTGTTGATCTTATCTTAGGGCTTGATATATCTCATAATACATTAACACATCTTTGTCTCTCTACTAACTCTCTTATCTTAGTTGTTTGAAATCTATTTTGTGTTTGTTTGCTGCAATAAAGACTACAGATGACAACTTACTAAAAAAAGCTGGTACACAGCACTACTCTCATGCACATCCTGGACAGATTTCACATCAACAGTTGAGTAGACTGTATCACTGCTGAAAACATCTCTAACAACACTACCATGGGTCAACACCTTTCCGTGATGATTCCTCATTCTTCTGACTTTTGAAATACCCATAGGAGTGTGACTCACAGTTTCAATCTTGTTGCTACAGTGGGTAAAGCCAAGAATGTGTGAGAACTCTGCCTGCAAAAGCCTTTGGTTCCTCAATTTTCAATGTTTTTAACCTTCCTGGGTCCCTAGGAACACTGAATCTTGAGATTCCTGGGGCCAAAATTGAGCTTCAGGAGCAATTTAGGCATCATCCTAAGTCCCTAGTTGACCTTGCGTACTCAGTTACCCACCCAACACAGTGCTAGCAAGTGCTAGGTCCAAAAATCTGATCTCAGTTTTTTTTGAAAGTATATTGTTCAACATCTCCTCCACATATTTGGATCAAGATCAATGAACACATTTCAGCTGTCTAAGTATCATGGGCCAATGCTAAAGTTTAGTTGTGTATCATTTGGCCAACAAGTGGATTTTGGTTTTGCAGGTGGGGTCCTGACACATTCTTGGCTTTACCCACTGTAAGTCTGAGATGGCTGTCTGTCATTGAAAGACTGCACCACCACCAATCACATCTCTGGATTCTGCTGTACTCCAATATTGTTATTTTGTTTCCTTGTTTTTCAGGCCTACCTCAACTGTGGAGATAAGAAGTATCCTCACTTGAATCTGTGAATTTGTTTGTTCCTCAAATTTAGCCTGTCTCTACCTGGCCTTGGGGCCCAGCTGAGTTTACAGCCATTTTTCCATTGCTGGTCCAAGAGTTCAAGAATAAGAATATTAAAGGTGTCTGTCACCTAGTTTTTTACTGGATTAAACATACTTTCAGCTGGCTAATTTAAGATTTAATCAAGTTTTGAACCAGCTTTTTTGATCATCTTCAGGAAGCCATGTCAAGCAATGGAAAAACAGCTGCATCTCTTCTAAGACATAGATGATTTTGCACATAATCAGACTAGAAGAATAGAGTAAATCATAAAACTCATGTACAATTCAAATGTACAAAAAAGTGCCAACAATTCAATTGAGCTGAATCAGATGAATGTCAATTCAAGAGTTGATTCAAGAGAAAACATTGAGGAGAAAACACGTGGACTTTCATTTGATTTTCTTTTCTTAATGTAAAGTACATTGATGAGATCATTAGAAGTCCAACTTTGGTTGAAATTGAAAAACCAGGTGGAATCTGTAGATTCTTAATATAAAATGTCTCCTCTGTCTTAGCAGGTTAAACAGTTTAAATCAGGTTAAATTGACTGTCAATTATTTGGGATGTTATAAAATTGTAGAGGAGTTCTCAAATTTAGAGTTGTGCATGAGACGTCAATTGATCCAGTTTCCCAAAAAACTTGCAATATCTAGAGATACTAGACTATAGAGCAGGGAACAACAGAGTGATTTATGGGAATATGTGCACAATGTAGGGTATTTTTGATGGGTTGACTCAAATCCACAAAAATCAAAGGTTAGAAAGTATCACCTTGGAGGGGTGTTTAAGAGACTTCATCTTGAGTGAAAGAAGGGTATTCTTGGAAAAATATGTTTTACAACTGATTACAAGAAGCTGGATCGTATTGAAAAAGGACTACAGACTCAGTGGAGTGTTTTCTTGATTTCTCTTTACAACATCAGTCTGTCCATTGGCCATACATTGTGACTTCTCAAAAAAATCTAATATACAGATACAATGTTTCCATATGGATGAGCAAAGTCTTCTAAGGTAAACGTCTCCCTACAATCATTAGTATGAAAACTGTTGAAAAGTTGTCCTGATTGTACTCAACAAAGTTTCATTTTGCAAGATCTAACATCATCACAACATATTGCCCATTCTATTAAAACAAAAATGTCAACAGAATTTTAGAAGTGATTAGTAATTGCATTTTCTTGGTAAGATTTCCTTCAAAGAACTAGCTTCCTGGAGAGAGAGATAAATACTCACAGCTTTACCAATGAATGCTCCATTAAAACCAGCTTTGCTCCCTGAGGCCTTAGCCTTAGGTACGGGAAGGTTTGACTTTCTGCAAAAGTCATCAATTTGCTGCAAGATATTAATAAAGTCAATGAATGTGACAGATCTGGGTCATAATTTTGTTTAACAAGACACACTTTAGCTGCGCCTTGGAGAACCTTGACATCGTTTATCAGTACTGCTTTCTTGGTCCTAGATTTTTTCGAAGTGAAGAGCATTTTTGACATATATAGAAATCAAGACAAGTTCAAAATAAGTTCATGTGCCAAAGAAGGAGTTAATCAAGACAAAGTTGACACCTAGGATCAAATTGAATTCAAACACTCACGTATACAATGTGATTTTACATCTTGTGGTAGGATCTACATATGCCACCGGTTTGTTTTTCAAAGGGATTGTCTTGAGCTTTCCGGCAGTCCATCCTTTTTGAATAGATGCAGCGCAAAACTCTCCAAGACCTCCTGAATTGCATTTGAAATAAAGGCCATTTCCGATAGCTCTTTTTGTTAGTTCGGTTCCTGAAACACTTGCTTGTGACAAGATCATAGCCAAAATCAACATTAGGAAAATCGCAGGTTGGATGTTACTCATGGTGAGTTTTGAAGGTTTGATATAAAGAAATCTGAAGGGAATTGATTTTGTAGTATGATTCAGATCTTTTAAAAGTGTGAGAAGGATGTTTGTTGGTCAAGCCGATTCTTTGATATAAAGGTCAGATGGCTTTTGGTGAAGCACTGATATTCTTTTTTCAGATCTTTGGAGTAAGTTTCTTGTAGGTTGATCCTGAATGATTGATCTTGTTGCTAAAGAAGATTGATGGAACCGCAGCTTGCGTCCTCCAGTGCCAGACTGAACTACAGGCTCCAGCATCCATGGATACATCGGCGGAGAAAGTTCGAACAAACAGCACAACAGGTGCTCATCAAAACCTTTTCAACCTCGGTCACCATCCTGAACTATACGACTTCTTGACCTCGTGCTAAGTTTTCAGCTTGGTAGTGCTGCCACCGAAGCTTTCGTTGAAAAATGCACAATGGCTCAATGAGATGGCCATGATTCATCAGCGCGCCTTTGAAACTGTTTCAAGCGCTATGATTGTGAAGTTTGCAGGGTTTTCTAGAGCTGAATGAATACAAACAATCCCAGCTTAAACTATCCTTGGCCAATAGTGCAATCTAGAATGATTTGAAGCAAGCAAAGCTCCGTATACCCAGAGGATAATCCTTGCAGAACAAGAGGGGCTTAGTTAAGGTCGCCAAAACAACTCCTCATTGTGACTTGCCAATGACCTGAGATTGGCCAATTCAATTAAAAAATAATGTGAGGGAGAAGCCAGCTTGATTTGTTTTGAGTAATTTCTCTGATCAAGAACCATCTCAGTTCGTTTACCTGAAGATCGGTTCATTCTTCAGGAACTTCCACTATGAGAGCCAAAGTGAGGAATCCATTTACGTAGCTAGCTACTGTGACAGAGATAGAAATAAAATTCAAAGTCTGATATTCAACTCAGATGAATTGAAGCTATGTATGACGATGGCCAGATTGAAGCTGGGCATGCTGTCCCTTTTTCGTGAGAGCATGTGCAGGTACGCGGAATAACGAGCCGGCTCGCGGGAACGGGCCACAGCTGCGCAGCAGTACGCTTCGAGCAAACTAAAACGTCGGAGTGGCACCCAAACTGACAGCCACCATATCACACGCCCATTTGCAAGACCCAATCTGACAACACCTGTGCGTACTGTATTACGACTCTATAGACAGATGTAAAGATGGCTCCGTAGCCTGTTGATAGATGCTGGGATCATCCACTCGCATCCACTCGCATCCACTTACACAACACACTATTTACATACACAACATCCAACCGATTTTCAAAACCCACAAGTACCGGAGAAGAGCCTCTACAACTACCCGAGCACCAAACGGTACGCCCCAGGAGCTGGCTGGTGTCGTCATATACATACACCACCGCCGCCCTCAAAGTCCATCAAGCATCTCGACTGACACCCAAATCCCAATCATATTCGTCAAGTTCATTATCCCCACCACGAAACGTCCATCGCTCACTAGCTCAACATGCCACGACGACGCCGGAAACTATGCATGAATCCGTCCAATGCGCCAGAAGTCTACAAAAGGCTGCGGGTCAAGAAGGCTGATGCCCAAGCTGAAGCCCGCTTCGACCGAGAAGTTCAACAAGCACGGCGATTGTTGTATGGAAACGTTGATGCTGCCGAAGAACCTGGTGAAGATGACCCCCATTTGCGGAATTTCCTTCCTCGCATGGATCATGGACCCGAACACGAACGTGACGAACATCAGTGGGTTGACGTTGCCATGGACTTCGATCCAGATGGAGCTATTCGGCGATTTGTTCAAATGCATCGAGGCTACCGGTACGCCAATCAGCGCGAAAAAGTTCGGGAGCAATGGGCTGGTATCGAAAACCAAGTCACCGCCGCTTACCTCGAGTGTCAAGTTACCACCTTGAACTGGACCAGCAGAGCGCATTATCTCAATGAACGCAGTTTGGACTGCAAGTGTACGGTTTTTTATCATCGCAACTTAGATCTGATTGATGTTCAAGGTAAGTCATCTCCCTGTTTTCGAATTCAATTATGTGAAAGTGACCCCTATTTTGAAGGTAGGATGGCTTCCGAACCTGTCACATTCTGCCGATGTACACCTGAACCAGTCCAGCTCGTCCACCAAGGATACCTACCTTCTAGCCCGAAACAACCCCGAACAGCTTTTTCCATTCCCTTACTACAATTATACTATCACCTCTGGCTCTCAGCAGTCACGGCGGTATCAAGTTTTACTGAAGGACTCACGAATTTTCACGATGATCGGTCATCTAAACCTATGAAGGCTCGACGTGTTCTTGGGATGCGGCGACACCTTGGCCAACCGTTCGCTAACACCACCCATCTCTACGCCCGCATAATTGTGATTAGCAAAATTCTACTTCAAGATGGCCTTGAATTGACTACGTTGGACCGATGGGCTTCACGATGTCCGCGATGCTTTGGACCGGCACAAGATGAGTACAAGGAGTCAATCACAGAGCCCGATGTGATTATCTGCATGGACGGCAATTTCCAGCACCGTCATAATGTCCTTGCCAGCAAGGATAATCCCACCGAGGATCAATATCCTTCCATTTTCGCTTCCCCGTCTCAAATAGCTCAACACAAGGTGAAAGTAGGAATGGCTGTTGAATTGGCCGAAAATCAATCAGCAGAGGTCAGTGATTTCATCAATGATCCCCAAGTACAATACAATGACAATATCCAGCCTGATGTCGCCACAGGACCCTTGTGCTCAAGCCCACAAAACTGCCAACGACACTCGAGACTCATCTACGTGGGATAAATGTGATGACACGGGGCTTTTCGCAGCAGCATGTCGACATGATGTGACATTGGCATTAGCCAACATCTTTCAAAGTGGCGAGAAGTAAGTAACTTTCTCAATTTTAAGTTATATTGTTCCTCTCCGTTCATTGATTAAATCTGTCGTATATTACAATCACAGGTTGTGTTACCCGTTAAGTTTACTAGACAAGATACTTGACGAAATACCAGGACGAAGATTCGGCATACTGTACGATATTGGATGTCATTTAGACAAACACATCAAACGGGTAAGCACGACATTCATCACATTTATTATTATGCCTGCTTTGAACTGATATATATTATGTATTGGCATTGTATGTAGCACAACCACCTAGCCCGACATCAAGATCGTATTGTACTGGGTACATCGGTCTTCCATGCCTATGTCCACACGTGGGCCTGTCAACTCTTCTACAACCCACGATTTCTCGACGACTGGGGACTTTCGGACGGTGAAGGCCTCGAACGCATCTGGTCTGAGCTTTCCCCCCTGATAGCCCGATTACGCACCTCAACCCGATTGCACCGCATCGAAGCCATTGCGTTGCGTTGTGACTACCTTGGATCTCGTCACCTAGCATCAACTGGCGATTGGCTTTCACGACGCCTCTTCAAGACAAGAACTACCATTCGAGAAGCTCAAGTGTTATTAGATGAGTGGTGTCAGGAGCTGAATCCACACAATCCGGGTGAGAGGTACACACCAGGGTTCTTCCGAAGGCAGTGGGCCGCTGAACGAGCGGCCATGATTTCGACCTCTCAAGACATGAAGATTCGACAGCAACTTGAACTCGGGAGGCTGCTTTGTCTACAGGAACTAGCGCGGGAAACATGGTAAGATTGATATATACACCCTTACAACACATATTGATTTTCTTTTCGCAGGGCCGAAGACACCAACAATGAAAATGGTGCCGCTGATCGCCTTCGTCGATATCAAACCATTGCTGCCGATATTGTAAATCAGCGCAAAAAGGTAGGGCTCCCTGAAAGTTTTTCAACTCTATCAGGTGAGACCAATATCAAATTTAAATGTTACAATTCGAAGTAACATTTGATTTGGGGATTTCCAGGAGTCGCTGCCGATCTATTACTGAAGGTTTGGTATTCCAAAACCGAGGTTCGCACCCGATTCCTGGCATTGAGGTCTGAACAAAGGCCGTTGGATCCTGAGAAAAGGGCTGGGGGGGGATCCAATGTAGGTAACACGTCTCTTTCATATATACATATATACATCTTTGCTCACGTCATGATTCTGGCCCAGGACAACATGAAAAAGAACGTATCTTAGATGCCATACAAAGAAGAACTCGAACAATGAAAAAAATCCTGAACACCTACAATAATTTTGCACGGAGCTTTCGGGAACAATTTCCTGATCACCCTACTTCACCTGTCATCGAATACGCTGAGCTGATGGCACTCGATTCGGACGACCCTTTCTGGAACCATGGAATCTTCACACACTCGAAGGAACCCTGGGCAGTTGATCGAGGTACTCAGATGGGTATGCGAGCGCTTGCTCGATTGCAGCGAGGACAAGAGGAGCTACGTAGGGTTGGTTGGGAGGTACGACGAGCATTGCGCTGGGCTACAGACATACGCGATCGCCTGTGGGACATTTTACATGATCTCACTCACTCTCAAGATCCGTCCTCTGCGTCGATTGGAAGCTTTGTACGACACGAAATCCTTCAAACCTCGTCAACACGTGCAAAGGTCACCATTGTGAAAGGTTTACTTCACAATGAATTTGTAAGGATCTCTCAGCTTCAAATTCGATGGCATACCAAGGTCATGGAGGTTTTTGCAAACACACGAGCTCAGGCAGGCGATGAGCATTTGATCACTCGGTGGATCTTACATGTTCAAATCATCACACAGCTCAGAACAAATGACTTTGGTTCAATTAAAGCCGGGGATTTTGAGCATCTCATGCCACACGACCAGCCCAATGATCACGAAGGAGTAGGTCCAATCGAGCATTTAGAAGAGGTGGGAGATGCACCCAATGATTCAGATTCTGATGTTGATTCAGAAGAATGGGATAATGGGATTGATGAGGGTATGATGCAGAATATATATAATGGCTTGGACAATGTACCTGAGGAACCAAGGTGACAAGAAGGTAATCATTACATGTTCAGATTCTCTTGTATTGTATTTTATGTAAACATTTTTATAGCTTGTAGTACTTTTGAAAATTTCAATGAAATAATGTTGTCTGCACCATTTCAACTCAAACCACATGAGCATTGAGTTATCATTTGACTAATGGAGCTGATTGAGTATAGGAGGAACTCCAACTCCCTATGATTTGGTGAGGTAGAACTCAATGTTCAAATTTGTTCCATTAAAGTGAGCTTTTGAACCCCAATAGGCTTGTTTTATGAAGTAGTGATAAGAGGGAGGTGACCTATCAACAGCACTTTAAGTGTGAACATTGGTGTGGAGTGGGGGTCAAAAGTCAAATTTTAATGACTAGATGTGGAATTTCAAGATGAAGGAGTTGAGTTGAGACTCAAGTGTAATAATGAAAAATATGCGCGCTGAAGAGTATGATTAGATACTCCAAGCACGAAGCTGTAGTGCCACGTGTTCGTGGCACTTTGTGTGGTTTAAGGTGTGTGGGGGGTAATCAAAGTGTGCATTCTGCATACAGAATGCTCATTTGAAGAAGCAAGGAGTGGAGATACAAGGAAAAGTTAATAATGAAAAATGTGCGCAAGGAAATTTGGCACAATATCCACGCGTACAATCCCCCGTAGCGCCCCTCCTTCAGACAGTTTGGGGTGTTTTTATTAATCATCAGCATTGGAATGCTGATTATTGGATAACAAATGATGTATTTCAGTGAGAGGGAGTGGAGATAGAAGAGAAAGTTGATAATGAAAAATGTGCGCATCAAAATTCTGTACAAAAACTCAGGAGAGTCTTTGAATATCTGCAGTATAAAGAGGTGTTTAGGTTGACTTTATGCTCAAATTGATGTCTGGACAGTTGTGATTGAGAAACAAATGATGTATTTCAGTGAGAGGGAGTGGAGATACAAGAGAAAGTTGATAATGAAAAATGTGCGCATCAAAATTCTGTACAAAAACTCAGGAGAGTCTTTGGATATCTGCAGTATAAAGAGGTGTTTAGGTTGACTTTATGCTCAAATTGGTGTCTGGACAGTTGTGATTGTGTTTTTCAAAAAAGTTGCACAAGTCATGTTTTCAAGATCTGACTCCAATTTGACCATAAAGTCAACCTAATCACATCTTCATACTGCAGATATCCAAAGACTCTCCTGAGTTTTTGTACAGAATTTTGATGCGCACATTTTTCATTATCAACTTTTTCTTGTATCTCCACTCCCTCTCACTGAAATACATCATTTGTTTCCCAATCACAACTGTCCAGACATCAATTTGAGCATAAAGTCAACCTAAACACCTCTTTATACTGCAGATATTCAAAGACTCTCCTGAGTTTTTGTACAGAATTTTGATGCGCACATTTTTCATTATCAACTTTCTCTTCTATCTCCACTCCCTCTCACTGAAATACATCATTTGTTATCCAATAATCAGCATTCCAATGCTGATGATTAATAAAAACACCCCAAACTGTCTGAAGGAGGGGCGCTACGGGGGATTGTACGCGTGGATATTGTGCCAAATTTCCTTGCGCACATTTTTCATTATTAACTTTTCCTTGTATCTCCACTCCTTGCTTCTTCAAATGAGCATTCTGTATGCAGAATGCACACTTTGATTACCCCCCACACACCTTAAACCACACAAAGTGCCACGAACACGTGGCACTACAACTTCGTGCTTGGAGTATCTAATCATACTCTTCAGCGCGCATATTTTTCATTATTACACTTGAGTCTCAACTGAACTCCTTCATCTTGAAATTCCACATCTAGTCATTAAAATTTGACTTTTGACCCCCACTCCGCTCTTTATACTTCATAAAACAGGGCTTAGGGGGTTCAAATCTCTGTCACATCGTATCATATACTTATCTGTGTCACTCAGGATACAATTCGTGACTGTGAAACATTGAAATTCCACACAAATTTGGTCGAAGATTGTCTCAAAGACGTTACTAACACCTCTCATTGTGCAAGTTCTTTTCTTGCATGATATTGATATCATGTTCTTTCGCCGCCAGTTTTTTGGCCATATTTATGTCATTTGGATAGCTAGTCAAGATTTTGTATCTTAAGAGAATTGAAATACAACTCTCGACTCTTAAGAGAAGTGAAATACAACTGTCAACTGGAAAACCAGTCGAAATCTTTTAGATATCATTTGGGGAGGTTGAACACCTGATCGTGTGCAGTATTACAA
The DNA here is from genome assembly GCA_022264835.1 of Melampsora americana. NCBI lineage: Eukaryota > Fungi > Basidiomycota > Pucciniomycetes > Pucciniales > Melampsoraceae > Melampsora > Melampsora americana. The sequence goes on along the minus strand of JAIFHY010000003.1, from coordinate 865,095 downwards.
CCAACTTACACAAAACAACTTACACATAAGCAGATAAAACAATAAAAAAGATCGATTGATCATTGGTAACCAAAAAAGGAAAGGGAAGACAGTTCAGAACGAGAATACACAGAGGGAATAAGGCTGGTTTGTTCAATTGGGGCCCTCTTTGTCAAGGCTTGACAAGGACATTGCACGACGGTTATGCTGAGTGGCCGGCCCTCTACATTGTCTATGCTTGCAGCAACATGACCCACAAGTCTCCGGCTTACTAAGAGGCACGTCGCATCAGCTAATGAGGTATCATGACTTGATCGAACTTCACTTACGGACTCCACCTCAAGACTCTGGTATAACTGGATGGTGGTGCTAAAGAACTGGTTTCCGGTAATGGGGATGCTCGGCAGTTAGTCGAGGGAGTGGCCATCGCGATTGATGGGGTCGATCTCTTTGAAGAGGTCACACTGTCGATCGGCGGAGTAGATCTCTTTGAAGAGGTGACACTATCGCTCGCCGGAGTAGACTCTAACGCTTCGCTCTTTTTCTTTTTTCTATAATATCGAAATCTGTAAGTTGAGGGTGAGGTGAGATAACGAAAAAAACTTCTTACTTACCGACCATATGGATACTGGCCCAAGAGCGCTTTCAAACTGTAGAACTTCCCATTGGGCATGCGGCGCCAATTGTCGGAGGGTTCGCTTGGGGGATAAATCGGCATGTATCGGGGAGGTAGCCAGAATGCGCACTCCTTGTAACAATGACCAAACGCTCCACACTGGAAGCACTGGTCCATTCCTTGGAGTATTCGAGGATCGGCTGTGGAAGGGTAGGGGACATAGTTGAATGTTGATTCGGTTCGCGTCATCATCGTGAGGGGGACATTAGTTAAGTCGAGATGGCCAGTTGAAGCGACTGGAGATACTGGAGAAGAAGCGACTGGGGTGGGGCTCGAGCAGGTCTGGGACGTCTTGGGAGTGGCTAACAAGGGACTGGCAGCGGGTTTATGAACTGATGAGGTGTGTTGATAAGTGGGGCCGGGTGTTGGGTTGGAGCGAAGGCCACTAGCTGGGGGTTGTTGATGAGATCGTTGCATGTTGTATGAATGTGAGTCACAGGTAATATGAGCAGGTAGAGAAAGTCGGGATTGATCTAAGACTGACGGAAGGAGAGAGAAATGGATGGATTGAGGAGAACAGAGCGAAGTGTTCGAGTATTTATTGATCTGAAGGAAGTGGCCAAATAAAAGGCGCGACTTTCGGTGGTCCGATTCTCACCCGATTATCGGCTTTTTGTCATTAACTTTGGACATATACATATACACAATCTGTGTTATGAAAGTAAGGATATTGATGTCTTGATATCCTGCGGGCCACATGGTGATAATGCTTCGAACAGAGAAGATATCAGTGATATCTTGACTTGCATCTTGACTTGAATTTGAACAATCAACCACCTGTGCGTACTTTACGTTTGCTTTGGCTTGCATGGGGCTATATGGCTCGTGATGAAACTGTATCATAATGAAATTCATGCTTTGTATCATTGCAAAATCGGGCGTGAAGGAATGAAAGTAACTTTGTAATTACAACGTAATATGATGGATCGAAGGATAAACAAATAAAGTAAGTACAGAAACTAAAGTAGTGATGGATCGAGGTTGATCGGGCGGTGATTGTCTTGAGAGCGGTTGAGGTTGAAGTCTGAGTGGATGAAGCTGTGATCTGTAGTGGGGTTGTGATTATCTTCGATATTGGTGTGGTCTATGGTTGAGCGTTGAGTTTCGAAGTTATTGGTGTGGTTGGCCGGGGAATGAGTTTGAGTTACATTGGCTAGTGATGGTCTAACCAGTTGGATCAAACTCTCCTTGAGGTCGGCTTGGAGAGCAAGGAGTTTGGCTTGGTTCAGCTGGTTACTGGGGGTTTTGAATGTCTCCAGCTTAGATCGGGCGCCAGGAAGTAATCGTAATTCAAAGCCGAGCGCAGCCAGTGTTGAATCGCAGTTGCTCCATGGCCAATGGCCTAGACTAGTTATTCCTTCTACATTGGGTGTAGCGGTTAGTAAATACATATTATTTCCGGATGAGGCAATAGGATTACTTACTTAAATAACTAGATAACATGCCGGTCACTCTTTTATGTAAACCTCGTGCACTGTTATCTGTCCAATATGAATCTGAATAAGCTACTGTAATCGGTCACAGAGGAAGATTAGGTCTTACCTGCTATATCTTCAACCAATTCACCAGCAGTTTTCCCAACGATGAGAGCTTGTAATCGCACCGGAAAGTTTTGTACGCCTTCTAGGTTGTAGATCATATTGACTGGCCTATTGAGACCTACCGTACTGCGTGTGATCCGGAAATTGTGGTTGTCGATGTGTGTCGAAACTGCTATGAGGACAACTTCAAAGTGATTGGACTTAGCCACGGGAACGCACTGTTTCAAAGGTATCTAGCCATCAACCAAATTCATTCCGAAAGGCTGCCGATGGAACAAGACTCACTTTGGCCAACAATCCATCCATGAAGTCTTCAGCGTTCTTCTTGTATTGGCCAAGGTTTCGTGCATTGATGACCGTGTTGGATCGAGGTTGAAGTATGGCTTGTCGACTTTGAGGCCCAACTTCCATCTCCTCAAGCGTTTGATCAAGGTTTTGAAGTGTTGTAGGATCGGTTTCCTGAGTGGCCTCCTTATAAAGATCCTTTTCCTCTTGGGTCATGCTCTTCCACACCCGACTCAGAGCCTTCATGCCTTGTCCATTGGCAACGCCATGGGCTATCAGAATTGTACAAAACGTAAGTCAAGTTAAAGAGCTCCACATGTAGACATCGGCCGACTCACCTTCTTTGAAAATGGCGCTGGCGGTAGGGCTTTGGAGGAACCGGTTCCATGCTGATGGCCGACGAACCCCAATGTACTTTCCACTACAAGAACGCGGTGTGTTTAATGTAAAGTACACCGTATGATTGATGTTTGGAGGAACCGGTACTTACAAAACTTTTTCGATATCAGATACGGTGATGCCAAGCTCAAGAGCCTTGATCGCAATCTTCGTCTCTATCTCTTCGTGGAATTCCAACACAGACTCTAAGACGCTTTCCGTGAGGCCTGAGCTGGCAAACTTAACGGCTAAGCATCGAAGCTCAACTGCCGTCTTGTTGGAGTCTTTCAAATCAGCTGGGTCGAACGTTGGTAAGTTATCTTCAACATCCGTGTCGGTGTTTGATCTTTTTGTTTTCTTTGATTTGTTCGTTTTGTTGTTTGTTTTCGTCATTTTTCTTTTTGTTGTCGTTGTTGTGTCAGAGGTCATTTGTGATGATAAGTTAGTAATTGAATTTTGGGTTGGAGTTGGAGTCTGAAGTCCGCTGGTAAATCCTTCGGCCATCATTTCAAGATTCGCAACAACCTGCGTCCCGGACGTACGTTCAGGGTTGGCCGGGGGGTCGTTGGGAGTAGCCAAGACTGGCATGTGTGGCAGTGTCGTACCGATTGGGCCTACGGGGTTGGAATGAGGTCCGTGGATAGCCATTGATGGGAGGTAGGTACTGAGCTGGGGATTGTGGTGATGTGGTGATAGCTGATGAAGATGCTGATGGTACGACAGTGATTGAAGCAGGGGACGTTGATGATGATGGATTATGAGCCGTACCGTTTGGTGCTCGGGTAGTTGTAGAGGCTCTTCTCCGGTACTTGTGGGTTTTGAAAATCGGTTGGATGTTGTGTATGTAAATAGTGTGTTGTGTAAGTGGATGCGAGTGGATGCGAGTGGATGATCCCAGCATCTATCAACAGGCTACGGAGCCATCTTTACATCTGTCTATAGAGTCGTAATACAGTACGCACAGGTGTCTGACAAACGGGCGGTCATGAATATCCCGCACATCCGAGCGCGAGGCCATCTCCCGGTATCGCACGAAAAACCAGCATCCACTGCCTGCAGATAGGGATTCCCATGCTTCAATTCTGATGTGGGTCAGCCTTATCTATCCGTGGAGTTCAAAGGAAACGCACGAACACTTTGCCAAATGTGCAATTAATGATGTGGACTACTCGCCCATGATGGATGGTCTTCGTCGCGCCAAGCGAGTTGCCGAGGCCTATTCAGGATGGTGAACATACGACCTCACAAGGCATGCCTTCTTCCCTTCTATTCACCTCATCCAACCAATTTTTATTTCCTATTGACACTCCGCGAGTATCAATACCTGCTCAGCTCATCTTCATCTCATCTTCACCCGTCTTTTTGATTCAAATTTTTAACATCTTCCTGTTCTGATTTTAATTTGCGTAATCATAATCACCCTTTAAATCGTAATCCACTCCCCCCCTCAATGCTTCCTGAACAACCTTTGCTGTATACACTCAAACCAATCAATCCGTACTCCTTGTTGCCAGTCCCCACCAGACATACTAAGCAAACCGGCCTGCTTTGTAGTTCACCCCTGTGCCGACACAGACCGCATTCTACGCTGTATTATCAACCCACAAGACAACCTAACGGCAAGCTCATAGGAATACGGGTGAGCATTAATAACACCTTAATCTATCACACTTACAATCAATGTACTGAAAACCCCACCCGTTCCAGTGCCAGTACGACCCCAAACAACGGCGAACATATTTCCTAGACCAATTTAAGGCTAATATACACGCACATAACACTCACATCCGAGCCATGAACTTCGACCCACAGCTTACCGGTACCCCTTCCATTTCCTTCACACCTACACCACCTCCTCGTCCCAGCAACCGGCGCACAAAGACCAAATTACAAGATCAATGCACCGGTGTCAAAGGTCAATTTGCAACTGGTCATACATTGCGCAAGAACCATACATGTGTGGTCACTGCATGTCGAGATGTAAGATTATATTTACCTTTTCAACTTTTACATGATCACAATCTTAACTTTGACACAATAACTGACTTTATTTTATGATCAGTGTTGTGACAAATTGAAGGATCCTTCACAACGGTGCCTACCACACGGAGCTATGGCCAAATTCTCCACGAAGCGCGGCAACAACAGCCAGTGTACCAACCGAATCGACACAGATTCAGACAGCGCTGTCCTATTCAGTGACTCAGAATCCTACAGACACGGAACTTTCCCTCGACCTAGTCAGGCCGGCCGAACCTACTCGCGTCTACTCTTGGAACCCGAATTGGCGAAGTTCAAGAGCATCAGCATCCAGAAACAGGCTGAGGAACGCACTCAAAGAGCACATGTCGAATCAGCCAAGAAGCAAGTCACACTTATAGTGTGGACTGGGCGCGAGGTGAGTTTTTTCAAGGTTCTTGGAAGTATAAGCTCCGATCAATTAAGCTGCAATCAATAACCCAAATGACGGTTACAGGCCCAAAGCAACCATGTTGGATATTGGGGTGGGATCGTATATGCACCCCAATGGCCTCTTCTAGCACTGAACCAATCCGAACCACTGATGCAACTCGTTCATAAACACTTGGGTACAGAGTGGAATGACAGCTTGCAGGTGTGGAATGAAGAAAACCAAATATGGGTCGGCTCAGCTATTTCTCTTTCCAATTGAGGGTTTTTGTTTCTGATTCTTTTGTTTCTTATTCTCACTTGTAGCTTCACATCCCCATATCTATGCTTCATCAATACTCTGCCACCAGTCGCAAGATCTTAATATTATTTCCAGACGTCGACCTAACCCAATGTAAAAGTCTGGATTGGCAGTTAGCATCAGTCTCGCTCCACACCAAAGGATCTATGTCAATCAGCAAATTCCTCACCCCCTCACCGCGTAAGACCGATAGCTTATTGTGTGCTTCAAGTTTGGTACCAGAAGCATCGACTTCAATTCATTCGCCCAGTCAAGCGGAATCATCCTGCTAATGTCACCTAACAATTCTGACGACTCTGACGGCCCTGAGGAACCGAGTGATCCACCAAGCAATCCGGACAGCGAGTCCAGCAACCCCCTTCGCCCTTTGTGGTGGCCGGATACTGACTTCCATGCGTGAAATGGGTGATTTCCTAGTCCTTTCACATAAGCCAAAAGCAACTATTAAATCTGCTTGGACTCAGGTGTATGCTAGCTATGGTTTTCCGTACAAAAGATCTACGGTGGGTCGCTACCGCCGCTGGCTTGAACTGATAAAGTCCGTCCAGCTCGAAGATTATCTTAGTAGGTATGATGACAAGCCAGCGAGGCATGGAAAGCGATACTTCCACAAAGAATGGGTGGCCTCTGACACTAAACTCATCAAAGCTCAGCCTACTCCGGCCAAGCGTGTCAAACTATGACCTTTCAACTTTCACAGATCTCCTTTGATTCTTTTTTAACTCATTTTTCATCTTCTTTATTCTTTTTGGTTAAACATGTAGTCTAATATGTGCAGGATCATTTATTAGTTCTCATACGCTTTGTAACAACTCTTCTGATTATGTATAGTTAGTTATGTGCTCAATCATCCATTAGTTTCACTTTGTCCTTTAAACAACTTTCTCAATCATTCATTGTTTCTCACTCTTTGTCCTTCCCTTTGTCCTTAACTCTGCGTGGTATGTGCTGGATCTTTCATCAGTTCTCAATCCCTTTGTCTCATGCTCGATCATGCTTGATCATGCTCGATCATGCTCGATCATGCTCGATCATGTGCTCGATCATTCATTGTTTCATACCTCCATCCAGCTAGCTCATTAATCATTTCCATTCACTGCTTTTATCTCTATATAATCTCTTTTCCACTGTTTTTATCTCTATATAATCTCTTTTCTCTCTGTCTGATTAGGTCACATCAGAGAACTTGTATGTTAACTTGTATGTTATGCTATGCTTATGCCTTGCTATGCCTATGATTGGGAATTTATTTTCATGTATGCCGAACAAGAATGTTGCCCAAGAGTTTCATCACTTCTTAGAGCTCACATATGGAGCAAAAACTAACTTAACCACGTTATTATATTACACCATTTACCAATCACAGCAAAAGGTTGAATACAACTCACCCGATATGAGAAGTTGTAGCAGTAGACACCACGGTAGCAATAGACGATTCCTCTTTCTTAAAATGATATATCTATCACCACCGATCAGACCCAACCACAAAGTGAGATTAGATATCTCTAACACGGTAGAAGCACTTGTGGCATCCAAAGATGACTGATAACTACACACTAAGAGAAAAAATGTTAAAAAGTACCTAATATTGCATATACAAAGTAAAAAAAACCTAACAAACAAATTCAAAGGAACCTAATGAATTGAAAAGACAGAACACAAAGTTAAGGATCATATAGAGATTGTACAAATACATAGTTAGTTGAGTTGAAGGCATATATACATAGTTACTTGAGAAGATCCGCGGAAGCCCAACCACAATAAATTGAAGGAGAGAAAGATGAAATGCAGAAGTCCAACCAAATCCAGTGGAAGTTGTAAGATGACGTATCATGTGATGTGATGATACTTAATCGTGATCCCAATGTGGAGGTCTTATTATTTTGAGACATGTCAAGCCAAGATCACCACATATGTCGTTGCATGGATGATCTTTGGTAAAATGCCAAAAGGCTCGGTGAATTCTTTCACCTAGATTTGATTCTTGCTGTCCGAATCCTGGGGACCTTCAAATATGTATATACAATCAGGACACTTTTAATTATACACTGAATTTAAAGACAGAACAAAATTCCTGACCTTCTTTGATAGCACTCCACGCTTGATATATTTCCATCACCATCGCAGTCCAGCTGACAAATAATTGTCTGATGATCACTCCTTTCAAAAGTGAAATGAAGGAAAGCATGGATCAATTTGTTCCACGGGTCAGATTTAGGTTGATCGTCTTTAAACTTGTAACTATGAGCATAGCGGTTGTTGTATCCATCGGGCTTGTTTTCACAGACAAGCCACGGTGATTCGTCCGGAGGAAGGTGCCCTACAGTCTGCACCAGTGAGGCAGGTGATATCTGAAGGATGATTGGATTGACACTTTAATAAGAATCAAAACAGGTATGAAATGATGATGATAAAAATGAGTTGACTTGCCTGTAAAGCACAAGATAACGCATGTGTATTGCGCCTTTTCGAGAAAAGTTTCTCCCCCTCACGAACCTCGCGAGTTGTACCACAAGGCTTTGAGCTCTGCCTTGAAAAGGCCTAACATTTTTGAAACATATAAGTTATGCTCGCAAGATTGGGTAGCCTGCAAACGCCCTAGAACTTCTGTTCGATTCCACAATTCGTGGTACTTGCTTTGAAGCGGTCTGGTGGGTGGGACTGTATCTTTTTCAAAGTTGATGTCTCTAAATACCCACTCTGAATCTCTGGAACCGACAGCAACAAACTGTTTGCCAATGGTGTACATTACTAGCTCAGTTGAAAAGTTGATCTCATCAGAGAAATCGTTGAAGTTCAGATGGTGTTCAGCCCGATCTGATGAGACTTTGCTGTTGTACAGTAAGCAACTCCGCTTGGATGTGACATCGCAAAAGCGAGGAGGTACAACAGAGGAATTAGTCGAAATGTCACCCTCATGATTATCTGGACGTAAGAAATGAGTTAGACTCTGTCATCCTGATGAAAGGGTGGAGGGGTGGTTTCACACTGACCTAGTCTGTCTTCAGATAGATCGCCTTGCTCAATCGTGGGGCTGGCGGTCGACTCGTCATCATCGGTCTTGTCAATCGCCAGATATTCAACTGATTGCACAATTCCAGTAGGACAGGGAGATGGCGAGGTAGGTAGACTTGAGGAGCTCGTGTGTTCCGATCTTAAGTAGATTTGAGAAGAACGCGATCGGGTAGCAGGTCCAGAGGATGGGATTGAAGCAGATGGCATTGGATGATAGGTTGAAGAGTTAAGATTACAACTATGATCACAAATTGAGGATATGATTGAGGCAGTCACAAGTAGATTTTAAAGGATAACAGGCTGGAATTTGGCCTGGAAAGCATAGTTGCTGAAAGAATACTTCCACCCGTACCATCGACTCGTATGTGCTTGGTCGATGGTACAGACGTGTGATGTGATCGGGGGTGATCGGGAGTGATCGGATGTGATCGCCAATGATCGAAGGGTATGGGTGAATACCCCGAGAAGCCCACACGTACGAACTTCCTTCTCATCTTAGTAACCAACGAAAATGCGAGTAGCACCATTCTGTTTAGAGACGGCTTTACAGCCCATGTATGAGTATAGATTGCACGTTTTTTTTGTAAGCTATGATGGACATGATGCAAAATCATATAAGTTATATGATCGCGACTTTACATCTCACAGCAGAAGGTCCGCACTAGGACGTGTTTGAAAGTAACGGAACAATTGGCGACGTGATGATAAAACAATTTTTTTTGTAACTTAATTTCTATCAAAACCGCGGATTAGTGAAAGGAGAAAATGAGATAAAATGAAAAGAGATTCTGTTTTGAAGCAATCATTGCATCTGAGATTGGTTGAATTGCCCATGATAGTCCCTGTTTAAAGTGGTATCATTGTTCAAAAAACAGGCGTAAGTATTTAGCCTTTCGAGAGTCAAGCAGAGCACCTACATGTCAACAGTGCTATACTCAATGTTTCCAATAAATGTTACCTTTTCCCTATTTTTGATTTTTTCTTCAAGTCGCTCATTGTGCAATCTAATCATCTCATCCAAAAAGAAGTTGTATCTTACGGGGTGCATACCTCGGCACATGGAATCGAAACGTCCAAACCAAGCATTTTCGATTTCGGCTGCTGAAGCATTGAACTTCCACCCGTTGGCATTCTTGAGTTCCGGGAACATGTTTGGATCGTTATTGAGTCGACAGGTCGCATGTGATTCTTTATGGGACTTTATGTGGAAAGTATCGACCGGCAGTAGCGTGTTGCGAAAGAATTCAATGTCTTCGGGGTTGGTGCGGATGTGGGAGTACAGTCCACAAGCGTTGTCGTAAAATATCACTTGGGGCATTTCCGTTGGGAATAGCTCTTTCAGCCATTCCTGAGGTCATAACAATCAAATTGAACTCAGATAAGATAAGTGGAATGGATGATAAGAGATAAGTGGAACTGCCAAAATACAACAACACTTACTTTGACCTTTTTAACGGATTCAGACTTGTAGAAAGTCTTACGTGCAATGATCATGCCGCATGGAGAAACAGCCAGCTGCTCAATGTGAGTTCGAGAACGAGATATGATGATCCTACGATTGTCTTTTTGGTAAGCTGCACCGCCATCTCTGGCAGCTTCGTGTTCACGATCGGCTACCTCTAACAACAGAATCTCGTCTTCGGTGAAGACGACCTCTCCGGTTTCGACTGATAGAAGTTCGCTTGGATCAATCTGCATTTGGGTTTTGGGGCGTTTGAATTTGCGAGGTAGACCAAAGAGACCTCCGTTATTTTCTTGAAAATTGCGGTAGGCTGCCACGTGGGCCGGATCCGAGCAGGTCTTGCTGTTAGGCTCAGCAGGGGCAACACAAGGTTGCGCTTGGCAGCAGTTTCGAAGTATGGCCTGATGTTTGGGACAGTACCTGTGGTTGAGATTGGAGAGGTGTTGATCGCAGTATGTGTCTGTAGTGTTGGGATCAAGGGCTTTTAGTTGCTCTTCGGAAACACTACAGCACCAGTGTCCCATCGTTATTCCATCGGTGACCAGCGCGCGCATAACTAGGTTGAGTGTGTCAGCTATCTTGATTTAAGGTATAGCGTAAACATAAAACAAATTATACATTACCTCGGGCTTCTTTAGTAAAAGGATCCTCTTCAACTTCAGTGCACAGTGAACATACGTGGCCAAAATAAGGAGAACCTTCGATGTCCATCCATTTGGTACTTTGCTCCATTGCACTAAAGTACCTTCGATTATCTGCTTTATCGTGATCGCTCTTCAATCGAAGGCCTCGACTACTGTACCATCTGAGCAATCGATGTATGTCGAGGCCAAGTGAACAAACCTTGTGACTCATCCAACGAGTGAATGAGTCTGATCGGAAGTTATTGGGGTATGTTACGTTGGGTGCAGCATGAGTGTGATTGTAAGAGTTGACAAGGTTATACACGGAGACTCTGGATAAAACCAAAGCAACCTAGGTCAGTGGTTTTATATCTTGTACTGGTTTGATTGACTTACTGGGCTAGCATCTGCAGGTGATTGAAATAATCGGCCAATTTGTGCGTCATGAAGTAGTGCTGGGAAACCTGGAAGTATTGTTGAGGCAATCCTTCATCGACTGAATAGTGTTCGCGGGTGGTTTCACGACGGATATAGCATGGAGTGTACGTAGTATTGCAGTCTATAATCCGGTTATTTGGAAGCAAGGGATTGTCAGCGTTTATGATGACATTCATTTGTTATATTGATAGCTAACTTCGACAGTATCCGGAGAAATATTGCACAGAATCGATTCCATTAATGTCGAGTAAATACCCATAGATCTGGCGTCGCATCTCCAAAGGCAATGGCTGTTGGTGTCCAGGTACTTGACAAGTGAGGCAGTGATCGGTAGGGGGATGAAAGGTATGTTCTGGTATTATGATGGCGTCGGGAGCATGAATTTCGGGGGGAATGCCTTGAGTGAAGAACAGGGATGAATCATGGAGACAAGCTGGTATGTCTTCATAAATCAGATGCCAAATTCGCGCCCATGACTTAGGTGTTTGGTCATGGTCAAGACAACGTGAAAGGAATTCGATGGGGGCTTCGGTGGGTGAAGGGCCATATGCGTCTCCTGTCCTCTTCAAGAATTCGGCAGCAAGGGACGCTAAGGTCGCAAGCTGACTCACTTGTAAACTATCGTACGTGTTGGGGAAGTCTTTCGAAAGCATGGCCATAAAGTCTTTGACTAGCATGGTGATAATGAGCAGATGAATTGGGGGAGGGTAAATGGTGATTCTGATTATATACACAGAAGAAGAGGTATCAAAAGTCCGGTCGCATGAAGATCATACGTCTCTTGCCCTGCATGCAATTATGCAATATTCATGCTTATATGGATATTCGCGATCTGATATCTGCCATCAACAGCCTTTTGCAATTGTATATCATCGCCTACAACCAGCCTATCGGCATTGATAGCCTATCGGCATTGATGTTCGGCCGCCTATCGGCGTCAAGCCGATGGTAGGGGATTCCGAAGTGTCGGAAATCATGTCTCTCACATGATTCCGAGTTGCTTTCCCGCGTCTGTTTGCACGTATGATTTGAAAATCATGCGTGTGAAACCGCAGGTAGACACTTCGGTGTTTTAGGCTATTTGGGGTAATTTCACATGGCCCGCGGCCCGATCCCTCGGGCCAGCTCGTTATTTCGCTGTCCATCGATTTTTCTGTTTTTCGTGAGGACTGATGAAACTTTCAAAGGCTGCGAGTCTGGACCGAGGCTCCGAAGCGATCCGCCCGACCATTGAGTATATGTAATCTGACATATGAAGTTGATGAGTTTGATTTGACTGATTCAATCTTTTATATGAGAATGGCCCCCAACACCTGCGTGAGTTTAGAGTCAACTAACCTTCTGTTTGGATTAATGCTTACCATGATGGGCTTTCTTTCAGGAAACAGACCTCACAGGAGCAGACTTCGATGGACTCGATCCTTCAACTTCAGATCATCTTTTGGCTAAAGCAGCGGGTACATCGAGCAGCGTATCTTTATACCCATATATCGACCTACAACGTTCTTATGCACTAAATACTCAACAACCTCCACTCGGTCTTCCTCTCATTGTTCGACCGCATCACACTCGCAATATAATTTCCACCGATGAATCCCTTTTCTCACTGGACGACTCTGAACCAGAGTTGATCATTCAACTTGTCTTCAGTGAATTGGTCCGCATTCGTACTCTTGTAGTTGGAATTGGACGTGGAGAAGAGGCTCCTAGGCTATGTCGTGTCTGGGCTAATGTCAATAATATCGGTTTTGAAGACCTAGATCATCATAAACCCGATCAGGAATGGGAGCTGTGTGAAGCGGACGGAGCGGTGGAATATTCCACACGAGTTTCTAGATTTCAATCAGTCTCAACTCTGACCTTTCTGTTTGTGAGTCGATCTCATTACGTCCATCTATGATTATCAAACCCAAAACTCATGAATGAATCATAATTTTGCCGTTTACTTCATTTAGCGGCAACCATCTGGCGGTGACTGTTCACGACTCTTTTATGTAGGCGCTTTGGGTGAAGTGAAACATTTGAAAAAAGATCCCACCTCACAACTGAGTGTTGGGGCTGAAAAGTGAGTTACTTGTACCTATCTCTTGATTTGATACTATCGGATATGTACAACAGCTGACGATCTCATCCTCTCAAATCTTTGTACTTTTCCGTGATTAGCGCTGCCGATGCAATGATTGATAGAATCCGAGAACAGATGGGCGGTTCACAGACCACCATTCGATAATCCGATCTCTTCTTTGTTTTCACTTTGTGTTGATAAATTTGTATACACTTTGTTTTTCTCAATATTCATCGCTTCGCAACAAGTCTATGTATTTTATGCTCAAACCGTCAGCTCACTCGAATACCTTAGTGTGGGGCTTGTAATTTTGATCTTCATCTCAGATTCAAATTGCTTGCCTAAATGTCTTGCCAAGTTCCGAGCCCTCCACTGTAGAATCTCAGACTTTGGATAGCTTGAGATTCGCCATTTTGGCAGGACTTTCTTTGCTGAGCGCTTCTCCTAGGGGTGACCTATTAAGTGAGAACCCCTAAATACAGGCCTTGGGGACCGTGAGGAGCCGTTGACAGTTGAGACTGAGAGAAACAGTCGAGAAGATGTTTGAAGGTAGATTATCATAAAACATAAATATCATCAACTCATTCTTTCATTCCCATCAACTTACTTCATTCATCTTATCCTTCAAACCCCGGTCCATATCCCCATCGATAGCTTAATTGGCCTCAAAGTCATCAAACATTCATCCTGAACAATCAACATCTTTCGGTTTTGAAGCTCCTTGCTTTTGCTCAGGAACATGATAAAGCGATTGATTGATACATGCAAAATTTTTGTCTGGCTGTTCGCATTAACACAATCCTGTGGAGATCATGTTAAAAGACATCAACCATCAGCATCTGATCCAATAGGGCGTCCATATCGAGAACTACAATGGGGTGACCTGAATATCATTCACACAACGGATACTCATGTAAGGCCACATTACTGATCCCTGCAAAGCACTGTCGTTATGTCTTAGCTCACGATAACTGACGTTTTGTATCCTCGGAATGGTCTTTTCTTCAGGGTTGGCTCATGGTCAGCTATCACATCAATTCACTTTTGGCATATTCAATTACTCAGAATGATTCCCTCACTTTTCGAATGTAGGGACATCTACATTCCCAAGAACCTGAACCAAACTCTAGCGGAGATCTTGTGAGATAAATGTGATAGAAGAACTTCACTATAGCTCCAGGTTTTGATACTGGAATTTAACTACGCAGGGCGATTTTCAATCATTTGTGTATCGAATGAAGGAAAAGGCAGCAGAAAAGGGAGTCGATCTCTTAGTCATTGATACGGTGTGTAGCCTTCCTTCTGAAACACACTTGAGGAAAAATAGAGTCGACCAGCTCACGAACTCTCGAATACACAGGGTGATCTTCATGATGGAAATGGACTGAGCGATGCGGAGCCATTAGTGCATATTGGTACCCCTCGAGGTACCACATCCAACAAATATCTTGCTCGCATACCCTACGACATCTTGACCATCGGTCAGTGTACCCAACTGAGGCTTCTCAAAATTTAACTGACCCAATCCTCAATAGGAAATCATGAATTATACGAGCTTCCGATTGCTCAAGACATGCATGATAATTTCGCTCCTCTGTAAGTTTTAGAAGTCACATGAACCCTAGGATGATTACGACATCTGGTCCAAAGTAGATGAAACTAATTTTAGACCTCTTATTCAGATGGAATGGTTCTTATCTTACCTCGAATGTCAATATTACTACCTCAGGTACATCCGTTCCCATCGGATCCCGATATCGTAAATTCAAGACCACTCAAGGCAGAACGGTGATTGCTTTTGGTATCACTTTTCATTTCACTGCCAATGCCAATGGGACCGTGGTTCAGCCACCTACTGAGGTTGAGTGTTATTTCTATCCAATACTTCAAAAGTATACCGGAAACACTTATATCTGTATTTGACTTTAGTTAGTGAAAGAGGCTTGGTTCCTTGAGGTTATAAGCGAAAGACCTGACGTTTTCATCCTCACTGGTCACATGGTACTTTTTTGAGCTTTTGCTTCTCTTTAATCAAACATCACCTTTGAATTCTACTTGATTTCTGGTAGGGAGTGGCAGACGTCGATTGGAAGGTGATACTCGAGGTTATCAGAACACTACACCCCAAAGTTCCAGTCATAATTCTAGGGGGACATGTAAGTTCCTTTTGCTAGAAACACTGGAAGAAACGCTTATCTGAACTTATGTTATTATAGTACCATATTCGTGATTGTCGACAACTTGATAGTCATTCTATGTCTATTTCAAGCGGAAGATATATGGAGACCATCGGATGGATGAGTAAGCTCGAGTGGTCTGGTCTATCATTCTGAATGCTACTCATAAGATTATGTAGGTCTTCAGGGTTTGGACGGAGATGGGGATGATGTGATCTGGTCAAGGCGGTACCTCGACCAAAACAGGGTAACCTATGGGTTTCACGTAGGGTCTGGTTTTGACACCGAAGCAGGAATCAATACTACCCATGCAATCAGTGATACTGCTAAAAATTTCAACATCACCTACAGATATGGCACAGCTCCTCAGTCAGTTTGCCAAGTCAATCGACTAGATATATGTGTCATACATTCCAAGATTGCTGACTCCTGGAATATTCAGGTCTTATTACAATTATCGAGTGCCGATCACTGCGAACAACTCAATGGCTCATTTACTCACGGGACCTGCCGGGGTTTTACAGTCTGTGGTCCGGAATTTTACACGACCCAATGCGCCACTCGTTGCACTGAACACGGGCTCAATGAGGTTTGATATCTTCAAGGGAGATTTTACGGTCAATGACGAGTTCATCATCATGCCATTCAACAATGCATTTGTTTATGTGCCTAACGTACCTCGAGATGTTGCCGCTCAATTCATTGATGCATTAAATACTGGTCAGTTTTTTATTATGCATATTCTTAGATAATCGCATTTGACGTTTACGTGTGAATGAGTTGTATAGGTGGAATCGGAAGCACTCGACAACGCCGCAGTCTTACAACCATAGATGAAAATGATAGAACTGAAGATTATCATTCTGGTCAGAACGTCGAAGAGATATACATGTCATATCTACGATATCAAGCCAGCGCTCAAATCTACCTAGGGCCCATTCAAAGTAAGAGTGCGCGTAGCAGTGTTAAACCTGAATCGTATGGCTATGTCACAAAAGACGCCTGTCCTGGAGTTGGTGACGATACTCCACATATCCCTTTACCCGTCTATGATCCACCTGAATACATTGGGACACCTCTTCCACCTGACGCAGCAGAAGTGGATGTTGTATTTTATGAGTCAGTCACATCTAGCCTTCTACAAGTCTAATCTATCTTTACGCCTCACATACTGACCTCAATGTTCTTTATCATAGTTTTATTTCGTCATTTGCATTGAAGGCTTTGAATAAAGTACAATCAACCAAGACTTACACAAAAGCTGATCTGTTACCATATACAGATATATTGGGAAACCAAATGTTTGGACGATATGCTCAACTGTATTGGAATTAGTGACATCACCTACCTGACTTGACTTGAATATCTTTGGAATATTTTTTTTTGCTCTGTCTGACTCTTTCCCTCTCTTATGTTCTCATCATAGTTTTTCATGTCTTTTGCAAAATCCCAATCCTTGTTGTTTTGATGTTCTTCTCATTCGTCTTCTCTGGACTCTGTACAGTAGAAAGTAATTAGAGACCCACTCTTTTTTTGTTTTGGAATCTTGTGTGTGTATCTGAATGTATTCAATCACCGGCTGTCTCCTGCAAATGGTGTTTGGTGACACAGTGAAAATTGTCTCATTGCCTATATCTTCTGTCATGAATATTGGTTCTATATGTCTTGAAGTCTCTCCCAATTGTTGGGTCTTCTGCCCCACCCAAATGGCATCAGTGGTCTGGACATAGAATACCTCTTGCTGAGTAACTGGCAGCACCGTGGTGAAGCATTCCAAGTTAGAGCCAGACTTAAAAGGTATGAATGAATGTCTATCACAAGTACATGAAACTCAAATTGTCATTTGACTAGCTGTAGAACAATCAAGTATTTTAACAAACAAATAAAAGGATATGTAAAATGAGATACTGAGGTGAGATATAGATTTAAGTCCAAGAGAATGAAAGTCACCCAAGAGGTCAACTACCATACCTTGCTCCTTTGTATTTGCTCTAGCATCATATTTGGCAATTATAACAGTATCCTAGCCCAAGAACTTTTCTTGTGATCCATGACTTTATGTTCATTTGGAAGAACTGAAGTACCACATCTTTCCATATCTTGTGTTTGTTTCCAAAAGTTCAAATTACTATGACAATATCGTGAGTTTTAAACAGGGTTTTATCTTCAGGTTGTTGACAATTTTCTTTTGGACCTGCTTTTTGAATGTTCACATTAAGCAGGAAATCAGGTATGAGGTATGGTGATGTCTTATCTCTTGATGTCAATGTGTCTACCAGTAACACTGGGTCAGCTACACTGACCGTAGCTGCTGCACAGCATTGTGTTGTGGTTTTTTTACCAGCAACACTACAAAAATTAGAAACATGTATGTAGTGCTGTGGTCCGCAATGCTACAGTCCAAAACCATCTATCTTATCCCCGCTGCGCTACAGCTATTGCACCACCTGAGACTGCTACTTGGGGAGGTCAAGATTGCCACTCCAGTGACATGATCAAAGCACAATGATGAGTCAAAATTTGTAAGTTTTACACCAAACCAACTGTGTCTGGTGGTTGCATCTCCTGTTTTATGCCTTTCTTCCCACCAGAATCCCCTTGAATTTGGTTTTATAGTTGTGTGGCAGGGTTGTAGTGTGTAGCATAGCCTGTTTGCTGCTGCTTGTTGGCACAACACTACCAGTTTGGCACTTCTATTTTTTTGGACAGCTATGCTCCCCCAGCAACATTTTTTGACTTTTTGAAAGGCCTGCAAGATTAGCTTGTAGCGCAGAGCAGTGTAGCTGACCCAGTGTTGGCATTGCTACCAGTCAACTTACCACTTTTGCATATATTGATAAGTATTTGTTTCAGGAAACCTATTTGAAAAGTTGTATGGACTCATGAGGTCAGCTAATCACTCTAAAGAAGTGATGGAGGGAGCGTTTCTGGTTCCAACCAGGAGTAGAAACTTTTTCCAATCTCAATTGGCCAATTTTTGTTTGACATGATCATTATCTACTCACTTAATGGAATGCAGCAGGTTTCTATGGAAGTGCAGGTTCAACATGGCTCAATGGAGATAGTCTATCATCATTCATATGTACACTTTTATCATCTCAAACTAAGAAAGTGTAATGCATTCTACCATCATATGCAAGTATGACATCAACTCACGAGTAGTGAATCAGTCCACCAACATTATTTTTCTACCGTCTATATATAAAATGATACAGTAAAACAAGAGACCAATGGCATGATAGAGAAGGAGACAATTAAAACAACATAGACCTACTTATCATCTTGAAAGCCTTTACCAACGTCATTCTAAGAAAGATGGACAGTATTATGTAGGAGGGGAGGATTGAGTTCAATGTTCTTATGCGAAGAGGCAGGGCTCACACTTGTCCCTGTACGGGCACTGGTGCTACTGCCGGTGCTTTTGGTGGTGGTATGCGCAGCAGCAGCGGCTGCAAAAGCGTCAAAAGAAGGAGGGTTCAAAAGTGGGGCTGATGCGCGCATGGAAGGAACAGGCGTCAAATTGAATGCAAGATGGGGTAAGGTCGAAGGGGTCGAATGTTGATAGGATATAGAAGTATGTGGTGTCGGTGATGCTACCCTGGCGTTCATTCCCGGAGACTGTGACGTGGTGGGCAGGAACATGGACGGTGGTGTCGGTAGAGGTGCAAGATGATGGAGACGTGGAAGTGAAGGAAGAAATGAATCGAGTTGATTGATGGACGGCAGCCGCGTAACCTGTGGCTTTAAGGACGCTGAAGAGGAGGAAGAAGCTGAAGACATGGGCCTAGGCGGGTGGGATATGAAGACGGGTGCATTTGATGTGGGCACAAAGGGGAATGTTGACGAGGATATTGGGACCGCTTTGTGACGAGGAGGTTCTGGTTCAGTGATCGGCGACTTTGACGGGACCGGAGGGGAAGCAGCTGGCTTGATAGTGAGTCTCAATTTGTTTACGGGCTTCGGCATAGGTGGAGTTGCGGGAGCAGTCGATGGACCGCTCGCATAGTCATTGACTGCTTTTTTGATCGCTAAGTGAAAGAGTAAGATAGTCAACAAGACTGACAAGGTGCGCTGGACAAAAGACGCACACGCACATGTCACCTGAGAACTTCGGATATCAGCCGGATTCCCTGGAGGGTTCTGTACTGCGAGATCGTGCTGAGAGGGGCCCTTCGAGCTAGAAACATGTGGCGATTCCGTTGAGGAAGTCTTGATTGGTCTACTTGATCCTCGCTGACCA
The DNA here is from genome assembly GCA_022264835.1 of Melampsora americana. Classification (NCBI taxonomy): domain Eukaryota; kingdom Fungi; phylum Basidiomycota; class Pucciniomycetes; order Pucciniales; family Melampsoraceae; genus Melampsora; species Melampsora americana. The sequence continues at coordinate 845,506 of JAIFHY010000003.1, read as the reverse complement.
TGGACGTTGCCTTTGAGTCTCATAGATTCAGATTGAGTAGATGCTGGTATGGGCACTGCTATATGATTGGAATAGCGCGGTGCTGAACGAGGGGCGGAGACGGGGGACGTGTGTTGAATGATATTCACTGCATCACTCTTGATGTCAAAGTCACGCGGGCTAGCAGCAACAGAATTGTCGTGATTGGCGTCTTCCTGCATGTCTGTATCTTCATCATCATCGTTATCATCCTTGTTCTCGCCCAGCTCATTTGTGAATTCTTGGCTGGGCTCGACCAATGTGTTGTCAGTCCGAGCTGGGGCCGTGACCCTCACTTTGGTCTTCGATCTCGCTCGACTCCTAGCTCGAGGCTTGGCACGTGTCCTCACTCGTGGAGCAGATTCTGGAGCGACATGATCACTTGGTTTTCGTTGTCGAGATGGGGCGGCCGGAGTGGGCTCAATCACTGTGGCAGGTGCCGGGGTCGACTTCTGAAGCACACCTAATGCAGCGACCATGTACTCGTCCTCCAGATCTAGCCCCTTGCCTAAAGATTCCGTGGGCGCTTTGGGCAACAAAACACTTGTTAATACCGTATCCAGTCGCCGAGCTTTGCGTAATGTTCCACAACTTGGAGCTTGGGCAGTCGTCTTAAATTTACCAGCGTAAGCCTGTAGTGCAGTCTGAATTGGAGAGGAATACTGAGCGGCTAGTGGCCTCTGATAAGGAGATACATAAGTCAAGATACATACAAGATTTGTAACTCCATCGCGATCTCCCAGCGCATAAGTGGATTTTTCGCGTCCGGGAGCATGAGCTGGACACCAAATCTTGGGCTCTAGACATCCTAGAATACTCACAAACGCGGAGCTTAGATCGTTGTGTCTCTGTTCGAGTTGTAACCCGCTCAACTTACCCTCTTCATCTTTGAACCTGATAAAGTCGAGTTCCTTATTACGTTTCCGCTTTGGAGGTTGCATCTCAAACCGAAGCTTATATCCTGCCGCCCAAGCACAACTGACGTGTACTTGCTTGTTGCATCCATCACACTTGACACAAGCTCCAATATTGTGCTTCCCGCAAATTTCGCAATCCTAATGGGATGTATTTAGATTAACCAAAGCAACATGCATTCAGAGATATTGAACTTACTCTGGCACGTTTACTCGAAGGTATTGACGCAAAGCCTTCCACCTTTTCATACGTAGACGGTTCACTGAACACGAGCTCGTGATGCCATATTGCGCATAGCAGATGGACAAACCTACCAAATAGATATCTGATAAGCTACTGAAAATCTCATACAAGTGAATTTAGACAGAAACACACGAGTTGTATTCAGTGAGCTTCCATACGTCTAAAGCTGACAATGGGTCGTCTTGCGAGATCAGCGGCTGGTGACCAATACACAAGCTGCAGCTTGGAATCTGTTTGTGAAAGATTTTGAGGGACATGCGATATTTAGCACCGTTGTATGGCAGTTGAGCCACGCGTTTAATTTTACCTTGGGTAAAGTTTTTGAGCCCGCCGTCTTGCATAACAGACATAGCCATTGGGACAAGTCCGTATCGCTTTCCAGCCCTCCGCATTCTGAATTGGAGACAAGCGTTGGCATCAGATCTCTCTTTTGGAATGGTCATCCCAAAAAACTTCGCAGTATTGTAAACCGAACACAATCGTTTACTATCAACTCAAAGTGAGAGAGAGATAGCTCACCTCGATGACATGTAAGAGTACAGCTCTGGCATTGCGCCAGTTGCGCAGTTGGTTCTGCTTTCTGACACAAAACGCATCTGAGGAAACGGGCATAGAACTGATCAGCGACTTGAGTTTGAGGTCTTTACACACCCAGACTTGCTCACGCTTTCGTGGCGACACGGACACAGACAGGGGGCGGTGAAGGTAATACAGATGAATGCGGTGGTGATGAAGGTGAAGCCATTGGTATCGTATTGACGGGACTTGTATCCCCGGTGACACTCTTAACGGTGGGAGGCTTGGGTTGCTGGAGGTGTCAAAAAATGACAGTGTAAGCAACTAGCAAGTCGGATTGGGTCGAAGGAAAGAAAAATCTTACTTTGTTAGAAACTTTAGCCTTTCGGTCTCTCGCTAGTGATAAGATTCACGATGATTAGCTGGACAACATCCTCAGAAGAGCAGAGGCTGTTAGAGTTTCACATACGTTTAGCGTCGTCCTGTTGTGTAGAAGGTGCATGATGCAGTCCATCTAGAGTATTGAATGATGCATAACCATCAGACCTGATAATCTTGACTTTGCTAAAGATGCATAAAGGTTCGCTTACATCTGCGCCATCGGAAATGACATTCGTCACATATGCACTTCTTGGCTAGAGCGGCACCAGCCATCAGTGCATCTGGACACCTTCTCCAAGTATTGGATACCCTCGTTTCACATACAACACATATGTAAGGTCGTTTCGTCGACGGTGGAGGGAGAGTCACTGCATTTTCGTCTGGGAAATCACTTGCTGAGGCGGCAACTCTTGAATCATAAGCAGATGCCTCAGGAAATTTTTGTCTACAAATTCATGCGATGAACGCCGTGTCAGCATTAGTTGAGATCACACCAATCAAAATAAAGAACAGAGTGAACAAAGACGACAGACCCTTTACACATGTAGTAAAATTGTGCGATGTTGAATGTTGTCTTTTTTGGAAAATGTTTCAACATTGCACGTAAGTCTTCGCCCAAGTCTTGTATAGCTGAATCCATTCGGTGAGACTCTGTCTCGGTCCAATTGGCGAATCCTAACGATTTAATTGATAGTGCTTTGACCTTCTCAAAAGCCTGTTCGTAGGTCGTAGACTCGCGGTGATATATGAGCGCTCGATCGAGAAGGCTGACTCCGACATGTTTGTAAGCCGGGAGAGAGACAACTAGCGCGAGGTATTGTTCCAAGGTTTGAATGTCTCCAGACGCCATTGATAAGTCGGATTGAGTATCTGTAATCCACCGAGGAAAGTGAGTCAGCGGCTGTGGAAATGTAGAGCAATATTGCGGACCTTCTTGGAACTGCTCAATGGTCGATATGATATCGATAGTCTCATCGCCTCCTCGAGTTTGTTCAACTGTAAAGTAGGAAGAAGATCAGGATAAGTATCACTGAAAGAAGTCATCGAGGACATTGAAGCGAGTGGTAGCCCACCTTCTGGAGTCAGAGCTTGGGCATATGACAGCGAACCATCCCGAAAACGCTTTTCAATTTTACACGGACGACCAACTCTGTTCGCAGGTATCACAAAGGGGACGAATTCTTCAGATGGGTCATCTGGCACATTTGTCTGAAAGCGTGGTCCCAAGCGCTACCAGAAGTGATCGATTCAATCAGATGACAAACAGGGATTAAGAAGTAAGATAGTACATATTGGCACGATAAACTTACCGGTGGAGTATACAGAAACGGCAAGTCGAATTCGTCTGATCACGAAAGCCGAAAGACCAAGTGTTATTAGCAAGACCCTTCCCTGGCAGAATCGGACAGGCAAAGAGAAACCTGGTATCGTGTACAGAGATCTAACGTACCAAGAACTGTAGCTGGATCGGTATATTGACCGTAGTAGCGGAATGGCCACCCATCCACTGTGCGCAAGGTACCGCCAGCTTCACTTCCCGTTTGGATAATCGTCGTAGTGGGAGCTTACCATAGTTTGTTCGTCAATTAGAAAAGCCAATAGTGAAGTAGACAATACAGGTATGAGGGTGTGGGCTCACTCTCTTTCTTCTTCCCCTTGTCACGCAAAGTGCGACCTGACCCTGAGACTGAGGTGGGTGCCGCCTCAAGACCTTTAGACAAACTGTCCTCGATCTGATCCTGTCGTTGCTTGGAGCAAGGGGCACAGGCCCACGTATAGCCTCGTTCCGGCTTGCGCGTCAAGGGCGGGTTCAGGCAGGCAAAATGATAAGCGCGACTGCAGAGCGCGCAGGTTACAGAGTCGGCCCTAAGGATGTCAATCACGAGAAAAGCAGCAAGTTGGATCAGAAAATACTTTCATAACGATAACATTCGCCAATATGAGTGGATTTTGCCCAAATCATCCAGGACCAGATTTGACCAAGGGTTCCTCATAGATAGCCATGCACAAGTCTACCACAGCGGCTCGGCCGCATATATGGAAAACATTTCAAAGCAGAGAGAAGGTTGGGAAAAACTCACCCAGTGGCCCAATTCTGGCAGGTCACGCATCCTCTTCTTTCGTCGCCGAGTTGTGGTCCCATGCCACCTTCTGTGAAAACGTAGCTGTAGTTGGATCGCAGATATTGGACCACTTCGGCTATCGTGAATTTAGCAGTGAACGATAGTAGTCAGTAAGCAAAACAAGCTAAAAGTGAATTTGTTCTCCTCACGTGGTGCGTTTTTAACATTCTCTGTTGGAATAACATCGTAATGTCGGTGAGTGTATCTTCCATAGACCTGTCAACCACGTAAAGAAAGAAAGTGATGAGTGAAGGGGCAAAGATAGATGGCTGGTCTGAACAACATCAAAGGACGATTGACGAATGGGCGACGCATGCAAGAAGGGAAAAAAATGGGACATGAAGGGATGTTCACAAGGCCTCAAAGCTCAATTGAACAAAATTCGAACAAAGGGACCATTATGGAATTGCGGCAAAGAAGCACAAATCCATATACTCCGTGAGATAGATGCGGGTCAAGTCGGCAATTACATACGAAGAAAAGGAAAATGAAGATTAAAAAGGAAGGGAATCAGAAATCAACAAACCTGATGGAAATAAAAACAATCAGGAGTATTCTTGAGCTCTTCGAGGTCTTCTCCCAGTGGCTTATAGTCCACTCGACATTTCCCTCGCAATCGACTGATTGAAAACACATCATATGTCATGGAGGCTGCCAGGAGCCGACAATCAATTATGTGACGGGTGACTATATCTCTTTGGCGATGGAAATGTCCGAGTTTAACTTGGACAATTGGGGGAAGCTTGAGAGAACTTTTTCTTCTCTTTTTGTTTGCCAGATTGGTAGCAGTAGAGGTTTGAGTCGACGTGGATTGACTCGGTTCACGGATGAATTCCATGATCCTTCCGATCAACCATGGCGCACCATCTGCCGTGTTCCATGGAGCGGATAAGTATACGTGGTCTACAGAGATTCAAAATAAGGCATATAATTAGACACCGGTACAAGGCGATTTGTCTGAGGTGAAGAACTCGGTCCCGAGGGCGAGAGATGCTGTAGACACGAAAGCACGAGGAAAATGAAGGCTGATGGAAGACAAGCCGATGGCAGAAGTTCAATGGCAAAAGTAGATGGTGATTTTATGTGACCACAGGATCAAATGGGCAATGAGATTGCGTGGAGATATAATTCGATCCTTTCGGTGAAGTAGGTTGAAGAAAAGATGATACGAAAGAGAAAATAGACGAACCGTTCAAGGCGTAAACTTCACCATCTACCTCGATGGTTTCCTCCATGTCCAAGATTTTCATCATGTGAAGCACAAATCGAGGTGACTGCAATACAATTTATAACTGCGGAGGTGTGGAAGCGCAAAGGAAGATGGAACATGAATTTGGGGTGCCAAATGAACTTGGATAGATTCACTGATATGTAAGGGACGGAGAGGGAATTGAAAGTAGCAGAGGGGTGGATTGAGAATGATAATTTAAACTTACCGGAATATCAAGGAGACTGAGAAGTGAGAAAAGATGGAGAGATTGAACCAGGGTCGGGTAGAAATTGCGGTACCGGACGAGGAGATATGATGTAGAAGGTACGGCGATCAGCTCAAGGAAAAAAAAAGTGGGATGCACGTGCGAAAGCGAGCGGGCCGCAAGAAGGGAGAGAAGGTGAAATATGGATGAAATTTGTACAGTTTGGTTCGAAGAGTGGTTATTGGCAAAAATGCCAAGCGAACGTATGTTGCTGTAACGCTGATAAGTGAAAGAATCGAGGTATGACCTACTTGGAAACACACGCGATTACTCCTCGAAGAGATGGGACAAAAGCCGGTAGTCCAAAGGGTTTCGACAGCGCGGGGTACAGAAAGAGGCGAGCCCAGCGGTGGATTCAGAGTTGCGTATGGCACGCTGGCGGTCTCCAGGTAGGAAAACGGAAGGATGAGTTGAGTTTCGAGTTCGGCGACGGGGGTACTGGCTAATAGTGAGTGAATGTAGAGTGGATGATGAGTGGATGAGGAATGGTTTGAAACGATGCCCCACGCCGGAAAAGGGAGCATTTAAAAACCAATGGAACCGAAGAAAAGCGACATACTTTACTTATTAGGCCAAAAAACTGTGACAACACGATTCAGTGAGAATGAATGTGGCAGTCGTCGAAAGTGGGCCGGGCGAGGGTGAATGCGAAGAAAGAAAGAAGCGCAGATGGGATCAGCAGGGATCAGCTCCGAGAGATACAATCTGCTATGAGCTAGGAACAAAAGGTTGAATGCGTGATGCGATGTAGAAAAATCAAGGATAGCGGACACCAACAGCTGGATGAGGCCAGGTGTTGAGGATGAAGCAAAAGAGGGAAGAGCAGATGAAGTCTGAAGGGGGATACGATAAAAAGCGAAGACAAGAGGAAATACAGATATGTAGCGTGAATGGACTTTAACCGAAGATGAATGATGTACCGACCTGAATTCGGGCTCAAACTGGAGGAGGAAATTTAGGTAAGAAAACTATATTGGACTTGGAGGCAGCGAAATGTAGTCGGTCTGAAAAGTGTCAGCGGGTCTGCTGAGGGGCAAGTAGAACAAAAAAGATTGGATCAAAATGAAAAAAGTCAAGAACGCAGACGGGAGAAACTGAGGTATTGAAATGTGTTGACTACCTATGGAACGTATATGGGCAGAGGATGCAGTGATGTGTGGGTAGCAGGGTGAATTGGTAGAAGCCTGGTTGAGAGGAAAGTCGTATCAGCAAAAGGTTCTCGCAGATTATAGTTTCTCTTAGTTTGACTTCAAGTTACCTCCGTGTAGATTAAGCTGAAGCAGAGACTGTTCCCGAGTGAAGATTGAGTGAGCGAGTGAGAGGAGAAAGGCGATGGGAAGAAGAGGAGGTTAAAGGGCCGGAGGTGCGAGGAAAAGTGATGGTGATGGTGGCAGAGCGAGAGACGAAGTTAGAGATCGTAACTCTATAGCCGAGAATCTTATAGATTAGGTCTAACAGCAGAGCTTGAGACAGGAGGCGAATGGGCGTTCCCGCCTTGAGGAGATACTAGCAACGTCAAAGAAAGGATAGGACTGCCGATGGACAAGAGTAGGATGCTAGAATGCTTTTGAGGTATTAACCTGAAGAGACCTCCTAGGAATCAATCGTAGGATTATGACAATTTGATCAAATTAGTGGATGATGAAGGGGGTTGATAGAAAGTTCGGAAGAATTGAGGAGGTTATGAGGTTAGAAGCGAGGGATGAGGGCAAGCTGCTTTGAAGATGAAGAAAGTCAAAATCTTGATATTTTTCTCGGGGGATCAAAGAGAATGCTAATATATAACGACTGATCAATTGACGAGACAATAAGAAAGAAACGGTCAAGAGATCAAAGCATTCATAGCGCATAAATCAGATCAACTTGGCGTCCAATCTCATCGATACTCAAATCAAAGATTGACCCACCAGCTACATCAATAGTTGAGGACCAAAGAGAAAGAGATTCTAACCGGCCAAATGTGTGGTGGTGGTGGTGGTGGTGGTGGTTGCAACAAGTAAATGATAGTGTTGAAGTAAGTAAATATTGGATGATGATATCTCAGAGTCTCACAACGATTAAAAATAAGCTTAGTGGTAGGTATAGTTAAGATGAGAGAGAATTTGATAGGAAAAGAAAACGACTGAGTCTGACCACCCAAGTAAAACTTCAATACACGTACCGTAGTCAATTAGCAGCAAATGCAAAATCAGGCATATCACCACATCGGGACATCGAGTGATTAAGAGATCAATCCTACCATTCAAAACCCATAACACTCTTCCCTCAACAATCTGATTATCATCCTGGAACTCATGCCTCACGTCATCAAGCTTCGTCTCAGGATTGGGACTCTTTTGGAAACTCTTCCATCGGCTCTTTCTAGCCATCATAGCCCTATAATGATCTAACTCGAATTATTTCTTTGGAGCAAACCTTTTATGATCTCACATTATCCTTCATTCCTGTCTCTCCCTTTCCCACTCTTTAGCAGGAATCGCGTGGAAAAGACGTAAGAAGTAGAAGTGCAGTCGCTTCACCAAGCTTCAAATTCCTCATACTGATATCACAGGCCAGGGGATGAACCAACCAACGAGCGTTCGGGCTTACATCAACATTCAACACCTACTTTGATGAATTCATTGTAGAAAGTGGACAGATAGAAAGTACGAGTCCAGATCTCTCGAAAGGACTGATGAGGCAGACAATCTTACTTTCGATGATTCCAGCATGGCTGGATTGGAAAACGATTCAGCGTGAAGCGTGAGCCTAGTCGAGCGGTCTCTGAGGTTAGATCGAGCGGTTTCTGCGAGTTTTCGATCAGAGAACCCGCCACATGGACTGGTGACAACTCGAGCTAATTTTGTTTGGATCTAGATTCCTATGTCTCTTTGTATCTCTCAGCTTTTGTGCTTTTTCTCTTTTGAATCAGCTGTTGCTACTCTTCTATATCAAGAGGCAAAGGCTTGCATATTGTGTTTCGATGTTCGATACCTAAGAACTCAGACCGGGTCGGTAAGAAAAGGTATCTTTAAGACTGAGGCTTTCATCTTCATAAGTAGATTACGGCGGGTATATTGGTGTTTCACAGAGGATGGACAAGGCATACAACAAAAGTATTCTATGCGACACGGTATAGATAAAAGGAATCAAGGGGAATCAAGCGCTATCATCTGGTTTCAATGGTGATCTCTTAAGGTCGATGATGGGATTGGTGAGGAGTGATGTCAGGAGGGGCCGTTCGACAATGAGACTGAAGTTGATCATTTCAACTGACCTGGATTTGAGTTCGGGTGACTGACATCACAATTTCTGACCAATAGGGTATCTGGCATGTCGGGAAGTCTAATTTTCGGATTTAAAACGGAACTTGTGAAGAAGAAGATGATGAAGTTTAGAAATGATTGTGTTCGGTAAGTTGTGTTGTGAGATGAGCGATGTTTGCAACGAGCCTTGCGACCAGGCGTCGGAAATTGAGAGGACATTCGTTTCGATTTTGTTTGGCTGGGTGAACTCCTCATGTAACTGCGCTATCTGCGCCCGAGTCCCATGAACTTTTTTTGAAGCGAAATAATGATCAAATGTTGAACAAACGAGAGGAAATAAGCCAGCAAAGAAGTAAGAAGTTAGAACCACAAAGAGGGTGAGATCGGGTGAGGCTTTCGATGAATCTTGAGGCTGGTAGGTTGAAGGATAAGTTGAACTCGCAAGGTTGAGTTCCGCCAATGCCGTTGCCTTTCCATCGAAACACGTTCGTTTGGAAATCGAAACCAGATTGGCATGATCGACGTGGACTCCGAAATCCAGACTAAAATCTAAAAAGCACGCGTAAGGTGAAAAAATCAAATTAGTTCTCATGTCATCTCATCATCAAAATCGCCGATTGGGGTAAATATGCATAGTTTTTGAAAAAGAACCTAAAGATTCCTTTCAGTGTATCATTCTGTATGACCCAGATCCTTCAAGCCACTCCTAAAAGAGGCCAACATGGCAAGGGAAGTGGACATATGGAGTTCCACGTCTTCATCTCACCCTTCCTCTCAAGGTTCTGGGAGCACGAGACTTCGACGTCAAAAGCCTTCACCTGCACTGGAAGTCATCCATCACCAGGATTTGCCGTAAGATGTTTCACATCCCTAACGAAAACTCAATACATCACTGCGAAAGGTCTCAATCAAGTTCCTGCATCAGAAAATCATGCACAGACTACTCTGCCGCGGAATCATATTTTCTACATAAGGTCTATCAAGGCACTTTCTTTGAATCAAATTATTCTAGTCAAAGACACATCTATGTCCCAAATATATATCTCTTTGTACTGGTTTCAACTTGAAGCCAGCTCTCATAGATATATCTGACTTTTATTCATTGCCTCTTTTATGGTAGTCAGATGCTAGGCCCATCATTTTAAATACGTGAGTAACTATAAAGGAAACATAGGCAAACACTCTTCTCTTGTGTGCATTATCACAATTTGGGGATGTATTCTACAAGAAGTAGTGCAAGTAGACATGCCTGTGTTTTGGCTTGGATCTTGCACTGTTGCACTCAAGTGACTTTGCTGTGAGTTGAATCACTCCATCATTTGGTGGGACATGTGATGATGTAGAAATTGATCCTATATTGGATTTTGAGGGAAAAATAGAAGGGAAGGTGTGTGCAACTATGAGGGAAAGGTAAGTTAGGCTTAGATATTTCAACTGCTAATCAACTGTATTCAAAAGTCCTTGAGATGATCATGAGGTGATATCTTACTCATGTTAGAAGCTTCATAGCATAGTGATAGAACTCACTGGGTAGTATCCAAAGATGGGATTTCTCAAATAAGGATTTGCCTGAAGGAGTTTTTTGAGGAAATCAATATAGAAGGATACTCACCTAAGATTTTATTCCTCAATGTCAAATATGGACAAACTTGATGTTTTTTGTTACGAATACAACACCTATCTCATTTTGAGATATGACCAGAATTTTATGGTCACGGTGGGGATCTAGGGACAGGGGTTGAGGCCTTCTACTAATATCCCAGCAAGGTGCAAATTGTTGGATGAGAAAGAGAAAAGAGTAGATCATACAGAGAGTGAATACAAAGTGGTCCTGCTAGATCTGTGACATGTGATTCTGATGTGTCACTGATGTGCACACGGATCATAACAAAGAACCAAGATTTGATCTACCCCAATTCTGTCCAATCAAGAAGAACACCAACCAAAAACTTGATCTCAAGATTCCACAAGGAGGGTTGGTGACCATCTTTGGTGGTGTCTCCCTTCATCAGAAGCAATTGATATTCAATCTTACAACAAGATGAATATTGACCCAATAAGGCATTGTACTCTTTGATCCTTGCAAGGCAAAGATTTTGGAAACAGTTGCTGCATTTGAATACAAATTTGAGATAAAGAGAATCAATTGAGCTGATGGGCATGAATTGTTAATGTCAATGTCATTTGATGGTAGTATTCAAAGGGGGATTTAAGAGAAGGGAAATGGGACACTTATATGTCTTTGTCTAAGTATGTAACCTCATCAATGACTGGTATGGCAATTGAACTTGGATTTTCACAACATCATATCTGCAATGGATACTGATCAAAAGCCATGGTGGTTTCTGTCTCACCTGCCTTAGGAGACCACAAGGCAACTGCAGATGACTCATGTTGTACATATCAAAAACTTCTCAGGTTTGCTTCTCAATCTACACTGGTAAAGCATATTGTGTTTGATGTCATTAGTAGTCAAGTCAAGAATTCAACAAGAACATATCAAACAGTCATCTGAGACTGAAGCCAAACAGCTCATGACAATTTTCAAGTGATGCTGACCTGGGGATTTCATGTAAGTTTTTTTGCTCAGTTTGTACAGAATTGGTGTCTCATTTTCTCATCTCTCTCTTACCGCTTTCTAACATCTCCAGAGAGGATGGGTCTACAAGCCTACTCGCCCATTTGGATTGCATCAGAATCAGATTGCATCAAATCAGGTTTTTCAAAGCCCCTCTCAAGTTCCATCTTGATGAGCTTCTCCGTACATTCAGCTACGGGCGCACGCCTTTCTTTAATACTTGGACATATGTGCACTTTGTTGAAACGGCTGTATGGCATATCACAGGTGGGGTGTAGACAATCGGGGCCAGATATGACACAAAGCTGCAAAGTCCCGTATACCCGGTGGTCTTCACATGGGACGGGGCCGTCTCGCTGAACTTCGTAAAATTTCGTCATGTTTGAAAAAGTGACTGCATAGATACACAGTCAGCTCCAAAAAGTGAGTCGAATGAAGAACATAACGCCAAGTGAGCATCGCCCTTGATCCCTTCTCACCAAAAGGAAAGAGCCTATCGAAGTGTAAGCTATCAAGATCCGCTTCTCCCTTGTGGCATCTTTGTGGAGTGTGTAACAGCCTAACATTCCCATTCTTGATATCATTTCAATATGTTGATACTACCTTGAGAAATCGCTGACGTTGTTGTCAATTGTATCAAGTCTATAAGATCTCTACCTCACTTGGTCCATTTCGCGGTGTGGGCATAGGGAGGAGAGTTGCTTGGAGATCTGGTGAATACTTCATCAAAATTCGTAGATGTCGGGTCGAATATTTTACTAGCGACTTGTGAAGTTTCGAAAAGAAAATCACTGATATGCAATTTCTTGGTAAATATCATCCGCCTTCAGAATTCCAAGCCCTCACGGTCAGTAGTAAACTTTCGTCCCAATTCATGTGATTTCTGAGCAACTGACTGATTGATGTGTGACTTGTGCTAGTAGGACATAATCAGGCCCATCTTCAATAACTTTTGTGCACATTGAACTCCGCATGGATACCCCCGAGCCACCATCCCCACCAATCTCTCCATCGACTAGAGCGACAGGGTCAAACTCGGCGACCCACTCTCAGCAATATATCTCTGGGATCGGCCTTTTATTAGTCGTCGTAGGCTTATGGGTCAGGTGCGGGTCTCCATACTTATCAGCCAAACCAACAAATAGCTGACCTTTTACCGTTCTTTCAACTTGAATGTTACTCATCTGCACAGTTCCTCATTTCTGATGAGTGTAAGTACATAGCTTCTCATCATTGTCTCGGTTCGATTGCGATGATCTGAAAAATGTCTGCCACCTCCCATCAGGCCATGTTCCGGGACGAATCATGGAACCAACCTTGGCTCGTGACGTCCGTGCCCGATCCCTCGTTTCATCATCGAATGATCGGAAATGTCATCGTTGACGGAAGTCGATTGCGACAAACTGATCCCCACCCACAGATACATCTGCACATCCTCCTTCACGTTTTACCTCATCAAACCTGCGATGTCTTACTTGCGTTCTACGAAGGCTTCAGCGGCCATGGGCGGCCAATCCATCAAGCCCTCAGATGAACAGCAACCACTTCAAGCCTCTAGGTACTGATTCATACTTTTCTTCTGCAATCTTCGGGACCTCATCGTTAGCCATTTGCCTCTTATTTACCATCATATAGAGGCGCATACACCCCGCTTAGAGAACAAGTAGAAGACACGGACTCGCGCCAGGTGATTATTTGTCTTTGTACATTCTCTTGTCTGTCGATCATCATACAGAAGCTCTCTAATCGGAAAATTGTATCTTTAGCCTCGAGCACGTTCGGTGACTCGCGCCTTTTCGACACCAGAAAGACCGCTGAATACAAGAGAGATAGCCAGGCTGGCATCATCCTTTGTTTGTCTATGGTTTGCAGCCAAGTTAGTTCATAGTCGCTTGGCCCTTATCATCATCATCATACTAACGCTCGATACAGCTGGTCCGTCAACGCCGCACTCGGCTACACATCCGTCTCCAGTACCACCATCCTATCCTCTATGAGTGGATTCTTTACGCTAGGGTGTGGTGTGATGTTCGGAGTCGAAAAGTTTAGCCTTGGTCGCTTGATCGCTGTGGGAGCAAGTGTAATTGGAGTTGTGTTGGTCTCAAAGTCCGATCATGAAATGGCAAGCGCTCATGGTACTGCTCACAACAGCCAAGCTGTTTTGGGTGATGCTCTTGCATTGTCTTCGGCCGCATTATATGCACTATATGTACTTTTGATGAAGGTATTTCACACGTTTTTCGATCTTATCCCACTTCCTCAGGAGAAGTCTAGGGTGATCTGTATAACTGATGGAAATTCCTCGCCGCTATAGGTCAAAGTGAAAGATGAATCGCGTGTGGATATGCAAGTATGCTACTTTGACAATCTCAACCAGTGTTTGAAACAGGACTATACTAACAATAGTCTTCTGACCATTTACTTTTCTCATCGCACAGCTTTTCTTTGGTTTCGTTGGAGCAATCAACCTTCTATGCTTTTGGCCGATGGGATTTGTCCTCCATTACACTGGTATCGAGCCATTCGTGCTTCCCGACTCTCGCAAACTTTGGCTATCAGTCGCCATCAACGCAATGATTACCTTTGTCTCTGATTACCTGTACGCATTTCTTTTAGTTCGACTGCTCATTGGAAAGCAATTACCTGATTCTCTTTACATGTCTGTAGATATATGCTCGCAATGCTCAAGACCTCGCCATTAGTTGTTACCCTCGTTAGTCAAAGCGATTGACTCTCAACCTATTCTCATCCAGAGCTGATCATGGTGCATATCCACAGGGACTTTCACTCACACTGCCTGTGGCAGTCTTGGGTGATCTAATCAAAGGGTCATCACTCCAGTTTACTGCTCTTGTCGGTGCTGCACTGGTGTTGAGCTCATTTGTACTGCTTAGTATGGTGGAGGAACATGATCATTAGACTTGTCTTTTGCATTACCTTTTGTAATATCAGGATCAACTTGATTGTTTTGTTTGTCTGCATTGTGACTGTTCTCGTATGATTGTAGTTTTATCTCTTATTGAGCATTGCATATAAATCTATGCTCTAATCTCCACGGTAAATAATTAAGTGATTATTCACCTGTCCCTTTTTGACCCTTGCCAATAACCCACCACCTACTTCCTCTCTTTTGAATGACTTCAATATGTAAAACAAGGCTGGCAGATGCCAAGAATGATTTCCTTCACCTCACCACTGTGAAGAATCATGACCAATCTTCATGGACTTATCTTCCATATATCTAGAGAGATGACTTTTCCGAAGATGTGGTCAGCAGTTCTAAATCGTCAGATGAAAATCTTGTGATACGCGGTCTTGCAGTGAAGTTGGGGAAGTATGTAGATGAGAACCCCTGAGATGCGCTTTCTTTGCATCTTCTTCCGACTTCAGCATTTAAGTATGTATGTAAGTAGTCCGAAACGTTCATCCAGATGCATATGACTGACCGAGGGAAGTGCCACTGGTACAGATAGAAAGATTATTCAAGTAACAAACCCTACTCTCAGAATCTCTACCACTGAACTTCGCATGGACCTTCCTGAGCCAGCCTCTCCATCGATCTCTCCATCGACTAGAGCGACAGGTTCAAACTCCTCGACCCACTCTGAACAATATATTTCTGGAATCGGTCTCTTATTAGTCGTCGTGGGATTATGGGTCAGGTACATACAGGTCTCCATACTTATCAATGCAATCGACATCTCGCTCACCTTTTCCCATTCCTTGAACTTGAACTTTGTCTTGGACATATATAGTTCATCGTTTTTAATGAGTGTAAGCCTACATAATCTCTTCATTGTCTTAGTTTGACTGTGATCATCTGACGAATCTCTGACATCGCTCATCAGTCCATGTTCCGGGACGAATCATGGAACCAACCTTGGCTCGTCACGTCTGTCATCGATCTTTTGGTTTAATCGACGATGGCCATGAAAGGCAATGATTGACAAGAATCGATCACCACACTTGATACCCACAGATACATTTGCACCTCCTCTTTCACGCTTTACTTAACCAGACCTGCGATTTCCTACTTGCGTTCTACGACTCCAGGGATCATGGATGGCCAATTCACCAAACCATCGGATGAGGAACAGCTATCTCAAGGCTCAAGGTGCTGACTCTTACTTTTCTTCTTCATCTCTTCGGAACCTCATCCTTGGCCACTTGCCTTTTATCTACGGTCATGTAGAGGCTCATACACGCCGTTGAGAGATCAAGCAGAAGACACAGAGACCAGCCAGGTTACGATTTCTTCCTATATGATCATCATACTGAAGCTCTCTGATAAGATAAATCTTGTGTTTCCAGGCTCCAGCATTTTCAATCACTCGCACTTCTTCGCAACCAGAAAGACCACTCAGCATGAAAGAGACTGCTCAACTAGCATCTTCTTTTGTTTGTCTCTGGTTTGCAGCCTGGTCAGTTCATACTCGGATTTTTTCATGACATTATTTTGACTCTTGATGATGACTTCGTTCAGTTGGTCAGTTAATGCAGCACTCGGCTACACATCTGTCTCTAGTACCACTATTCTATCTTCTATGAGTGGATTCTTTACCCTAGGGTGTGGTGTGATGTTGGGAGTTGAAAAATTCAGCCTTGGTCGTTTTGTAGCGGTGGGAGCGAGTGTGATCGGGGTTATATTGGTCTCGAAGTCCGATCATGAGATGACAAACGATCATGGCACTGCTCAAACCGGTCAGGCTATCTTGGGTGATGCTCTTGCATTGTTCTCGGCTGCCATATATGCGCTCTACGTACTTTTGATGAAGGTATTTTACATCTCCATCAATCTTCAGGGGAAGCCAAGGAGAGCTTCGATGATTGACAAAACTTCTTCGCGGTTAGTTCAAAGTGAAAGATGAATCACGTGTGGAGATGCCAGTAGGTCACTTTAACAATCCCAAGAGGTGATAGTTTTCTGATCATCAATCTACATTATTCTATCCCAAAGCTTTTCTTTGGATTCGTTGGTGCAATCTGCCTTTTGTGTTTTTGGCCCATGGGTTTTATCATTCATTACACTGGGATCGAACCATTCGTACTTCCCGATTCCCGAAGACTTTGGCTATCAGTGGCTCTCAACACCATGATAACCTTTGTCTCTGATTACCTGTGCGCCTATTCTTCCAGTTCCAGTGCTCATTGTAAAGAAACCTACAGGAACCTGATACGCTCTACATTTCTTTAGATATATGATTGCCATGCTGAAGACCTCGCCATTAGTTGCTACTCTGGTTATTGAAGCCATATACTCTATCATCTACCCTGTTTCATTCTGAGCTGATTATGTCGTCTCCTCACAGGCACTCTCACTCACGTTACCCGTAGCGGTCTTGGGCGATTTCATCAAGGGATCATCACTCCATCTCACCGCTCTTGTCGGTGCTGGACTTGTGTTGAGCTCATTTGTACTACTAAGTATGGTGGAGAAACATGATCGATAAACTTTAATCTAATCCTCTAGCAACATCTTTTAATCTTTGTAATCTGTGATCCGATTTGTTTGAATGGTATTGTTCATCTGTCTGCATTATGGTTGTTCTTGCATCATTTTAGTTTCAATGATTGATCTTTGCATACATTCATACATTTATAGGCTTGAATTAATAGAGATATAAACAAGGCTAACAGTGTAAAGAATAATCTAATTCATTTGACAGCCTTTAATACGATCAAAACCATGATCAACAACAAAATATATTGATATGAGAGCACTTTACTCAGATCCTCGTTTTATAAAGATGTCTTAACCTGACCCTTCAGCTTTTTGAGCCAGAAGGATGGGTGCAGGCTCCAGGCAAGATTGAAGACCAAAACACATCTTTCTCAAACATAGTTTTTGCAAGTGCTGTTTTTCCTCACTTATTGTATCATGAGAGATTCGGATATCGGGTTTAACCTAAAACACTTTTGAAATTACATAATCGGACTTTGACCGATCGAATTCATCTTTAATTCGATTTTACAAAACATACTTGAATTTTTGATCATTTTCATTTTCATTTCATTTTAAGATCATTCTCTAATCTCAAAGGGAAAAAAAATAAACCAATTTTTGACTTTTTTTCACAAAGAAAAAACAAACTCAAACTCAAAATCAAACTTAATCCAATTTTTTAAGACTTTTTTCCAAGTCAACTTATTTCAATAGACTTTTATCAAAAAGAAAACAAAAAACCCCCTCTCAAGAAGGATGATGATGAGTTCAAGATTAACTAATGAACTTAAACCGATTACAGATGTCACGTTAACGATTAGAATCATCAAATCATTTAAATTTCGAAATTTTAAAACTTTAGTTTTACATCATTTAAATTTAAATGAAATGAATTTAAATCGATTATTAGAAAGATGTTTAAAAGGTAATACAAAACAAATTCTAAATTATTTCTTCTTTTAACAAGATAATTTTAGATATGTATGTGACAAAAATAAATAAATCAATCAATCTTGATTATAATTTTGTTTTACATATTAATTTTTTTTTGTTTGAGAAGAATTAACTGATGATTTTTTTTTTGATTTTGATGTTGATGTGCTGAATAACAAAAAAGAGATGAAAGAAAAACCTGGTTGGAAAGCTTTTCAAAATCTACATTTAGGTATCAAAACTCATTCTTTCTCACATCAGATTCAGAGCTCATTTAATTCTACAAGAATCAACTTTCATTGACTACTTCTTTTGATTTAGATACATTTAAATTGTATACCAAAGCACATGGTTCAAAGGTATACCTCCTTCTTTATTTATTTGATATCTTTAACCCTAATAAAACTTTCAAAATGAATCATATTGATCTTATTCTTCTTTATAATTCAATTCTTTTCAGACAACTAATTTAATTATAAATTTAGATCAAGATGAATTGATTTTCAATGATTATGAAATTTGTTTATCTAAATTAGGTTTAGGTATGTTAAAATCCAATCCTTTTTCTTTTTCTTTTCTTCTTCAAAACTTTCTTTTCCTTTCTTTCAGAATTTTCTTTATCATATCATTTTAATCTTTTTTTTTTGTTTTGAAATTTTAATAAACAGAAAATGAAACTGAATTAAGTTTATTTAATAAATTAGATTATGATGAATTTAAATTAAATCCAGAACAATCTTGGTGAAAAAAACAAAAACAAAAAACAATTCAATCATGATTTACTTTTTTTTCTTTGAGATAGAAACAAAATCTGCATTATATACATCACATGTTCTTATCATTTTTCATTTTTCATTTTGGTATGTTTCTTATACTAGTATTTGATAGATGATTAAATATTTAGTAATCTTATGGTTAAAAACCAAAGTAAAACTCATGTTGAAGAATAAACCTATAAAGATCCTATAAGATTTCATAGGTAATCAAATCATTCACTACCAAATCAGAGAATCTTACTACAAAGTAATTATAAATCTCATCATTTTGATTAATCTGCACAATGATGACTAAACTGGCTGGAGTTTATTGATTTATGTGACAGATTTCTTTGCAAGTGTTTTGTTTTACTTCTCTTAAGGGCTTACATCTACCAATACTCTCTTTACTGTTAAGATAAATCCAAGATTGTACATAAATTGTATAGCTTTCATTCAATGAGCTCAGAATACTTGAGAAAAACTCTCATGTATAAGCTCTGATCAAAGACTTGTTCGTATTTCCAATGAAAGAATCGAAATTCAAGGCTTGATAAGAATTCATTCAAATGTTGATGATCATTTTAGTGGTGAATTTCAAACCGGGGTTTTTTTTTGAAAAGTCATGCTTAAAGAGATGGTGAATCTTTTTTTCTTTCTCTCTTTTCTTTTTGAAGAATACAAGATTTCTAATTCTTTTTAAGAATTAGATGATTAGATTCAGGTTTAAGTTTGATGAGATTTTTTTTCTATTACAAACGGTTTAGATTGATGATTTATTGAAAGAAAATAAGGTTGATGACTAGAAATATTTTATCAGAAAATGAGTTTCTTATCAAAGTTTTTTTGGTAACTGTTTTTCCATCCCTAGACTTGATGTATTTTGAATCTTATTTCACTGTTTTTCCTAGAAATGATATATTTTGAATCCATTTGGAAGTTCATTTGGTTTATTTTTGTCTGAATCTGTGGAAAGTTGATTTAATGTATTTTTGTTTGAATATCTGGTTTCTTTCTTTCTTTGGTTTAAGAGTCAAGTTAAGATTCGATCGATTTGAAAAGTTTTGTTTGGAGACAGTCTTCTACCGATTGGTTTGATTTCGATTAGATCACCTTTTTTTGAAATCCGATGTTCATCATGTACAGTATAAATTTTCTTTCTAGTGATTGCCTGAAGAGATGATGAAGAAGAAGAGAAGATGAGTAAGGATTGAATGAAGGATTGATGGATAGAGTGAGAAGCTCTAACCTTGGGTACTACTGAATGAACGATGTGAGAAGTGGTTAAGACTTTGATGGTTTTAGATTGATGATTGGTTTGTTGTACGATTCCTTTGATAGGTTTTGATAAGATTTTAAAAGTAGAAGAAGACATGATCGGGTGAGTGAATGAATGTAGTTAAGTTAGGTAGTTAGTGAGTGGTGATTTGGTTTTATAGTTGAGTGAGATATCCAAGGTGTCAAAATGTAGTTTGTTGGAATGTAGTTCTTAGAGCTGGAGTGTAGTGGGTTGTGATTGTGATTTTTGATTTTTATTTTATTTTATTTTTGAATTTTTAAGTTCAATCCATCCATCAAATCAACCCATCATCATCAACAACTTCAGCATTCGAAAATCAGAGTCTCATTGACCATTTGACCATTTGACCATTTACTTTACTTTACTACTCATCTGTTCATTCAAATGCTCAATTCATTCAAATCAAAATCAAAAGAACATCATCACTTGATCTGATTCTCATCATTCAAATTCAAATTCAAATCCTCTTCACTTATCTTCAATCCAAGTGATCTTAACCATTCAACTCTTCATTCTTGTAAGTTCGATAACTTCTTCTTATTCTCAATCTCACCCCTCAACTCATCAATCCTTATCATCATCAATCTCATCTTCCATCAAATCATCATCTCAAACACCCAATCCTATCTTCATCAATCATGCTAATCCAATCTGAATTCGTTTCTTTACCTTCACTCTCTACCTATCATTCTTCAATCATCTTTTCTTTAGGTCTCTTTTACCCCTAAAATAGATCTGATTTATCAACAAGATCTATAGCCCGTCCCAACTCTTTATCAACTCTTACTCAAATCTTATCATGACCATCTCTGACGATGAATCGGATCTATCGGATTCTTTATCTTCAGCTTGCTCTACTGTCCCTCTACCTTCAAGTGAATTAGCCAGTAGAGCTGGTAGCATACATCCACCCAGTCCTTCCAATTGTCATCCTTCAAGTTCAAAATCACCTACACATCCCGACCGGAAACCCAAAGGTCAAGTTGGTAGACCACCTAAAGCTTCAACTATCAACAATCAGGATCATCAGAAAAAAACACCTTGTGTGATCTCACGCTCTCATGCGTCTGTAGGTCCATCTACACCATCTGATATCGATCGATCGATCAAATCTGGATCATTACCTCCTCTATCTTCAGTCAAACATCCCAGGAGATCTAGCTTAAGCTCAAACATTCCTCGCTCAGCAAAAGGTCAATCATTTGACTCTAAATCGGTTAACAATCTACCTTCCGATTCATTACACAGACTATCAAATTCAGTACAACATCCTTGTACCTCACATGGACGTCTACCACTCTTTGAACAACCGGTCTTGCTTCAAGGTGCTAGACCAAGGAGAATAATCACTTCTACCACACTAAAGCCTACCAAACCACCCAAGCCTACTCGAACAAAAAACAAACGAAAAAATCTCAATGCTACCTCTGATACATCAAAACCACTTTCGGATACTCTATCACAGAAAGTACATACCTATAAGGATGATGAATCAAGTCTAACAGAGCAGAGTTCATCCGAGGAAGAAGTTCCTTCTAAATTGACAAATGATGGCACGTCTTGCATTCCCACTCCTAGCTCATCAATCTCAAACCCGCGTGAAAAAGTCAATCAACAGGTTGGTACTTCCGAAATAAGAACTCAACCTATCTCGATCAGTTCCACCTCTGAAAGTGCAAGGCCTACTGGCTCTTTGACATTTCATGAACTTGACAGCATCAAACCTTGTCCAGCATCTACATCATCACCTTCTTTCAATCTGGTGGTCAAGTGCGAGAATGGCCTTACAAGATCCGAGTTACCATCAAACTCGCTGAAAACGCCCTTGAAACTGGAATCTTTGACCCCAACCAATATTTCACCAATGCTACATGATACACTCAATATCCCCACTACTAACTCGTCCACATCAAAGCTAGACCCTTGCAATGGAAAAGTTAAAGAGGATCGCGGTATCAGTGAAGAAAGTGCACTGACGCCTGAACCAGATGACGGTCGTCATGAAAAACCTAGTCATGCTGATATCATCAGTGATCAGGTCAATTTACCAACTTCAATTCCAGCTCATCTCATCTCAGCATCTTCACCTCCAAAAAACACACACTCCACCCCACTCACATCACCGACCGCTGAATCCACCAATCCACCGCTTCCTTCTTTACCATCCCGATCATCTGCGCAGACCGTCGAGACGACCCCTTCATCTTCTCTTCATCATCAAGTGATCCGACCTCCTACTCTCAGTATCATTCCAACACCCTTCACAGATCACAAATCAGGGCTCTCCTTACCTGTCTTAGCGGATCAAGGACCTGATACTGAACCTTCGTCCTCCACCTTTGCGCCTTCTTTATTATATCAAGGTTGGGAAACTGGATCATCTGTTCCAACTCCTCGATTACCTGATGAGAGCTCGAGGCAGTCTGGCCTACTCAATGCTGTTGCAAGCTTGGCAGATGACGCTCTCGATGGTGAGCCCATCACTGATGATTTCATGGATTATGAATTTCAAATCAAGGGGAGCTCTAACCCAGGATCGGTATCCAACAATCCTTCGGAGCTGCTCATCACAGAAGGAGCTGTTGATGGTGTGCCATTGATGGATATTGACGATCAGATATCTATCTCAGAGGAAGTCAAATCCACTGATATGGAGATCCAAGAACGACCACCCACACCACTCATAAGCACAATCGAACCACCGGTCGTGACTGAATCTAAACCAGTGATTACAGAGGCCAATCCTAGCGTGGAGAGAGCTTCATCACCGCCTTCAGCTCCTGTACTACCGTCAGCTCCCCTGGTTGACACCATCTATGAATGTGATGGTACGTGTGACAGGTCACTAGTTGATCTTGACTTGTCCTACAAACTGATTTGCACCTCTTGTAATTTCTATCTCAGATCTTGCTCGAAGGCGAGAAGAAGCCTTACAGGCAATGGTGAAAATTGAAATTCGATTTGCGCAGCTTCGAGACCGATTGTATGTTGAAAGGATGGCAGATGTACATCGTGAAACACACGCCATACATCAAGGTTAGCAAAAGGTTTCTGTCATGAATGATTAGTCAAGCACGAGTTCAACTGACGATTGCAAGGTGGACAGGTTCACATCCGGAGCTTAATGAGTATTATGAAATGCTCGAAAGAAAACGAAGTTCACGTTTGTCATTAGCTAATAAGGTATTCAGTTTGAAAGAAGTAGAACTGAGTAAGAGAAGAGAGGCAGCTACGAATGCTGTATGGAATAAGTGGAATGAGGTCAAAACGGACTTGAGGAACAAAATGATTGATGAAACTCAGTATCAAATCAAACAGATTGAAAGGGAAAGGTTACAACCTGAGTTAAGATGTACGAAATTCTTTTGAAACCATTTTCCAAGCGTGATTTTATGACTAATTTCTTGTTTTTAAAATGCATATCTTGGGTTTATGTTTGGGTAGATAATGTCGAAGTACAATTGTTACCAAAGACGATCATTCCACAAGTCGTCAGAAGAAAATCTCGGAAACGAGCTAAGATTGAATCCACTGATGGACGAGAGGAAATTTTGGCATTAGAACTTCGATCTGCTGTTGCTAAGCGTGCATCGATTAACTTGTCTTCACTGACCCATGAAGAATCATGTTTGGATTTAGCCAACATGAAACCACCACAGGTGAATTGATGAATCTTTTATCAAATCATATTCAGTTGAGCATGGGATTGATTGACTGACCACTTTTTTTGGAATGAATAGCCAACTTATAATTCTCATCTCGATCCAATCAACATCTTACGCCCATTACCAGCACCATCACCATCATCAACATCTTCCACATTACACACCCTTCCTTTACAAACACAACAACAACAACAGCAGCAGCATCAGCAGCAGCAGCACCATCATCATCCACTTGTCTGTCCTACAGATCATCTTCCTAACTCTTCTACTACTACTACTACAACTTCATTTGGATCATTACCAATTCCATGTGGTAAATCAATACCAAATCCATCCGAATTCACCACCACAGCATCATTATTGATGAGATATCGACCTAGCATAAATCATACAAGGCCATCTTTATCTACAATACCTGATTCTTTAATCACTAATTCTTCTCCCTCTTCCAATCAGAATGGAACAATGATGATGGGAAGCGGAGGGATTAGAAAATTAGATCAAAGAAGACCTACATTAGATGCAGTGATGGCCACTACGACTACGGCGACTAACTCATCTTTGAATAATGTGAATGGTAATCTAGGTAATAGTAGTAATTCGAATTCGAATTCGAATTCAAATTCAAATTCCAAGATTTGTTCTTCTGCTTCAAATCGACATAATGTATATCCTACTTTACCAATCACTGTGAATTATCATTAAAAACTCAATTTCCTTTTTTTTTGATTTTTTGATTTTCAAATCATCAATGGAAAAAAAGAAAAGTTATGAATTATATATATTGATCTCTTTATGTTTTGAAAAAGTTTAATTTTTGTTTTTAAAGAGACAACATAAATATTATATCTATCTATCTATCTATATAAAGGTTTCTCTTTCTCTTTTTTTTGCTTCTTTTATGTGATTTTTTTTGCTTTGGTTTTTCTTTCTTTGATGTTTTTGTTTTTTTGTAAAGGTCTGTTTTTTTATCATATTCATATGTTTTTGTGGGTTTTTGTGATTTTTTAATTGATTTAAAAGGGTTTTCTTTTTTTGGGAATAAATGAATTGATGAATTTTATGAAGGTTCACTGTTAAACAAAGTTTAATCATACATGGTCAACTCTTTGAAGCTTGTAGTCATGTTTGATCTCAAAGATTACAGTCGGTATCTTTGAGCCTTTGGAGGACTTGATCTTTCGAAGATGATTTTTAAAGAACTTTAGTAAGATCTCTAGATGCAGAACTCCGTGTTTGATGAATTGGCAATAAAACAAAAGAGAAGAAAGGTTTGGTTTCTGAGTACATAATTGGTGATGGAAGTTTTTTTAAAGGTAAAGTAAGAAAATGTTGATGAATGTTTCAATGGGTGTTGATTTGTTTGTGATCTTGTATTAAGTACCATCTAAGAGATCACTGAAAATCTTCCTTTGACTTGGGAAGGGTCCTATACACTTGAGTTTGAGAGTTTATATTTATTTGGTTCGATGATGTGTTTACGCGAGTCTGGATAGACTATCATTGGGCTTTGAACTTCAAATCAACTTGGGATACGCAAGATCAGAGATAGGTTGTTTCAAGATTGTAGAGATGAGGATGAGGATGAGATGATAACTTATGCTGGGTTGGGGATATGAAGGGAACTGAGACTTGTGCTAGGTAATAGATGAATGAGGAAATACAAACTTTAAGGGTATCATGAACCAAACTCAAAGGAAGAGTGGGTTAAGCCGAAAGGGATTGAAATGAGAAAAAGTTTGAATGTGATTTTTAAAAAAAAAATTAAAAAAAAAAAAGAAAATTAAATTTTTAAAAAAAAAACTTTGTAACTTAATTTAATTTGATTCTCGATTGAACCCAAACCAACTGAAGAGGCTCTTATCATCATTCATCATCAATCATCAATCATCATCATTTGCTTAACAAATCAAAACCAAACTCATCATCATGTCAACAGATGAACCTACTTCGATGATCACTCATGAATTTTATACCATCAATAAATCAACCACCAATCGTAAAGGACCTCATTTTATCACATGTTTAAATTCAGATGGAAGTACAAAGAAATGGAAAGAGATTGGACCGATTATAGATTCAACTGGATCTAAATGTGCTTGGAATGCTGATGATGCTGAAACTCATGCGTTAGAAGAAAGATGGAAGAAATTGATGGGTAAAGCTTTAGCTAAACTTTTATCACTTACTGAAGGTAAACTCGAGACTTTTCGAACATCAAAAATCTAATTCTCTTTCGTTTTCTTTTTCTTTTTCTTTTTCTCTTTCTCCTTGGATTTCATTTTGGGTTCTTGTGTTTTGTTTTATCGTTTTTCCTTTTTTTTTTTTGCCAAAAATTGATGTTGATTTTTTTTTCCTTCTGAGTTGGTTTTTTTTAGATAAGGTAGATGAGGATTGGAGACTTACGGATTTTCCTTCAAATTATAAATTGTATAGGTATACTAAAGGAGAAAGAGAAGATACCTATTTATTAGGTAATCACACTTCTTCTCATCAACTTTTTTTAATTCTAAATGATGGATTGATGGATTGATTGATGAATATTTTTTTTCTAAATCAGGTTGTGAATTTGTTGCCAAGTTTCGAACAGCAAATGAATTTAGTCCTCATTTACTTTGGCTTTGTACTCATGAACCGAAAGCAGAGAATCGATCGAAATGTAAATGTAAATATTGTTCGAATAACAGATCACAACAAGCGGTGAATAGTACATTAGGCTTTAGTGAAAAGGCCATGAATCTTTCATCTCCATCTTCATCTAAAAAATTCACAAGTCAAAACAAACGTAAAGCAGAAGAAGAGATTTCGAAAGAGAAAAATAGGAGAAGAACTACAGCTGATGCTAGTACACTTAGAGCTAATCGCGTCAATCAATCGAATCACAAACCTACTGGACGAAAATCTTTACCAAATCAATCTTCCAGTACCAATGGAACCACATACAAAAAATCAGTCTTCAATGGACCTTATGTGAATAAAGATCGAGACCGAGATTTATCTGAATTGAAATGTGCATTTCGAATGGCCGAATTAGTTTGGTGTAAATTAGATGAACCGATCAATGGTGAATCAGAAGGTTATTCAGATGTTAAAGTGGAATATTGGCCAGCGATGTGTGAAGAACGAGTGTTGATTAGTAATCCTGAAGTGAGCAATGATTCAAAATCGATTCTTGAAACCAAAACCAATCAATCAGACAAAAGTACAACAACTGTAGGACTTCGAACTAGACGTAAATCTAATCAAGCTCAAGTTCTTTCTCAACCATCTATGACTTCTAATCATTCAAATGAAGAAGAGATCACACTCAAAGTTGAACAAAGGTATCAATGGAAAGTTCGTCTTTTGGGGACAAGTGATGTGTTTTGGAAAGGAGAGGAAGACCTTTTAGCCTATTTAAATTATCCTACACCTTTTAACCTCTACAAGATTAATATCTCACCTTTAAGTTTAAAACATATCAAAGATGGCCATGAAAGTGATCGACCATGTCTTAAATCATTCAAAACCCTTTCGGAAGCCATCACTGCCTTTGCATTAAGTTTACAAATCTCGGTTCATATTAAAAATTATTGGACTTTAATGGATAGATATGATATCCCACATTTAAAAAAGATGGAATCGACTTTACCCGATGAAGAATTACAAATCTTATACGAAGATTCAGCTCTACCTTGGTTTCAATATCTTTGGTGGGGAGCTGAAAAGATTTGGTGTGGTGAATTGATTAGATTGATGGTTTCGGCTGAAGATTTACCATTAGGACTTAGATCAAAAAGTAAAGGGAGTGAAAACCGATGTTATTTTTTAAAGATCACTGGGATTTATCGGAATGATAAAGAAAAAGGAATGATCAAAGGTCCTATATTTGAATTAGCCAATGAATCTCAAAGGAAATTGGATGAAGTATCAAATGAGAGCGAATTTGATGAATCATTACATTCTGCATCACATTTATCGATCGTCAAACGATATATGCCATTACCCCCACCTAATTTTTATTTTAGAAGATTAACACCGATTGGAAAAGAACATCATTTAGTTTTACAACATATTGCTGGTCGATATTATCCTCCGAATCGATTGATCAAAGCACCGGATGACCCTAGTTTGATGAATGAAAATGGAGATGGTCATTCAAAATTAGATCCTTACTCTGGAAATCCGGAATCTAGATCATTGAGCTTGTGTGGTCTAACTGAAGGAAAATGGTTACATATGCAGTTGAGTTTACTCAAAGAAAAAGAAAGAAAGAAAGGAAAAACTGATTTTGAATTTGGATCTTTTTGATTTTGATCTTTGTCTGTTGAAAAGTTGTACTAGATGGATTAGTGATCGTAAAGAATGTCTTAAAGTAGCTGAAACTTCTGCAGAAAAAGATGTAAGTGAAATGATGAATCTTTCGATTAGACTTCTTAATGACTGATAGTTTTTTCTTATATATATTTCACTTGAATAAAGTTATTAGCCTGGCAAAATCCTAATGTGACTAATTTAAATAAAGATCATAAATCGATTGAAATCAATTCTCAAGAAAAAGTAAATGAAAGTGATGAGAATGGTTTAATTAAATCGATTGAAAATGATGTAAGTTGAATGATTTCTTTTTCTGACTAAATCTTAAGGCATCAAAACATCGTACGATTTTTATTGAGAATTGGATTTGGTGAAATTTGTTTGTTTTTAGGTTTCCACATTAGAAATGAATGATCAAGTCAAATCGAATGAAATCACAGCTGAATTATTAATCAAGGATGAAAAGGTGAAGAGTTTAGAAGAAAAAGAAGAAGAAAAGGAAGAATCGAAGAAGGAAGAAAGAGGGGTAGGATGGTCAATAGATGATATCATTGTGGATCATCAACAAGAACGATTATTGGATTTGAATGAAAAAGAAGAGATGAAAGATGAAAGTTTAAGGAATGATGAAGTGATGGAAAATTTAGAAGAATTGATTAATCATCAAATTCAAAATAATTCAATGATCAATTAATCCTTTCAAATGAAGATTATCGAACAAAACAATTAATTCTTGATTTTCTTTTTCTTTTTCCATTTGAAGACCAAAATCAAATCAAATCAAACTGTTTGGATTTTGAGTCAGGGGTTGGGTATATTGAATTGATCTGTTTGGTTTTAGGTATTCAAGATTGATATAAAAGCTTTTCATCAAATCCTTTGAAAACAAAAAACACACACACCTGAGATTGTATCTGTTATTTTTAGTCTGTTTAATTGAAGTCATGTAAGGTTTTGGTTTTTGTGTGTTTGGTTCTTTCTTTACTTTTTTTTTGTTTTGAAAAAATAAAATGAAAATGATGAGTCAAGTGAATTCTTTTTTTTTTGTGGTTTTTTGAATTTTCTTTTTCGAAGAAAAAAAACAAACAGGATATGAAATTATGTAGATGATATGAGATTGATATAATGAAAAATTTTTGAATCACTTTTGTTTACAGTTCATTAAAAGATCATGAATGGATTTTGTTTTTTGGTGTGAAGGTTTTGAATAGGATCAATGAATTCAAATCTTGAAGAAATTAAATTATCTTTTCTGGTTACTTCTTTTTGATGTTTTTTTTCATTTGAAAAGATGAGTCAAGATGATTATTTTTTTATTTTCTTCTCATTTTGTAAGTTACAGCTATTCTATGAAAGCTTGTCCAGTCGAGACAAAAATCCTGTCTCCCGGTCGGACCCATTTGCGCGGCGGTTGACAACCACCGGCCGTGCACGATCGGGGCCTGAGCTCCTAAGGGCCGGTGTTTCATCTCGTTGCTACCCAAGCGACGATCGAGAAACCACCACCACCCATCCTTTCACCACCACCCATCCTTTCACCACTCCCTCATCGACACTTCACCTCCACCTCTTCCCTGGGATTCGATGCCGTTCGTCAAATACTCGCCTCGAATCAAGGCTCTTGCGGTCATCAAGATCCTCGAAGGCAAGTCAACCGAAGAAGTTTGCGATGATCTCCACGAGAAGATCAGTAAGCGCTCCTTCAAACGATGGATGGACTTTTACCAGGAAACACAGCAAGTGATCCGAGATCCCGAAGGATATCAAACTCGAGGACGGAAGACCCTGCTTAAAGACGAAGATCGTGATTTCCTGACCGAGCTGGTGGCTCAATCACCGGACCTCTTTTTGGACGAGATCCGGGGAAGGCTCTATGAAGAGACTGGAGCACTGCCTAGCATTGCGTGTTTGGCAAACGAGCTCAACAATCGTCTACACCTCACTCTGAAGAAAGCAAATACATCTCATGCAAACAAGGATTTTCACCGAAAAGCACAATACATAGAAAGGATGCAGAACGTCCCAGCCGAGATGCTGGTTTTCACTGGTACGTAATCAATTTCACTTTCAGGAATCAGATCAAATTTCTGACTTGTAGCACTCATCCTGACTCAGATGAGAGCTCAATCTGTGAAAGGGATCTGCTACGTGTCAATGGTCGTTCGAGTGCTGGCCACCGGGTATTTTGATGGCTTCGAAGGAGCAATACTCGACGCTACTCCCTCCTTCCTGCAATCGGATTAAACGGGCTCCTGGCGTTGACAGTTCGAGAGGGTAGTATCAATTGCGAGAGGTTCGAATCTTTCTTAGAGTTTCAACTGGTAAGGATTCTACACTCAATCCTGGATCATGTCTAAATATTGATTGTTATGCTTTCTGGTTTGGTCAGCTTCCTCAAATGCAACGTTATCCGAATCCCAATAGTGTACTTGTGATGGACAACTGCCCCATCCATCACAATGGACGAGTACCTGAGCTATGTGAGGCAGCAGGTGAGTTTCTCTGTACTCATTCTCATTGAATTATAATCATAGAGAATCCTTTAGCTGAAATTGACTGCTGGTGAAGGTGTAGTACTGGTATATCTACCACCATACTGCCCAGAACTCAATCCGATTGAGTACTGTTTTTCAGTCATCAAATCGCGCTTCAGACGGACAGGAATCTTTGCGAACGCAGGTGTCGATGCAGAGTGGGCAATCAGGGAGACAGCATTCAATGCTATCACCCCTGAACTGCTTGCCCCTCTCTATGCAAACAGTAGTTATTCATTACCTCCAGGTTTGATGGTAATGGATCTTGATGATGGAGACTTAGGGATCGTTTAATTTTTTTGTTCCAACAAATTCTTTTGCTCTTCTGATATTAACTGAAGTATTTTTTGTTTAGTATCTATTTGTTTTGGAAAACTGAAGTTGTATCTTTTTGTTTAGTATTTGTTTTGAAATATCAATACAAGAAATCATATTTAAAAAGATTCAGTTGAACAGCAATGCATTTTTACATTACAGATGGCTGTGAACCTCAACGTGATAATCACTCGGATGGAGAGTTAGAAGATGGTGTCTTGGAATTAGAAGATGAATACGATTATGGTCATCAATCTTCATCTCTCATGTCTCGTGGTTGGTCAGGTAATACTGGTCCTAAAGGTGTCTTACTCGACTTCAAAGCTAGTCATGGTAAAAGTGGTGCTATCTTAGGTGGAAGTGATGATTGAGGTGGTTCAGCTCTCAATTCACGTAGAACGCATCACAAACAACCAAGTTCAAATAATAGCAAGACTGATTCGGAATCTGACAAGGATACAAGACATCCATCTACCACTTCATCTCTCTATACATCTGGTCGTCGAACTCATCGGATCATCGACAGAAGACCCGCTGGTTTCTCTATGATCAACAATCGAAGACGATCCGGTTCATCACCACCCTCAGTTAGTCCAATCAACAGTGGCTCAAAAGTGTGTAAAACGGATTATAGAGGTAAAAAACTCTTTGGTCATCTACGTGAAGTTGGGGTAGAGAATTTCATACAAGCTGTTGAGGCTGAACGGGATGATAAGGAGACCGTGGTCTTGGTTCATCTCTATGATCCTGTGAGTTTGATTTTCCAACTTACTCTTTCGTCAAGCGTCTGATCGATTGAACCTTCGATTCTTCTCATCCAGGCTCTCGATGCATGTATGATTCTCAATGAAAGTACAAATTTGAATTCATCCATTCAATCAGACTTCTATCGATTTTCTCTTTGATTTATCATTTATCAATCAGTTCTTGTCTATGAACTTCTTGGGTGACTTTTCTTTCATAAGGAATGTAATCTTACTCTTTTCTTGATTCATTTCTCTTCTTTGTCTTTTATGTATTGCTTTTAGAATTCAGTCTTAGTCTTGATTAATGAAAATCAAAATTGAAAAAGTCAATGATTCATTTCATTGCGATAAATCACGCTTTCAATAAATTACAAAAACAAAGAGTCTTGCTGGAGCATTAACCAGAGTTGAGAACATTGACAATCATTCGAAGATCTTGAGGTGGTAAGGAGAATACAAAGCAAAATCTTACAAAGATTAAAGGTACAAACATTGAGGCAAAAATATAAGAAAAACAAAAATATGATAAAGTATAAGATAAACAAAAACCTGATCATTCCTTGTTGGCCAGATGCTCGTCAAATCTATCCACATTGTCGAGTAAATCACTGATAACTCCACCCGGAATACCATATCCTAATAAATCTTGTTTAGTGATGGATCCTTTGGTTTTGTGAAAATTGTGATAATCTCGAATTCTGTGGGGCTTGAGGATATCAAGAATTTCATTTGCTTCAAGTGGATCATTAATATCAATAAATTTGAGGTAGTCACTCATTGGAGCAGACCCTCTAGGTGGTGTTTTGTCGATTACAGAGTTGGAAGGACCAGCCATGGCTGGATAGGACATTCGGCGACGCTTGTTCTTCAAGATAGCAGCCCTCTTACTTTCTCGCATGTGACTAGGTGGACTCATACTCGAAACTCCATGGATCGTAGGGTCCCTCTGGAAGTTGAAGAATCAGAATCAGAATTTCAAAGGATACTTTATAAAGGTTGTTAGTACGTACAATCTGCTGAGCCCAAGTCTGAGCATTACCCGGTGACATCAGCACGTATCCATCCGTGTCGCCAGGGATCTCGTAAACCTGGTAAAAGGGATCGAGGTCACGTCGTTGAACACATTTCTTGTGTAAATCCCTAACGATGATATCTATCTCGGCGTGGTCTCCACCACGCATATCCTATATTTGAAGGCTAAAGATTAGAGCCTATAATTGTGTCGAAAGCAAACAGGCACTCACCCCAGGCTGTTGACTTTCTCCGGTCCATAAGTTGCCAGTCAAGGCAAACGAAGCGTTCTAATAAAGAGAGAAAAGAAAATCAATGAGAGAAAGAGAAAGAGCAAGGCAAAGGCAAAAAGGAACTACTTACTCGCTTTCTTGATTCCGCCATCGGGACAGGCTTTTCCATCTGTAAATGAAGACCTCCTCTTTGAAACCCCACCTTCAAAGTCTCCTTGGCCCAGGCTTGGAATTTTTCTTCAGTTTCAATTCGATGTCCTCGAACTCTTGCCCAATCTTTCACCCCTGAAATTGACCCGATCCACTTGATGTGTCTGTCAGCTAAATCAAAGTCCGAAAGGATCAAGTCACCCAATCCGGGATCCTTATTATTACATTTTTCTTTGACCATAGCTTGAAGATCGAGGAATGACATCGTATTTGGATTGATTGCGAACTCGATGTTGTTTTTTTTGATGATGTAGGGTTTCCACTTCGGGTTCGTCAGGTTGTTTGGGTCGCCGTGATTCGTGTAAATGTTGATCTCGAAGTCACAATTGAAGAATCCCATCATTACGAGTTGAGGTGTCGATGAGGGAGTGGAGAGGAAATGAGGGAAATGAGGGAAATGAGAGAGATGATGGGTGGTGGTGCTTTCTCGATCGTCGCTTGGGTAGCAACGAGATGAAACACCGGCCCTTAGGAGCTCAGGCCCCGATCGTGCACGGCCGGTGGTTGTCAACCGCCGCGCAAATGGGTCCGACCGGGAGACAAGATTTTTGTCTCGACTGGACAAGCTTTCATAGAAATGCAGTAAGTACATATGAATGATGTAGGATTTTGAAGATATATAGGTTAAAGAATTTGATGGTTTAAGAGGATTAGAAGCTTAGAAGATAAGATGATTTAGATTGAAATTTAGCTTTGATGAGGTAGCAGATATGATCAAAGTAACCTAAGGTAATTGATCATTATGGTATACAAATATATCTCCTGTCAATTTTCAGAGAGATTGACAGAAGATTTCTCAGAACACCAGAAACTTAGATTTTGGCAGGTAGGGCAAATATCTGGAATGTCAGAAGCCCAGATCCGGCTAAAATTCAGGGCCAGAAAATGTGAGTTTTTGCAGGATGTACCCGCATTTTCAGTGGGATGTGCAAATATCTGGAGATTTGGAGGCTCAAATCCCAACAAGACTTGAGTTTTTGGCATTCTGAAAAATGTCCAGTGAATTTCTTTGAAAATTGACAGAAGATATATTTCTATACCATGAATGAGGGGTCAATTTTCAAGAAGATTGAATATACCAATCATTCACCAAGAAGATGTATTCATGCTTTGAGTCAAATTGAATAGAGGAGTAAATTGGATAATCTATGATTGTACTGAATTGTCATCACTTATTGAACCTGATTATCAAGACATAGATTAGCTCATCACATATGTTCAAAATCTGAAATTAGAAAAATAAAAAAAGCTTGGATAGGAACCTAAACAGATAATTAAAGTTTTGAATAGAAATTTTGAATTTATACCTTCAATGAAAGAGATCTTCGAAATCTTATAAAAAAATGTAGAGTTTCAATCAATCAATCACAAACATTTGAACCTATTGAAAAAGCCCCATCCAAAAAAAACCATGAAAACCCATTCAATTGTAGCCAATCTTCATCAAATTGAAAAAAATACATCCAAAAACCCTAAAATCACATGGGTTTACATGGGTTTTTCCAATGGGTTTTTCTAATGGGTTTTGATGATTGTGTAGCCTTCAATCACTTTTGAAATCAATTTATATAAATCAAATTGAACTTTCAATAGTCAACCAAGATGATCATGAAAACCTCATTTTCTTTTGTTTTCTTCTCATTCTGTTTTAAATTGAACTCCCCACTCAAAAAACAATAAATCAAGCAGTCTTACATCATCATCTTTCTGAATGAGTCAAGATGATTTATACAAGGTGTTGAATTTGTTTATACAGAGAAAAAAAGCAGGTATGGATTTGGTTTCATGAAGATGTAGGAAGTATGAAGTGATCAGAGGGGGTTTCAAGTCAAATTTTTTATGGTACTTTGCAGTACAACAAGTTGTCCTGGAGAGATGCAGTACCAGTTTTTCTCTGAGACTATAGTTGCTAGTCCCAAGAGGCGTAAAATGTTGGACTGGACATTTACAGCCAACCTGTGTAATACTTTTTGTCACTTCTTCATAACTCACTTTGAAGTCAGTCTTGCACAATTCACCATATTCAGCAGCTCTATGCATCCATTACGCCTAAACAAAGCCTCCACAAGTCAGAATATTCCCCAATGCGCATCATCGGATTGCCCTAGCAAGCAAGTGAAGTTTGATCCACCCAACCCCTGGCTAAATCTACCTCGCAATGGGGATTCAACGTCTGATAGTGGTTATACTCAATCATTTCTCTGGGATTCTGATTCAACCTCCAGCCTGTCCTCTATCTCCGATGACCAACCAAATTGGGTGCATTATTCTGATTCAAGCCTCACCTCACTTTCTGATGGAGTCTGTCCCATACAATTTGGATCCACAATCTCATTCAGAGTTGATGGATCAATTCACTTTGCCTCAAATCAAAACCCAATTGCAAATCTATCCTATTGAAAATCAACACAAGGAGCTTGATGATGCCCTTGCCAATGCTTTGGATTTTAGCAAAGAACACTCAATCTGAAGAACCGCTTATATCAAATATTTTGACTGACTTGCACTCATTAACAAGTTCAACAATCATCAACGCAAACTCAACCTCACAAACCCAAAGTCTTGCACCATGCAAGCATCCCTCAACACTGTTGCTTCTTATTGACTTTGCCAGGAGGATCCCCCAACATATGGAAGTGGAGTACGTCTTGCAGCTAGAATTTATTCCAAGGCATCTCATGTCATTCTTCACCAACATCTTCCACTCAGTTGCAGAGGATTGAATTTGCCTCATCCTTCAATTTTAGATGATGTCCAAGTGTGTAAGACAATCACTGAATGGATTGCTGATCAACCAGTTGGAAAGGTATATGTTTTGATCAGTTTTTGATATTTTGTCTATAAAATCCTTGACTGACTCAAATTATGATCTAATTGTTCTTACCTTTAGGTTTCATCAGCTAAACTAGCTCACTACGTGAACACTGAAGTTCTGCCAAACTATAAACAACATCCCAATTCAATCTTGGTCCCAACTGCCAACAAATGGATGCACCGGATGGGATGGCACATTCAAGAGTATTAGCGGTGTTTGTATTATGATGGACATGAACGTGCTGATGTTGTGATTTATTGAGAGAAGTATATCAAAGAAATCATTGAACTATGTAGAAATGAAA
The DNA here is from genome assembly GCA_022264835.1 of Melampsora americana. Taxonomy (NCBI): domain Eukaryota; kingdom Fungi; phylum Basidiomycota; class Pucciniomycetes; order Pucciniales; family Melampsoraceae; genus Melampsora; species Melampsora americana. The sequence continues at coordinate 809,452 of JAIFHY010000003.1, read as the reverse complement.
ATCGTTTTGAAGGAGATATGTTGGATCAGGTAGTATGTGCAGAGCTTGAAGATGGTGTTTGCAAAATCATTTGTATCTATCATGATGAATCAACAATACACACAAACAAGCAACGTCAATATGGCTGGATGACTGATAAGGACTGTGCTCTCCAAACACAAAGTGTTGGGAAATTAATTCACATCTCTGACTTTATCTGCCTTTTGACAGGCTGACTTGTTCTACCAGCCAACACCAACTCTACACTGCCTTTCAACAATGCTGCCGTCACAATCTATCTAGGTGCTAGGGGAGAAGGGTGGTGGAACTGCAATCAACTCATCAACCAAATCGTAACTTGAGCCATTCCCATTTTTGAACACAATCACCCAAAGGCCCAAGCCTGTTTCATCTTTGATTGCTCAGCTGCACACAAGCCATTTGCCCTGGATTCCCTTCAGCTCTCAAAGATGAGTTTTAAGCCGGGTGGCTCAAATCCAAAGCTTCAAAATACCAGAATTCCTTCTGATGATCCTAACATTCCAGTTGAGTTTTGTGGAAAGGTTCAAGAAATGAACTTTCCATTTGATTATGTTGACCCAACTCCACCAAAAAAGAAAGGTGGGAAAGTATTTGAAAACAAAGATCTTGCTGGCAAGCCAAAAGGAATAAGGCAAGTCCTCATTGAGCATGGACTATGGGATCATTACAACAGTATAAGGGCTTTAAGGGATGAAAAGGATATGACTTTCAAGTGTACCAAGCGCAAGAAGACTAGCCAAGCAAAAGATCAAATTGCTTGAGCTGAACACCTCCTCAAACACGCCAAGGTTCCTCTTGAGGAAGATTGATCAAACCCTAGGGATGCTTTACCAGATGCTAATGTCCCAGGATGTTGTGCTTACAAGGTCTTGTCATTGCAATCAGACTTTGCTGATGAGAAGCCCTTGCTTCAGAGGGTTATTGAGGATGCGGGTCACATCTGTAAATTCCTGCCTAAGTTTCACTGTGAACTCAATCCCATTGAGCTTCTTTGGTGCGACATCAAGACAGGTCAGTTTTCTCAATTTGTGCTTTTGTTTTTTTAATTTTTGTTAATGATATTGGCTGATGAGGACTAAATTTAGGCTACCAAGACCATAGCTTTGAATGCAAAAGTGAAAGGATCAGGAAAACCTGTCCTCTTCATCATATCCAACACTTTTTTCACCATGCTGATGGAAAGATGTATGAGCTCCTCTACGTTATTCTTTTCTTATTTTTAACGTATTGGCTGATTATGGTTTCTTTGGTGTTAATAGGAATGCTATGGAAGCACAGCCTGGTCCTAATCTGAACATTAAGCGTGACATATCTCACCAAGAAGTTTTGTGCAACTCAGCAACTGACACAATCCTGAATCCACAATAATTTTAACCTTTTTTTTCCTTTTTGATCAAATCTTGATGTTTTTTGATTTGTTTTTTTTTTTGGCTGAACACTCAGCATACTCTCAACCAACAAACACATGCTTTTTTCCCTTATGTTTTCTCCAAAAATTACCCTTGTAACAAATCAATTTGTATTGCTGTAAAAACTAAGTAAAACAAGAGTTTATAATTTCTAATTTTAAATTGCAGATTTGGATTACCACGAGTTCCAGGATTCTAATGGTGCTCTTGGCACCCAGATTTGATGTATTTTGAGACTTGCCATCAACTTTTTAGAAAGATACCCGTTGTTATAACATTTTACGCCTCTTGGGACTAGTGACTATACCTGAGGGGATCCCAGGGACATACAGGGATAGGGTTCCCAACGTGAATCAATTTTTTTTGCCTATCAGACCACTCCCCTGGACCACCTTTTTCCCGGCGGTCCAGTCGTCCATACAGGCGAGCCCAAGTCCCGAGCCCGCCGGGAAAGACTGCGGGAATTCCCGATTTGCCGGGGGTCGGGGCTTGATCTGATTGTCAACTCCTGACTCAATTTCTGTGTTGGTATTGCTGGTGAGAGGTGGTAAGTTGGATTCATTTGGTTCAATATAGAGATCAAGTAAGGCTGGATCCATCTTCTCAAATTCTCCTCATTTGCAGGAGTGTCTTCAAATTGCTTTTGGGCTCCATGTGACTATGGGATTGGGAAGGTAGCCTGGTTTTGGAGCCCGGCTCTATTTTGTCAAATTTGTAATAGCCTGAAGCTCAAAATTTGAAGCCGGCTACCAAAATTTTTGGCAATGTGGACCGCCATTGCAGCAAAAAAATGGGGCTCGGTCACCAAATTAGGCAATAGCCCTGATTTGAAGCCCACCACTGCGGATGCCCTTGATACCAAGAAATGCTTTTCAAGATTCATGAGATCACGTTCTTTGAACGCTAAACCCACATTCTGCCTTTCTCATTGATCACTGCAAAAACTTCACTAAGAATTAATGTATCTGCGTGTGCATCAAGCTGTGCAGACGTTCCAGAATTTTCGGCGGCACCACGTATGTGTATATGTATGTATGTATGCAGTCTATCAATTCTCCGGGCATCCGATCAGATTTCGGGTGTTTAAGATACACTCAATTGTTTGATTTGCTGTGCGTGAAGTTGAGAGATGAGATCCGAGGTGATGAGAAAAACATCACACCAGCAACATATTTACCTCGGATTTTTCAGTCCGAGGGTCTGCATTCGAAGATGCCACGGATTTTTCAACCCGAGTCATCAATTTATCATATGTCGGTAGTGTCGGCTGTGGTGCGTGCTTTGGGTCCATGAGGGAAGACAGAAAGCCATCTGAGGTGAGTCTGACGAGAGTGTTGGGAATGACAGAATGACTGCTATGCGCATAGAATCTGATCTGGTTAAGCTTATGATCACTTGATTCTTGAGGATCAATCTTGAGGACACAGAGAGGTCTTTAGACAATCAAATCTCCTTCCTTCCGAACAAATCATCTTTGAATGAAGCCTTTTCAAAAACCTCATCAAGCTCCCATCTAATTCCTCATTCTACCATGCCTTGTTATGTATCATCCCCATCTTGTTTTACAGCCCAGCTTTTTGATATTTTGATGTCAACTTTGAAAGTCTTTTTGAATGAAATCTTGATGAATTTTGAAGATTTCTATATCCAATCTTGATATGATGATGTTCTTTTTTTTTCTTTCTAAATTAGGATTCATCGGCATTACACAGGACAGATCGATCTTTACAAATTGCACTTGAACTTTGAACATTCTTGAATTCACATTTGAGCAAAATGGGTGATGATGAAAAGCTGTGGAAGGAGATTGGATGAGGATGATCAGAAGAAGTACTTAAGAAAAGTCAAACTCCACCAAGATTGAGTTAGTGCTATGATATGAGATGAGGTTCTTGTTGAGTCCAAAATCAATCAGCCTGAACTCAACTTAACCACATTCCAATCCATTCACCAGCATCCACCTCAAAGCCATTCTTCAATTCAATTTCAATCATTCCAAACAAATACGCAATCACTCAATACATATTAGATGGTAGAAAGCTTTCTATTCTGATTTGTAAAACCAGAAAGTAGATTTGAGAGTTCATCACCAACTTATTCGACTTGGTGATTGGGTTTTTCATTCTAAGCTTAGAATCGAACAAGAGAAGAAATGAATTGAGAGGGTTGAAGAGGCTGATAGTCACTTCGATCTCAAACTGACTCTTTACTTTTGATATAATCCATCTTCAAGATGACTCATCCATCAAACAAAACTCATTATCAAACTCATTCAACTTTACATTCACCACCTCAAACTCATCATCAACTCAAATCCACTTCTTACCTACATCATCATCATCCAACCAACACTTTAAACTCATTTCAAAATCCAATTCAAATCATCAGTTTAGATTTAGCTCTTGAATCTAAATTGATCGATTCAATTGGTCAAGAAATCAAATTTAATCAAATCTTAGATCCTAACTTTAGAACGATTGTGATCTTCTTAAGACATTTTAGGTACGAAAAAAGCTTTACCAAGATTTAATTCATCAATCTACATACATATTAGAAAAGAATAATATTGATTGATTTTAGATGATTCGAATTGGTTTTAAATAGATGTCCATTTTGTCAAAAATATATTAAAGAATTATCTAAAATCTCACTTCATAATCAAAACTTGATGATCTTTAGATATAAGATTAGAATCATCTTGATCGGTCAAGGTGATTATAAGATGATAAATCCTTATAAAGGTATACAAGTTTTGTTTTTTCGGGTTTTCTCAATCTTTCAAAATTGGTTTATCAAATCAAAAAAGTGTCAAAAAAAAATTCAATTCAATTCAATCTCTCTTTGATGAACTGATTTGATTTCTTTCTTTCTTTTAGCATTATATCATTGTCCTTTTCCAATTTATTCAGATCCAAATCCACATCATCCACTTTATAAATCTTTAGGATTGAAATCTGATTCATTCTTTTCCAAGCTTCCAAGTTTATCTAATGTTTCTTATTTGAATGATTTATCTATCTTTGAACTTTTTATCATGACTATCAAGGTATGTGAATCCTTCATGATCAAATCCTTTCAAAGATTTCTAATCATCCATTGGTTTTCTTTTTTTTTGGATAAACACAACAGAATGCAACCAAAATGCCATTACGGTATGGTGGTGATTTAAATCAATTAGGTATCTTCTTCATTCTCAATCTAAAAAAAAGTCAATTCTCACCTCTCTTCTAGCTAAGTTGGTTTTGATTTATTCTTGTTTTGATTTAACCATTTGAATTTGAATGTTTAGGTGGTGAATTTGTTTTTGAACCGATCAAAGTGAACACAATCAAACGAAAACCAATTAAATTCAAAACCCAAGATCGATCAAATCACCAAATTGAAATTGAAAAAGAAGACACCGATGAAACTCGATTCATGAAACCTAAAGCGATCCCAAGTTTTCTTAAATCGAAATTGATTTTAGATTTTTCAAATCAACTCTCTACTTCTGATTCATTTGATTCGAATTCACATTCACCTTCACCTTCTACTTCTAAATTCTCAACTTCTTCTTCTTCTTCTACTTCTTATTCGATTTGGTCTGGGATTCCTTCTAATGAGAAAAAGATTAAGTTTCAATGTAGGTTTGTTCATCGAATGAGGTGAGTCTTTCTCATCTTCCTTGGGTTTTTTAAAAGTTGAATTGAATTTCATGGATCAAGTTTTTGATGAAGTTTTTTGATATTTGATTTGGATTGGGTTGGGTGTTTTTTTTTCTTTAGACATATGAGAGATCATACTCCTTTAGAAGAAGTCTTAATGGCGGCTGGAATTAAAATTGATTAAAAAAAACAGATTTCATTAGAGATGAATTTTTTTTTGCTTTTTTTGATTTATTTCATACGTTTTCAATTTTTTATTTTTTTTTTAGATTCTCATTGGTTTTTATAATTTGATCTTTATTTTATATCTCAATAAATCATTCATCATCTTTTTATTATATCTTGTAAGGTAAATTTTATAAGGGTTTTTTCTTTTTCTTTTAAGATTAGGAATTAAGGTTGTAAAAATTAAGATGGAAAGTCAAAAAGGAACGATTTAAATTTGATTATATAGACATTGTTCATTTTCATGTTTTTTTCCCTTCAAGGTTTTTTGGATTTTTTTGGATTTTTTCTTTATTAAAATTTAACATTGTATGTATATAGGATTTAAATGAAGGAATTGATGTGATGATTTTTGATCCAATCGAAATCAAAGAAAACCCATTTAAGATTAGTTTCTATCAAGTAAATATTAGTGTCTAAGAAGTAGTTCGTTGAGGTGAAGATTTAGTTTTCTAATCATTCTCTTTTCCGATCTTTGAGTCTACTCCTTGGTCAGAAAAATTAAGAAGATTCGATCTTTGAGTATTCTTTCAATCTTCTTTCTTGGATGGATAAGAGTGAGCTCAGTTCCCTGATCTCTATATCAGTGTTGGAGGAAATCGGTATCACACAGCCTTTTAGTGAAAAATGACATAGGCTTCAAGCCGTATCAGCGACCTGATCATGAACAGATGGGCGCGAAGGGTTTATTCAAGCCTACGCTACAGGTCATGTTAGTCTTTGAATTTTCTCCATTCAATTTGACACTGGTTCTTTTTGACTAAGATGAGCTCATGAAGGGAAACCTAAACCCAAGGAAACCGATAATTGTACGAAGAAGACCTAGTTGGCTTTTGCGGTTTTCAGTGAAATCGAACGTTAGATAACATCTGATAGTTTTGTATCCATGAGGCTTGGATTGAGGACTACCTTTGACTCTGAGTTCAATTTTAAATTTCATCTGATAAAGTGAGTTGGCGGATCAGCTTACGAGAAGTCCAAAAATACCACTTCAAACTCAAAACAAAAGGGAATGTTGGGTTCCTTCCTTGGGAAAGTCGTTCTGAACACAGGCTTTCTTCATGAGACGGTCTTACAATGGTTTGAAACGAACATTTAAAATTTAACAACACTCCTTTAGATCTTCAACTTCTCATCTTATCTTTTGATCTTTTGTAACTCAAGTGATTCGATCATGATGAAAGACTTCATGATTGTCTTTTCGCAACGCCATTTCTTTTTTCTTCTTCTTTAAATTGATGAAGTATTAAGCTTCAAGTTCATAGAGATCGAGGATGATTATTTTCACGTTTTAAGATTCATAAAATTTAATCAGACTTTTGATACGATCCCCTTCGTCGGTTCTGATTAGAATTCATAGAAACCAAGGATGAGGTTTATGGAATTGAAAAAAGGTTTTTCAAGATTGATTTTTTCTTCCAAGTTCATTGAGCAGGATGATACATCTCCATGTCATCACCGAGGTTCTCCTTTTTTTTTGGTTTGATTCAAAATTCAATCAAAAAAAGGTTGTCATGACTTTGATCTTGGTCTGGAAAAATGAAAGATTTCAAGTTTTTATATAAGAAAAATTACAAACAAAAGCGAGATCATTCTTGAACTCTTTCTTTTTTTTCTTCAACTTCACTTTACATTCCGTTCATAGTTTGCTTTTCATACACAAGAAAGAAATTCAAAAAAAGTTTGATCTTAGATAATCTGTTTAAATTTTGTTTAACACACTAGAGAATTCTCAATACCTAAACACACCCACACCCACACAAGCACATCAGTTTTACATTTGAGCTTACGATTTAAAGACTTTGATAGTCGAGATCTAAAAATAAATTTTCAAGAGAACTGAATAAAAGAAAAAAGGTATGTAAATTTAAATCATCCTTAATGAATTTTCATCAAACGATTTCTTTATTAAAAACAAAGCAAATTTAAGATAATTGATGTTAACCTGAACTTTTGTTTGATACGATGATAGATGAATCTTCAAATTAAGATGAGTATGATGATGATGATGAGCTTTGTCTTCATGGTTTCTTTACCTTTTATGAATTGTAAACCTCATCCTAACATAGCTGGTTTAGATTTTAAATATTCATTAGAACGTCATCTCAGATCAAGATGATTTGAATTTCTTTTTTCTAATTCTTTGATTTGAAGTGGTCTTGAAAATGAAAAAAAGAAGAAAATCTAAGAATCGATCTTCTCTTACTTTTTAACACTTTTTTTCTTTGTTTATACAAATTGTAAGCAAAGTTTTTTTGTATTTGTCTTTTTTTCAGGAAGAATGCTCTTCTTGATCAATCAGATGTAGAAAATGTAATACAAAATGTCACTAGAGTATACATTCAGTTTCACCAGACTGTTACATGAGACAGTATAAGGATAGATACCCAATTATGCTTCAACTGAAACTGAAATTAAAAAAAAAACATTAAGATTGAGAACCGATTTGAGCAATCAGAGTTGTTCATCATCATCATCAGGAACTTAAATCAAGATCAAATGTTATCAGAAAATCAATCAAAATCAAATCAATCAACTCATCCAAAAGATAAAGGTAAAGGTAAATCAAAAGCAAAAGAAAGAGATCAAGAATATCAAGTAGAATCCAATAGATTAAAAACTTATTTAAATGAAAGTGAAAGATTAGTTAAAAGAGATTTATCAGCTTGGAAGGTAAACCATTTCATTCAGATCTCCATCCTTATAACTTCTTCATCATCAACATCTAATTTACTAATCCTTAGGAATCTCCTTCTTTGAATCCTTTTTTCCTTCTTCTTCTCCTCTCACTTAGACTCAAACTCAAAATGATACTAAATTATCATCACATCTTTCAGCCATTTCAGCTAGACATCTCAACACAGCAAGCAAATCAGCCGAACATGATGATTTACTCTTATCAAATCAAACTTCAGGATCATTAATTCAAGTTGAAAACGCATTAGAGAAAACATGGAAAGTGACTCAATCCGATATTAAATCATCTGTTGGGATCTCAATCTCCAACAAATCTTTTGGTTTAGCTTTAGAAGGTGGTCCATTCAAATTTGATTATACTCGGAACGGTCGTTTCTTATCTTTAGCTGGTCATCAATTCGGTCATCTTTCTACACTTGATTGGAAATCTTCAAAACTGATGACCGACTTCAATGTTCATGAAACCACAAGATCGATTCGATGGTTACATAATCAATCCTTCTTTGCTGTCGCTCAAAGACGTTATGTGTTTATTTATGATGGACATCAAGGAACTGAATTACATCAATTGAGAGGTCATCTAGAAGTGACTCAGATGGAATTCTTACCTTATCATTTCTTATTATCTACGATTGGATTACCAGGTTGGCTTAAGTATCATGATACTTCTACTGGTCAAATGGTCTCTCAACATCGAACCAAATTAGGTGCTTGTCATACGATGAGCCAAAACCCATTTAATTCGATCATTCATTTAGGTCATCAGAATGGAACGATCTCACTTTGGAGTCCTTCGATCAGTCAAGCTCAAGTGAAGATCTTGGGACATCGTGGACCGGTGACGAGTGTTTCGATTGATCCTTCTAGTTCAGGTAGATTGATGGCTACTACTGGATTAGATTCTACTTTAAAGATTTGGGATCTAAGGACCTATAAGACGTTGAATGAATGGACATTAAAGAAACCAGCCAAAACGTCAGATTGGTCACAAAAATCTTTATTAGCTGTCGGATGGGGTTCACATGTTTCGATTTATTCAGGTCTTGGAAAGAATGAAGCACAAAGAGGAACGTATATGTCAGAACGATTTCCATCTCAAGCGGTAGAACAAGTTCAATTCTGTCCGTTTGAAGATGTTTTAGGAGTGGGACATACCTCTGGATTTTCAAGTTTGATCATCCCAGGTTCGGGTGAAGCTAATTTCGATAGTTTAGAAGCCGATCCGTTTGAAAATAAATCACGTAGGAGAGAAAGAGAAGTGAGAGGATTGATGGACAAGATTCCATTTGATCTGATCACTCTGAATCCTGAGATGGTAGGTAGTATTGCTGATCCGATCTTAAAAGAATCAGAAGAATTAAAAAGATTAAAAGGAAATCATAAACCTACTGCTTGGAGAACGTTAACGAGAGCTGAGAAATTAGCAGCACAAGGCAAATCAGGTGAAGAAGAAAGGTTAGATGATGATGATGATGATGAACAGGAAGGAGTGAAGGATCAAGCTATCAAACCGTCGGGAGAGGTTAAAGAGAAAGAAAAGAAAAAGATGAGAGGGAAGAATTCGAGTTTGAAACGAGTGTTGAGAAAGAAACATAAGAATGTGATCACACCTGAAGTGGTGAGTGATTTGAGTTTGAAGTGGAAGTGGAAGGTTTGAGAGAAGAGAAATTGACCAAGTTTCTTGACGATCTCTCTTTTTGTATGAATGTGGTTTTGAATTCAATCGATTTTTGTTTTACATCATTCTAGGAGGCACTTCGAGCGAAGATAGCCTTACGTAAACAGAAGATGACTAGTTTGAAAACTAAAGAGATTTCTTCTGGAACAGCAAGTGGATCAATTGATGCTTTGAGTCGATTTTCAAATAAGAGATGAAAATTTGTGCGTATTTTGTTTGATCAGGATCTCGTTTTCCGATTGTCTGATTCTTTCCTCGTTTTTTTTTGTCTAGTGATCAGTCAGAAGTTCACGTTGAGTTAGTCATCAGGATAGCAAAGGAAAAGAAACCCTCTAGAAGTGGGATTTCTATCACTTGATTGATTCTGTTCATCTTTCAAACTTGTTAGATTGTGGAACCTTATCAAATATCTAGCATTTCATCTTTGTCAAACTGAATCATTGCCTTTCAGTCGTCAAGAAACATCAATGCTAGGTTTCCTTCGAGTCCCACTTCATAAGCATGAAGATGACTTTGGCACACTCCTCACTCTTCATGAAGTTGAAGACTATTGCTAATGAATAATACACATATCATAAGGTTTTCAGATTAATGATATACTAAGGGTTCAAGATAACTCTCCAAAAAAAAATAGCTATGATGTGATAAATAAAGAAAAAGAAAGATCATCCAAAAAATCCAAAGGGACAAAAAGAGAGAGAGTACAAAGAGGATCCTGTGACTAGCAATCCGAAAGGATATCTGAGGGACATGTTAAGTGTGCTGAGATCTTAAGATTCTCTTTCAGAAAGATATTATAAAGATATAATGATGAGGCATAAGATGAATAAATAGAAAGAGAGGATCAGAGGTCAACGAGGATTGGACCTGAGTCCTTCAAGGTGAATCCTGATTCAAGAAGTGCACGAAGATCTTGAGGATCGTCTGTGAGCTGAGGATGATCAAGAAATCAAGACGCTGAAAGATCTAGAGCTGAAAAGGTGAGTAAGAGAGAAGACACGTACACATTCACCTCTTTCGAGTGCGGAGGGATCCTGAAGAGGTAAGGTGGTATGAAAATTAGGCCAAAGCTTGCCCACGAATTCAGGTGGTTGTGAATGAGAGGGCTGAGACTCTGAGGGTTCATGAGAGGGAGTATGTTCCAAGGCCGTTTGAAATGAAGTCATCGTATCACATTGGTAATCACTTGTATCTGTAGGATCTCGAAGGTGTTGTGAAGGAGGTGGAAGGTCTTGAGAGGATGAAAGATCAAAAGATTGATCAGGAGTTGAATCAGATTGAGCGGGAGGTGTGGTATCGGAAGGTGGAGTTTCAGATCGATTGACTTGTTTGACCATCGTCTTGAGACTATGATAACTTCGTTTTTGATCTATTCTTGATCTTTGATTGGATTCGATTGAAAAGGGTGATTGATCATAACCTAATCTAAGTCGACGAATCTCAGGAGAGATTGGAGGACAACTCGGAGGATCATAAGCTCGCCAAGTGGTAGTAGATCCATCAGGAGTATGAGATCTATCTTCCTTTTGAGAATCTACACTGAGATGTGAGAATGGAGCTTGTGAATAAACATGAACCAAACAGCTAAAAGAAGTAAAAGAATCAGTTGATGAGTCAACTTTATCCTTGAAAGGTTGAAATTGGGAAAAAATAGTGAGAATACGAACCGAACCGTTTCATCTACAATCTTATTAGCAGCTGCTTCATCTTCAATTTGTTGAGCGGTATCTTGAATAAGCTGAGGTGGAGGACGAGGAGGACTGAGGTTTGAATGAGGTTATAGTTTAAGGTTTAAAGATAAGATGAATGTGATTTTAAAGAATCTCAAACGTACGGAGGATTGATGATCAATGGAGTTCTTTCATCTGGTTCCTGTTGGAAAGATATAAATTAGTGAAGGATGAAGTTAAATGAGAAGGATGGAAAGGAATTTGATACATTATCCTCATGAATCGGTGGTGAGTGATTAAGTTTGAACCAAAGTGGACAGGTTGAAGAGAACCACTGTCCCATCAAGAAGATGAGATATTGATGATGTGAGTCTGAAGTTGAAGTTAAAGTTGAGGAGAGTGTGCTGAGCCAGTGTTGAGAAAGTGATGAGGAAATTCAAAAATAGGAAATCAACCAGATGATGATAGATTGATTGTATGCGGATTAAACTCCCACATGGTTTTGATTGTACCTGTACACCCCCCTTAAGAGTCAATTAAGTCTGAGGGGTGAGTAGAGCTCACTGGATTTCCTTCATTTCCTTACCTCAAACGTCTCATTTGATTCATTTACATTCTATCTATCTTGATGAACATTATCTGAGCATTCATCATCCCAATCTTTCAAAACAGAAAAAGGTTCATCTGATCGGACTACATCGAGAATCAAGTGGTTCTGATCAAGTAGGTAATCAATCTCAACTTCATATAGAACTAGTGACTTAAAAAAGTTGACTTATTTGATTTCCTGATCTCACAGTAAGTTCATCATTAAATTAAAACAAAATGGATTCAAAGCAATACGATTTATTTGGAGGAGCGATCAAAGTGGAATTGCCTAATTCTTTATTGGATGTTAGGTAAGTGTTTGACCTTGAAGTTATTTCTTCAAACCTCTCTGGATTTAATTTAAACTCTTTTTTGATTTCCGTTTTTCTTTTCTGCTTCTGATTTTCTTTCTTTCTTTAAAAGTCAAATACGACAAGTACCTGATTCTCAAGAAGTTTTCATCTTTAATTCAACTCAATCAAGTTCATTTCTTTCTAATCTTTCCATCATCATTGAAGTCCTTCAAAAAGTTTCAACTTCTAATCCGATCGAATCAATTCGGTATGACTGAATTTTTTCTTTCTCAAACGTTTGATTTTTTCTTTCGTTCAAGAAACTTATTCTGTTTTGATTTTCTTTAATCTTTTTACATCATTCATTATTCTATAGCTTTCATTTTGATTCACTAGCCAACGATAACTCAGCTCAATCATCAAAAGTTCTCAATACCTTTCCTTCTGTTCTCAGTTCTCCTCTAACCGAAGAAAAAATAACTCGAGATTCTACACAAAGTACCCCTCAACCTATCTTACTAGAAGGCATTCAATCCGTCTCAAAATTCAATCGACCTGACTCAGAAGCAGATCAAGTTCATATATGGATGGCTCTTTGGACCTTAGATGGGATCGGTAATCAAGGATTAGGTACTGATCTGGTCTTAACTATCAACCTTCCCAATGCTTCTGAACCTCAAGCTATCGATCAGACTACCCAATTATTTCAACTTGCAGCCAAAAGTCTACAAATCATTGATTGGAACTTGTTTGCTTGAAGTTTATATACATATACCTCAACAACACACACAGCTCAATTCCAACACTTCTTTCATCGTGTCATCACCATATCATTTATAATCATGATGTATCATTACAGCTTTGCTTTGGATAAAATGTATAATGCTTTTTGTTTTTAGTTTGCTACTCAGGAATTGAAAATTGATCCTCTTGAATCATAGATGGTTCATCACGATCTCCAAGTAATTCTTCAGGTACGATGAACCCCAAACAAAATGCAGTCTTGTCGGTCACAAGCAAGCCTTCACCATCTTTTATCCATGTTGCCTGGACTGGCGCAAATGGAACCTCTGTGAGCGGTAGGAAACAAGGATACGTAAGGTTCAGAATACAGGATGACGATATCCTCAACAGTTACGCGGGGCTTACTGGCAGGTATACCGATGCCGTCGATCCATTCAGACAACTGAGATGGTTGTGTAGTACTTGTCATTGCAGGACCTGGCCTAGTCGGATACCATAAATAGAGCGCTGAGCTGGCAGTGACGATAACCAGAACGTTCCGGGCGGGATTCCATTCGTAAGACTTGACAGGCAGTTCGAACTGGATCACACTCGCCACTCGTGGTTTCAAAGGTACTGAGGTGCCATTCAACGATGAAGCAGATGAGATAGATACTGCTCCCATGTTGCCAGATCTGAACGAGAATATGAAGATATTCAATGGCATAGCATCTACAAGCGAAGTGGAATAATTAACTTTGTTGGACCAGTCACAAGGGCCAGGTAAGTAAAAGGAAAAGATGATACCATTACGACATGCAAGGAGCTCTCCGTCTGAGCTCCACTGCATCTCTCGCACACCAATGCTTGGGTTGGGTTTACTGAAATCCGGAGTGAGGGCAGCGGCTAGGTTTGAGGAAGCCGCCGGATCAACTATTCACAGCGGCATCAGCCTGGCTTCCTATGACTTTGGAAAACAAGGCCAGCTCACATGGTATGATGCCATGTGCACGAGTACGCTCAATCCAGCCCGTGGGTTCCGTCAAAAGTTGCTGCAGATCGGACAAAAATTCATGTAAGCACAATGCACGCATCGAATGATAATCTCAAGTCAAGATATATGGATTACACACTCTGGTCGGTTTGGAATTCAAGTCGATCTCACAAATCGGTGTCCACGTAATATCATTCAAGATTCGTACCTTCGAGTTGAATTGTTTAGTCACCTCTGAAATAATGTCTCATTCATAAGAAAGATATCTACCTTGCCATCCCAACCACCTATAGCAAGGTATTCACCTCCGGGGCGCCATTTTACATGTCGGATTCCCAACCCAACATATCCATCAACAACTGAAGTTTCATCTGAGGAGTCGGTCTTCTCTTTCCGCCCATTTCTTTCTTTTGATGTCATGTGAGTACCACGTGAGACGTGTGAATCTGATTGACCATTACTGGCAGATTGAGCGGCAGAACCGTTTAAATCAACGTAGCACATCGGAGGTGAATATGCACCTAGTCTGACACCCGTTGGCGTTACTATTTCAACCCTAAAATTGAACAGTGCAGATTCAATCAAAGCAAGATATCGATCACAAGGACTCCAGCAAATCTGAGTCACGTCTATGAGATCTGTAGGTACGTCGAATAGGCTGACACAGGTCCAAGCCAAAGTATCGCAAATGGCCACATGATCACGAGTTTTTCCAGGTTGACGACATATGAGAGCAAAGTAACGAGAGGTGTTTGAAAAGGTGGAGCCTAGAAGTGGACCATGCTTGGGATGATGTAGTTGTAGAGGTTGAGGTTGAGGAGAAGTTAAGGGCCAGATAGTGATACGCAACTGAATGTGCAATGAATAGGATAAGTATCAGAAGATCAGACAATTTCGAATCAAATCAAGGTATACGTACTCCCCAGTCGCTCCAGACCATTATACAATCGCTACCCGGACCCCATTTAAGAGCTCTTTCACCACTAGCAACCCCCTCTGCACCTACTTCTATACATGCAGTTAGTTCATTAGAATTCATGGAATGTACAAATATGATCGATGTTTCCGGATGTCGGGAGAGGGCAAAAACGTGTTCCGAGTTAGGTGAAAAAGAAACACAAGTGAGACGCGTCGTTTTGCGTTCGTCTGTGACGACATTCATAGTCGAGGCTCTGAAGGATGTGATTCCAGTACGTGGTTTGGTAGTGAGAGGATTTGAGGAAGATCGAATAGATGGATGTCCAGAATGTTTAGAAGTTTGAGATCCGATGGTGGGTTTTTTAGGTTGATTGTCTTTTTGAGTAGATTCGAATGAATGTTGACATCGCCAACTCCTAATGACTTCCATTGAAGTAGTAGATCGAACGACGAGACGATCACCTACTGAGGTGAGAATGTATTTTCCATTAGGTGATACTGTAGATGATGAAGAAGAACTATGTGGGTAAAGTGGTGTGAAGTCCATTTGGTTTGATAAACTGTGATGAAGCAATCAAAAGTTTGATGGAAGAAGAGGTGTTGAGGCTCTTGCATGGTATCTCAGTCGATGCTCACTCTGCACACCACTGCAGTCTCCCGCACCATCCGCTGTCCGGGCGGGCCAGCCCCGGCCTCTGACCTCGAAGCTCAGTTCGTGTTCAACTCACAAGGACTTTACGGGCATCTCAAAGCCAACTCTTTCTATCATCAGCCTCCAAAACATCTCATATGCTTTGGCCTTCTCATTCTTTCTGTCACCTCATTGTGACTATGCAAGCCATATTGGAGACAACATTTAGTTCTGAAGAACACATGGATGTATGACAGCACTTCTAGGAAACATAGGTAGCTCAAGCTCTACATCACTTTCAATTCTCAGAAGAATGAACAACTCTGGCCTTTGAACCAAAATATTTTTCACAAAAGAAGTTTTTTTTCAGGTGCAAGGAGCTCTCATGAGTCAAGTTGTTGACTGGCAGTACTTCTTGCACCAATCTTGCTTGATTGATTTTTTCACAATCCCCCAAGATTGACCATTTCTTGCCAATCATTCCACACTTCTCATCTCAAAGACAAGTGATTCAAACACTCAAGCAACTTGCCAATCAAGACAACTCTTTCAGCTCTTGTAGTCTTTTTCTCAAGACCCGGCAAAATGTTTTCAGCACCTCACATTCCAACCTTCTCCCAACTACTACAGCTCCCTGAAATCCAAGTGTTAATCAATCTCAAGCCTCATGTGTGTGTGGCTCTGTGGATGATCTTTCAACAACAACCCAAGTGTTTGCTCAAATCATCAACAAGCCAAACTGAACTACACCCACTGGCTCCATTTGAAAACCCGTCCTTATGGCACTTGCAGTCAACATGATCAAGCGCAAACAATACTTTGAACCAAGGTGTTGAAAACCTCAAGCATGTCTAATGATTTTCAATCAAGTCTGGATATCACATGATGCGACCTTTTCAAGCCTGGTATGTTTGCTTAAGTGGATACAATGTTGTCTAAAGGGTGACTGTTGATGTCACTTGCATGTAACACTAGGCACAAATGAATTATTCTAGCTTCTTAACATTACTAAATAAACTTGCAACCTGCAACTTATTTGACCAACAATATAACTGTCCACAGGCCCCAATCAAACTTTGACCAATTGTGACTCTGGAAAATCTTGGAGTTTTGGGATATGGGGGTGGACTTGGTGTTCTTGCTCATCTGTTTGGCATTTCAAGTGAGCTTCTACACATAATGACATGTTTGGAAGTATTCAATTACTGATTTTCAGTTCCTTGATGATTTCAGAAGGGAGCATTGAGAATTACACATGTAGATCTGTAGTTGAGATCATTTGATTGGAAAACAAATATTTGTCTTGGCCAACACCCGTGGAGCAAGTGAATACTTGAAAAGCTGTTGGCCAAAACAGTCCTTTCAAAGGCTGTGTTGGTTTTGTGGATGGTACTTTGATACCGCTTGCTTTTGGTCCTCCAAAGTGCAAAGAGGACTATTGGACTTGGAAATACTTCTATGGAGTCAACTCAGTGTTTGTATGCAATACAGATCATAGGATCACATTTGCTCACCATGGATGGTGTGGCAGTGTTCATGACCAGCAAGTCATGCTTACTTTGTCAGTAAGTGGTTTCTTTTCAATCTTGTGTGTGGTTTCCATTTCATCCACTTACAAAAACATGACAAGAGTATCTTCTTGCTGAGTCAGGGTACAGCTGCAACTCTTTCATCATTCCAGCTTTCAAAAGAGTGGGATGTGTCCCTCTGACACCCAAGAAGATGAAATTTGACAAGATTTTGAGTGAACTATGTGTGGCCATTGAACATTGCAATGGAATGCTGAAATCTCAATGGCATTCTCTCATGAACTTACAATTACTCTTAAAGGACAACAAGAGTGTAACATGTTTGAATGCTTGGATATCAGCCTGTTGTATTTTGCACAACTTCTGATTGGATCAAAATGAACAATGCACGTTCCGGTATACCGTAAAAACTCCAGTTGAACCTGAGTACAATGACATTTTGGATGAAACTATAGAGGATAATCACAAGGACACACAAATGCATGTATTTTGTAATTTTTGTATTACATTGTAAAAGATTTCAGTTGTTCTCATTTACATTTGTTTGCAATGATATTGTGTCATCTAAATGATTTTCTCCGGTCACTCTTAACTAAATTACCCAAATGAGATTTATAGTAAAAATTCAAATTTGATATCTTTATTGAGTTGAGACAAATTTCCAAAATCAAAAGGGTTAAGACAGACACTAATCAAAATAAAAGAAAACTTTTCTCAAGTTAAATTTTGAGAGTTTGAAAGAGTAAAGAGAGACCCAAATCAAATTTAAAGAAAACATTTTGGAGATATTTTTATTGACTCAAGACAATAATTGATAATTTTAATGAGTTAAGACAAAGTTTGATATTTTTAATGAGTTGAGAGGTCAAGACAAGATTTGATATTTTAAATGTGTTAAGACAGAGCCAAATCCAAATAAAAGAAAACATTTTCTAAATTGATATCTAAATAGAAGAAACCATTATTTACCTTTGATTTTCTCTCTCAAGATCCCCTATCAGAGCAATTGTACTGGTCAGGGTTGCCCAAAATGGATTTGAAAAGGTAAAGAAAGACATATTTGAGCTTGACTTACTTCAAAGTTGTTCTTGCAGCTCCTCAATTGACATACCCATTGCTTTGAACTTTGCTGACATAGATAACTTGTGTTCACTTCTTGCCATGATGAGATCTTCAGAACTGCCAGCCAGGTGAGATTAAGCAAGATCTAGTTGCACTTGATCTTGCCTGAGTTTAAGTTGAGCATGTTGGGGTGTTTGGCTTCATCTGCAAGATTCTCTCCACCTGAAAGGTGGCAAGAGATTGTGGCAGCCAGTTTGGCTTGAGTTTGGAGCTCTTCCTTTCAAGCTTCTTGCTCAGCCTTCATGTACTTTTCCTCAAAATTCCATTGATCCTTCTTGAGCCTGATCTTCTCTGCTTGTTCATCTTGTGTAGGTAGTTGATTTAGTAAAAGATTGTGTACATCCAATTCTGAGCTTGTGGTCAACCTTAATACTAGATTGTTTTTGTTTTGAGGT
Source organism: Melampsora americana (assembly GCA_022264835.1). NCBI lineage: Eukaryota > Fungi > Basidiomycota > Pucciniomycetes > Pucciniales > Melampsoraceae > Melampsora > Melampsora americana. The sequence continues at coordinate 790,915 of JAIFHY010000003.1, read as the reverse complement.
GATTTCGAATTCTCCAATGGTTGCCCCGGCGTGTGGTGGTTGCTGACAATCTTGCTTGAGTTTTCAGGACTTGGTGAAGCTCTTCAGGCTTGGGAAGTTGAATCAATATCAGGACCGCTTGACAGGTTGGTGAAGTCTAAATGTTGAGTCACCTCTAGATTGTTGTCAAAAGCACTTGATGATGCATTGCTGATTGGAGAGTGGCTGTACATGTGCTTCATAGAAAGAACACATTCTTCATCTAAAACATCCCCACTTTCACATACAGACTGGGGTACGGCATTTGTCTGTTTTGACATAAAAGGTAGGTGATTGTAGTAGTATAGACATTGTTGGAACAAAAGCTCTGTATAGAGTGAAGATTATACATCAGTATGCAAGCATTCAAAGTACAGCCATCATAAATGTACTCATGGGCAAACTTTGATGTAGTTGAAAGCTCCAGTAACTTCCACTCATCACTATCAGATGAGTATCCCATCCTAAGTTTCTTTTTTTGTGCTTCTTGCCCAAGATCATACAAAATATCTTGCCCAGCTCCATTTCAAAAGTCTTGAGCAAGGGTGAAGGATGATTGAAGGGTACAGATCTAGATTGACTTGGAGGTGCATGTGTTAGGGAGAATTTGCAAAGAAGGGACGTTGTGCATTCACTGACCTGCATCTCTACACCTTTCCCATCTTGGCCTAGTAAATCTTGCTCCACCAAGTACTTGGCAATCTTTTCACCAAGATCTTTTTTCCTGTAAATTGTTTGGGTGTCCACATCCATCTGTCCCTTCAACCAATCATATTGTGTACCATTTGTAGTTGCTGTTCCTAACCTTTTGATTATCAGAGCAACCACACAATTCCCCTCAGAATTGACATCTGATTGCCACAAAGTGTTTTTTCCCATCATTTGAATCTTGTGACCCAGCTGTATGCTTCTTTGTTTTATCTGATTTTTTTGATTGTGTCTGAGATTGTCCTCCTACATATTTATGCTGCTTCTTTGGTGCACAAGCACTTGAATCTTTTTGAGCTGTAGAAATTGAAGGAAGTGTTGAAGGGTCCTTCATAGTTATCAATGGTAAGTTACTGATCTGAATCTGATAGCTGAGACTATCAGATTGGGATGAGTTCCAGCCAGTAGCTCACCAAAGGTGGGATGATTGCAAGCTGAAGAGCTTGGCCAGTGATCAGAGTTGAGCTTTGTAACCAGTTGGCTGGAGATAAGATATGTAGGGGGCAGGTGGCTGTATTTGATTTGGAAATGTGCAGCAATAGTACTTGAAGGTTTGGATCCAGATGTATGGGAGTTAAGTAAGATTGACTTTCAGGCAGGGGTGGTGAATCAGCCATTGCTGTACAGTAGACTGAGAAAACCAATACCCAAACAATTGGGTAAAAAACTATCGTTTTTCACCGAGTACCAACGCTGCACCAGGTACTGTACCAGTATAGTATCAAAGATACTAGTACAGTCCCTGCATTTAAGATACTCAGAAACTAGGTACTCAGTACAGTACTGCTGGGAAGATACTATACTGAGTACAGTACCTAACACTTAGGTACTGTAAAAATCAGCATAGAGTACAGTAATATTTGGCACATCTCGATACTGTACTGTACTGGTATCATGCTTTGATACTCAGGTACTATACTGTATCGTACCTAGAGCAGGTACTGTACTGTATTGTACCTTGAGCAGGTACTATACAGTATAGTACCTAATACTGTATAGTATCAAGCAGATACTACACAGTATTGTGCAGTACCTGGGTAGGTGCCTGGCACACAAGAGACAAGACAGACATTGTTAAAGCAAAAAAAACAAAGTTATTATGATTGAAACGGTAGTAATTTGGATTAGGGATTAGATTAAGGAAAACAAAGACAATCATAGAAAAAACATCAATCTTGTATCAAAATAATCAAGAAAATAAAATGAGTCACAACTTTCTGGCACGAGACGATGCATCATTAGCAATGCATTGTGTCATAATTTCACCTGCCTTGACAGATTTACCCTTCATTTGCACACCTTCCACGGACCACATACGACCACATACAAGTCTTTTGATTGGTTGTGGCTTGAGGGAGCTTCGATCTCTGGTGCAGATATCAGCGGCGCATGAGAAACACCGCTCAAAAGCGCAAGATGTGCCACTGATGGCCAAGTAATCACAAGCAAGGCAGCTCAAAATCGGAAATTTGCCTTTGTTCAACTACAGAAGACATGATTATCAGTCATCTTGTTGGTGAGATAGACACAAACTGGAAATACTATACCTTCCACCATTCCAAAGCCAGATGAGGATTCTCACCAACCTCTGGTGAAGGATCCTCGGCCATCTCCAGGTACAATCTCAGTTTGTTAGCTGTGTTGTGTTGATTCCTGGCTTTGTGCTTGCGGAATTCTTCATCATCTTCAGCAGCTTCTAAACTTGTTCCATTGACGACCCGGTGAGAACTTGATGTAATAGGCTCATAAGGTCCATCGATCTCCAATTCAGCCTTCTTGTCACTATAAGCTGATTTGATTAGGTTTTTAGCAACACTTGATTCTTCAGATGATTCTCCAAAAGCGAAGTCAAAGTAGTCAAGTCGCAAGCTTGGATGCAAGATAGTCGCTAGAATGAGACTATGGGAATTGAGAGCCTCCTTCAGGTAAGCCTTGACCCGAACCACCATGGCGTGATACATAGGGAATAATGACTCGGCACGTGATTGTGTTGCGTCGATGTTCTTCTGCAACGTCTTCCTGAGCTTGACGTACTCACGAATGACCAAGGAGCCGGTCGGTCCACTTTGCTCAAAGAACTTAGTCAAGTTCTCAAACTCCTAAAAATTACAAAGTTGAATCAAAGTGATAATTTGATAAGAAAGAACTGAAAGGAGGCGTACCTGTAGAATTTTAATCAAATATCTTACTTGTTGCCACTCATCTGGCGATATCATAACCTTGTTGAAGATGCCTTGAGTTTGGTAAATGCCAGGCGGTAATGGAGTTTCACCCACCCAGGTTGTTCCTGCTGTGCATGGTAACTCCATCTGATCTTCTTTCAAAATTTGATCGATGACCTGCAGGCATAAATTCAATTGGCATTCAGCTGTATGTTTGGAAAGATTATGGGTCAGAAATGAAATATGAAATAACTAACCTCTTGTGCATTATACAACCGTTTCCAACATTGAAGCCTGATGTTCCAGCGAATTCCTTATCCTGGTATTGGCCTGGGGAGTCTTTTGTGGAGCATAGCTAGGCAGATGGCATCAAAAAGTGAGCACATAACTGCTGAGCCACCAATCTTGCGGCCTACAACATCGAGCTGAAAATGACATGACTGAAAGTCAGTAGAAATAATTACCAATAAGAGTACAAGTATTTTAAACTTACCTTTGTCATGAGCAAAGCAACAGCGTTTGCTTCATTGCAATTGCTTGGTAAAGGCTCGAATGGAAGGTTGGTTCCTTTGTGAGGCCCATCAATCACATCATACCAACCGGGACTTTATTGCGCAGGGTGACAATCGGAGTCATCAAGCTCTTCAGCCTCTTCTTCCTCAGCATCGCCATCGCCTTCTTCTTCGGGGATAGATTGTAGAGTTGTTGTTGGAATTGGAAAATCGCCAAGCATGGTTGACTTGACAAGGGGCAGTGGTGGTGCTTGGATACCAAGGGCTTGAAGTCCACTGCTGACAATTAGAGCCAGCTTATGACACACACATTGTACTCGGTTGGTCTTGTGGTTCCACTTGAATACTTCACCGTGGTCTTCACAGTACTTTGTGAGCCGTACATTCATGGCTTCAGCAAGAGTGTTGTTATTGCTGCCTGAATCGTGGGTTTGAGCTATCATGTAGATCAAAGAAAAGAGATAAAGAAACAAATCAAGTTAGTAAAAAATCGACTATATTATTCAAAGTTAGATAAATTAAATACATCTCTTTGTATGAAGGTTGTGCTTGGTGAGGAGGTTGATTAATGGCTCAGCCAGCCAATCGCCTTTATGGTGCCACGCGATGAGTTTCAAGGGAAAGTGCCTGGTGATGTAGGCCCAATCCTGAGTGACAAACGTCACACTTGCACCTAATAATCCGTATTGATTACCCGGGGTGGTCCATGCATCATGGATGAGTCCAAACGAGCTTTTGAGTGACTATGTGAAGATGTGATTAATTGTGACACTTATCGAATCCAGGAAGATAGAAGGGACAAAAGAATAAGTAAATAAAACTCACCTTAAGTTCATCAATCACAGAAGCCCGCATGTCCAAATAGGCCTCATGCGCAAACTTAGCTACCCATGTCCTTCCAAATAGATGAGCGTTTGGATTCGCATATTTGAATGCGGCTCTTAGATAGGGGTCTTCCATTTGTCGCCATGGTTGAGCCGTCTGTATCACCCACATGCCTAAGCGTTGATTGAGTATTTGATGATCAAACTTGGGTACCACCTGAGCAAAAGTCGACATCAAAGTTTGACCTTGGGCCGAGTTGTCTTCTTGTGTTTGCTGTTCGAATACGGTGAGTGGTAGTTTGCAGCCTGCCGCGATTGCTTTTGATTGCTTCATGCATCCAGGCTTGCCCAACTTACCTTCCTGTCGGGATCCATCTCGATGGGCCAAGAGGTTTGTTGCCGAAGACGGGGAACTCGAGACTTTGAAGCCGCAGAATTTGCACGGAAAGGCCGTGACTTGCTTACCTTTTGGCTATGAAGAGATCAAATAGAAATAATCAACGAAGACAAGAAAATCACATACTTTGATGAAAACAAAACAAACTTACGTTGAGGTATGTTTCCATCTCTTTAAAGTAATCACGTATGTTATTGTATTGGTGTTGTTTCTTTGGTTTCTTCGCAACTTTTTCATTCTCCTCATCCAAGTCTTGCACCAAGTTGATCGTGAGGGAGACGGCCTGACTGTCATTAGTACTAGCATCCATTTCGCTTCCTTGGGTGTCTTGTTGAGAACAAATCGTCTTCCGAGTGGACTGACGTTTGGAAGAAGGTTTTGTTGGTTTTTTGAGCTTGCGGCGAGGTTGCGATGATTTTGTCATTGACTCGTCGGAAGAAGGATCATCAGTTGCAGGATCGAGGCGCTTGCGTTTGGTAGGTGCTTGATAGACCGATGTGTCGGTATCAGAGTCGTCATCACGGCGTCTGACAGATTGACGAGATTCGGCAGGCGATTTGATCATCCAGGAGGCTCTCTTAGCTGGGGAAGGTCGGGAGCTACGCCGAAGTTGGATGTTTTCAGCTATCCCGGATGCAGAAGAGGAGGACATGGTGATGAGGCTATAGAAGTGGAAAAAGCTATGGATAGGGACGAAATGATGATTAATATTAGGTAAGAACAAAGGAAAAGTTGGAAATAAAAACAAAGTAGATGGGAAAAGGGGAAGGGGTGGGCATACTTTTTTTGTACAAAAGAACCCCTGCTCAAGTTTTTGACACATCGCCACCACCGCACGTCCATGTTTAGATCGCTCCTGAAGATTAAGAAGACAATTTGGTTTAGTAAGGGAAGGAATGAGGGGGAAATTCGGATCAAAATGGTGAAGAAACTTACCAATGTGGCATGATCGCGGTCGGTGTGATCTTCAGTGGTCTTCGTCTTTGGAGGTGTGGTGTACTTGGAAAGGGAAAACGTACTGAAGCCGATTTGGAAGGCTGAGCCAGTAGCAAGGTAGAGAATACTATGTAGGTACTGTACGATACATTACTGTTACAGTACCTAGGTAAAAGTACAGTCAAACCCAAAAATGTTGCCACTTCCGGACTTTTCAAAAGTCCAGGAAGGACTTGCGCGACGTCAACGGTTGCCCACTGGGAGACCCGGCTTGCGCTTCCGGACAGGTGCTAGGATCGGCACCGGAGCATTTAACCACCTAATACTGCATGCTTAAATGCATTGAAGGACTAGTCACTAACCATAGAGAACATCAGACGGACAACACCTTTACGTACGAATCAACAGCATCAATGGGGTCAATCGCTTGCCTTCATGTGGACTTTCCCCCCCTCAACACATCAAGCTCATCCGATTATTCTTTTGTCACCAAACTGCGTCTTCATCCCCAGTTCTCACTTCCAAATCCACCTCTTTCAAACCAGCAATCACTTCGACCGATTTGTTTCAGATTAGCAATCATGTCTTCGCAAGATTCTTTGTCGATCACCCACAATGGCATCAACCCACCTAATGACCGCAACGGTTTGCATTTGGGGTGAGTTTTTTTTTCGTCACCTGTTCCGAATGATTCTCATATTTTCTTTCTAATCCGTATAGTCCTGTTGGTAATCCTCGCGGCCATGGAGGCGCTGGCAAAATGGCCTTTGGCAACTTAGGCCAATATGCTCCACCGTTTGTGACTCCGAGGAGCTACAGCGACGCCTTAAAAAAGTGAGTTTTTTTTTTGTCTGATCTCTTCATTGACACTAACGCAGTTTTTTCACGCTGTGGCATATAGGTCGTTGGTTTACCCGGGTGGAAATGACGCCAGCGCCTTTGGATACTACCCTCCGACGCGTGGGCCTCCGACGACTTCGAGTGCTGATTTTGGTGGCGGTCGTGGCGAAGATTTTGTCCATATTGACCTCGTCAAAAGCAGTGACGAGCTGGATGATTTCGAGTCAACTCCTTCGGTCAAGAGCAGCTCGGTCCGAGTCTTCAAAGCCTGCATGCGCCCAGGCTTTACTACACCTGGCCAACCCAAGGGTAAGGCAATGCGAGTAGGGTCGGAGAGTTCGAACGAATCTGATGAAGTAACGATCGAATCTCCCTCTAAAGGCAAAGGTACGATATGTGATGTCCATTACCTCTCTACTTCTAGGTTATCACTGACCTCTTGCTGGTATTACAGGTCCTTTGGTGAACGTCACCCTCATGGGATCTTACAAACTCACGCTCAGCTATTTGATGTACACGGAAAAGGGCGTCAATCCCCTCAAAACAACGGTTCAAAAGTTGAAAGGTGGTGCGGGGAAATGGATAGCTTATCGAATCGATCCAGCCTCCCAAATAATCGAGATCGCCGACAATTCGTTGGTGGATCTCAAAGAAAAACTTTTCAACGTATCCGATACTTTGGATCAAGACGCTCCCCCCGGTGGCAATAGTGCCATATTCAAGTTGGCTGATGCTAGTGGCAGTGTAACTCTCAACGTGTACATTGATCAACACGAGGTTTTCAGTAAGAGTAAGGGGTACAAAGTGGTGAATGATAGTGATGTGCAAGATTTCTTCACAGCGGTTTGGCTGGCACCATTGAAAGAGGCCGGGATCATCATATCCATGGCTGACCCAGCAAAATCGGCGAAGGCGGCTGACACGGTGAGTATTTCATGGATTTTAAATGAGTTTCCCAGCCTGCCTCTGACCTTCTGCAATGTTTTGCAGAAGATCGCAATGGCTCATCCCCCCTCAAAGCAATGAGCGCAATGAACAACGGTGCCGTTACTCAGTCCCAACTCATCGACTCAATCCCTCTCGACCCTCTGCAAGTCCATCTTGAATCACTCATCAAGAAATATGGTAGTCTTGACAACCACAGCCGGGAGGGTTGGCGTGTCTACAAACCACACGAAGCTTCCAAATTTATGCAAATGACGTATGAGCATTTGCACAAATGGGCACAAGAACTGGTAAGCTCTTAAAATTTTCTCTTTATTCCATAGTTTAGCTAATGTTGTATTGTTTCAGGCCGATGCCAAAGCTGGAGTTGACTTAGTGAACCCACCGATGTACCTCAAAGGCTTCCAGTGGACCAATCCAGGTGAATCGAGGGGAGCTTGAACAGGTTAAACAGTACTGTACCTTAGAAGACTTCCTCGACTACGCTGGAATTCCCCCCTTCTTTGTTTCTGAGCTAGCCGCGGTCTTAGCGGAACACCACATCAACAGCTTTGATCAATTCTTATTTCCAGAGCTAATGGATATCCGCGACGTCTTGAAATTAGGGATCTCTTGGGGAATGGCGATGAAACTGTTCTCCCAAAGTCGACTGTTTTATCAAAAAATAAAGAAAGAAATATCGACCTATGATCGAGTGACCGCTCGCGACGGACCTTATAAACACCGAAAACCCAATCCTCAACTGAAACCCGGCCAGTCGACCCAAACCTTGCCTCCAGCAGGACCGAGTCGCCTGGGATCTCTTTCACTTGATCAGTAGATTTTGTGTGCGAAGCTCTGAAGCTCATGTACATGATCGTGATCAAATTTTAATGAACTTATCATGTGTCTTGTGTGCGCAAAAACTTGTGAGACTTGGGAGTTAATCCTGAAAGCTTTGTTTGTCGGATAGGCAATATTTGCAAAGGAATTCAGACTTATTTCAATTGGCCAACACATTGGATCGAGAGCATACAACACATGGGAGGTCTACATAGCCCCAAAAAAATTTGCTAAGGCGGAGTCATAGACTCACATTTGAGTCTATGACCTATGTGAGGATATCATTATGAAAATAACCAACACAGAGCAACAAACCTCAAATGACATTTGAGGTTTGTCATCAAGTCAAAGGTGAGACATTGAGAGAAAATCTCTCTGTGTAATCTTCAAATATGGTGAAGATTACAGATTTTTTTTGCCGGATTGCACTGAATGAATGTTTGCTGATTATCTCCCTGGACTCTACCTTTTTTTTGGTTGTCACTGTGAGTTGACCCGGAAGCAACTTTTTTATTTGCTAAAAATTTTTAAGAGGAAATCATAATCTCTTTATTTCGCAAACACAAAGACATACAGGACTAACAGGACCAAGTGAGAAACAAGAGAAAACACATAATCCCAAGACAGCCATATAGGCATTGATTGGAATTTCAGAGCGCAAGAAAGAAAAAAAAATAGACTAGACCCCTACTTATCAAATCGCTCGTTGTACTGATCCCAATAGTGATCAGTGGTGTAACCACTGTTCACCATCAACGGCTGCATAAGTTTACGTGTCATCACCCTACCAGCCAATCAAATCAAGTAGGTTGGTTTATCTTCCATGAAATGCCACACTTTTTCCCTTTGAAGTCGCTTTTTCATCGCCGCAAAAGCTTTCTCGATCGGACTCAGATCGGGAGAATAGGCTGGTAGGTAAACCAGCAATACCCCCTTTTCACGACAAACAGCTTCGATATCGCCTCCGTGGTGGATCTTAGCATTATCAAGCACCAGAACTGAGTTTCGAGCCGGGTATGGGTTCATTACAGGCAGCTATAAACAAATAGAACACTTGAGTCAGCACAGCACAATCGAGACAAATATCCAGAAGGAGATAACCCACCAAATGCCGTTTAAGAAACATCTCCACATGGATCCGTTCCACCGCGCCCTTGACAACCACTCCAGCGATCATCCCTTGTTCACTAACAGCCGGCAAGATCGTCCAGTGATCACCATCGGCGTAGCGGTTTGTTCGAATCGTGCGTGTGCCTCTGGGGGCCCATGAGCGTGGACGCAAGGCGTCTCGCCCCACCACGCCAGACTCGTCTAAAGACAAGAATTTCACACTAGATCAGTTGGATATTTTTAATTTATTATGACATTATGGAAAGAAACTCCTGACCTATGAAAACAAAATACACGGTCTCAAATTGATTGTTTGTGATGAACGCCCCGGGTGACCAGCAATGACAGACCCAGTCGTTTGTGCAGCTCAATTCCGAGTGTAGTTGTGGACACCTTGACCCCAGTAACCAAGTGTAACTTGGATTGAACCTCGTCCAAAAACATATCGGGGTTGAGCAGGACTATGTCCCGTAATACGATGAGTTGTTCGTCGGATAGAAGGTGAGGTCGGCCACAGATTTCGTATTCGGCAGGATCTCGAACGACCTCGTTTGTGGTCTCGTATAGCTCTTTCCATCGGGCAATCGAGCGGGGTGAAATTGAGCGATGATGTGCTTGATTGATATCGCCTAAAGGTTTGTTTTTGAGGGCCATCTGAGTTGCGGCGAGCTTCAAGTCAGCGGAGTACTTGCGAAATCCCATTGCGCGATGGACGAGAATTGGAATAAGATGGGAACCAATTGAGAGTTGGATTGGTTGGGGAATAGAAAGGGAAATGAATGGGGGGAAGACAGACCAGAGGAGACGACCAATGGACCCTGACAATTGGTTCGTGGACGATAAAGGTGGGGTTCGCGTGGCTTTTGATCCAGAGGGCGTCGACACATTTATGCATGCAGCAGGTGGTTAAATGCGCCGACGTTGGGCCCAGCATCTGTCCGGGAGGGCGAGCCGGTACTCACCGTGAGGCCCGGTTGACGTCGCGCACGTCCTTCCTGGACTTTTGAAAAGTCCGGAAGTGGCAACATTTTTGGGTTTGACTGTACCTGGGGTACCAGGTAAGATACCCGGTACTGTACCTAGTATTGAGATACTCATAAGCCCGGTACTGTACTGGTACCTATGTCTGCGGTACTATACTGAGTACAGTACCTAGACTAAAAAATTTCAAAATTTGAACCTGCAGTACAGTAGTGGCCACTAAGGTACTGTACTGCTAGGTACTGTACTACTAAATTTAGGTACTATACTGTACTGTACAGGTACTGGTACAGTACCTGCTGCAGCGTTGCCAGTACTGGTTTTGTCAACGGAAATCTCACTGTAAATAAGAATTCATTGGGCCAAAAATGTATTGGTTTTCCAAGATTATCGCTTTTGACAGCTATCAGTTTTCTCAGAGTCTACTGTATGTCTGCTACTCCTTTGCAACAAGCTGAAAAACTCTGTTGGCCTTTGTGGGGCTTTGCTAAGTTAATCTGAAGTGTGCAAGTTCTGTGGTTCTGTGCAAGTTCTTTTGACATCTTGCACAGAACTTGCACAAATTGATTTCTAAGTTCGACCTCCATAACTGTACACTTTGTATCCCATGATTGATGATCGTGCTCGACCTCTTCCGGCTCCAAACAGTGGGATGCTACGGGCATCATGCGTTCTTCTTAGCTGTACGAAGAGACAAAACTTACATCCAAGGCGCAGATGCTGCACGTATTATTTAAATCAAAGTGATGTTTTCAAAACTCGCCCGTAAAAGGGATGTACCTCGATTTGAAACACTGTCAGAAAGCAAGCACTGAGGGCGCATTTCAGGAAAAAATGCGGACTTGGTGACAAAACATAGCCATATAGACATTGTACTGATTATGTGGGTCAATTTGAACACTCGAGCAATACGCGACAGTGACAAGCTAGCAATCTTGGCACATGCTTTGCAAAGGCCCAGTTGTTCATAATTCTCATGAGCGCCCAGATTTTTTGCATTTTCATCGAGAAGCATGAGGCGAAACAAGGAGCAGATGAGGCGCAGGACGTGCGAGGGAAAACATTGGTATATGCATTCGCAAGGGTGAGATATGATCAGGGATGGACATTGTTTCTGCGTAGGCAACATCATGATCAGCATGTGGGCAGTGGGGCAAGAAGGTCAGAGTGAACATACAATCAAAGAGACCAAAACCCATGTCATCATCGGACTCCTCTTTCTCTTCTGCCTTCTTGGCTTCCTCCTTGGGTGCATCGGCAGCAGCCGCACCACCGGCAGCTGGGGCAGCGGCAGCTCCACCGCCACCACCGGATGGTACTGAAGCAAGTTTGGCGGAACCTTCAGCAATCAAATCGGCGAGAGATTTGCCGTTGAGCTCGGAGATGAGCTTTGACAATCGTTCCTCTTCGGCATCAATGCTGACAGACGGAAGCAAGAAATGAGTACCGAAGAACAAATAAACGTGGAGAAGTGGCATACCCTACGGTTCCGAGGAGCGCTTTAACATCGCCTGCAGACGGGGAGGCGTTTCCACCTTGGGTGAGGAGTAAGTAAGCTCTGTAAGAATGAGTACTTGATGAGCATTTGTTCTCGATGGACTAGACAGCTGAGACGAAGGCGACCCACGCTAAGTACTTCATGATGACAAGTATAGACGGGACAGCGAATCGATTTAAGCCGGGGCAGACTGCGCTGATCAACGTCTGATGTGTGGATGGTCAGTTGTGAAAAGTGTTGCTGAAGGGCTGAGATTTGCTCACCGATATAAGTTGGTCGCGTAGCGGTAACGAGTTTATCACTAGGTCTTGATATTTGATCGATATGAGTGCTCCGCAGCCGCAGCTTACTCAAGACCTATTCAATCGAGTTAGGTCAAGCCTACCGACACCGAAGACCGCTTACCGCACCAGCAGCTAACGAAGCACGGTACGTACACCCTCAAGCAAGAAATTATCCCAAAAAGTGAGTCACAATTCACTCTGATAAACTTCTCGCCATTCGCCCCTTATTGACCAAAGTCCCCATCACGACCGATCTCCGAACAGTTTGAGCTAATTCGTCAAGATGTCTACCGTCGATGTCACCGACCCACAACTCGTCCGTTTCCCCATCAGCACAGAGTCCGCCTTCTAATTGCTCATTAATTTGCATTCTCTCGATATAGGCTGCCGATCTCAAGAAGAAGCGATCTTTCCGCAAGTTTCAATACCGAGGTATCGAATTAGAAGCTCTCCTCGATCTCAGCAATGAGCAATTAATGGAGCTTGTCCATGCCCGAGCACGCAGACGCTTCCAACGTGGTCTTAAGCGAAAACCCATGACTCTTATCAAGAAGCTCAGGAAAGCAAAGAAGGATGCCCCTCCCAATGAAAAGCCCGCTGTTGTCAAGACTCACCTTCGTGACATGTTGATTGTCCCAGAAATGATTGGAAGTGTTATTGGGGTGAGTTCGAACTCCTCCTGTATAGCCCCTTATGTCACATCACTCTGATCGTCTTGGATGTAGATTTACAACGGTAAAACCTTCAACTCAGTGGATATCAAGGGTGAGATGGTCGGTCACTACCTTGGTGAATTCTCGATCTCATACAAGCCCGGTAAGCTAGGATCAAACTCTCAAACTGAATTCCTCCACTGAATTTATGCATTTGCCCGAACAGTTAAGCACGGACGACCGGGTATTGGTGCCACCCACTCTTCCCGTTTCATTCCATTAAAGTAGACACCTTTATTCTCGTAATGCAGATGTCTCCTTATGCTCCTTATGCCCTGCCCGCTCAGTTGGTCGACGTAGATGTGGTTAAAATATTCCACGCAATCACCCGGACAATCCGGTCCATTTATGTAATGTTTTCAAAGACCTTCATTGCGCAACCAACCTAAGTCACCTTACAGGTCAAATTGTCCCTTGTGCGTTGGAGTATCCGCTTGTGGAATCACGTCATTATTTTGCGATTCTTTGACTGCATGCGTCTATCACGTGGGGCTCTCGCAGTTATTGGAGTATCCATGTCCTGTTCCGAGCGGAGTATCCACCCTGGTGTATACTTCTGGCCCTGGCCAGGCTTCCGCACCACGTTGCCCCAGTGGCACATACCTCCTTCAGTAAGTAGGACTACATATCCTAGGTAGCATTAAGCTTCAGAAAGATCAACCCATGGGGCTTGAGTGATGTAAGAGTTCATATTCAGTCCCCATTGCAGCCTCCTTGAGAAGATGAACAAGCTGACAAGGATGTGAAAGTTGAAAGCAAGGTGAAGATCAGTACCGCAGGGTGGGAAGAATCGTCAAGTTCATGATTTGTGGCTCAATTTGCCGCTGACTTTCCGCCCCTTTGCTCTAGTTTGGCTGGCAAGTTGACTGATGAAACTCACTGTACCACGACATCTTTTGCTGGACACCTGCTCAATAGGTTCTTATAAGATCTTCCGCATTATGATGCCCTAGTGCCCCTGTAGACCCATGCATCAATATCTTGATCGGATTTGAGATGAGCTCCTCAGTATTAATGAGTTTTTGAAAAGTTGGATGAATCCTCCTGAAGCCAATCCAAACCTGCGGATATTTCAATACAGGCCTCCGAGGCCATTATCTCGGCGATTAGAATCGACATGGACAATGGCATCAGACCTTACTGAAGTTATTATTTGCGGACGTAATTTATCACAGCAACTTTCATCATCAACGTCAATGTGATTCTGCAATGAATTTTTCGATCTTGCTACGTTCCCTACTCCAGATGCTGATTCGTGACGTTGTTCTGCGTAGACGATGGGGTCACCGAGATCCGGCTTCTGAGTAATATCATAACATGATGAGCTCTTTTGATTTGATCGTCGGTTGCCTTGAATACCATCGATTCACAACTGATTACGCAACCAAGCATTGAAAAGTTCACGACCCAGGCCTCACACAAGACTTGGCCATTGCTCTCTTTGGGCACCAACTTATCCGACGCAATCCTTTCACTTGAACTCGTCCACAACATTTCAATATATCACCAACTGACCACCAACTGACCTTCATCAGTCATTATTCATCAACTCTGTAATTGCAAAGCAGGATGGATCATAGAAAATTACTGCTTTCTATCTTAATTTGTGTGTCACTTGGTGTGAATCTGAGTCATGCTTTTTCCTTTCGAAAATTTGTAAAGAACACGGCGCATAAGATAGCTACGGGGACCACTCATTTGGTCAACAAGGTGGGCGACAAAATCGAGCACTCCGATAATGCGGCAATAGAAGCGGCTAGGCGTTTGGCAGAAACAGTCACGCCTGAGGGATTCATACTTCGAGCTATCGGAGTCTTCAAATTAGATATAATACCAATACCTCCGCCGGCCATGAAGGCGATACAGTTGGTTAATGAACTTAAAGATTTACACAAAGACGACTTCACTGCTCTCCAACAATGTAAAACTCAAGCAAGTAATGATATAGCCGCAATTAGAAAAGCTGAAAGATCTGTGATTAGAAATAACTATCAAAAGATGCTCAAACAGGCGTAAGAATTTACATGTATCTGTCAAGCTTTAATGTGACTGACTACTATCTCCTCATGTAGAGCCGCTGCGCTGAAATTCCCAACGGGTCAGTTGATCGATAAATTGTTTGAAATGTATAAATACTTGAGCGATTTGACGGTCGGATTGTGGGTTCTTCTTGATTGTGAAGCTCTACTTCAGGACTCCGCCTTGATTCATATTGACCTTGGATGTTTGCCTTCAAATTTTCCATTTACCATATCCACAGAGACCAAATAGTCATGTATGCATGTGGTGGTGCCAGCGGCGCAAAAGAAGATCGTAAACTTCTTCCGGGTAGCGTTTTGAACATTTTTGTACGTCCCTTATTATGGACGTGAACTTCGGTTTCGTATAAAATGATGACCCCAAATTTTCCTTTTTTGTAGCACCTACTCAGCAAGATTGAAAATGCTCATTGAATTTGATGATCTCAATGGCTTTTTGTTTACCTCGATATGTTCTTATGCTGGCATCGGAATCAATGAATATGTAGGAATTCGAGATCTTTAAGGTCTTTATTGCAGCAAACAAACACAAATATATTTAATAGAAATAACTAACACAAGATATCAGTGACTAGATAATTGAAGATTGAGACATAGAGATTCAAGTTTACCTAACACAAGATCAACACAGATGGAAATCGGTGAATTAACTAAATCAGGTATAAGGAGATATCTACTATGTCTATAATGAAAAACTATCAATATATATATATTTGTGTTGTAAATGCTTGAATGTAAATTACCTTATAACAATAGTCTGATCGCCAACTCCTCCTGAGTTTGGTTTCAATCAACAAAATATTGTGTCGTGGTGATCTAAGTAGTTATAATGAAATGAAATGAAAAGAATACTTGAAACGTATAGAGAAAAGAATGAGAGTGAAAAGAGTGAGAGTAAAAAGAATAATGAAAAACAAGAAACACTTCTTCGCACAGAACTAGCTATTTATTTATAAGAAAAACAAAATTGAAATATGACGTAACATAGAAAAGACAACAACAGAGGTTCAGGAGACTCAGGAGTATTTGAATATTTCTGTTTTTTGTCATTATTTGTTAATACTATTTGTTCTTTTCTTAAAACGTCATATTGGTATGATTTCAAATATCAACACTCCTCCTAAATCATACCGTAGTAAGTTTTAATTGATCCATTGCTCTTTGATGCTTAATTCGTCCTAAAGGTTTGGTTAATACATCAGCAATCATATCATGAGTAGAAACCTGCTCCATAGTCATTAAATTTCTTGAGATCAAATTTCGTAAGTATTGATATCTCACTTCAATATGTTTTGAATTTGGATTGAGTTGTGCTTCTTTACTTATGATTACCGCTCCTGAATTGTCGTTGCGGATTTTTACATTAAGAGGTGGCTTTTTGAGTTTAATATTCAGACTGTTTATAAGAATTGATAACCAGCGAAGTTGCTTCGCACATTTATTTGATGATATAAATTCTGCTTCTGTGGTTGACTGAGCAACAACAGATTGCTTCTTGGTCGTCCAAGATATCATGCTTCCAAACAAAGTAATACAAAATCCTGACGTTGATTTCTTGGTTATTAGAGAAGTTGCATAATCAGCATCCGCCCATCCAGCTAACTCATTTTCTTGACTTTGAGACTTTGAGTAAATTAAACCAATATTACGAGTACCATTAAGATACCTTAACACATGTCTAACAGCTGACCAATGAGATAAAGTAGGCTTGTTGTTGAATTGAGATAATAAATTCACTGTAAAAAGGATGTCTGGACGAGTGTGCAGAGCTAAATAGTTTAACATACCCGTAGCTTTAAGATACAAACGTTTATCAGAATCTTGAGCCGGAGTTGCAACTATATTATGTAAGTCTTGTGGGGCAGGAGTCTTGACTGGATTTGAAGTATCCATCTTCAATTCTCGTAGTAATTTTGAACAGAAATCTTCTTGATGTAAAATTACCAAGCCGTCCTCCTTCCAGTTAAGCGTATAACCCAAATGACGAGTTGGTTTCTCTTTGACTTTGATTTTATAAGATTTGCTAAGATTTTGTAAGAAAGAATGAGCCTCTTCTTTCGTACGAGCCACCCCAAACCCATCATCAACATGCATGTGAATAAAAGTAGAGAAAGAGGAATTAGAGAAAAGGGAATCATCTCCTTCAGTTGCATGAAAATTTAAACTACTAAGAGTTTTAACCAGATGTTCACACCATTTCCTGGGAGCCTGCTTTGTACCATACAAAGAACGAACCAAACACCATACCTTGTCCTTCATACCCTTCACTTCAAACCCACTTACTTGAGTAACATATACTATGGCGTCCATATCCCCATACAGAAAAGCCGTTTCTACATCAAATTGAAACACATAAAGATTATTTTGAATTGCAAATGCCAGAAGTACCTTAAATGATTCATTTCTTGCCACTGCCGCATTTACACCTCTTTACACTGCCATTTGAAAAATTCAAAAAATTGCAAAAATCTTACATTTCAAAGACGGCAAGAATATATTAGATATTGTATCAAGAATGTATAATGGTATTGATATTGATAAAAGATAGTAAAGGAGAAAAAGAGATATGAATTTGGAATGAAATACTACAACCATTAACATCATCCCAGTCGCTGTCGCTTTGCCCTTGTGGCTCTGACATCCAATTTTTCCTCCAAAGGCTCCTCAACAGGAGCCTCTTTGACGTCTTTGAGAAGTACATACCCTTTCCATTTGGGTTTCTTCTTGTTTGCAAGGTCATTCTTTGGTGACTTGGCCGGCTTCTTTGCTGATTCTTTCTTCACTGATTTCTTTGGTGTTTTTGTAGGTGACTTTGTTGGCTTGTTTGTGGACTCTTTCGTGGGATCCTTTCTGGTTTTGCGTTTCTGATTTACTGTTCAAAATGAAGTACATCAGTCAAATTAAAACAAACACAATCATTAATCAATAATGCGCCTACCAGGTTTCTTTGCCGGTTTGGCAACACTTTCAAGTTTAACGTCAGTCTGGCCTTCATCTAAAACTTCCTTTTCTTCATCTAAAACTTCCTTTTCTTCATCTGATGGGTACTGTCTGTCGCCATTCGGCAATCCACCTCCAAAGGGGAAAGTTTGTGTAGGCATTGAAAAAGGAATGTTTGAATGGTGTTTTGGAAAAGTCTTCATAAGGCCATGCAAGGCCTTTTTGATTTGTTCGTTTTCGCCATCAATAGGCATCCGTGAGTAGATGAGCCAGCTTGTTTGAGGTGAACAGCCAGCTATACTCGAAACATCAGTATCCAATAACTGTGCAATTCCTGCATTGACACGCTCATCAAAGTGCCATACCACGGTGATACCACCAACAGACCTCACAACTTTACACCAGTAATGATTCCTACCCCAGTAACCGCGTGTAATCATCTTGTAATCTATTCCACCCACTTGAATCTGTGCAAGCCAATCCGTGTCTCCTTGATAGCGCTCTCTTGCGTCCGAAGTCATTCCAACCACCCCATCCAAGTGAATGTAAAGATGTAAAGGAGCAGAGAAAGGGTTTGTGATGTCGATTTTCAATTGTGTTTGTAGAAGGGAGGGGTCAGCAGGTTGTTCTTCGGAAATGGGGTGGCAGCCACGGCATACAGTCAAAGCATTGTCAGTAGGAATAACTTGGCATGCCCATGTTGAAATCAAAAGGCCGGTTCAGCATAATTGATGGCGGAATTTGCAAACATTGAGGGCAGAACTCGAATGATTGATTGACGTTGTGGCAAGATGATTTGATGATCTGTATTGTGTGAGCAAGAGCTGATCTTGAGGAGATTGTGTTCAAAAAGTGGCCTGAGTGTTGACTTCTTGGCAGCATTCCTTTCTCCCAATAGAAATTCCATGAATCCGTCGGCTGAAGCATATTTGTCGCTGGTGAAAGATACTGGGGCAAGCTTTTGAAGCTGTTCCTGAATGAGGTTTTGACCTCTTGGAAGAACATGGTGGATGCCTTCATTTGATATTTCGGCATTTAATTGTTGGGTGAAGTGTCGGACTACTACACTAACCAAGTCCTTTCGGTTTACGGTCATATGTGAACTCCATAACGGAGAAAAGGCCGCATAGAGACATTCGAGAGTGGCCGACATCCAACATCGCATGGTGGTACCTTTGGAAGATCCAGCATGGTAAAATTGATAAGTGGTGAGGTGGTTTTGATTGACATTTTGAGAGCCAAGTGGTCTACCAGGCTTGGTGGATTTTTGTCTTTTAGAAATAGATTTTTCACCTTTCTTCCCAATGAGTTTGTCCGTTGTGTCTGGAGCACGACCATCATTGCGAGTGAATCGACGTCTTGTCGGCCCAGGCATTCCAATGACTTTGACGACTTCCTCCCAGGTCTTCTGTTGCAAGCCGTAGGTGACTGCAACTCCCTTCTTGACGGATTGATAATCTCTTTCCTGGCATTGAGCAAAGGCGAGAAGTTGAATGATTCCAGGGATAACATGACATTTCCCTTTGCTGTATTTAAACAAATTAACATCAATAAAAGAGGGAAAGATGAAGATGATAAACATGAAAGACTTCACTTACCATAGCAAATAATACGTACGATGCATGGACTCTTGCCCGTTGGTAGTTGATGGCAATTCAGCACGGCGTTGAGGTCCATTGTCCTCCTCGTCTTCATTGGCACTATCCTCACCTGGTATAGGAGGATAATCTTGAGGTTTTCTTTTTCTTGAAGGAAAGAGCATCACTGACACATCGGCAGCTTCCCACCACGTGGTCCCTCTTAGCAAGAGGAAACTTCTTGCGGAGGTTGTCAAACTTAGCCTCTAGAGTAAGTCCTTCTTTGTTGTCTTTGTCAGCTACCAGTAATGATTTACACAATTTGATCCAGGTGCCCTAGTAGCAAAGGTTGATTAGTAAAAGTTCAATCCAGTATGCAATAAGAAAACAAAACTACTGACCACATGTTCGAGCTTCACTATTTTACGGGTTTTTCTAATTCGAGTTACAGCCTGTTCGAAGTGCTGTTTGCAACCATGAAGCTTTGAAAGTGCCACATCATGATCATGGCAATTGAAAACCTCCATGTAAGCGGACATAAAACCATTCCTTTGAGCCAGTGAAAAATCAACAACTTGCTCAACCATCATGTTTTTGTTTTTATCTGACATGTTTGCTTTCTGAATTTGTTGTAGTAATGCAATAAAGTGAGCCTTGTAATGTTCAGTTTGAAGACCACCAAGCCACAAGAACAGTACTGGCTCCCAACGCTTGAGAGTGTTGCAGTATTTAGAAGTTGTCAAGAGGTATTCATTCCGGAAAAATCAATAGGTCACGTTGGACAGAAGACCACCGGTATACGTTGCAGAACCCTCATCTGGCTCGATAAGAATATGCTGCATCCAGCTGGTCTGGAAGGAAATGGGATAATTTTTGTCACTTATCAAAGACGATGGGATAATCATCCCCTTCCTGAGAAAAATGTGACAATATTACGGAAATGGTGATTAATATGTGGAAATAGGATCATGATTAAGATGATTAAGGTTCTTACCTGGACCAATCCATCATGCTAGTCAGCCATTTGTCTCCAGCTTCCGGATCCCGCGTGTCAGACATTATGCCAGCTTTGATTAGATATTGACGTCGTAAATAGCCTAGACAATCAATATTTCCAAAGGAAGGGTACACTTCGACAACTGATTGGATAGGCTCTGTACCTATGTGAGCGCAGCCCACCTGTAATAGAAAGACGTACATAAATAAGTATTTAGATGAATAAGGATTGAGAGTGATCAAAATATCTACCTTCAAACCAAGAGGACCAGTTTTGGGGTTGCTGATCACCATTTCCTTCAACTCAGCCTTTGAGTTTAGATCCGCTTTCCTCGGGTCTGGCCAATTGTGACAATGTATCCCGATGTGGCGGAGAAAACCCCATCCTCCATCCTCCTTGCCGTCGCCATCCACCTCGGTGTCTATTCGACACTTGGCATCGCATGCAATGTGCTGTTGAAGTCCATTGCATGTAGAAATGGGACATGCGGTCCCTCTGCAAAGGAACAGGAGCTTAAGAAGACGCACATTTATTTACATCAAAAGGAATTGATGGACTCACACAACATTTGCAATCATTTTGGGTCCAGTTGGTGGAGAGCCAGCTAAACTGCAGTCAGAGTTCGTGCATTTCATGACACCCAATCCGTAATATCTGCGGGTGACCCAATCTTTCGTCTTGTTGGTTTCAGTTCGCATAGTGTGCGTCCATTGAATGAATTTGAAGTTGCCAACTTTGTCCTTGGGTCGTTTTACAAATACAGTGGCGCCGTTTGGATACAGTGGGTAGTCATCTCCGTCGAGTTCACATCCGTGATCGATGAAAGTGGTAAATGCCGCTTTATTGGTAGGCAGGCAAAATTTGCGAGGTGGTACTGGTGCTGGTGGCGTGGAATTCAAGTTTGGGTTTGAAATATTGCATGAAGAGCTTTTAGACTCTTTGGAAAGTGACCCAAGCAAACCTTCAGGTGTTATCATTGTGATAAGTTTCTTTGGCTTGGGTGAGTCTGGTATGTATGTATCTTTGTCAGATTCTTTGTCAGACAGATGTTCAGTTAAGGTGATTGTTGATGTGTTAGAAGATTGGGATGGTGATATATTAGGTGATGGAATTGATGATTCAGAAATAAAAGATGGAATAGATGTAGAGATATGTTGTCCAGAACAAAAGGGTAAATGTGCGACTTGACAGATATCTTTGTCGTCTGTCAACACAGAAGCGGAATGCCCCATCTTCGCTTGTTTTGTTCACTTTCCAAATGAATGTTCTTAACACTTTGACCTTTTGATTGGAAAGAAATGAAGGACGCGAGCCAATATCTGGAAATGACCTCGCAAAATGAGGGATGAAGGTCACTCAACCTCAAACCTTTTCTTCGATATTTGATCAACGTGGAATGATCCTCACGCCATCAACGCCGATTTTGCGGATATATCGGTAATATCAAGCTTCCATGTTTGTCTAGATGGAAGCTTGGTATGATATGTTGGGTGTTTAATGGGAATATGATCATCCATACAAACAATTATGCTTTGCGGTGTAAAAATGTATATCCATTGGTGTAAAATTATAACTTTGACACCGTAACCGGATTTTCACACGGGGCAATTTTGCACCGATCCGGATCTGTGCAACGTCCACCCATGTAAAATTCAAATCACACCCGTGGTCCCTTATTACTACACTGGAATCTCTTACACCGATTCATCACTGTATAATAATTGCGGTACTCAAAGTAAGTATGTACGCGTACATATGCACACATACATAGATCAAACATAGATTGAAAATGACATTTTGCCCGTCAAAACATGACATTTTGAATTAAAAAATGTCATTTTGGGTCGGAAATTGAAGTTTTGGACATGTGCTCAATCTATGTTTTGCTACATATGTACGCATACATAGTTACTTTGAGTACCCTAAATCCAACCGGTGTAAAACTAACATCGCCACATTTTTACACAACATTTTTTACGCAGGATAACATTACACAGAAAAAAAAATCGAACCAAGTATAAAATTATAAATTCAATCCCTCTTCTCCAATTTTACACCGGATTGACTTTACACCGAGAAAGTCGGTGTAATTTCACCTGTGTAAAATTCTCCCGCCCCATTGTATAACAGGCTAGAAAAATGATATCATATTCAAGTTGACTAAGTCCTCTCACGACACTTAAAAGCGAGATACGCGGCGCAATATTAGATACAAACATTCCAATAATGCCCTTTGGATGCGTGCTCTGGCCTCTTCTGTTTAATGCAGAGCGCGCTTCGAATCCTAGTTAGCTCCTTCAACTTGTACAACATGGGCAGAAAGGCCACAGATTGTCATTCAGTTGAGGTGAGATGTTGATCGATGGTACTAACTTTAGTCCAATCCCAATTACTAATGCAATCATCAAGATATTCCCTCAGGTTTGCTCCGGTGACCTTGATGTCACAAATGTGGTACATGTTGCACCTGAACGAACCGAAATTTACGGACGAAGCGTTTTCTGATGATGAGAATCTAGGTATGTTGTTATCTCGGTCCAGAGGCGATAAACAACCCTTCGGTTCCCTGCATGACGATAATACTCGCGGAAATCGTAACCGAACTTCGAACTTGAAGAAAGCTGCTCCTGCAATGCGGCTCACAAAATGGTCTCCATCGCGTTGCATCAGTCGTCAAGCACTCCAGAGCTTTCATTTGGGAACTTGCTCGTAAGCATGCAATCAATCTGGATCAAGGTCAGACCTCTTCTGATCTGTATCCTTTCACGGATAGTGTCTCCTTATCGTTCTGCAATTCTATCTTTGTCCCTTAACCATCTTGTATTTCCAGTTCATATCCCTTTTCAATTCTAACCTCTTCAACGAGGCCTTAATGAAGATAGTCACATCTGATAAATAATTCAGCATTTTTTGTCTTTGTCGCAGAATTCACATCCTGAATTTACAAAAACATGCGCATCCAGATCTTACCATGCTATCTCATATTAGTCACGGTTCTGCTTTTCGAATTTACTATTGGCGGTCTTTCGTTTCATAAACTTACCAATCTCGGTGAAGACGTCGCGAACAAAGTTGTAGGTGCAGAGGAGAAGGCTGTAGAAGAAGCCAAACGGCTCATCAAAAATCTTTCGGTTCCAGGACTTATTCTTGATGTGATTAGTTTCTTTGGAAATTCAATGCCGATTTCGAGAGAAGCATTGGAAGCGATAAAGAAATATGATAAGCTTCAAGATTTGAAAATGCAAGATCGTCGGGCACTTGTCAAATGTAGATCGAAAGCCTCGAATGAACTCATGAACGTCAACAAGATGAAAAAAGAGGTTGAGGCTTATATGATCAAGGCAGTGGCCTTTTTGTAAGTCTCTCGTTTGGATTGATCAAGGAAACAATCTGAGCCTTACCAAAATGACCAGACGCAAAACCAATATAGATCCCCAGGCCAAAAGAATCATTGATCAGATGCAGGCGATCACTGTATATTTTGTAAACATGCTTGGTGCACTGTAAGTAATCCTCCTCTCTGTGACTCTTTCAAAGCTCATTATTGGTTGTATTGTTTGAACATCAAGAAACACACTTGTCATGAATGCATGCGGAGCAGCCGGTGGAAATCAAAATGATTTCAAGGCTCTTCCGAAAGCTGCTAGAAAGCTCTACGTACGTCATTGACGGCAGTCAGATCCTGAGTAAATTGCTGACAACAAGCTGAGCGAACAACAGGACACTGTGAAGGGCGGAACTCATCTATGGAATTAGCAAAACGCATGACATCGTGACTCCTGCCTCGTCCTGGTCACATTCCTCACCAGAGCGCGTACAAAGACTGCAATATGTATACATTTCGCTCTAACCACAACTACCGCACATATCTCGATAGCCAGAACCCACTCGACCATGGTGATTATAAGAACGCTACATATTGTAAATGTCTTCTCTAATAAGTCAGTCAACTCTTCCACCGGCTGGACCGTCAATACTGGCATTAAACATGACATGAATCAATTGATTGCAACACAACTCCACAACACCCAATTTTTGGAAATATGTTTCAGTATGCCGTGACAGCCAGGAGGCTTCAGTGTACACAGTTGCTATAGTGTTTAATAGTTTTTTGGTGCTATAAGCACTTAAAACTCAGTAATAAAAGAATGTTAGTAGTTCTGAACAGTATGTATATGTGACCAATGTGTGTTGATAGCAACAACGTTGATTGTAGTTCAATTGTAATGACAAGTTATACACATTTTTGATGGATTTCTAACGTGATCAAAAGCAAGAAACAAGAGATGTGAGCAAAGTTATCCTCTGAATACACAAAGAAAGGAACAGCCAACAAAATGCTGTGAGGCTCTACAGTTTCATTTTGAAGAAACAGTGTTCAATTCCAATCACTATATTCTGAAAACTCAGAAGTCTTATGACTGTAGAGACTCTGGTGTGCCCCTCATTTTATGTCTCTGTAAACAGTGATTATCACTGTTTAAAGAACTAACCAACCTCTTGGGTTGGACAGGTATCACTATTGGATCACTGATTCTCAAACTGGACATTGGACTTGATCTTAATCTCAATTCAGGCTTTTACATACCAGCAGCATCACATCTGTGAACAAGTTTGTCTTTTTTTGAGAGTTTCTTCAGGTGGACAATCTACCTACAGATAGTGTTTTAAGCATTGGATGGATGTTACAACAAGTGTGAACTTTGAAACTGACAAGATCTTGACAAGTATTAGCCTTCAATAAGTGCTTCTCATATTGAAAATGATTGCCCTTACCATTTCATGGCTCAAAAATGAAGTGATGGAAGTATTTATGTGTACGTAAGTTTTTTGTGCACATAAGATGATTCTAAGGGACAATAGTGGGTTTTTTAGCTTGTTCACTGCTCATGAAACCATGAGAAAGTGAAGAGGTCAAATCTTTGGTGATTAGAATTTGGAAATCAAACAAAAATCATATTTCACAGGATTTAATGTTCTTTGATATTTTTTTGTATCCTAGCCACCATTGCAGCTGCAGAAGCAAAAACACTAGGGTAAGCCACGCAAAAAGGATCCTGAAACCAGAATGCAAGAACCAAAGGCCTGGGTTTCCAAGTGCAACTTTCCTGGTGTAATCAAAACTGGCACTGCTTGATTTTTGATTTTTTTGAGCCATGTGATTTACATATATAGAGAGATTCTTTTATTGTTATGGAAAGCTTAGGCAACACCAATACCCCGATTTATATGCAATGCATTTGGTTTTGACATAATCAGTATTCCGGTGTTTGGGCAGGCATTTTGAGATCCTCAAGGGTTGGGGTCTGGGCAAGGCACTACTTGGCAGATAGTGCTCGGGGCTCAGGCTGAAGCTTTAGTATAAAGCTGCACACACTCTCAAGAAAGAACGCAATATAAAGAAAAGACTATAACAAGTTTGAGTTTGATAATCATCACTATGTAAATATCATCCAAACTGATCTAAATGAGAACAGCAACCTACACCCAACACCCACGCCGCACCGCTCCGCTCCACTAAAACCTTGATTTTTACGAGCGATGCGGTTCCGCACTATGAGAAAAAACCAATTGCCTCGCTATTTTTTAGGAGGCGCTATGGGTTTTTCAAAGCAATGCGGTTTTACAAACCGCTTTGCTCCACTATCGCTCAATCTCACAGCCCGCAGCACCTCAGAGTGAGGTAATGGCAATAACCCCGGAGACACATGTTTTTAGGTATTTTTTGAATTTTGGAAGGTAAGATTGAAACATTAAAACGCGCACAAAGTATAATAGGGTCTTTTTGTATTGTTTGAATTGTATAAAAATGAAACAATGAAATCAATTCTTACTAGTCTTTTTGCTAGAAGATTCGAAAGCCTTGAGATATGCTGCAGCATCAGCAAATAATCCTGATAGTGTAATCCCCGATTTCAACCACTCGCGTGTACTGACTAGCATCTGGATTGCCTTCGCCGTCAAAGACGCACGAGCAGGCACTGCAATATCAGCCGCAGACGAGAAAGCCCTCTCGCAAGTGCAAGAGGTGCCCAATACCCCAAGATAATCACAAGCAAGTGAAGCAAGGATGGGGAAATCCTTCTCGTGATCCTATTAGTAGTAAAAAACAATTATTAATGACATTGTAGAGAGAGATAGTGAAAGAAAAAACCGTACTCTCCACCAGTCCAGCTCACACTGACCAGCCATCATCAGATGAACCCCTTCACTGTACTCAATAAATTCTTGGCTACGTTGATCGGCAGGTGACTGAGTTGTCACTTGAGAGGTGGTAAAGACATCAAATTGAGAAGTGACCGGGCTGGGACAGATCAAGCTGGGTGGAGTTTGAGTTGCTTCGTCATTGGCTGAAGTGCAGTTGATAGGATCTTCAACCCATTCAGCCAGGGCTTTGTTGAAGGCATGTTGAAACAGTTCCTTGGCTTGGACGGCGTCGCTGGGATAGTTAAGGTCAAAGAAACGGACCCGGAAGCGAGGATTGAGAACAGTACATAGAATGATCACATCTGAAGCAACTGCTTCTGCCTGGTACCCCTCAAGTTTTCGGCACATCTTTTCAAGCATCGCCTTGAGCTCTGGATCCGGAGTGGCATGTATGAGGTCATTGATTTCAAGGACCATGCGTGAGTATTTGGCTAGTAAGATGCAGCCAGTCGCAGAGTTGCCCTTCATTCTTTTAGTAGTGTACAAAAAGACCTACAAACACAAATTGAAAGGTCAACAAAAGAACAATAAAGCAAAGGATGAGAAAAAATGAAAGCAGAGAAGTGAAACCAACCTCAAGGATCTTGACCAGGCTCTCAATGGAGTCCCACTCATCTGCAGTTATATGGATACCCTGATAGTATTTGGTTTTGCGGTCACTCATGAGAATTGCATCGACAACCTACAGAATGAAGGATTTGGAAAGGTGTAAGAATAAGAATGATATTTAAGGTGAGAATGGATGCTTACATCACGGGCATCACTTAGCCGTTTGAGGTAATCAGCGTCAACATTCCAACGCACACCCCATCCAGCTATAGGTGAGCAACCTCGGTAATCCAATTGCTTCGCTTTGGCCAGGAACTCTTGCCTCCTTGCAGAGCTCCTGGTACACAGTCCATTGAAGCGTTTTGCCTACATGGAATAATAGATTAGAAGGAGGAATATTTTAAGAGAAAGACAAGATAGAAGATTAGTGGAAAACTCACTTTCTTAACGGCCCGAGCCACATCAGATACACATTCATCGCCACCATCATCAGAACCTGAAACCAAAGAGTTGTCCGCAAGAAACTGATCCTGATGGTCATCAGGATTGGTTTCATCTTGATTGTCTTCAGAAGAGTCGCAGTTCACGTTTCCATCCCCATCGTTCAAGACCATGGTTGGGGTTGGTAGTGTGACTCCTGGTACGGTTGTGGGCTTGATGTGACCAGCAGTCATACCCAGCGCCTTGAGGCCGGATTTGACCACCAGGCCAATCTTATGTGTATAGCACTTAACTTGATTAGCCAAAGCATCCCATTTGGCATAGTCGTCCGCATCCAGGAACATGCTTGAGAGTTTGTCGGCCATGGTAGCGTTGGGACTAGCTAAATCTGTTGTCTGAGCCAGCATGTAAACAAAGAGATGGTAAATGTTAGCTTTCGTTGAGAGAAAGAAATAAAATAGCAGAAGTTGAGACCAAATAAATAAAAACTTATCTTTTTGTGTAAACCATTATCAATCAAAAATCGCCCAATAGGCTGTGCAAGGAGCCAACCAGTGTGGTGCCAGGTGACTAGTTTGAGGGTAAGATGGATCGATTGGAACTTCCAATCATCATTGATGTAGGTAGCCGATACCCCAATGAACGCCTTACGACGACCCTTAGTGGTCCATACGCCGTAAATGAGACAAAACTTACCTTTGTTTTCCTGTCCAAATGAAAGAAAAGACATGTGAATGATGATCAGCTTACAATCGAGAAAAGAAGATGGATGATATGATTGGAAGACTTACCTGGAGCTTGCTAATCACATGTTGAGAGAGCTCCTTATAGATTTGCTTGGCTGTTTGGGCCGCCCAGGTGGTGCCACGAATGGTGGCCGATTGATTTGAAAGTCTGAAAGCAGCTCGGAGAGCTGGATCAATTAATCGAGAGAATGGTAGAGCATGTCTAAGAATCCATATGACTAAGACGTGGTTTAGAAGTTCAACACTGAAGGTTGATTGGGAGAGGAAGGAATCCAAGGTTGCTTTTGGATTGGCAGGGGTAACTCAAACTGTATCGTCCTGTTGCTGTTGCCAATTCCGAGGAAGTTCATGACCCGCCTTGATTGCAAGATGTTGTTTGGGACATGCTGGTCAATCTTCAGCCCCGTCTCAATGAGTGTATAAATTGTAATAACTACGCTTGCCTCTGGTGAAAAAGCAAAGGCAGTAGCAACACTTGTATCTACGTGGATCATTCCCACTCTAATTGAATCAAAAAGTAAGATACTATTGCAATGAAGAAAATATAGAAAGACAAATGAAAAAACATACCTCGCCTTTCACGTGAATAGGATCTTCGTAATAATCCAAGAGTTTGGCAACACACCCAAGACAAGCATGTCTCACTCCTGGTGTCTTGATCTCGATCTTGTCACCAGACTGTTGATAGAGATCAAGACCGGTTGGGACATTGTAGTCCTAGAAAATGATGAAGACAAAAACAATCAGCTCTTCGAAACTAAATTAAGAAGAAAAAGTGAAAGTGAATTACCTGCATGATTGTGTTCAATTTGCGTTTCTTCACCTTGACTACACAAGAAGATGCTGATGAGTTGGAAACGCTGCGAGCCACCAAACTCTTACGCTTGCCATCTCCAGATTTACCTTTGGGATACTTGAGGAGTTTTTTGTCCAGCTGAATCTGAACTCAACCTGGAGCTGGTACTACAGTTGGTGGATTATTGGTTGCTTTGGATGCACCATCTTCCAATTCAGTCACAAATCCGTCAGATTCTTCAGTAGGTAATCGAAGGGATTGACGGGAGTCAGGGGATTGGATGATGAATCCGGGTCGAGCCCGGTGTAGTACTAATAACACAGCAGGTGTTATACAGTGCTTGAAAGGGTATAATCTGTAAATATTAATTCTACAGAAAATGTCTGAGACTGCCCTTTCAGAGAATCTTCAACAACTGGACTTTGTTGTTAAAGTCTCCTGATAACAGAGAAATATAACCAGGACTTGAATTGCTTTAAAAAAAAGAAATAGTAGACTTTATAAGGCACCAGAGAAATTAACTCAACACCCTTTAGTGTTATTCCCAATGAAGCTTTTAGCTTTTAAACACACAATAAAATAAATTCTCTTATTAATTTAAATAAGGGCAGTTTAAGTGACCTAATGACTGTGTAGTGACTTTATAATGATAAATGACAACTACCCTGATTCATAGATAAAGAAAAAGAGAAGAAGAGAAGAAGAGAAAAGTGGGACAAAGACACAGGCTTTTTATATCTGATTTACAACTTTAAAATTGGTCAACAGCTTACAAGATGACTAAAAGTGGTAAACAGCTATGATGTCATTTGATTCAACTTCTACAACCTTGATTTTCCACCAATAGAACTTTATGTATCCTTTGCTGTGTTGATTCTTGATCTTATTCTCATCAATTAGTAAGATTTATCACCAATTTACCCAGCGAAGAGTGATTTTTTCCCTTTTGCCAAGCCCTTCATATGACTAATTGCTGTGTATATGCTGTGCAAACTCTTTATCTTTACTTCTTTGATTCACTACATATATCGTAATTATTGATTTATGATGTAATTGATATTTAAATTTGAAATGATGTGTTGAAATAGTATAATAAATATGTAATTAAATTAAATTTGGATCACGCTATCACGACCCCCCCCTGTTTGCTATTCAGACCCCCCCCAATCCTAAGTCCGCTTAGGTACCCTTAAGCACCTTTAAGAATGTCTTAGAGTCCTCGAACAGGGATCTAATGAACACTACAGCACTGATGAGCACTACCACCAACGTCGACACAGACGTATGAAATAAAGGCTCTGACCTAATGAACACTACAGCACTGATGAGCACTACCACCAACGTCGACACAGACGTATGAAATAAAGGCTCTGACCTATTAAGATTATATAATGTATATATTAGTTTAAGTTATCGCTATCAAGATAACTGATCTTTGAAGTGAAGAGTGAGATAATTTTTCTCTTTCCCAAAGATATTAAATTTTATTCACCTAATGAACACTACAGCACTGATGAGCACTACCACCAACGTCGACACAGACGTATGAAATAAAGGCTCTGACCTACAACATCAATGATCTAATTAGATAATAGAACTTAACAAATGTAATGAAATATGAAGTACCTATTAAGATTATATAATGTATATATTAGTTTAAGTTATTGCTATCAAGATAACTGATCTTTGAAGTGAAGAGTGAGATAATTTCTATAATGTTATAATCAAATAAACGAAACATATCAATAGTAAAGGAAAAACAATTTCAATATTCTGATCTAATAAGAAATAAAATTGGAAATGACTTACTTCTCTTTCCCAAAGATGAGGAAAGAGAAGTAAGATTTGATTCGGTTCCTAACTTATAGGTAAATGAATATCTTCAACTAATTGGGGTAGATATTGATTTGTATCTTCGATTGATGGGTTATTCTCTCCTTCAATGTAATTATTAATTTTCCATCTCTCTTCTCGTGTCATTCTTGGATTTCCTACTCACATGTTCAAATTTCTCTCTTAGGTCGATTGAATAAATCAACACCCGCCCTCAATCGACACAATTAAAACACCTCTATTCATCAACTTCCCTAAGTCCTATCCTATTTCTAAATTCGTTAAATGGTCCTGGATGGAGGGGTTTAGTAAGCAAGTCTGCTAACATATCTTCTGACGCACAGTACACCAATTTAATTACTCCTTCCTTGACCTTTTCTCTTGACCAATGATAATGAATTTCTATCGCCTTTGTCCTCCCATGCAGTACCGCATTTTGTGATATGTCAATTGTGCTTAAACTGTCTGAATTTAGTAAATAAGGAGTCTTCTGAGGTAAATCTATTGATGCAAGTAACCTAGTTAACCATATCATCTCATCACCTGCCTCGTTTGCCGCTCTATACTCAGCTTCCGTCGATGATTTTGCTACTGTTTGCTGTAACCTACTACGCCAACTAATTGCTCCCCCACATAACATAAATATATAACCTGTTGTTGATCTTCTTGTACTCTTATCTCCTGCCCAGTCTGAATCCGCAAAATGTTCTGGTAATGAGAACCCGTTATTGCTTGAAATTGATGGTGAAATGAATGATCTTGGAGATGAAATTGATCTTTCGTAATGTACGCAGTAATTTAAAGTGCCTTTTAAATACCTCAGCACATGTTTGAACGCTTCCCAATGCCTTATAGAGGGATTTTCGAGATGTTGCGACAAACAACCTACTGCATAAGTTATATCAGGCCTAGTGCACTGTGATAAATACATGAGACTACCTACACCACTTCGGTAAGGTAGGTTCAATAAACTAAAAGATCTTGCTTCATCTTCAGTTGATTTTGTTAACTTTGTACCGCCTGGGAATGGAGTAGAAGCTTGCTTGGTGTCCATCATTCCAAATCTTTCCAATAGAGATTTCGCCATTGCCTCCTGACCTAATATATAATGGTGTTCACTCGCTCTCAATATTTGAATACCTACTACGCATGTTGCTATACCCATATCCTCCATCGGCCAAAATCCTCCTATCTCTTTCTTAAATTCATCAATGTTGTTCCCGGTAATAGCTAGATCGTCAACATGTAGATAAAATAAACAAATATCGTTTGGTCTTCTTCTAATGTAAACACATTCATCAGCCGGTGATTGTACAAATCCTGCTTTTAAGCATTTTGATTTAAATTCCTCATTCCATTCTCTAGCCGACTGTTTCAATCCATACAATGCTTGAAGTAGTTCACACACCAAATCTTCTCCTATGACTTCATGACCTTCCGGCTGCTCCATATAAATCTTTTCCTTCAATCCACTGTTCAGAAAGGCTGCTATTGCATCCATCGAATGTATAGGTAATCCGTGATAAGTTGCAAACGCTACTACAGTACGAAAAGATGCCGGCTTTCCCGTCGGTGCAAATGTGTCTGTGTAGTCAACTCCATAAGTCTGAGTATATCCTTTCGCCACTATCCTTGCTTTATGCTTATTAATAGAACCATCTGGATTGAGTTTAACTTTAAAATGCCATTTACTCCCAACTACTGGTTGATCAGATGGTCGTGGTACTAGTCGCCAAACTTTTCTATCCTCCATATTTTTCATTTCCTTATCGCAAGCTGCCTTCCACTTATCTTTGTCTGAACTATTCATGGCTGATTTAAAATTGTGAGGTTCTTGAACTAATCTAACTATAGATCCAACCGCAAAAGCACAGGGAAACGAATCATGTAAATCTGTAAAGGCTCCTTCATCATCCCAATAAGCAAAGCTAGCCGATGGATTATATCTATCAATAGGTCTTCTATCCCTTTCAGAACGTCTAGGTGCATCAATAACTGGTTCTTCTTGCATTTGTAACATTGGTTGTGGAATATCAGTAGACTGAGTAAAAGATATTATATCGTCCTGGTGCATTCCTTCACCACCAGGTAACTGGACGTCGTCGTCTTGTTCCTCTATCAAAGGTTCAATGACGGAAGGATCCGATAGTTGTATGTTTTCTTCTTCATCAATCAATAGATGAGAAACATCGAAGGTTTTGAGCTTCTTGAATGGAAAAACATTCTCTTTGAACACAACATCATGTGAAACTACTATATTGTTGGTGTCAAAAATAAAAACTTCGTAATTTATATTATGTTCAGTATGACCAAGTAAGATAGCCTGTCGTGATACTTGTTGAAATTTTCCATTCCTGATAGCCTTCCTTATAAGCACATAACACAAACAACCAATTGGCCTAATATGTGAGACATCTGGTTGTCGACCGTGCCAAACTTCGAAAGGAGTCTTGCTGTTAGGTAAAGAAGAGGTGATTGTTCTATTCTTGGTGTATACAGCAGCTTTTATGGCATATAGCCAAAACTTGATAGGAAGATTCGCATCAATTAACATAGCTCTCACAGGCTCAGTAATCGTCCTGTTTGATCTCTCAGCGACACCATTCTCTTCAGGTGTGTATGTTGCTGTTGTTCTTAGATAAATACCTACTTGTTTGCAGTAAGGTACCATTGTGTCGTTAATGAATTCATATCCATTATCTAGCGTGATTGATTTAATCTTTGAATTACATTGCCTCTCAACTAAAGAAATATATTGACGTATTTTATTGAATACTACATCAGCTGACTTTGTATCTAGACCGACAACATGGCGATATCTTGAATAATCATCTGTGAACAACATAAAGTATACACTACCACAGACTGCACTGGTTCTGATGATACCACTTAAATCTAGATGAATGTTTTCTAATAGGCTTGAACTTCTAACATGAACATTGTTATGAGGTATACGATGTCCTTTCGCTAAGTCACAAGAATCACATGAAAACTGATCAGGAATAGTAGACGCATCCACGTTCAACCCCTTTACTACTTCTTTCGACACCATAGATTTCAGATATCTCATATTTGGGTGACCTAGACGACGATGCAAGTTAATGATGATATCGTTAGTTGTAGAAGTAATCGTGTTTGCGTTAGCACCAGTCGTATTGATTGAAACCGGCCTCACATAAGATTTCAGAAGTTTGGTACCATCATTTAACGCTCCTTCAAAAGCTCGGTAACCATCCTTCGTGATGACAAAAGATTCATGTTCTTTCTTGATGATGAAATCGTGATTAATTAATATAGTTCCTCCGATCAAACTACGTTTAAGGTCGGGAATGTGAAGACAATCATTAAGTTCAAAAATATGGTCATCAGGACCCATAAATCTTATATTACCGCATCCATGAATCCTGAGGGTAGCACTTCCTCCTGCCATATCTAAATTTTCATTTCGATCTTTCATATCAACGTAATTATTAAACACGTGCTTCTCTTTGAACATATGATGGGAAGCACCTGTGTCGATCAAAACTTCGGTGACCTTGGGTTCGTCTTCCAAAGATAGCTTAGATAATGACTGATAAGAAACATGACTCGCTGAAGCATTGAGTGAATTGAAAGCTTTCTCAAGTTGCTCCACAGTCGGTTCGTCTTGAAACAAAGTCGCTGCAGCTGAAGAACTCCCAATATTCTTAGGTATTTCTCCATTCCATTGACCTAATTTTACACGTTGTTCAATCCATTCCTTCTGCAGATGTTCATTTCCTGGTTTCTTAAAACAATCGTTCGGATCATGATTGACACCTGTACACTTTGATTTAGTACACTTGGCTTTAAATTTATTACGAATTGAAGAGTTTGATGTATAATTAGCTTCTGCGGCGTGATGAATAATCGATGGTTGCTTTTGTGAGCTTTTCGTAAGCATAGAAACTGCATCCAATCGTTTCTTCAATTCAGACACCACCTTATCATAATCTTTAACTCCTGAGATAGCTATCTCCTTAGCATCTTGAAAGTAATTAGTATTTAAAGAAATTAATAGCTTCCTTCCGAGATCTTCATCTGACATTTGTCCTCCAGAAGTTTTATATTTAGTGACGGCATCTTGAAAGTTCTGAATGTGATTTAAGAGTGGTACGTTAGTACCTTGAACAATAAGATTGAGTGCTCGTTCTAACAACAGTCTCAATTCTTCAGATCTTCCTGAATGATGTGTCGTGATAGCCTTCCACAATTTTGCGGGTAAATTCTGAGTGTCAGGTCCGTCATCCTTATAGATAGTGATCTTTGGTTCAAATCTAGATCGATTTACATCATCCATGTTGTTTAATATCCAATTTGTGATGCACGCTCTACTGACTTCGTCATCAAATTGACTGTTTTCTAATTTGATTTCGTCGGAGCTTAGATATTCGGATAAAAACATAGATTTTAAACCCGTTCGAATGAATGAAGCCCATAGCATGTAATTATCATCAGTCAAAATTTTGATTGATCTTGCTAATGTTTGATTAAGTAATATAGCTTGTTGTTGGTGGTTTAGTTCATTTGGCATGATTGAAGTGGACATGGTGGGATTTATTAATATAGGATTAGGATTAAGTGATGGATTAGGATTGTATAAAGGATTAGGATTAGATGAAGATGATGGTCTTAATGATGATGAAATGTTTATGGCTGTATCGTCTGCTTCTTCGTCGTCTGACGGTGGGACTGGATCGGTGGATTGTGCAAAGAATTTATTTTGATCGTCACTAGGATCGAGACTCATTCGTATATAGGATCGTTGTCTACTCTCTCGCTACCATAAGAATGTCTTAGAGTCCTCGAACAGGGATCTAATGAACACTACAGCACTGATGAGCACTACCACCAACGTCGACACAGACGTATGAAATAAAGGCTCTGACCTAATGAACACTACAGCACTGATGAGCACTACCACCAACGTCGACACAGACGTATGAAATAAAGGCTCTGACCTATTAAGATTATATAATGTATATATTAGTTTAAGTTATCGCTATCAAGATAACTGATCTTTGAAGTGAAGAGTGAGATAATTTTTCTCTTTCCCAAAGATATTAAATTTTATTCACCTAATGAACACTACAGCACTGATGAGCACTACCACCAACGTCGACACAGACGTATGAAATAAAGGCTCTGACCTACAACATCAATGATCTAATTAGATAATAGAACTTAACAAATGTAATGAAATATGAAGTACCTATTAAGATTATATAATGTATATATTAGTTTAAGTTATCGCTATCAAGATAACTGATCTTTGAAGTGAAGAGTGAGATAATTTCTATAATGTTATAATCAAATAAACGAAACATATCAATAGTAAAGGAAAAACAATTTCAATATTCTGATCTAATAAGAAATAAAATTGGAAATGACTTACTTCTCTTTCCCAAAGATGAGGAAAGAGAAGTAAGATTTGATTCGGTTCCTAACTTATAGGTAAATGAATATCTTCAACTAATTGGGGTAGATATTGATTTGTATCTTCGATTGATGGGTTATTCTCTCCTTCAATGTAATTATTAATTTTCCATCTCTCTTCTCGTGTCATTCTTGGATTTCCTACTCACATGTTCAAATTTCTCTCTTAGGTCGATTGAATAAATCAACAACCTTACGTACTGGACAGCCTCAACCAACAATATGATCTCAGCCTCAGATTGCTTTAGATGTAGAACGCTTAATTGTGATCAATCGATACAGGGTTATCAAGTCTGATACCTAGAAATGTAATCATGAGATTTGTCTTCTCAGTTTTCAATCTCACATTATGAGCTGGCCTGAAATAAGCTATAAGGCTCTGAAGTTGGATGAGAGTCGTTGTTTTTCTTAAAACAAGGCGAGTAAGTATGTGATCAAATATGACGATCTTAACTTGAGAAAACAGATGTAGCATAAGATTTCAGCAGGATTGAACAGGACCGACTAATCTTGATAACTTTGAGTGAACAAAGATGATAAAGATCACATAAGTAGTGAGAAATTGATTGAGTGATTGATTAACAAAAGAAAATCATTCATTGTAATTTACTAAGGATGGACATCGAGCGACTTTAACGCTAATTAGTGCAAGTACGGGCAGGATCATTTGAATGACTTGTTGAGTGTTGGCTCTGAGGTGGCACCTATCAAGGAAGGGTCGATGACCATGGTGGAGGAGATGTTCATGTTGATATTGATGCGCATCAACAATTGTTTTGCATCAGGAGGCAAGAGCAGTTCTCAACTGTCAGTCACGTGGTTGAGGCTGTCCAGTACGTAAGGTGCTTAAGGGTACCTAAGCGGACTTAGGATTGGGGGGGGGGTCTGAATAGCAAACAGGGGGGGGTCGGGATAGCGCGATCCTTAAATTTTAATGTAATTGATTGTAATTTACTCGTACTGAATTACATATAAGTTTTAATCTTATATAAGAATATGTTAATAAGCTGTAAAAATCGAATTTCAAACTCCTTCATCTCATTTTCTTATCATTACCCTTATAATTTAATAATTCCCTTATAAAATTAAATTCACCCCTTATACATATAAAATAACCCTTATAATATGAGTTTTTACTCGATCTCATCCTTTTCTTGCTCTTTCTTTATCTTTCTCATCTTCATTCAATTCTTCATCTTTCTCATCTTCTATCTTTCTATCTAATCCTTCTTATTTCATTCCTTCTGATTTGCAAATTTCTCTACAAAGTTTTCAATTTTTAATTTTTTAAATCTAAGACTATTACTAATTTAAAGAAACGATTGAATCAAAATTTTGATGGTTCGTTTTTAATCTTAGCTTCTTCTCTTCATACAACTTTAAATTTCTTTTTAATCTCTTCCTTCTTCTTTAAATAGATTATATCTTTTTCTTTCTAAAAGATTTTCTTTAATTTCTTTTCAAATAAAATAATTAGTTGAAAATTGGCCATAATTGAAATCAATTGACTCGATCACTTCATTTAGTTTATTGATTTTAAATATTAATAATCTTTATTTTTCAAAGCTTTTTCTTTTGACTTTCAAATGTATTTAGTATTCAATTTAAAGTTCTTCTGTTCTTTAAGAATGATTATTTGTTAAGTTTTGATTAAATAATTTTGAAGTAATAAATATAAAAAGGTTTTCTTCGAATTCTTAAATCTTGAAATAAGTTCTAATGATTAATGAGTCATAATGTAAATGACTTTTAATAATGAATGAGTCTTATATGAATACTAAATTTAAAATGAGTTTTTTTTTGATTTAACTTGAGTAAATTATGAGAATGATAAAATTAAATATAATAAGATTAAAAAATTAAAATTTTTGTTGATTGCACCCCATAAATATCTCACCACACCGGACTGGGCTACGGGGTCGAAGCAATCTAGATGGAACAGATGGTGGAGCTAAAGAGGTTGCAGGCTTGGATTGAACGGTAAACTGTTCGGAGGTTTTGGTGTTGGGTGCAGAATAAGGCATGATGAAAGTGTGACAGTAGAGATCTATTTGGCAAATGAGATCTACAAAAGAAACAACGTGAGATTGGGATTGGATCAAAATCATAAAGAGAAAAAAAAGGATATCTATCTAAGGAATACGATCAAGGAGAGAAAAACTTACCTAAGATAAGGTAGTGTGTCAGCCCTGGGTACATATACATGTACCCAAAGACTAACTTATAATAATTAAAATACCATTATATATATATGTAAACTCAAGAAGACACTAGTTACATATATATATAACATAAGAACAAAGTGGAATATGTAATATGATGTTATTAAAACCTAATTACATATACACACAACCTAATAACCATATGTAGCAACATGTAATATATAAAAAAACATATAAAATCATTAAATACAACTCATAACTCAGTCTCAAGAGTTAATATGCTTATACTACATATCATACTTAACACATATATGTAATTAAGCATTGACAAAAATAATAATAATAAATATTATTATTATAACCCTGAACCAATGTAGTGATATGAACAAATATCATTACAATTAGGTTTAGAGCAGAAGAATATATAAACCCCTCTTCTCTCAACCTTCCAAAGATCCCCAAGCAATTTATTACACACTACTTTTAAGAACTAACCAAAAGTTCAACTGAAGTACAAAATCAAGAGTCTTATAATTATAAGACTAGTGATTAACTTCTCTAACTTTAAATCAGTTCCTTGATTAAAAGTAAGTAATACAACCTTCACTCCTCTGGATCCTCTACTTTCCCTAAGTAGAAACACAATCTAGGTTAGTGACCTCAACAACTCAGGCTAGTGACCTTAAGAAGAACTTTAGGTTGGTGACCTTAAGAACAACCCTAAGTTGGTGACTTTAAGAACAACCAGATTGGTGACCTTCATATCACTCTTCAATCAGATAATACAAAGATTGAAGGGAAGTCTTGGATCCAACTTCCATTATTATAATCAACCTTATAAAATAATAATCTCCTTTTAAGGAGTCAACTAACTGAAGTCTGTCTGGGTTTAACCAAACAGACTGATAGTCAGTTTCTCTCTTATTTATTCCTCTTCCTTATTTCATATTGTACATACTACATATATGAAATAAAAAGAATATAAATCAAAATCATTATAATTATCCTTTTCCTAAATTTAGTGAGCTCAGTGTACTCTAAGAGAGCACACCACCCCACATAGTGGGATTCAATCAAGATCAAAAAATAAAAAGCCAGTGATGATTTATAAATGATCAATTGATGTGAGGAGCAAAAGACTTGCCTTCATGTGGTTGTTTTATAGTCCAATCTGGGGACTCCAACCGACGACAGACCAATAGCATCCTGATGATATTGGGTTTCCTGAATGCTTGGGATTGGAGATGGTGAGACGTAAGATATAGGTAATCCAAATAGTGATTGGATGGTGAGACATGGGTGATCCGAATGATTGGATGGTGAGACGTGGGACTTGGGTTGATATCTGCTATTTGAGACCGTGAAGATGATGGCTGAGGTGTTGAGAGGTATTGAACGGTGAGAGTGAGGGTTAGTGGTGGAGGAAGGGTTTCATCATACCCATAACCCTTTGTGGCTTTGGGGGTCGCTAGGATATATTGAGCCCTTGGGCTTGCTCGGGGCGCTATGTCCCGATATGGCTGCCTGTAGTGCTGCGGTACATCGCTATACAGAGCGGGAGGAAAAATCACTATGATCACGTCGGGCTGACCATAGCTATAGCACCGAGGAAAAACCGCTATCCGGTCTAAGCCGGAGCGCGGGCGGTGTGACGTGGGTGTTGCTACACCTGTGATGTTCACGGTCGTCAGCGTTAGTATAAAGCTGCACACACTGATCAAGAAAGAAAACAATTTAAGGAAAGGATTGTGACAAGTTAGAGATTGATAAAAAAGACAAGAAAACTTTTGAAGAAAAGAATAAATGAACCTTTATGTAAGAAACCCAAACTATGACATCATGTCTTTCAACCACAGATGAATGATGTCAGCAAAGAGAACTATATGTGCATGTCAATTATACTAAACAAAGTTTTTCTGGGACTTTTCCGCAAAGGTTCTAGACCAAATTTTCCACAAAGCCAGAAAGCCAGACTGTCTTTTGAAATTTGTTCAACTCTTATGATGAAGAGGAACACAGTCAAGATGTTCTTTTCTGGATTTGTGGAAACCTTTTTGGAGAGGTTTGTGGAAAGGTTTGTGGAAAACTCTGAGAAAATCTTTGTGTAGGACAAATATCTCAATTGCACAGACTTTGCTATGAAGCGCAATGTTATGGATGGCAATTTTTTTCCTCTTTTGTTTCTCAGAGGTGTGGAGCATCAGAAGCACATCTTATTGCTATACAGCCCCTATATCACATGAGGAGCTCTCCAAATGTTGAAGTTTTCCTCTGTGGTTAGGTCTGCTAGCAACAACCACAAATATACATTGTGTATATGATTCAAGCTCCTTTGTACTTACTTTTGCCCCATCAAATATATTGTCTTTTGTTTACTTTGGTCTTGTTCCCTTTCATCAAATACAATCTGCCCTATCTTCCAGAGATCAATCATCACACTTGTCATCATCACATACAGTTCAAACTTATCTCTTGCAAGCTCTTTTGAATCCCTGATTATTGCAACACTAGCTAAGGAAAGAAATTATCATTGACTGTGTGGCAAAGGAAAAAAGAAAAAGAATTGAACATGTATCAAAAGCAATGAACAAGAATTCCTCTGTGTATAAAAAAAGCAAAGCAAACAAATACAGCAAAAAAGTCAAAGTAAGAAGGAGATATCATGGTATAGGGTATTGCTCTGATATATAGTGGAGAGCTCCCATCCCTGGGCCTTTGCAGAGATTTCACTAGGATGTGATATTTTACCCTTCCAGGATGTGGTGCACAGACTGTGCTATACGTAGCAGGGATATTGTGGTGACAAAAACTGCTCCACAAGCACAAAAAAGAGCAGAGTAATTGAAGCATTGGTAACACAAAGTAAACCACACCTACTTATGAGTATTAAAGGTTTGGTGTGATTGAATGGATCTGCCAATGTCCCGGGACACGTAGGGCACATCTGGCTGAGCAATTTTTGATCAGAACCTCCACCTTGAAGATCACAGAAACTTCAATTTATAAAATGTGTTTGTTATCTTAAATGCAAGATTTCCAGAGTAAACAGAATACCTTTGAAGTGTGAAATTCAGGTTGATTTCTATAATTGGCTTGAAGTCAATTCCTCCCTAGTGAAAAAAGTATTCTGTATTTTGTTCAGCAGACTTGATCAAGTCATTGGCCATCATCCATTGTACAGGACTGTAATTACAGTCAACCATTGATGTAAGCATAATGATTGGCACACATTTTCCAATGCTTATAAGGCAATATGCATATATCACAGGGTACTTTGGTGTTATGACTAATCAAAAATGACGTAATGATCATAAAACAATGCCCTGATTTGTTCAATGTGTTATGCTATGGTTGATGACGTATCAGGACATTTTTCTTATTTCAAATCATTACTTTGTTATATATTTTCAATTGTTTCCTTTATTCCTTTTTCATCTTTTTCATCTTTTTCATTCTTGTTTTTCTCATTGCATCAAACAATCTTAAAATTTGGAAAACTCATTACTACACAACAACCTCTCTCAACTATAAAGCTCAATTTAATTCAAACTGAAATCTTTATCAAAATAGAAGGAGGTATATATCTCAAGTTTCCAATATTATAATTATGATATTTATTATAAATCTCTTATCTAACTTTAATTTTCAATCAATTGTAGACTTCTTTTGAATACATAGTTTGATTCAAAATTTTTGTTATAAAGTAGAATTTTACTAGTGTAGTTATTGTTAAAGGTGAATTCCTTTTCTATTTTCATTTCATTCACATATATTATTCATGTTTACTTATCTCACTATTTGTTATTGTTAAAGAAATTAAATTTATATATTTGTTTCAAAAAAGAGAGATCTCACCAATCATTACATCTGGCTGGCAAGGGCAAAATTAAGCACATACCTTCCAATGCAAATAGCATGATGTGCATGTATACTAGATCCTTACATTGAAAGCTGACTGTACCAAACATCACCAACCATTGAATCACTCCACCCTCCCACATGCAATCACTGTCAAGGCTCATGAAAGTCAACAATCTTCTGAAAGTAACCCTAGCAGAAGGACACAATGCAACAAATGAAAAACAA
Organism: Melampsora americana; assembly: GCA_022264835.1. Lineage (NCBI taxonomy): Eukaryota > Fungi > Basidiomycota > Pucciniomycetes > Pucciniales > Melampsoraceae > Melampsora > Melampsora americana. Next base: position 748,338 of record JAIFHY010000003.1, on the reverse strand, counting down.
GAGCAATCACACAGTGATTTCTTATTGTTTTTGGTGCCCCCTATATATGTTCTCACAAATCCATAGTGTCAAACTATGGATATCTCAAAATGGAAAGGATTGCTTTCAATGTTATGGTTTTGTTTGAGGAGATATCAGAATGTTTCAATATGAGCAGATTGTTGTTGATTGCAATGGTCTTTTTAAATCTTGAATGGTGAGCTGGATTGGATTAATTGTGTGTCCAGACTAGAATTAGGAGCTGGTGTAATCTCACTACAAGTTAAAAAATAGACAGAAAGAAAGGACGTCTGAGCATACTGTTGACTGGAATTTAAGGTGAAAGTACAACAAAGACAACCAATTTTTCTCCCATCCCATGTAGAAAAGTGGTAGTATTGGCATCTTCCTTTTCAAAGTATACCACCTATCCATATACTCCTGGTGAGACATACAGATATGATATCAATGTCTTAAAGTACATCATTTTATTTTTCTGAATGAACTAACCCAGGACTCTGTTGGGTTTTTTTTCAAAAAAGACACTGTCTTTATGATTATTTTTACAGTTTTAACTTACCTTGACATCAATGATAAAACTCTTTGTCTTGATCCCAACAATATCTCACTCTTGGTCTCACCATATCTTCAATGGTCCTAAAGATATACAGAAAAGCTTATAATTTGATCTTTCACCAAAACCCAGATTTTGCACACAGAGGAATCCAAAGTACTGTAATTTTTGACTCTGAGCCCTGATTATTTTTTATCCATCTGCAGAATCACTCAAGATATGCAGAAATAAAGAGTGAGATATTGTACAGGAGATCAAGATGAACACGTTTCGCCATTAATGTCAAGGCAGATTAAAATTCAAAAAAAAAGTTTATAAGGGCACCAGTTTTTTGAAAAAAGACCCCAACAAATCTCATGCCATTTTTTTGAAAGCATGTGTAAGTCCCTTGCTTGAGCTGCTCAGTGCAGCCCAAGAGGAACTTGATCAAGTTTGGATCAAAACCAACCTTTGTCCATGATGATTATTTCAACTTGACCATACCCAATCAATAGCTGTCAGGGTGGTCACTTACCACAGAAGAAAGATTAGATAGATGTTTTTTTGCTCATCCTTCCACTGGTTATGAACACTTGCAAACAAAGTTTGGTGTCAAGGTGTATATCCATCCTTCAAAAAACACAAGTCATATATGTTACTTGGCATCAAAATTGTGAAATAGAAAGATGGCTGAAATCAAGACAGAATTACATAGCGGACTTGTTAACTTGTTTGGGGGAGAGAATAGACCAGAAAAAATGGGAGAAACAGGGTGGGATTATACATGGGGAATTATTCTGAGGGAACAGATGTTTACTTGAACCTATGTTGAGATCAAAACAATTTGCATGAGATGTTGGTGTGATCTGACTACAGTCAGGCTTAATCTCCTTGGAGGCCTTCCTCCTGGGATCTCTGCCTGTCTCTGCACTCGTGGCTTGTATGTCCTTTGTTGGTCTACTTGAAGGGATCTTGAGTACACAACTCAAGTAAGGGAAGACACTCTAGGGGTAAAGCTAAGCAACCTTAATTAAGCTGGTTTCTGCCCATGTTCATAAAACATCACGTGATCCATAAAGATTACAAACGACAGCATCAATCTCCGATGATTCATCTCTCTTCGGATTCATCATCCAGCAATGTCAGACGCTCCTCAGAACACCAACGCCACTGTCGACGGTCAAATAGTTCCCAATGGATCCCAGATTGAAGTTTTACCGTCAGATGATAAGACGGAAAAACCAAAAGTAGAAGATACATCAGGGAAGAAAAAAAGAAATAAGATGCGCGGTAGGATGAACGATAGCCCTGATACGCAACTTTCGAAAACATTGTCATACTTATTAAGACACGGTGCAGCAAAGGAAGGGTTAAAGATGAGATCGGATGGGTTTGTGAAAATAAATGATTTAGTGAGAGATTCCTATAAAACCAGGAAAAACAGACGCGTGGTACAATGAAGGCTACCAATGTCATGAAAAGAAAGAAATGGAATGTTTGATTGGGATTGTATCTTCCGTTCAATTTATAGTTAGCTCGCCCAAAGTTAAAAGGTGTAGAATTGAGTGATATTGAACGTATTGTTGGAAAAGATTCAAAACAAAGATATGCCATCCTTCGTGAACAGCCGCCGGATGGTTCTTCCTCATCCGAAGACATTGTTTATATCCGAGCTAACCAAGGTCATTCAATCCAGGTGAGTTCCCATCGTACTTGTTCCAATCGGATTTTGATCATAATCTTTGGATTCGTAGGTCCCCGAACTCGACCTTGTTCCCATCATTGACCCTGAAGAGATACTAACAGTCGTTCATGGTACTTACATGAGGTTTTGGGATGCTATCCGTACATGTTACCATTTTCCTAATCGTCGAGTTTACATCCAGGTCATTCCATGGTTTTTCCAATTGGGAAAACTGACATGGAGTGGCTTCTTCCAATTTTCAGTTCGCGAGGGGCTCAAACCAATGAAGCGGACTCACATTCATTTCGCGTCGGGCTTGATTGATCAACCAGGAGTGATCAGTGGTCAGTCGGTATATATTTTGAAAAAAAATCGGCTATTTCTTCAGGTTCCCTGTACCTAAGAATGTTCATCCATCAATTTGAGGATACGAGACTAAGCTGTCTGATTGTTCCCTTTAGGTATGCGTGCGTCTCGTGAGATAGATATATACCTGGACGTCCCAAAGTGTATTTCAGGTAAGAGACCACATTTTACCAAGATTTTCTCCATCTCAGAAAGATTTCTGAGTTGATTGCTTCTTTTCAATATTTCCCCTAGATGGCATTCTTTTCCATCGATCTAAAAATGGAGTTATATTATCTCAAGGTTTACCTGGTTCTAATTCTATCCCTAGTACTTATTTTCAGAAAGTGATACATACATCTGGAAAAGTTCTTTACCCTACCGATGCTTCAACATGATCCTTCCATAAAAATCTGATTCATGATAACCCAAGTGATCGCAACTAAAACATCCAAGGTGATAGATGGTCAGCATAAGCGGCATATGTAATATACTTGCAAGATGTGGCCAATTTTAAATTGAAGACGAACTTGGCTTTGCACCCTGAAGCCTCTCCTAGGCAGAAAGTAGTGTTTGAGGTTTGATTGTGTAGTGTCCTGTCGACTTCATCAAATGTCTTCAATATACCAATCACACGTGTGTATATCGAAAGTTGGAAAGATATTTAAACAATGACAAAAGGATCCTTTATGACCATATAAGTGAACGGGATATAAAGAAGATGTTCACACACTGATCGACTAAAATTACAATCCCATGGGACAAATGTATCAACAGACTCCTTGCAGGACAAGAAAGGGTGATGATAGTCAAAAAACAATAGACATAAGCATGAATGGCGTAAAAGAGACGAGTGATGAGGCCGACATCCTTTTCTTCATGGGGTGGAATGAAAGTCACAGATTGTTACAAGATTGTGTCTGATTATCTCAGATCAAAAATCTCCTATATCAATATCAATGTGAACCCGACTTGCAATCATTTCTTCGAATCGGGTAGAAGGTCCCTTAGCTTTAGCAGCCGCTACAGCCGTGTCTGAACTTGGGTTGACTGCTCCAGGTCGTGGAGGAGCGTTTGGATCGGAAGCTGTGGGCGTATTTCGCAAAGGGCTACCAGATCTAGAATTTGAACAATTCAATATAGGTATGAAAATGAGGAGGAAGAAATTGGCTTACTTGGTTTCATATGTCATCCTTGGATTAGTTTTCACTCTTGCACTAGGATCAGGTCTAACAGCATGGCTTGTGCCATGCGCCTTCATATGCTGCCTTCGAAGTTCTGATGCTGCGATTTCTGCACGACGGATCTCTTCGCGATTGGCTCGGCGGTTACGCTCATTGAGTTCTGACATGAGTGTATCAGATTTGACAACAGGTGCGCTGGCTTGTTCTAAGAGTGCATTGAGTCGTTCTACAAGTTCAGTGTTATTCTTTGCAGCAGCTTGATCCCTTTCACTCTCAAGCCTCAGCCTCTCTGAGATCGTCAAAGTGGTGGGACCTTGACCTTGAGCACGCATAGCCTTCTTGGCACGGACTTGAAGGGTGATGGTTGCCTGATAGATTGGAAAACATATGCAGGCATGAATTGAACGATATCAGATTAGGCTTTCGAGATGTGTGAGAAAATATATGATGGAGTCATCACCTCGTCTTTCACCCAGTCCTGGTATTTCATTATGCTGTTCAGTTTTCGACTGACTTCCTTCTTCGTGGGAATCGGGACTTTAAACTTTTGACATTCACCCACTAGGAATAACCATTCATTCTAGTGATGCAGATACAAGAGTTAGAAAAATGGTGCGGAGGGTGGTGCAATCTTTGGAATTACCTCTTGAATTGGCGAGTTAGATATCCTATCGAGTGCAATCACCTTCGAAGAATTGGCAATCACTACATGTAACGTCTTGGTCGTCGCCTGATTCTCGACCTCGTAGTACTTCTCGTTATCAATATCATCTTTTAAACCGAGCCTTCAGTCAGCTCGCAAAATTTCCAGTTGAATCAAAATGTCGTCTCATCTCACATTTGACTTCAGCTACACGATACTTGACCTCGCGCTTCGGATCATCTTTGGCAAACCCGACAGATACGCGCACCCACATCCCTTTGACATAGTCCGAGAAAAAGTCGGTGCAGCATAGTTCTGCGGCCCGGGTACGAGTGAGCGTAAGGGAGCGAATATCATCAAGCGAAGCGTCATCTAGATTGGTTTTCTCGGTTGCTTTTCGAGAGTTGCTGTGTTCATAGGCGATATCCTGCTCCTCAGCCAAATCCGCTTCACCATCCTCAGATCGATCCCAGCCGGCCTCATCACTCCGCTGCTTCGATACTTGATTTGAATTCGAGTCATCCGGCTATCAAATGAAGGAGCTGGCTGTGAGCCTAGGAAACAGCTTAGTCACAGATAATCAACAAAGATACGCACTTTAGGACGTTTTCCTTTAGCTTGCCTCTTTAGTTTCAATTCATCTAATTTTTGAGCTTTTTCGTAAGTAGTCCCAGTTCTATTTTTTTCTCGACCACTGCTTCGTTTGCTAGATTGCTCATCTCGTGCTCGAACCATATTTTTGACATTTTCTCGGTCTCGAATCTTTTGTAACTCATCTTGCCTTTCCCCCAAGGTTGCCTCACGTTCTAATTCAGATAGAGATTGTATTCGCATCTTATCGTTGATATCGATATAGATACCTTCGTAAGGAAAAGGGTTGATATTGATAGTTCGGCTCTCTTGCTCTTCGTCTTCATCAGACTTAGCTACTAAACCAAAACCAGAATAAAATTTCAGACAAGTTTAAAAAGCTCGATGAAGTGCTGGATCGCTGTAACAAACCCTGGATAGGCATCGCAGCCTCTGATCCAGAAGACATTTCCATATCTGATTCGCTACTATTGTTCATTCGAAGAGAAGCGACCAAATGATGAGTGGTGAGATACATCAAGGAATGAAGAGAAGAAAGACATACTCCAGATCTACTTTTTTTCTTCGCTTCATCTTTTTTCCATTTTGTAGTGTCTTTCTAGATCGTTTTGTGGATGATATGGGAGCCTGGATGACATCGCCAGCCAGAGCAAGGAGTTCATTGTCGATATCAGACATGATAGACCTGCTGATTTGAAGGGTTTCTTGAGGAGTGTGATTGAATTTTGCGCGACGGGAGAGTTTGAAGTTCAATGTGAATGTGAGGCTGAATGAGAATATGGTCGTTGATCTGAATTGGTACAGTGGAAAAAGTGAGCGAAGATGTCAAACTGCAACCATCACCTCATAAGCACAACATATCACACGGGGAACAGCTTCTGTGACACCGCTGGCACAGAATACGACGTGCTTATGCTACATAAATGTTTTGAGTGACGAGCTGTATCTTACATGTCACCGACTGACTCCACATTGGCCACACGAACCAACGTCAGAAGCTCACCATCCTCACCCTCACCTTCACCCTTCAAGCTTATTTGATTTCAAAAGTAGAACAACTGATCAACTGAACACTTCAAATCAAAAGTCATGACCACTAACAATAACACGATACCCATTGATCAACCCGAATCATTTAAACAACAACAACCTCCTTCAACACCTCGTGATGCGAGAATCATTGCCATTTTATTAGCCTCAATGGGCGTTCAGTCTTCCTCTGAAGGTGTTGTTAGAGTTCTAATGGAATTTGCTCATCGTAAGGCTCTTTGAATCGCTTATATGGACAGCTTTACTGATTCATTACATACAACCATTTCTGACTTTCGTGGCTCTTAGGGTACACCGTCGATATTCTCTCCGATGCTATGGTTTATGCTGATCATGCCGGCCGAGCCCATGCAGCTCATGGACCAGATGTTGAAGATGTTCGTCTTGCAGTACAAGCAAAAGTAGAGCATTCCATGAGCGGACCAATGAGTAAAGAAGTGAGAACCTTACGACCACTATCTCTCTTTCAATGGGCTTGTGGCTGACTTTCGTCCACCGTCTTTCCGTTGCCCAGTTTCTTCTCAATCTTGCCGATACTCTTAACCGGACCTCCTTACCTCCCATACCTGACCGATATGGAATCCGTCTACCTCCGGAGAAGGATCGTCTCACTGCGCCTAACTTTGATATCGCGCCCAAGGCGCCCTCATCAACAACCGATCAACCCATGAATGCCGATGAGGATATGTTTGGAGGTCTGGATGATGATGATGATGATGATAGTGATAGTAGCAGTGATACTGAAACTGGACTCTCGCCCATCATCACAATCAATGGCAATGGGACCAATGCCGATCATGGTAAACGGAGGTTGGAAGATATGGAAGATGATGACTATGATTGATACGAAAACCCGTGTCTAGGAACGCAATTTGTCTAGCTTGCCTCATGTAATTCTATGTCTATTGAAAAAGTTTACCATTTTGGCTCTGGTGGCATGTCGCGCGGAAGGGGAAAATGACCTCCGGACAAGTTCAAACCGCGCGAGCAATTTGACAGGGTGGTTTGGGAACCTGCAAGCGAGGGACAGTTCAGCTCGAAGATTCAAACTGACCACATGACTGATGGCAAGCAGTGAACACTCAGCGAGATGACCTTCTGAGGTATTTGTCGAGATGGTAGGTAGAAGCGTGTGGGGACGAGAGATAAACGCAGCCAAAGCAGGGTTCAAGGTCAAGGTTTGCATTAAAAGCACATTGACAATATTTCAAAGAATAGCAAATTTACAAAACAGTAAAACATGAAGAGAAGCGAAGGAAAGGAGGAAGCGAGAAAAGCAGCAAGAGGCTACTTCGCAGATGAGTATTTTGTGACACCCTCTGTGAGAACAAAAAGTTATCAGTCAAAGTACGATCAACGCGAAAGACCAAAGTGAGGCTTACTTGTTCCTTCTGAGATGGCGTGCTTGCTAAGCTCACCAGGAAGAATGAGTCGGACTGCTGTCTGGATCTGATGAGCGAAAAGAAAATGAGTATCGGAGACAACAGCAAAGTCATGAAGAAACTAACCTCTCGAGAGGAGATTGTTGACTTCTTGTTGTAAGTGGCAAGTTTGGAGGCTTCACCAGCAATTCGTTCAAAGATATCGTTGACGAAAGAGTTGAGGATAAGCATGGCCTTGTTTGAGATACCGGTGTCAGGGTGAACTTGTTTGAGGACTTTGTAGATGTAGATACCACTGTGGAAGTAAATCTTCAGTAACATGTCGACAGAGTACAGATTACGTCTCACGACTTACTAGGTTTCTTTACGGGTCTTTGATCGCTTCTTCTTCTTCTCACCATCAGCAGCAGGCTTGGCAGGTCCCTTCTTGGCTGCTGTTGAAGGCTTCTTAGCAGCAGATGCAGGTGCTTTACCACCAGAACTGGCAGGGGCCTAGAGTAGAAACCAAGTCAGATGGTGGCGAATGATGAGACAAGAAGAGGAAACATACTTTGGAAGCTGGCTTCTTCTCGGCAGCGGCGGATTTTGGTGGGGCCATTGTAGTTGAGATTGAGTAAGGTGATGTGTTGAAGGTGAGGAAGTGAGGTGTTGTTGATAATGTGATTGGAGGTGAGTGCGTGGTGAAGTATAAGATGTGGAAGATGGAGTAGCAAAGAGAGAGGTAGGAGGTCTGCTTTTGAAGGCCAGGAACTGAGACGCGGTCACAGTTGAGGATAAGCTGAGCGCGCGTGCTGAGGAAGTTAAGGTACAAGTTGCAATAGTACAGAGCCTTAAGTTTGAGTGGCTAAGAATGCGCGTACGTAGCTGAGTGTGACATGTTGATCGAGTCGACCAATCAGCGCGTCTGATCGCGCTCGGGCAACTCACAACCACGCACTTCAGATTCCTTAAGCCAACTGAAAAGTTTGAATTACAGGTAAAGTACGGTCCGAAACCGAGTTTTCACCACCAAGCTGATGCTCCGATTGTTAATTAAGGTCGCGACAGGTGACTTAGAAGTCGCGTACTTGGATCTGCTCAGCTTGTGGACTCTTCGCCTTCAAATACCGCACATCCTCTGACTGTTTTGTTCCCTCAACACAACCAACTTTCATCCACACCTTCATCCAACTCAGCCAACTCTATCCAGCTCACAGTTAGCTCTTCCTCCACTTCAACTCTACACTCCAAAACACAAAATGTCTTCCGGTGGTAAATCAGGTGGCAAGGCTGGTGGTGAAAAGACCTCTCAATCCCGATCTGCCAAAGCTGGACTTCAATTCCCAGTGGGACGTATTCACCGGCTGTTACGAAAGGGCCACTATGCTCAACGTATTGGTGCCGGAGCACCCGGTATGTTCTTATTTTTACAATGTTTTGATTTGATTTCATATCGACTCACTCTTGCATTGGCTCTCAGTCTACCTTGCCGCAGTTCTCGAGTACCTTGCCGCTGAAATCCTCGAGTTGGCTGGTAACGCAGCCCGAGACAACAAGAAATCGCGTATCATTCCTCGACATCTTCAGCTTGCCATCCGAGTTAGTTGACTTCACCCTGCTTTACCTTGGAGCGACGCTGACTAAGTTTTTGTCGTGATACAGAATGATGAAGAGTTGAACCGTCTCCTTGGTCACGTTGTCATCTCCCAGGGTGGTGTTCTTCCTCAGAGTAAGTCGTTCGTTCTCCACTCGACTGTGTGTCTAGCTCTTGCTCACAACAATCTCTTTTGATCACAGTTCATGCCGAGCTCCTTCCGGCCAAATCAAAAGGCAAACCAGGAAAGAATTCTCAAGAAGTCTGATTGTTGTCTCCCTTTGTTTTTTTCGAATTTGTATTATTTCGCTTCACGTCTTGAGCCTGCCCTTAAATGACACATTCTACCTCTGGTTCATGTTACTAATTCATTTTCATTCAATTGATACATTCACATACTTGGTAGCTCATGTCACGACAGCGGCTCATGCAAGTCGCGTTTATATCTCTGTCTCTGTGCATAGGCCCTCCCCCCTATAATGGAAGTTTTCGCTCGATGAGCACCGGCTCAGCATCCAAGTAATGATGCGGATGGAGCCGGGTGCGAGTGCGAGTCTTCCTATATAGGCTTGCTAGCTGCGCGCCGCAGTCGTGCCACGTCAGTAGACTCCCAGGCTACAACACCCCCGTCCCCGAATCACTCGGGGATCCCCGAAGTGAAACCTCTGTCTGAACGGTAACTTGAGTATAAAACCCCCTTTCACACCATGAGCTGCCTAGTTGCCCAAGACATCCATTTTATTGAGCCTGGTCTAACTTCTTGAATGTAGGAGCACAGAAACTTTCTTATACTGTATGTTGACTCTAGAGTTGTTTTAGGTTCACGTCCATATACAGTCAATTCCATAAAGAATGAAATCTTTCAAAAAAAAATGAACTGATGGTCCATGTCACTTGTAACAGTTGTAAAACTTACCCGGTGGATCCAAAATATACAGCTTTAGTAGTGAGAAAAATCTTTGCCTCCATGTTGATTGGTAGTAACTAACACATTGAGCCATCAAGGGTGCCTTGCTAACTGTACCACAGATTTCTTGTGAATCAGTGCTTTTCTTCAAATACAACCCATTTCTTTATGTATCTGTTGCCACCTGTCACAGGTGGCGCAAAGAACATTGCTTCAATTATTTTTGGATCGCGCTATCCCGACCCCCCCCTGTTTGCTATTCAGACCCCCCCCAATCCTAAGTCCGCTTAGGTACCCTTAAGCACCTTACGTACTGGACAGCCTCAACCAACAATATGATCTCAGCCTCAGATTGCTTTAGATGTAGAACGCTTAATTGTGATCAATCGATACAGGGTTATCAAGTCTGATACCTAGAAATGTAATCATGAGATTTGTCTTCTCAGTTTTCAATCTCACATTATGAGCTGGCCTGAAATAAGCTATAAGGCTCTGAAGTTGGATGAGAGTCGTTGTTTTTCTTAAAACAAGGCGAGTAAGTATGTGATCAAATATGACGATCTTAACTTGAGAAAACAGATGTAGCATAAGATTTCAGCAGGATTGAACAGGACCGACTAATCTTGATAACTTTGAGTGAACAAAGATGATAAAGATCACATAAGTAGTGAGAAATTGATTGAGTGATTGATTAACAAAAGAAAATCATTCATTGTAATTTACTAAGGATGGACATCGAGCGACTTTAACGCTAATTAGTGCAAGTACGGGCAGGATCATTTGAATGACTTGTTGAGTGTTGGCTCTGAGGTGGCACCTATCAAGGAAGGGTCGATGACCATGGTGGAGGAGATGTTCATGTTGATATTGATGCGCATCAACAATTGTTTTGCATCAGGAGGCAAGAGCAGTTCTCAACTGTCAGTCACGTGGTTGAGGCTGTCCAGTACGTAAGGTGCTTAAGGGTACCTAAGCGGACTTAGGATTGGGGGGGGGTCTGAATAGCAAACAGGGGGGGGTCGGGATAGCGCGATCCTTATTTTTTCAAAGATTTCATTCTTTATGGAATTGACTGTACACACATGATTCAGGATGGGCCCCAAGCTTCAGGGGATTGGGGATTCCCCAGGGCTCTCCCAGCGGGCTCAGGGGTCAAGCCAGGCTGTATTGGATGCCTATACCCCTGGGCATAGTTGGTCTGGGGGGTTGTTTTGGCAAACCAAAAAAATCCATTTACCTTGGGTACCCAAGGCAATTTTACTCTTGGAAAAGATTAAGGAGATCATTGAAGATGAAGATGAAGATGGATTTGAAGTCAAAAGGATCCACATCATTCAAGGTTGAAAGATGGGAAAACTTTTACCACTCTCACATTTCCTGTTACCTTCTATCTCTTCTTTACTTCCTTCTCTCTCTCTCTCTGATGTGTTTCTTTGAGTTACATACTTGTTCATCTTCAACATCTTACGCTTCAATTTAATTTGATTTCATTTCCCATCAACCATTAAAGTTTTCATCTGATCACTTTCAGAGAATTCTGTTGTTGCTTTCCTTCAACCTTCAATTGGGCAAGATCAAATTTCCTAAATCAAATTCATTGGGTATCTCCCTCTTCACCCTACTGGCTTTACATCTTGTTTTCTTTCAAAGCGGTCAGAACAATTGATCAATCAAACCAAATCCATCAATCAATCACCTTCATCCTTAATCACCTTGCAAAATCCTGAATTAAACTGCTTTGTTTGGCTTGTTTTGTTGTGTGTCCTTTTTGATTTAATTGAGACTATTTGGTTGGTCTCAGATTGAGTGGTGGTAGGGTGTTGGAAATGTAACATTTTCCATGCTTTAGCTAAAACATTCTGAGCTAATGGTTCTCTGTTATTGATTTTTGAAAAAAATCTCAATTAGTTCCTTTGAACAATTAAGGCTCATAGAAGAGGGTGACTGACCTATTTGAATACTTTGTTCTAAATGATGAGTAGCTAATTTGATACTTGGTTCACTATTATTTTGATTACCTTGATTCCAATCAAGATACAGTTTTCTAAATATCCTATAAGTTTAGCATTAGAAGGTGATTGAATCTCTTTTACAATTTTGTCTCTCATATTAACCATCTATTGCAAAAGCAAAACAAAATACTTGATCAGAAACTAAATCCAAAACCAAAAAGTAAGCATCTGATTGATTAATCACTTTTTCACATCTTTGTCTTTCTATTTGTTTTTGTGCTTGTCAATTGGCAATTCCATGATCTTTTTGATCATTTAATCTTTGAAGTTCCAATCTTTTGATGTTTTTAACTTCATGTTCAAATCCAATGTGTTGTAAAGTTTCCAAAAACTTTGTTCCACATTCAGTTGTTTAATTGGTTCAAACAAAAGAGTGACCACCTTCTTTCAAGGTTCTGGATTCCTGTACCTAAGTTGAGGATTTTGAAAAAGGTTTATTGAAGTATTGGGTGATGTTGATTGATTAATTTGAATAGAACAAACTTGAGATACAAAAGTAGGGATGACAACCCAAACACCATTGAGACTGAGTACACCCGCAGATGATTGTTCCCTCTCGTGACAAAGACGTCTTGAGACGACTCAGACTAGCACTGACAGGTTTGCTAATGTTCAGAGGGATCTTGTTGTGATTGTTGTGAACAGCAACAAGATGTCAGTGGCGGTAATGAGCCTCTGATCATATGCATTAGGAGCGAGAGAAGAAAAAATTGACAGCATCTGACTTATTGGACACTAATAAAAAAAACATTGAGTGATGATAGAAAGGAAGAAAACACAAGTGTAAGTAGGAAATAATGAACAATGATAGGGAGGTTCTTTGAAGAGAGAGTTTTAACAGTGTGGTACAAGTGTCTGCACACACAATACCAAGGTGCAGTGTGCCATGTGAGATAAGGTTGAAAAGCCTGAAGCTCTGCCTTTCTAGTACTCAAGAGCATTAATATCAATTTACTCAGTCATCTCACCTAGGTATTGGTTCAGTTCACTGGTGAAGGAACCTTGAGCAGAATGATTGCCATAAATATCCTCAACTAACCAAGAGCCTTTTCTTCAATCAGTGATGTTGAGAGTGTTTTTGCTCTCTGATTGAAAATTCCCACTCTCATGTATGAAGGTCTCCTGCAACATCAAGGGTGTGATGTGGTAATCAGCCAGAAATTTGGCTGTAGCTTCTTTTGGTATATCAAAGATTGAAAGTTGAAACACGTTTTTGGCAAGAATCCGATTGGAAAGAAAGAACAATTGATCTACTGACCTCAAAGTAGGCCATCTTGATGCAGGGATCAAGAGTGGTTGCGCAAATGGCTGCTGGCTTTTTTACTACCAATCTAAAGTATTTATCCAGCTTCTTTATCATGTCAGAGGCAGCTGGAACAAGCTTATTGTGGTCATACATTCTTTCAACCTATTGAATCAGATTTGTTAAACAAATCAGATTAAGATCAAATGATTGATTATAGATAGATAAAAATTATGAAGTTTAGATCTTTCATACCACTGATGTACATTGGGATCATGTTGTGCATTGTTGGAAATTGGACTGGCACATCTGGTTTGTTGCTTCCCAAAGAGGCTTGACAAAGTTACACATTTGCTTGAGCTGATCCCATCTAATTTGGGATAGAGCAAAATTTTTTCAATTAGGACATGCACTGAACTTCACAACAGTGATTTGGAATTGTAATGCACGCAAAACATCAAATATTGTGTGTCAGGAAAGGCATAAACCACAACAGTGGCACATCTCTTTACTTACAAAATCCACATTACACACAAATAAACCACTTGTAATATTCAATTGCATATGGAAATAATAATAACACAACTATGTAACCTCATTACATATCAATTAACACATAAAACACACCTATATTTCAAGCTTATTGACGTTCTATTATCATCTCTATTCATTTCATTTCAATTCTGTTCTTTCTACGTGATATTACAAAGATAATTAAAAACAAAAATACACAGATTAAATTTGAAGATGATCCTGCATGATTTGTTTATTGATTACCTTTCTAATCCATGTGTGAAAACCTAGTTTAAAGATACCAATGTGGATTGGGAACCCAACTTAGTAGCTGATCATCTGAAACCAATCTTTTTGGCACGTGGTGACTGCCAAGAAGGGATGTCTACAATACACATACTAAAAGGAAGGGTTGCTAGTAATTATTTAACATGGGTGAATCAGGGTTTATTAAAATTGAAGATTACACACACTAAATTAGATAATTACACATGTATCTGTAAAGATTTTATTAGATAATCTACAGATCACATACTAGTTGTTCACAGGATCTGTTCTCCACAGTGATCCTTTTAGTAGAATTATTTCCTCATTATGGGCACATATTCTTGTGGTTTATGGGTATATAATCCTTTGATCTTGTCTCTTCTTTTTGCTCTTCATCCTTTACAAGAACCAATCAAGTTACAATAGCTTTACCAATCAATCAACTTGTCCATATCATCCTATAAAAGCCTTTACAAGGTATCTTGAGCCCTTTTACAGTTAATAGCCTTGGATTTGATTATTTTCTACTATTTTTCCATTTGATAACTATTGTTAGGCACCGTCCTACATATTTAAAACATATGTAATCAACTTGTAACAGCAATTTCATCATTTTTGCACATTGGTTTCCTTGCTCAATAAGTATCCTTATTTACATGTTGAGTTTCAACGTGTCTTGACATCAATCATCAAGGAAACCACAGTTTTTTTTGATATTTCAGTTGACCGGGCAGGTTCCTTTAATGGAATCTCAGATTCCTTGATCAAAACAAACAACAGCTTATATCAGTCTAAGTCTAATGAGGATAAGTTGATCCGGAGTTAGGAGATGATATAAATGGTGTTTGACAGAAAAACTTTCAAATAGTTTAGTAACATTTCTTCATAAGACAATTAGACAAACAAACATAAGCATAAACAAATGAGGAAAAACAAATCATAATAACTTCATACCTTGATCAAAACAAACAACAGCGTATATCAGTCTAAGTCTGATGAGGATAAGTTGATCCGGAGTTAGGAGATGATATAAATGGTGTTTGAGAGAAAAACTTTCAAATAGTTGAGTAAAAAGAGAACAAAGCTTTTCTCTGACCGGATGGATTGATAAATAGAATTTACAGTGTATCACGTGATTAGGTTTAATTATGTATAAAGGTTGTGAGTAAAGAAAACATGTACAAATTACAGTGTGTAAACAATCATTTGTTAACACAAGAAATAAAATAAACTCTGAATTAAATATGTGAATATGGTCTGCTCCAACATCCTTATCTCAGCTTCATTGATAATTTCTTGAAGTGACAAGTCTTGCACATTGTGGTTGGCCTCAGACTCAAAGACGTGTTTGTTTTCTTCACCAAGTGATTGCATTGCTGTCACAATATTTGCAAAGGCTTCAGAGCGTTGAGGGCTGGATTGGACATATAATAAGATAAAAAGATTAAAAACAATTGATACCTAAATGGCACAGACTTGATTAGTATAAGTTATCAAGAAGTGATAACTGATCGTTATGATCTGATTCAAGAAACAATTTTTGATAAGTGAAACATATCAAAATAAGAAACAAAAGTATCAATATAATGAATTAGAAAGAAAAATTCAATACAATTACTTACTTCTCTTTCCAAAGATGGGGAACGAGAAGTAAGATTAAATTTGGTTTCTTTTGTATATAGGTATGACCCTTATCTAAATTGGTTGGGGTAATGTGTTTTATATTTGCTTATCATTTGCATATCTCTCCTTCTGTCTGGTGAGCAATACTTTATTTATCTCCTTTTGACATTTCTTTGTTAATCTAATTCTATATCCCATTTTACATCTTTTCCATTTCTCGTTGATTGAATAATTCAACACCCCCCCTCAATTGACATAATCAAAACACCCTCATCCACTACTTTCTCTAAGTCCTATACGTTTCCTAAATTCATCAAAAGGTCCTGGATGAAGAGGTTTAGTGAGCATATCCGCTAGCATGTCTTTTGAAGAACAGTACACTAATTTTATTATTCCTTCTTTCACTTTCTCTCTTAACCAATGATGATGAATTTCAATTGCTTTTGTTCTGCTATGCATTACCACATTCTCTGATATATCAATCGTACTCAAACTATCTGAATTTAATAAGTAAGGAGTTTCCTGAGGTGATTCTATTGATGTAAGTAATCTAGCCAACCAAATCATTTCATCACCCACTTCCTTTGTCGCTCTATACTCTGCCTGCGTTGTTAATTTTGCCACTGTCTGTTGTAACCTACTACGCCAGCTAATAGCTCCTCCACATAACATAAAAACATAACCTGTTGTTGATCTGTGTACTTTTATCTCCAGCCCAGTCTGCATCAGCAAAGTGCTCTGGTAAACCAAAACCGTTGTTACTTGATACAACCAACAATGCTAAAGTGTTTAATGTTGTAACTTTTCTTTCATAATGTATGCAATAATTTAGTGTACCCTTTAGATGCCTTAGTACGTGTTTAAACGCTTCCCAGTGTCTTAATGATGGATTTTCAAGATGTTGTGATAAACAGCCAACAGCGTACGTGATATCAGGTCTGGTACATTGAGATAAATACATTAAACTACCCACTCCACTTCTATAAGGTAAATTTAATAAGCTAAATGAACTTGCTTTGTCATATTTTGACTTGGTTAGTTTTGTTCCTCCAGGAAAAGGCGTCAAAGCTATTCTAGTATTGGCCATTCCAAATCTACGGAATGCAAGGTGAGTCAAAGTGACAACTTCAAATTTCAAAAATTGAAATTTCAGAATCCGCGGGTGCGAAACTGAAAAAACCTGACAAAACTGTGGATTAAACTCAAATACTGGACTTAAACCACCTGTATTTGGGCAAAAACATAGGTTTTTTCTGCTTTTGCCACATTTTGCAACCACAAGTCAAAATCTCACTTGTTCCTTGTCACTTTGACACAAATAATACCATAAAATTTCAAAAAAAAAATTGCAAACACCATTCACAAAACCAACAACTCAAAACCTCAACCAATCCACAAAACATTATTTGTAAATACCACAAGTCAACCATCAGACATAGCACTTATGTTCTTCCTTGAATCCAACATCTCTCATTCCGTACTACAAGCACTGATCATCAGCCTTTGCTCACTGAACATCACTCAATACCGAGTTTCGCACTGTACTCTACTCAAAACTATGGACACTCAACAACCAAAGTGTGTTTTGGTTTAATTCAAACAGAACTAATGCTCTGATTACAAAAGTTGCCAATTAGTAATCTGATGTTTGTGCACATAAAAACACACTATCATAGCAAGAAGTAAATTTTGAGGTACAAAATTCCGCTCTAATCAAGATCACAGATAGACAGTAAAGGATTGTTAGGACACATCTGTCCCATCATTTAAAGGCATTTATATATAATCAATCTACTGTCTTTGCTTTCATTGTCACTCAACAAACACATAAGATCTGAAACAGGTAGAAAAGAAATGAGGTAAGTATATATAAGTAGATCATGAAGCATATTTGACTCACAATTCTTGATCTTGATCTTCTTCAGGTCAGGCCTCAATCCAGTCGTCTTGCTCAAATCAGTGATGGTGCGTTCCTGCAATTCAAAGCACAAACTGAGCATGTTGATGTGGTTGATATAGTTGATAATACATATATTGAGAATGCTCAAATGATGTAGAAAATTTAGGATTTGTTCAATGAGACTGTGGAAATTGTTTTATTTGGAAATAAGTTGCTGGAGAAGGCTTTGTCTGGCTAAACACAAATAGCCGCAAGTGAGAGAGGTGGTGAAGAGTGTATAGAGAGAAGAACATTGACTTATATGTCAATTCTATAACAATTACACCAAATTTCAGTCTGAGGATGAAGTTTTTTTGACTTTTTGACTTCAAAGAAAAGACAGGTGACAACACAATTTTTCAAAAACTGCCATTAGATCTTACAACAGTGGTAAGTCACAATGAGGTACATTGCAGAAACCTCCAGTAGTTACTATTGAGCTTGAACCAACAAAGACCTGTGCATTAGGTTACTTGGTCCATTCCTGTGTGCCTTTCAGAGGCTCTTTTGATCCCCAAGACGGTGCAGTGGGTTTTATTGCCAGCTCCCAGTTACTTTTGTAAGCATGCAAGGATAAGGAATATTTCATTTTTGTATGGAAGTTATAAACCCAAGGCAAGGCATTTTTTGATTCCTCATCCTCTTGTAGTTTACTAAGTTTGTGGCTTGTTCTTGGGTTTGTGCACTAGAGAACTGTGCAGGCACACCCACAACAGAATATCATTTGTAAGTGTACCAGCTACAGCAAATGGAACATCTTACAAGTCCAGAAACTAGACTGGTAATTGGGGGTACCCTCAGTCACTTATTCCAACCCCTCACATCACACATCCTCTAGTTCCTGGCAGCTTCCCTTACACCTTCTAGCTATCAGTTCAAAATCAAAAGTGAGGGGCTTTGAGACAATGATAAAACACTAACTTCAGTAAATGTTTCAGCAGCCAAAAGATATGACTTGAGGTATTGGTTCCCAGATTTAATCCCTGCACAAACAATCAAACTTCAACAAAAAATAGTCAGTCCGGGTGAAATACCTCAGGATAACAATGCGCATAGAACAAGGTTGGAAGGAAAGTTGAGAGGAATTGAAGATATGTGAATGAAGAGGCTAGACTGGTAGTTGGGGGTACCCTCAGTCACTTATTCCAACCCCTAACATCACACACCCTCCATTCACTTGCAGATTCCCTTACAACCTCTCACTATGGATTCACTATCTTCTGAAGTAGAGGCACTGAGGAAATGATGATAAAAACATACCTGGAATAACTGTTTGAGCAGAGACAAAATTGAAGAGAACTGGGGAATTGGTTTAACGGATTTGCTGCATGATGAGCAAAGAACTTATAGAAATCCAAACAGGTTCAACTTGTGGTTGAAGATAATAGGTTTGCACATGGAATCACCCTAGGTGCAACTTGTGGTTTGTAAATGGCAGGTGGGTACAGGTAAGCTCGAATTAGTCCAAGGTTGAATTTTTCATGGGACTTTATGTGATGTTAGGTGCTGAATGGCTCAGAGGGACAGAGTGGTATTGCTGTAAGGGATGGGACCTGATGTCATCAGGCAGACATGAGTAAGGCAACCAGCCACGGTGCTACAAAGAGCTACTCAGAAAAGAGACAAACCTAGCACAACACAACAATTAGTAAAAGAAATGTAGTAAAGGAAAAAGAACACACCAACCTGTGCAAAGCAACAGGAATCAAAATACGCTCAAAAGCAAAGTAATTGGGTAAAGGTTGTAATAACTGGAAGATGTGTAAAAGAGACTATAGTTAGATTCATTGCTGATAGAAAAGTATATGATAAAAGCACCTACAGATTCTTTTCAATAAGGGAGAAGAAACAGGTGAAAGGCAATAGCTACTATCTGAGCGTAGAGCAAACAATAATGACAACAACTCAATGATTAATGAAGGACAAAAGAAACACTCAATTCACAAACAGATTATTCCCAAAAAAACACCATATACCCTCAATTGATCTCTTCACATCTTTCTCATAACTCGTAACACCTTGATTCAGAGATTTCTTTGTAATATCAATTTCATTCATTTTCAATAACCACAGATCTTGATAGTCTAGGAAATTGTGAGTAGCAACACAGCACCAGAAGTCCTTGACCAATAGGACAAAGCAAGACGGACACCTCATACCACAACACCTTATTATCTGTCTAGGTGGGCAACCTTAAAAGGAAGACCACCTACAATCTTAGGTGGCCAATCTACAGTTGATCAGTCACTGGTCAACCGTGGCGACCACCTGAGAGCCTAGGTGGCCTGCCTTTTAAGGTTGACCACCTAGGTAGCCTATCTACAGTCGATCAGTCACTGATTGACCATAGATAGGCTGTATGAGGTGTCACAAGCATTGTGACACCTCCTGCCACAGTCGATTACTCACAGAACAACTGTGGCGACCACCTAGGAGTCTAGGTAGCCAATCAACGGTAAATTGGTGACCAATTGACCGTAGATGAGCTCTGGGAGATGTCACAAGCATTGCGACACCTCCTGCCACGGTCGATTACTCACCAATTGACCATGGCGGCCACCTAGGAGTCTAGGTAGCTTCCTAGACTCCTAGGTAGCCTATCTACAGTCGATCAGTCACTGATTGACCATAGATAGGCTGTAGGAGGTGTCACAAGCATTGTGACACCTCCTGCCACAGTTGATTACTCACCAATTGACTGTGACGACCTCCTAGGAGTCTAGGTAGCTTCCTAGACTCCTAGGTAGCCAATCTACAGTCGATTGGTCACCAATCAACCGTAGATGAGCTGTGGGAGGTGTCACAAGCGTTGTGACACCTCCTGCCATGGTTGATCAGTCATTGATCAACTGTGGCGACCACCTAAGATCCTAGGTGGTCTTCCTTTTAAGGTTGACCACCTAAGAGCCTATGTGGTCTTCCTTTTGAGGTTGACTACCTAGGCCCTCAGGTAGCTGATTGGCCGTAGATTGGCAACATAGGAGTCTATGAATTGAAAGATCTGATGAAGAATCCACCATATCAGGTTCACAAAAAGAAACATGTTGTCGGAATAGTGTGGATGTTGTTAGATCTTGTAAACGTTCAAACCAATCTGGAGATTCAACTGCGAGTTTTGGTGCGTGAATTGAAGCTCTTAGTGGGACCCTGACTTTAGGGTAATCTGGAGATAAAGGTGTTGAAGAACCATGTAGTGATGAACTCTTTGGTGTTGATGGATGGTTATTCTGAGTTGAGGTAGGTCCCTCCGGAGTAGGTGAGATTGGTGGGGTTTACACATGGTGTTTTGTGGATTGGTTGAGGTTTTGAGTTGTTGTCTTTGTGATTTGTGTTTGCAAAACTTGTTTTTTGAAATTTTATGGTATTATTTGTGTCAAAGTGACAAAGAGCGAGTGAAATTTTGACTTGTGGTTGGAAAATGTGGCAAAAGTGGCAAAAACATATGTTTTTGCCCAAATACAGGTGGTTTAAGTCCAGTATTTGAGTTTAATCCACAGTTTTGTCAGGTTTTTTCAGTTTTGCACCTGCGGATTTTGAAATTTCAATTTTTGAAATTTGAAGTTGTCACTTTGACCCACCTTGCATTCCGTATATATCTTTCCAACAAAGACCTTGCCATTCCTTCTTGACCAATTATATAATGATGTGCACTTGCTCTAAATATCTGAATCCCTACCACACATGTTGAAATACCCATGTCTTCCATTGGCCAGAATCCACCAAATTCTTTCTTAAAGTCATCAATGTTATTCCCAGTGATTGCTAAATAATCAACATGTAAGTAAAATAGACATACATCCTGAGATCTTCTCCTGATATAAACACATTCATCAGCAGGTGACTGTACAAAACCTGCTTTCAAGCATTTAGATTTAAAATCATCATTTCATTCCCTTGCCAATTGTTTCAATCCATAAAGCGCTTGTAATAACTCAATAACCAAGTCCTGACCTTCTATTACAACTTCATACCCTTCTGGTTGTTCCACGTAAATTTTATGTTTCAATCCACTATTAAGAAATGCCGCTATTGCATCCATTGAATGTATTGGTAAGCCATGATATGCTGCAAATGCTACAACTGTTCTAAAAGACGCTGGCTTCCTGGTTGGTGCAAATGTTTTATCGTAATCAACCCCATCGGTCTGAGTATAACCCTTTGCTACAATTCTAGCTTTGTGTTTATTTATAGAACCATCAGGATTAAGCTTAACTTTAAAATGCCACCTACTTCCTACAACAGGCTGATCTGATGGTCTAGGTACTACCCTCCACACATTTCTATCTTCCATATTTTTCATTTCTTTATCACACGCTAATTTCCACTTCTCTCTATCTGAACTCTTCATTGCTGATTTAAAGTATGTGGTTCCTGAACTAATCTTACTATTCAACCTACAGCAAAAGCATTTGGAAATGATTTGTGCAAATCAGTGAATGCTCCTTTGTCATCCCAATACGCATAGCTTGCTGATGGTGTAAATCTTTCAACAGGTCTCCTTTCTCTTTCAGACTGTCTAGGTAGATTAGGATCCGATACAATTTCATCTTCAACCTGTAACACAGATTCTTCATTCATGGGCTGATCATTTAAATTAATATTGTCCTGGTGCATTCCTTCACCACCAGGTAAATGGATGTTGTTGTCTTGTTCCTCTTGTGGAGGATCAATAACGGAAGGATCTGATAAATGTACATTTTCCCCATCATCAATTGATAAATGTGATAAATCAAAAATCTTGAGTTTTGTGAGGGTTGGGTATTCTTATAGACTACTCTGAGCTCACTAAAATTGGGGAAAAGGTATTTATAATGATTCAATTGATATTTTTATTTCAAATATGTAGTATGTACAATATGAAATAAGGGAGAGGAAAAAATAAGAGGGGAACTGACTAATAATCTGTTTGGTTAAATCCAGACAGACTACAGTTAGTTGACTCCTAAAAAGGAGGTTTATAATTATACTATTATTATTGAAGGTTGGATCCAAGGCCTTCCTTTAATCCTTGTGATTACAGATTAAAGAGTGAGTAAAGATCACTAATCTGGTTGTTCTTAAAGTCACCAACTTGGGGTTGTTCTTAAGGTCACCAGCCTGAAGTTCTTCTTAAGGTCACTAACCTGAGTTGTTGAGGTCACTAACTTAGGTTATATTTCTACTTGGGGGAAGTAGAGGATCCAGAGGAGTGAATAGTATATTACTTGCTTTTAATCAAGGAACTGATTAAAGTTAGAGAAGTTAATCACTAGTCTTATAATTATAAGACTCTTGATTTGTACTTCAGTTGAACATTGGTTAGTTCTTAAAAGTAGTGTGTAATGATTGCTTGAGGCTTTTCTCTGAGGTTGAGAGGGAGGGTTTATATCTTCTTCTCTCTTAACCTAACTTTTGTGATATTGGTTTATATCACTATTTTGGTTTGCATGGTGATTTCCAATTGCTATTGGTTATGGTTGTTAAGGTTTAAGTTTATTATATATCTTATTTGATATAAGCGTATTCAACTCTTGATACTGAGTTATGAGATTTATTGTGTTTTATGGGTTTCTACATATGTGTTACATATTGTGTTCAGTATGTACATGTATGTAATTAAGCATGGTTTAACTCTTGACACTGAGTTATGAGATGTTATTATGTTTATTGGGTTTTTACATATATATTATATATTGTTTTTAGTGTGTATATGTATGTAATTATGGTTTTAGAGTCTTATTGTATCTTTGAGTCATCATTTGAGTACATGTGCATGTGCTCAGGGTTGACAAGTTTCTTAAAAGGAAATTTGTCTTCTTTAAATATGACGTTGTGTGAAATAAATATATCATTTGTGTCAAATATAAATACTTCATAATTGATGTTGTGTTCAGTGTGACCTAATAAAATAGCCTGCCTAGACACTTGTTGAAATTTCCATTTCTAACTGCCTTCCTGATAAGAATATAACATAAGCATCCAATGGGTTTGACATGATTGACATTTGGTTGACAATCATACCACAGCGCAAAAGGAGTCTTATTATCAGGCAAAGCAGTAGTGATAGTCTGATTCTTCAAATATACTGCAGATTTGATAGCATACATCCAAAACTTGATAGGAAGATTTGCCTCAATCATCATTGCTCTTGCAGGTTCAGTAATTGTTCTATTGGACCTTTTGGCAACTCCATTCTCCTCAGGTGTATATGTTGCAGTTGTTCTCAAGTAGATACCAACTTCTCTACAATAAGGTACCATGGTTTCATTTATAAATTTGTGCCCATTATCAAGAGTAATTGTTTTGATTTTAGTATTGAATTGTCTTTCAACTAAAGATATATATTGTCGTATTTTATTGAAAACAACATTGGCTGATTTACTACTAAGACCAACAACATGACAATATCTGGAATAATCATCAGTGAATAACATGAAATATACACTGCCGCACACTGCAGAGGTCCTAATAATGCCACTAAGGTCTAGATGGATATTCTCCAAGAGAGCTGAACTTCTAACATGAATATTGTTGTGAGGGATAAGATGTCCTTTAGCCAGATCACAAGAGTCACATGGAAATTGATTGGGAATTACAGAAGCATTGACATTCAACCCCTTTATAACATCTTTTGACACCATTGTTTTCAGATATTTTACATTTGGGTGACCAAAACAACGATGCAGGTTAAGTACAATATCATCAGTTCAAGAAGTGACAAGATTTGCTTCAGAGATATGTCAATCATTTGAAACCGGTCTCACATAAGATCGTAGAAGTTTGGTGCCATTGTTTAGAACTCCTTTGAAAGCTTGATGACCATCTTTAACAATTATGAACAAATTTTCTTCCTTCTTGATAATGAAGTCGCTAGTCAATAAAATAGTCCCTCCAATTAAACTTTGTTTAAGATTGGGAATGTATAGACAGTCAATGAGTTCAAATATGTGACCATCGGTCCCCATAAATTTAACATCACCGCAACTGTGGATCTTGAGAGTGCCTTTGCCTACAGCCATGTCTAATGATTCATTATGGTCTTGAATATTGATGTAATTGACAAATACATGCTTCTCCTTAAAGATATGATGAGAAGCAGCGGTATTGATCAAAACTTCAGTAGCGTTTGGGTTATTGTTTAATGATAACTTAGACAATTATCGACATGATATATGACTAGCTGAAGCATTTAGTGAATTGAAAGCATTTTCAAGTTGCTCAATTGTGGGCTTGTCTTGAAATACGGTAGCCGCAGCCAAAGATTTGCCTAGATTTCTAGGTGGCTCACCGTTCCATTGACCTAATTAAACCCTCTGCTCAATTCATTCTTGTTGTAAATGTTCATTTCCCGGTCGTTTAAAACAATCAGTTGGATCGTGTCCAATACCCGTACATTTCGCCTTTGTGCATTTAGGTTTAAACTTGTTGCGAGGGGATGAGTTTGATACAAAGTGAGCTTCAGAAGCTTGATGAAGAATAGGAGATTACTTCAAAACTGTTGATCCTTTCGTCAACATAGCTACTGGGTCTGATCTTTTCTTTAATTCTGATACAACTCTATCATGATCTTTGACACCAGCAACAGCTAGTTCTCTTGCATATTTTAAGTTATTGTTGTTGAGTGACATGAGTAACTTTTGGCCAAGATCTTTGTCAGACATTTGACCTCCTGCTGTTTTATATTTAGTCACAGCTTCCTGAACAATTTGAATATGAATTAAGAGTGGAGTATTATGTGCTTGAGTAATAAGATTGATAGATCTTTCTAATATGCCCCTGCTATTTGCAGCCCACCCCAGGCTCATATGGGCGCCATCATCTAGCGCCCATATTTCAATATGGGCGCTGTATTCAGCGCCCACATAGCCATATGGGCGCTATAAATCTTGCAATAGCGCCCATATGCCTCGACAAGGATGTAGGCGCTAGAATATAGCGCCCACTTGAATATAGGCACTATATTCTGGCGCCTACATCCCTTTTGGAGCATATGGGCGCTATATTCTGGCGCCCATATGTCTAGGCGCTAGAATTCAGCGCCTGAACATGTTGCAAAATCAGAAAAGAAAATAAAAATGAAATGTGGTAATTGTGGTGAATCAGGTCATGATAGAAGAAAGTGTAATGTCAAAACAATCAAATCAGATGAAGATGAAGAAGAAGACAATGAAGAAGAAGAAGAAGAAGAAGAAGATGAAGAAGATGAAGAAAATGATTTTATTCATTCAAATGTTAATGATAGAAATGATTTCCAAGATTCAGATTCAGATGATTTAGTTGATTTTCAAGTTTCAGATTATGTGAATGATTCAAAATTGAATGATGATGAAATGCATGAAGCAATGACTCGTGATGAAGAATGTATCAGAGCTCAATACAATACTGAAGAAGAATTTGATTGTCTCAATCCTTATCAAGATCCACATTTGATTCAACAATACAAGGATCAATTAATGATATTTGTTAGACCTTACATTACTAATCTCTACAATCCTTGTGGAGATGGAAGAAGTAGCGCCCATATGTCTGAAACTGATATGGGCGCTATAATTCAGCGCCTACATCATGGGCGCTGAAAAGTAGCGCCCATGTATACATTTCCCCATATGGGCGCTATAGTTGCCTATATCCTCCCATGGGCGCTGAAAAGTAGCGCCCATGTATACATTTCCCCATATGGGCGCTATAGTTGCCTATATCCTCCCATGGGCGCTGAAAAGTAGCGCCCATGTATACATTTCCCCATATGGGCGCTATAATTGCCTATATCCTCCCATGGGCGCTGTAATTTACTGCCCATGTGCAGGTAGGCGCCGCAATTTAGCGCCCATATGGGTAGATGCTATATGGGCGCTAGATGATGGTGCCCATATGGGCCCGGGGTGGGCTGCAAATAGCAGGGGCCTTCCAATAATAATCTAATTTCTTCAGATCTATTTGAGTGGTGATTATTGATAGCCTTCCATAAATTTGAAGGTAAATCTTCAGTATGGGTGTGCCCGCACAGTTCTGGGATGCATAACAATATGTTGTGATTATAAAGCAACTTTGATCTTACATCCCAATGCAGCTAATTTGAGTTCCAAATCCGCTACTCTAGTCTTACAACCACCCCTTCCCTTCCCCTTATCATTCCGTCTACCAGGGCACTCATTGGCTTGATGACCCTGTTCATTGCAGCGGAAACACAAGCCAGAGCACATACGTTGGGCCTTCTCTTTGTCTGAAAGTTGAACAAATCCCAAAGATATGTCCATGGCATTTGGATCAGGTGTGTGAAAGGTGATAATGGAGGAGTCTGTGGCACCATGAATCTTACTATCAATCTTGATGACTAAGTTTGTGATTTGTTTGATACTACTAAGATCTTCTTGAACCATCACCATCGGAACACAAATCTCCTTCTTCACCCCTTGTTCATAATGACAAATGAGTGTAGAGGTTTCCCAACCAGTAGCAGATGCATGAATATTGAACTTGTGGGTGTAAGCCGCCACGGAAGTCTTCTGAGAAAGGGTCCCAAGTGTCCGTTCGGCTTTAGATTTCCTCTCTGTGTTGAAATACATGGCCTTGAAGTTTGTAATAAATCTATCAAAAGTCACCATATGAGTTTTGTCGGCATTGAAGAGGTCCAATGTCAAAGGCTGGGCCTAACTAGCCGGGGCACCCATTGTGTAACTTATAGCACCACAAGGGCTATTGTTGAAATCTCCAATCGACAAAAGCTTAAACATCAATAGCGGTATCAATTCCAAGGAGAGTTAAAGAGTTTGAAAGTTGAGAAGAAGGAAAAATCATGACTACCCCAACATACAACTACCCCAAACTATATAGTCAAATAGTTACAACATATATATAATATTTGTTGTTCTCAACGTATCCTCTTTTCCCATCTTTGGGAAGAGAAGTACGTAAAATTTTCCTTTTTAATCAATGCTTGATATTAACTTGTTTTATCTTATTTCTTTCTTATCACTTTTACAATGCTTGTTAGAACTTACTCTTTTAGCCAGCCAGAGATCGCTATCAACTTCCAATAGCTTACTAACTTGTGTCTATCCTGAAATCTGTCCTAATCATCCAGGTACATCAATACATTTGATATTTGTCTTGAACTTTTCTTATCTAATAGTTTTTCTACATCATTTGTTATAGGTCAGAGATTCTTGTATAGGCAGCGTAGAGGTTTTACTTATACGTGCTTTCTGCACTTCATCAGGTGAATAAAATATAATCTTTGGGAAGAGAAAACTTACTCTTTTAGCCAGCCAGAGATCGCTATCAACTTCCAATAGCTTACTAACTTGTGTCTATCCTGAAATCTGTCCTAATCATCCAGGTCAGAGATTCTTGTATAGGCAGCGTAGAGGTTTTACTTATACGTGCTTTCTGCACTTCATCAGATCCCGTGTTTCCAGACTCCAAGCATATTCATAGCTATACAGTGCTTGAAGGGGCATAATATGTAAATAATCAATCTAGAGAAGATGCCTGATACTGCCCCTTCTGAGAATCTTCAACAACCTGTGCTTTGTTGTTAAAGTCCCCTGATAACAGAGAAATATATCATAAGCAACAATTGCTCAACACTGCTGTAGTGTTATTCCAAATTAAAGCAACACTGCTATAGTGTTATTCCAGAATCTAAGCAACACTGCTATAGTGTTATTCCAGGGAGCTTCTAGCTTATAAGACCTAAAATAAATTCTCTTATCAATTAAAATAAAGGCAGTTTAAGTGAATTAAGACTGTATAGTAGATTTATCATGATAAAAACGACTACACTATATCATAGCTGAGAGAAAAGAAAAATAAATGTGGGACAAAGTGAAGGCCTTTATATACATGTTTTTCAAAAAATCAAATCAAATCAAAAACCATTTCAACAACTCTTCTTTTCACATTTATTACTCATCTCAAATCTTCCAACTCCCAACAAATCCCACCTGATTGGCTTATTCAATGTTGATCATCTTTATTACACATATACAACCTCAATTACTAGTGTATTTCAACTTGTAATGATCTTCATGCTGTGTTGTTGCTGTGTACTTGTGATTTAATTATATGTAATGATGATTACTGCTGTGGACTGCTGTGTGTAATGATGTTCATTCATCTTCTCCTTCACTTTGACATTCTCTTCTTGTGTCATTTGCTGTGTGAATCAATTATACATAGCGCAAATCATTGTAAATCATTGTTTTTTGCTGTGTGTCTTCCAATTCCAACCTGTAAATCACATTTGTTGACCATGTAATGTATGATCTTCCTATGTAAGATGCTGTGTTACGGTAGTTTTGTGTGTAAGTGGTTATGTGATATGCTTATATAATGTTATAACCCAATAGGTCCTAGCTGTTTACCACTTTTAATGTAATAATCCTAGCTGTTTACCACTTTTAATGTAATAGTCCTAGCTGTTTACCACTTTTAATGTAATATTCCTAGCTGTTTACCACTTTTCACCCTTTCTGGTTATCATCTCTCACCTTTCCTTCTCATCATTGATTCAGCCTTTAACAACTCAACAACCTTTTCTTTTGATCTTATCTTCATCATTCATTCTTTCTTCTTTTCTTCAATCCTTTCCATCCTCTTTCTCATGTTTTCTTTCATCTCATCTAATCCTTCATCATTCAATCCTTCATCATAAATCCTAATTTTCAAATTCATCTAAATTTTTTTGAATTTTTGAATTTTATTTTTTTCTTTATACTAAATTCTTCATATGTATTTATTAATATTTTTTTCTTCTTCATTGTGAATTTAATTCTTCTCTTAATTAAAATGATTGTTGTTTTAAAGTTTTACTTGAATTTGAAATAGTAATTTGAAAATATTGTTCTTAATATCTTGAATCTTGAAATAGATTCTAATAATAAATAAGTTCTAATAATAAATAAGTTATTCTTAAAATGATTTATGATAATAAATGAGTCTTCAAAGAGTACTAATTTTTAAATGAGTTTTGAGAATTTGACTTGAGTCAATTTTGAGTGTGATAATTTTCAAAAAGATATAATAATAATAAATTTAAATTTTTTCTTGATTGATTCCCATAAATAGCTCACCACACCGTTAGGTAGGATAACACAAAAACAACCTTGCTGTGTTCACTGTCAAACAGGTAAGGATGCGCCAGCATAGATAATTGCACCTGGCTTGAAAACACTTTGGCACAGCCACCTCTCCTCCCGTTGAATTTATCCAGGGTAGACACCTCCGGACCCTTAGGGGTAGTGGCTGGAGCAGTTGGCTGGTCCTGAGGCATTGCCGAGGGAGAAGGCTGCTGCAACGGGAGTGAAGTGCGTCCCGACTCAATAGCTGCAAGCCTAGCCTCTGTCTCTTGGGATCTAGCCTCAGCCTGTTGGGACCTAGCCTGGGCCTCCAATTGAAGGCGTTGTTCTTCTAGTAATGACATGTCAAGTTCAGATATTTGACGTTGAATATCCTCCATTTTGGCAGGATTGGGGGTAGTCTGAGCTATAGTATTAGTATCAGTTAAACCAGAAGTGGTGTCGACAAAGGTGGGGAGAATTTTGGGTTCTGAATCTTTGTCACCGATGTAGAACTAATAACCCAACAAGGGTTATATAGAGCGTAAAAGGGGATAATCTACTAAATAAAATAAGTAGAAGGTGTCCAAAGACTGCCCTTTTTAAAACAAACAACAAAAAGATTCTGTGCTGAATGAGTACTGATAAAAATATAAAGAAAAACTTCAACAATACGTGTCAATACACACAACTCAAAAGCACCCTTTAAGGTCTTCTTATAAGGAGTATGTTGAATTCAATGCAACACTTTATAAGTGTTATTCCCTTTTTTTTAAACAAATAACAAGAGAAATTTTCTTATAACTTGAACAAAACTATTAATAAAATAAATGTTCTCCTTTATAATTTTAAAGGGGCAGATTCAAGTGACCTGGTACACTAGTAGTAAAAGATTTAATTATTCTAAAAACTACAAGTTGTAAAAGATGAAGAAAAAGAAAGCTCCTCTCACAAATTCCTCCCTTATATTTTATTTCTTCCTTCTCTCATTTTACCTCTATCTTTCCTCTTCTTCCCATTTTCTCAAAATCCATTCACTTACAATTTTCCTTCTTCTTCATGGCTTACTATACCCTCTTTCTTCTTAACATGATTCTTCTTTTTAGTCTCATCTTCATCAAACTTATTTAATGATCTTGATTCTTTTCAATTTTATGCTGTACCTCTTTATTGATGAGATTCTTTGAAATTTTGAGTTTCTTTGATTTTAACTTAATTTTGATGTACTAAAGCCAACTTTATTCTCCATTCTTTTCTGATCAGTTCTTTACCCCTCATTCTGATTGTTTGAAATTCACTTCTTAAATAAGTTGTAAAGTTTTATAGTTAAAGGATTTCAAATTTGTTACACTCTAAAAACCCATATTACATATACTACTACATGTCAATTACCATAATACAGCTTGATTTCATCCATATACACAAGTTTGATCTTGGAATTTGAATGACTGATTCTTGTTCTTTCTTTTCTAATAACTTTTCTTTGATTCACATTTTTCTTTAAGTTTAGGCTTTGTACATTATCAAGGTTAGTCTTCTGCATCAAATGACGCTTTACTTGAAGTGATACGATGTCATTTGATATTGATTACTAATGATTTTAACATTTTTTGGTTGATTTTTGGGAGTTTTGATAAGATACTACGTTTGATTTTCTTCTTATCTCTCATTTCTCTTCTCAAAGTAAGTATTCTTCATTTCTCTTTATCTAAATGATTTCAAACTAACTAATTAATTTTATTGTTTCATACTATCTCATCTCTTTTTGTTTCTGCTCACTCTCTTGTTTTTCTTTAATCTAAATTTCTTCTTTGATAGCTCTTTTCTTCTTGTGATTCTTATTGTTTACTTTTGATATTTTAAATTTGTAAAGTAAATCTTTTCTAATTAACCGGCTTATTTTGTTAAATAAAGAGTGTTCTTCTAATAATTAATGTATGAGTTTCTTTTTGATATGAGACTAAACTAAAAAAAGAAAATGAATAATAAAATATAAAAAAAATACGAGTTTCAAAGATATAAATTCATATCTTCTTTTTTTTGCTTAAGGCTATATATTAATTTCCACTCCAAGTGCGGGGTTCTGTATGTGGGTGTGGTGGCACTGATCACTTAATCAGTTCAATGACAGGGTTTGAGTATTGTTTGTGATTGGCAGTTGAGTGTGGGATAGTGATGGGTCGGATAAGTCAATTCAATCAGATTCTACTGATTTTTGTCAAGATCTAATCTTAATGTTAAAGTTTGAATTCTAATTTCAATTCAGTTCTATTCTTGCGATTCAATAATTCTCCTCAGTTTTTGTTTAGTAAATGCAACAATATGTTGAGGCTCTGAGTCAGGGTTCTTTGGCTACGGAAGTGAGGTTCCAATAGTTATACCTGGATCTATAATGAGATTGTCGGATGAGGGAAAGAGGTCTACTACAAGGTAATGACATATATACAATATAGTCTCTGATACGTGACATGTACGACAAGGCTTTCACATGTAGAGTCATGACAGTTGACCTTGAGCATCTGTTGGTTCTTGCTGAACTAAGTCAATTCCTGGAGTGCAAGTGAAGTTGGAGAAATCAAATAGGCTGATGTTTAAGCTTTGAGTCCAGTCCATTAAGTGCAGCTGTTCTTAGTGGGTTTGATGTACAATGTGTTTTAGAGACTCCAATGGCCATCTTGAATTATGCAGATTTTTTTATATTGTAGAAGATACAAAGGACAGATTTTTTTGTTGGATTGTGGATGATCTTTTGTATGATAAACTCATCACTCATGTGATCAGGCTATTGGGTGCACCCATCCCAAAAATGGCCTTTTGGGGTGCCACCTGGGACACATCAGATGTGCTGCATCCACAGTGTTACTCAGGGCCCACGTCAACCCCAAGCACATATACATGTACTCAAAGAATGACTTATAATATAATCAACCTTTGAACACCATGATCACATATACACATATAGTTAAAACAACATGTAACATACAGTAAAAACCTACAAAAACATAATCACACCTCATAACTCAGTGTCAAGAGTCAACTATGTTTATATCACATAATGTACATAACAAAACTCCCTGTAATTATTGTAACCAGTGATAATTAATAATAAACCTTTAAACCACAGAAAGGATACAAACAAATATCCCACAGTTAGGTTAATAGAGGGAAGTATATAAACCCTTCCTTGCAACCTTCAAGGAAATCCCCCAGAGATTTATCAGTAGTATGAACTTCCTATCCTGGATGCTCCACTTTCCCCAAGTAGAACTATATAACAGGTTAGTGACCTTAAGAAAACCTTTTGGCTGGTGACCTTGAGAACAATCCAAAGCTGGTGACTTTAAGAATAACCGGACTAGTGAACCTACTTCAATCTTTAATCTGTAAACTCAAAGGATTACAGGAAGGAACTGGATCTGACCTGTGTCAGGAAAGGCATAAACCACAACAGCGGTACATTTATTTCCTTACAAAATCCCCATTACACACAAAAACGCCACTTGTGATATTCAATTATGTATGGAAATGATGCTAACACAACTATGTAACATCATTACATATCAATTAACAGGTGTAATGATCAATTACACACAAATACGCCTATATTTAATTATTCAATTTCTATTCTCATTTTCTTCTTTTCATTTCTATCCTTTTCTTTCTACATGATATTTCTAAGATAAATAAAAACACAAACACAAAGAAAATTGGAAGATTATCCTGCATGATTTGTTTATTAATTACCATTTTAATACACACGTGAATCCTAGTTTAAAGATACTGAGGTGGATTGGGAACCCAACTTAGTAGCTGATCATCTAAAGCTGATCTTCTTGGCATGTGGTGGCCTCCAAGAAGGGATGTCTAGGGTTCATGTGCTAAAAGGAAGGGTTGTTAATAAATATTTCACATGGGTGAATCAGGATTTATTGGAATTAAAGATTACACATGCTAAATTAGATGTTTACACATGCACATCTATTTGTAAAGATCTTATTGGATAATCTACAGATCACATACTAGTTGTTAACAGGATCTGTTCTCTACAGTGATCCTTTTTTGTACAATTATTTCTTCAATATGGGCACATGTTCTTGTTGTTTATGGGTATATAAACCCTTGATCTTGTCTCTTCTTTTTGTTCTTCATCCTTTACAAGGACCAATCAAGTTACAATAGCTTTACCAATCAATCAACTCTATGAAAGCCTTTACAAGATATCTTGAGCCCTTTTACAGTTAGTAGCCTTGGATTTGATTCTTTTATACTATTTTTCTATTTGATTACCATTTTAGGTGCTGTCCTACATATGTCAAACATATGTAATCAACTTGTAACAGTGAGTTCATTATTGTTGCCCATTGGTTTCCTTGCTCAATAAGTATCCTTATTGACAACCTTCATCAAGTCTGCTTGGATATATCCAAACAGATCCCCTGCCCTTATTTCCTTTCCTTTCTCTGAAATCATATTTGGATTCAATTTATATTTAAAACAATGATGCAATTATACATCACAAATACATTATTATTTAACCCATTAGTGAGACTATGAGTACTTAAAAGAGTACCCAACCCTCATAGCCCTAATACATATAAGTGGAAACAAATATCAGTTTTTTACTTAGGTTCAGAATGGTTGTTATTGAGTAGCTAGCAAGCAAATCAATGAATGTGGGATGAGTTCAGGGGTCAAATGTAGTGCCGGACATGAAGAGATACTGCCAACATCAGTTTGACCTATACAGGTGATCCTGTGTACCAATATAAAATGCTGTCAAGCAACAACCCAATGAGTTGTGCGGCAGACAAAAGTTTGAGAAAAACCCAGTGAGGTATCCTGTGAGTGGGTCAGAGCCATGTGATCTCAAGATCAGCCGGTTCGTGTGGATGTTAGATAAAGCCAAGGGGTGACGTGACTATGGTCAATTCAGGTTGTACAGTCTGCAGACCCGTGCATCGCGTGCTCAAGCAGGATCAGCTCACGGGGCGGGCAATCCTTGAGTTGCGCTCATGGCTACCTAGGAAGAGAGGTAGGGAGAAAACTAGTTTGAGCAGAACCGCAGACGATTGTTGGGGCAAACGGGCAGCAAAACGTGCATTGCCCTTGAAAACCAGTATGTGAACAAATTCCATGCCAGGGGCATGAGGAAATCAATAGCAAGTCAAAGATCAAAAAGCTTGGACAGAGGTCATAATACAGGAGCGAGGTGAAACATTAAAAAGAAGGGAAGACAACAATCAGACTTCTTGAGAATTCTTTCCTGGTTTGCCTTTTGATTTGGCCGGAAGGAGCTCGGCATGAACTGTGATCAAAAGAGATTGTTGTGAGCAAGAGCTAGACACACAGTCGAGTGGAGAACGAACGACTTACTCTGAGGAAGAACACCACCCTGGGAGATGACAACGTGACCAAGGAGACGGTTCAACTCTTCATCATTCTGTATCACGACAAAAACTTAGTCAGCGTCGCTCCAAGGTAAAGCAGGGTGAAGTCAACTAACTCGGATGGCAAGCTGAAGATGTCGAGGAATGATACGCGATTTCTTGTTGTCTCGGGCTGCGTTACCAGCCAACTCGAGGATTTCAGCGGCAAGGTACTCGAGAACTGCGGCAAGGTAGACTGAGAGCCAATGCAAGAGTGAGTCGATATGAAATCAAATCAAAACATTGTAAAAATAAGAACATACCGGGTGCTCCGGCACCAATACGTTGAGCATAGTGGCCCTTTCGTAACAGCCGGTGAATACGTCCCACTGGGAATTGAAGTCCAGCTTTGGCAGATCGGGATTGAGAGGTCTTTTCACCACCAGCCTTGCCACCTGATTTACCACCGGAAGACATTTTGTGTTTTGGAGTGTAGAGTTGAAGTGGAGGAAGAGCTAACTGTGAGCTGGATAGAGTTGGCTGAGTTGGATGAAGGTGTGGATGAAAGTTGGTTGTGTTGAGGGAACAAAACAGTCAGAGGATGTGCGGTATTTGAAGGCGAAGAGTCCACAAGCTGAGCAGATCCAAGTACGCGACTTCTAAGTCACCTGTCGCGACCTTAATTAACAATCGGAGCATCAGCTTGGTGGTGAAAACTCGGTTTCGGACCGTACTTTACCTGTAATTCAAACTTTTCAGTTGGCTTAAGGAATCTGAAGTGCGTGGTTGTGAGTTGCCCGAGCGCGATCAGACGCGCTGATTGGTCGACTCGATCAACATGTCACACTCAGCTACGTACGCGCATTCTTAGCCACTCAAACTTAAGGCTCTGTACTATTGCAACTTGTACCTTAACTTCCTCAGCACGCGCGCTCAGCTTATCCTCAACTGTGACCGCGTCTCAGTTCCTGGCCTTCAAAAGCAGACCTCCTACCTCTCTCTTTGCTACTCCATCTTCCACATCTTATACTTCACCACGCACTCACCTCCAATCACATTATCAACAACACCTCACTTCCTCACCTTCAACACATCACCTTACTCAATCTCAACTACAATGGCCCCACCAAAATCCGCCGCTGCCGAGAAGAAGCCAGCTTCCAAAGTATGTTTCCTCTTCTTGTCTCATCATTCGCCACCATCTGACTTGGTTTCTACTCTAGGCCCCTGCCAGTTCTGGTGGTAAAGCACCTGCATCTGCTGCTAAGAAGCCTTCAACAGCAGCCAAGAAGGGACCTGCCAAGCCTGCTGCTGATGGTGAGAAGAAGAAGAAGCGATCAAAGACCCGTAAAGAAACCTAGTAAGTCGTGAGACGTAATCTGTACTCTGTCGACATGTTACTGAAGATTTACTTCCACAGTGGTATCTACATCTACAAAGTCCTCAAACAAGTTCACCCTGACACCGGTATCTCAAACAAGGCCATGCTTATCCTCAACTCTTTCGTCAACGATATCTTTGAACGAATTGCTGGTGAAGCCTCCAAACTTGCCACTTACAACAAGAAGTCAACAATCTCCTCTCGAGAGGTTAGTTTCTTCATGACTTTGCTGTTGTCTCCGATACTCATTTTCTTTTCGCTCATCAGATCCAGACAGCAGTCCGACTCATTCTTCCTGGTGAGCTTAGCAAGCACGCCATCTCAGAAGGAACAAGTAAGCCTCACTTTGGTCTTTCGCGTTGATCGTACTTTGACTGATATAACTTTTTGTTCTCACAGAGGGTGTCACAAAATACTCATCTGCGAAGTAGCCTCTTGCTGCTTTTCTCGCTTCCTCCTCTCCTTCGCTTCTCTTCATGTTTTACTGTTTTGTAATTTTCGGACTTGTTCCTCCTTGCTCTTGCCTCTGGGTTGTAAATGACAAATCCCCCAATACTTCTCCTTGTCTTTGCCCTCTTGGTTTACTCCTATCCGGGCCCCGGAAAGCCTCAAGGAAGAAGCCGTCCTGATATCACGAAAAATGCCCAATTCCATATCCTAGGAAGCAGTAACAAGTGAAAAAGTGACATTGATCAATACGGTTTCGTTGGTAGGGGCAAAAAGCAAAAATGGTAACTTTCAAAAAGTGTACTTTTGGTGTTCTTGAGCCAAATCAGGACAGCCATTTTTTTTGGAAAAAATGGTTAAAAAAAGCATACAGTTGCCTTTCACATCATACGAGCATCCGCACTCGTGCGCACCTGTGGCTACTAGACCCTTGGGCAAGTACCCGGGGAAAATTGGGTATTTGCTCTCGGATTCACACCGTGTCCTCCCTATAAGATTTGCAGATTTCCAAGACAGGTCTTGTAGCATTTTTTTGGTCCAGTCATCTGCTACAAGACCCGTCTCACTCTGCGACTCCAGACGTGTCTGGAGTCTCCTTCCTGCTGAGACTTTTTTTTTTATGCATTGCTTAAAGTGCCTCCTGAGCCAAGGGCTATCAGGCACTGTAACTACTTGTGCTCCGCTCTGGTAAAAACCCCGGTGGGGAAAAGGACGCGTGCTGGCTGTTTGAAGTATTACAAGTGTTATGTAGGGTACAACTGGTGGCGCTAAAGGATTGGGTTGACAGATTAAAAATTCTGAGAAAGGGGGGCAACAAAATCTCTCGGGGCATCCTCATTGGTTATGGAGGCCCAGACCCAGCGAGTTTTCAGCCGCCAGGTTGAGTTTGAGAAGTTGGCAATGCAAGCGAATGCCTTCGGGTTCTTGAGGATGTTGGTGGATTCTTGAAGTTGCAGTTCGTTTAAGGCCTCTGTGAGCTTGTGGCGTTGGCGCTCGTACCTATTGCAGATGAATAGGAAGTGTTCAGTTGACTCGACACCCTCTTGGCAGTTGCAAAGAGGGTCGTATCGCTGTTGGTGCCTGAAAAGGTAGGAATTGAGGAGGATGTGGTTAGATCTTAGCTGCAAGCTGGCGGCGCATTCGTGCTTGTTGAGGTTGCTAAGGCTCTTAAGGTGTTGCGCCGGCGCAGGCTTCTGGCCAAGCCGCTGTATATTGTTGCTTGAGAAATTGTTTTTGACCTTCTTGGACCATTCCTCGATCGCCGCGAGGAAGCCAGCTAGTGAGGGGGTTGAGGTGAAGGTGCTTGGCAGGTTACGTTTTGCCAACCTGTTTGCCACCTTGTCCACTTTCTCATTACCTCTGACTCCCATATGTCCTGGGCACCACCGGATTGTGATGCGGGCCTGTGCAAAGGTCACCGCGAGGTACAAGAGTATCTTGAAGGCCTCCTTTCTGTCGAGGAGGGAGGCGATGGTGGGTGGGCAGTTGCCTAGGTCTTTGATGACCGAATGGTTGTCCAAAATGATTGAGATGCGTCGAGTTTGAGGGGTTGCCACTCGTAGAGCGGTTGTGAGGCCCAGGTGGACCCCCTTGTACTCAGCCTGGTAGATGCTGTGGAGTCGAGCTTTGCCAAGGTGCTGAGCTAATGAAGTGTCGGTGTTCTGGCACCAGGCAGCCGCAGCGGTGTTCTTGGTTGGTATCCTCGACCCATCGGTGTACACGATGAGGTGTTCCGGCAAATGCCTCAGCCTTTTCGTGCCTGCTATTGCGACCTTCTCGTCATCCTGTATGATTGTCGAGAAGTTAAGAGGCCTGAGGAGGACGGCTGAGGGGTCCACCGGCAGTTGTGTGGTGAATTCATCAAACTCCCTGCCCAAATCGTGCTGGAAGAATTGATGAAAGATGTTGCGGTGCGACCTCAGTTTGGATCCCTGTGCCTGCTGGAGAATGGGGAAAAGAGGGTGGTGATTGGGTTTTGTGAGAGCGGTGGCGATAAAGTTCATTGTCTTAGCTTTTAGCCGCGTCTCTGGCCTGGTCAAGTTCATGTCGTGCTGGAGGAAGGGGCGGGGCGTTGTTCGGAGGGCACCCAGAGCTGCTCTAGCTACGGTGTGGTCGATTGTTGACAAGTGATTGAGGAAGTAGTGCGGTGGGTCGAAAGGAAGCCATGCTGCAACCCCGTAGTCGGTCGCGGTATGGACTGTGGTAGTGAGGAGAGTGCGCATCAGGTGCGGTGGAATCCCCCACTCAGTCTTTGCCAACGAGGCAATGAAACCTGAGCGTAGCTTTCCCTTAGTTACGACGTCCAGTTGGTGTTGGGAGAAGGTGAGCTGGCTGTCAAACGTGACGCCTAGCCATTTCGCGCTGCCGTGGGGCGTGAGGCCTTTCCGGTTGCCGAAGTCGATGGTGGGGAGAGGAATGTTGTTGTCGATTTTGCTGGGGCTGAAGACCATCCAGTGGCTCTTCTTCACGTCAAAGATTGCACCGTGACGCTTGGCCCACTTGGTTTGTCTGAAGGTAAGTGTCTTCATCTTCGATTGGAGTTGGTGGGTGTTGGGTGCCGAAGCCAAAAGGATCACATCATCTACAAAACCTAACGCCTCGGCCCAGGCCAAGGGCTCAGCAATATCAAGCAAAGCCAAGTTGTAAATGAGGTAGAGGAGTGGTGACAAGGGTGATCCCTGTGGCAGGCCGTGCGATAAGTCAAAAGCCGATGAGTTGTATCCGTTGAAGGATAGCCGTGTTGATCTGTTGGAGAGGAAACTGGCGACGATGTTGAGTGTTTCGGAGTGGACGCCCTTCCTTTCCAGCGTGTCCAGGAGGCGCGAGTGGTGGACCGATGGGAACGCTGACTTGACGTCAGCAAACATCGCACCTACAATATTACCCTTTGCCCACTTCCCCCGTATGAAAGCAACGAGGTGGACTAGGGCCTCCTGGCTTGACCTGTTGGGGCGTCCTCCATAGTGGCCGCGGTTGATGCGGTGGAGCCGCTCGACCTGTTGTGAGAGATGTATTGTGACTAGTTTCTCGTAGAGCTTGCTGATTGTGTTGAGGAGGGCAATTGGGCGGAAGGAAGAGGGGGAAGTGTAGTCTGACTTGCCGGGTTTTGGGATCATGACCGTCTTTGCCTCTTTCCATCGCGCTGGGAAGTGGCCTGTTAACGTGATGCATTGGAAAAGGGCTAAGATGTGTCTTCCCACTACCGGCCACAGGGCCTGCCAGATCCAATTCTGAAGTCCGTCGTTGCCCGGGGCTTGTAGTGGTGGGCTTCTTGTGACAATGTCCTTGAGGGAGTCTTTGGTCAACGAGTCGAGTAGCTGCGGCATGGTCGAGGCGGACGGCTTTGAGTCCTCTGTGAGGGGGAAATTGAGGGGAGTTGTGTCGCTTAGGTCACACGGAGCTGTCGCTACGCACGTGGCCTTAAAAAGTGCATCAGCTTTTTCTGTGTTCGAGGTGGACCCCTCCGCGGTGATCAGTGTTGATGACTGACGATGGTTGTTGTCCAGAGGCATACTTCTTTGCCTGGAAGAGCGTAGCGTGTGTCAGCGTCGAAAGGTAAGTCCGCCAGTTGTTCTCTTTTGCTTTGTTGACGGCGGTCTTGAAGGCGTTACAGGCTCTCTTGAAAGCCTGGCGGTCATCTGCTTGCCGTGTCCTTTTCATGACACGTTTGGTCCTTAGGGCCTCCTTTCGCAGAGGCTCAAGGGTTTTGGGGCCCCACCACTTTTTGTGCTTACCTATCGGAGGTTTTCAAACATATGTATCAACAGATTTCAATTGAATAGATTTCAAAATAGTAACAGTATCACATTAAAATTGAATCACCCTGACCGTTTTTGTCCCACCGTTTTTGTGCCACCATGACCCCCACCTTAGCCTCGTATAATTTCATTTTTGCAAGCCGTACACAAATAAGTGACCGGGCCTTTGCACCTACAAATTGTGATTTATGAGGCTGTAGACTTAGCATAAAAGTATTACAAAAGATACTAACTAGTAGCTTGCTTGAGTTTTCAAAACTCTTCATTTCCCAGCTTCTTGACAACCTCCTCTATTGCACTTTCCATGGCCACTATCGACGTTGGTAGAGTGATGGCCGCTTCGTTCTCGGCATCTGTACGGTTTTGTCTCCTTTTTCTGCGTAAGTTAGCGAGCTGAGAACTGATAGTCAATCAAGTCAGTTGATCTCAGCATGTGTCTCACAAATTGGGAACCTCATCTCACAGAGCATCCCTTAACTGCTCCTCCAAGTCGAGTAAGTGTATTAATTGTTCTTCTAGTTTTTTAAGTGTTCCATTTGTCATCGCATCCAATTGAAAATTTTTCTGTCTTTCCCATTGGTCTGAAAAGTAATGGATCGTATACTCGGGATTCTGGGTTTGTAGTCTCTGTAGAACTGCTTTAGCCTCTGCAAGAGTCTTCTCAGCAGTACACAGTTTTGTAGAAGCGGATCGAGCTATTATTGATCCAATGTAAGTCTCAGTCACTCAAATACTTCTAAAAAGTTGTAAACAAAGAAACCTTACCCGCGTTAATGCACAAAATCTTGTTTCTATGGGTAGTTTTCAAATTGATATTATCCATACGGTGTTGCTTTGTTGCATACCGGTTTGGACTAACCAACGGCAAAAGATCACTCCAATTTCTTTCCAACCCTTCGCCATCTGAAAGGCCCCACCCCTTGTTTAGCCTTGGATTGTAAAGGAGCTGGCAAGACCATTCGTGCACATATGCATGAAAGGCGCTTGTTCCAAATTTAAGTCCACGCCTTTCACATTCATCTTGAAATAAATTGTTCTAATGACGTTTAAACAGTGAGATGATGAGTTATGTGAAAGGCAGAAACGTATTTCAAATGACATACCTTGTGAATGCTTTTCTCCAAAGTACATCCTATATTGTACAAAACAGCGACTCGTTTTGGCTTATCAGCTTCGCATGTTTGTTCAAAAAGTTCATCAATCATTGCCAGGACATAACATTGCCTAGGATATACATTATAAGGAACAAAAGCAAATATAAACATGAATACAAAGCTTGAAGCTTACCATTCACCTGTCTGGACCACATTTGCGTAGGAAAGGATGTGATTGTGTCGACACGCCATCCCAATAAGGCCTGTCTCGTCACATCCTTTCCATGTGGCACCACCTCTGTGATCAGCTGCAGCAGTATGCTGAGCGCTACAGGGATCCTGAAGGAAAGAATACACATGTACTCAGTTAGAATCATTGAAAAAGTACAGTTTGATTTCTGCATCAAGATTACTCACCAATCTGATTGCATTCTTATTCTTTTTGATTCCTCCAACCTCCCAATCGACAATTTTTTTTGGATCAATGAAAAGAGATGGTATCATGATCTCATTCTCTTCGTATTCCTGGCTATCAGCTTTGTGTCGGCGGTGTTGAAAATTACCGTCCACACAAACCACATAGTGAGCCTCATCCTGGTCGTCGTTATCGATTGCATAATCTTGAAGCGGGCCAAAACATCTTGGGCAGTTTTTTGCCAACTGCTCAAGAGGAGTCATTTTCAATGACTTGATAGAAAGTTTGTCTTCTAGTCGCAGCATGTGTCTATAAGTGTCAATCGCCAAAGAAAAGGTTCGCCGCCACCGCCGAGGCTACATTAACACAGTAATCCATTTGCTTATTAGTCAGGACTTGAAAATGCCCAATAACATAAAAAACTACCTTATTGGAACCCTGAGCTAGAATGAGTACATTAGATGCATCAAGGAACTCATCCAGCGCAAGGGCAAATCCTTGCGTCCGAACGGTGCAGTACTTCCACAGGATGTGATGAAAACGAAGAAGGCAAATTGAATAAGCTGTTTCGGGGTAGACCGGAGAGCCCTCAATGTATCCTTTTTGAACTAGGCAAACTTGATCAGATGTACAATTGCAAAAGGTAACGACCTCTTGCTTTCGTTCTATATGATCATCAAATTTGTAAGTCAAAGATGAAATACAATACAATGAACATTAGATGACCAACCCAGTAGGTCAACCATATTCAATTTTTGAATGCATGAACATTTGATGACCAACCCAGTAGGTCAACCATATCCACATTTCGAGTGCGTGTGTCTCCTACACCACATGAACATGTCATATTGCGATCTAAACTCCATAGTTGATTGTTGCCCCATTGTGAGGTCTTTCGAGAACATATCATATAAGTGAGGAACATCGGACCAAGAACCTTTGTCCAATTTCTAGCTGCCGCTAGTTGCTTTTTCTTGTAGTAAGAGCCGCGTATGTATTCACCAAATGTTGAATTTGGATTGGGGGGAGCACCATCAATGTCGGAATCTTCTGGTGAGTTGTTGAGAAGATTATCCGTTTGCTCAACAGGATGTTTGTTTGAATCTTCCTCATCCGAGCTTCCTGTGGGCTTGATCACAGGTTCCTCAATCTCGTGATCAACTTGAGGCAATGCAGCAATAGCTTGTTCAAGTTGACCGACCCGGTTCTGAACCCAGCGTGACTCATTTGCCTGAAGCTCAGCAACTACTTGAGCCGAGCCTTCTGGTGCGTCTTGTTTGAGTTTTTTCTTTGAAGGACCAAGTAGACATTGGATCGTACGGCCCTTTGGAGGCATTTTTAAAGGAAATAAGAAAAAAGAAAATAAATTTGTAAGAAAATAAATTTGAATAGGGACAGATCAGATACGTTGAGACCTCTTGAGACCTCAACATCTGACAAACTAGTTGTTCAGTTTATTACAGGGGTCAGTGCTACCATTTTTATTCCGTTTTAGGTAATCAATTGACTTGGGATGTTTGTTTTGGTACCTGCTCACCTGTCATCTTCCTTGTCCCCAAGGAACTATGCCACGGCCATATTTGTCAGCTACACAAGGGAATAATGGCACAGCAAGCAGGGCAATAGATGTTAACAGTACATTGATGTTGATGGCTTTGTGGACGTAGGAAAAAAGTCTTTGTGACAATCATAGAGATGATATCTCTCTGATTGAAAAGGCCCTGTAAAGAACTTGTGCATTGAAGAAAGTGGAAATCTCATAGTTGCACATGCACAAAAAGCTCACAGCTCATTCAATATTGATCTGATTTTAACGAAGTTATTATGAAAATTGTTCAGAAAAAAATTTGATGCTGGGTTGATTATGAGACTTATGAAAAAAATGTCATCTTCCTGGGTTTTTTTGGCTAGATGTCAATGAAGCAGCTTGTCCCATAACATCAAGCATTCCACAAGAATCCTTATAACTCAGTAGTCATTGGTTCTGACGGCTTATTTGTTGTTTAGAGCTGTTTATAATCTAGCATAAATACTCCTGAAAAACAATCACCCTTCCTTCAATATCAGATCTTTTATTTGAATGGTGTCATGTTGGTATATTTGACGTTAAAACACCAAATATGTGCTTTTTGGATCTCAAAATTTGGATAGATTTCAAAGTCATTTTCAGGTCAAACTTCATTAATAAACCCCCCCTGAAAAAGGCTCAGGAATACACTGGAACAGGTCCCGGAGTCAAAAGACAAAAACTGGATGAGATATGGGCTCAGCTAAATATGCAATAAATCTTGAATTGCACATAGGTGTCCCAAGATTGTGTCATTTTGAGGAAAGCCATTATTAAAAGTTACTTGAGGATTGTTCTACTACAACTCTTATTTTTGAAGTATCAAGTTTGGTTGAGATTTGAGCAAGTTACATTGCATTTGTGGAATTCTCAACACCCCAAAACATGACAAAATCCCCTATGTAGCCTCTAAGGAGTGAAAATTTCCACAAGTGTCATTATCAAACTCTAGTTC
The DNA here is from genome assembly GCA_022264835.1 of Melampsora americana. Taxonomy (NCBI): domain Eukaryota; kingdom Fungi; phylum Basidiomycota; class Pucciniomycetes; order Pucciniales; family Melampsoraceae; genus Melampsora; species Melampsora americana. Next base: position 703,829 of record JAIFHY010000003.1, on the reverse strand, counting down.
AATTTTGTTTTACTACAACTCTTAGTTTTGAAGTATCCAGTTTGGTTGAGATTTGAGCAAGATACATCCAATTTGTGGTATTATCAACACCCCAAAACATTACAAAAGCTCCTACCTGACCCTCAAGAAATGGATAATTTCAAAAGAGTCATTATCAAACTCTACTTAATTTTCCTTTTACTACAACTCTTATTTTTGAAGTATCAAGTTTGGTTGAAATTTGAGCAAGTTACATTGCATTTGTGGCATTATCAACACCCCAAAACAACACAAAAGCTCCTACCTGACCCTCAAGACATGGATATTTTCAAAATAGTCATTATCAAACTCTACTTGATTTTTGTTTTAAAACAACTTTCATTTTTGAAGATATCAGTTTGTATCAAAAATGAGTGAGATATACAAGGATATACAATTGTGCCTTTGCAGCCAAAATACAGATAGTCATGTGAGCACGTGAAACATTTTGACAGTTGGACCAAATTTTTCATACAAGACTGGGCATTTAAAATTTAAATACACACCATGGCCTGTCACTCACACGGTCTTGCTACCAACTCACATGGTTTTCACAGCATACTACATAACCTCAAATCTTGCCACTCACAGTCCTCTCACATCAATCAAAATCACCTTATTATCACATATAAAATTCTTCATAAATATCTAATTTTTCCCCTCAACATCATCTCAAAACGCACTTATCAACTATCAATTTCATCATCAAACATGTTTTAACAAGGTTTTCAAACCGTCATAATCATCTCAAAACGCACTTGCTTTCAATCACTATCAATTACACTATTGATTTTTCTCTTGTTTCTTCAAGGCCAATCTTCTCTCCTAAACAATTCAAATCCAACGTACATCCTTATCAAAATCTTTCAAATAATCACCGCAAAAACATTCTCTATTCTCATGTTCAGGAGTTTCTTAACAAGATGGTTCGAATCACCCAATCAGGAGCTCCACATCCATCTCCAATCACACAAAAATCCCATCAATCCACAGTTTCTCAATCCAACACACGATCACATAAACGCCCAGCTCCAGCAAAAGCTTCAACAGTTAAATCCAAGCGTGTTCAAGCGGTTAGAACTGAAGATCGAAGCACTCACAATGAGGATCCGGACCCTATCAACACTCAGACAGCGGCAACCGACACTGATGACGACAATATAGATGATGATGATTATAACCCTGTTGAGCCGCTTGATGATCTCGATGACAATCGTCCTTTCTCCCTCCCTCCACCACTGCCTCCTCGCCTTGACCACAAGCAAAGTCAATCTTCCACCGGGGCGCTTCCACAAATGACGAGAACAACTGTGGCCAACTTGGATCCCATCTTACCCACCATCTCCACTTACCAACAAGCTGAAAAGGAATGGCCCCAAAGTCGAATCCCAAATTTCACTCGGGGTAAGAAGCTTGGTAACGTGGTACCTCCCAAGATTCTGGACGAGATGAAGGCCATTCAGAAGCTTTATCACCATCACAAGTTGATGCTGGCCATGATGGGAAACATTACTTTATATACTCTTAACAAAGCCATGTGAGTCAACGTTTAAACACACCACCTGTGAAGATATGAAATATGGATTTATGTTTTGACCTATCAATTAGTGGGGAGCTTGGTAGGAAACGAAAGCAGGATGGATTGAATTTATGGATGAGCTATGGTATTGATGCTCTCAACTATAAGAGTAAGTGAAGAGATGTACCGGTGGAATGTTGGACTGACATGATTACGCTCGATTTTTATAGTGCCCCGGTCAGCAGAGATTGGTGCACTCGCTCAGAGAAACAAAGACCTAGGCGACATGTGGAAGAATTATCCAGTTGAGTGTCAGCAAGTTTTTAATCCGGATATATTCTACGACTTATCGGGCCTACCTCAACCTCCACAAAAATCTGATGATGAAGCTGATATCGATGAAGACGACTTGAATGGTGGCTTAACTCCTGAGGAACGAAAAGAAATGCAGACTTTGTATGACAAGATGGTATGTGTAGAAAGGGTTGCAAGCGCTTATGCAAAAGTGGCTGCTGGGAATCCAACAGGCGATTCGCTTCCCGAATTCAACCAAAAGTCACTTAAACGTGTAAACCAGTTGCATGATGAAGTAAGTTATATGTTTTCATCTGATATTCAATTTACTTACTTTAACTTTTATTTGTGTGTTTAGATCCACAACGAGTCCAACCGTATGCAATTTGCGTACTGTTTCCTTGCAGCGGATACTCATGCAGCTTCCAGTGGACAATCAGCAGAGGCTGAATGGTGCCAGGAATACACCTCTCATGAGGAGATGGCTGACTATGTCCGGAATAAGGCCAACTTCCCTAAGATGTTTGCAACTCATGTACAAGGCCTGTCGGTCAATGAATTGGTTTCAAGACAGAATGGAAAAAGGAGTAAGGATGCAAAGACAATCACACCTACTGACCGTGTCAAGGGAGAGTTATCTTCTTGTTTGCGCCAGGAACTGAGTAAGTTCTGTTCTCACATCAATCAGCTGGATGGTATCAAGCTGATGTAGGTTCAACAGAGCGATTGCTCAATACCAGTCCTGCTAAAGGTTTGCCTCGTGGCCCCGACCCTCACCTTCTTCTCAAAAAAAGGTATCCATCATTCAGGATTGTTCAGCATCCCGGGTCAAGGCTTAAACCTGAAGTATTGAATTTAGGCTTCAACGGTATGAATAGCAAAAGGAGTCTTTGGCTTGATGATATTCAAGCTGGTAAATTTCAGCTGCAGAAACTTTCTGATGGCAGCAGTGACATCTCTCAGCATGGTCATTCAGGTGACAAAGATGGTGAGGTTAGTGAAGAGGAGTGGGGCGGATTAGGGGATTTTTAAACTTCAACCGCTATTTTAAATCTCTGTCTCAAATTCACTTGTCTTACTTTTCTCACGCTTATCAATTATACTTAATGAATTGTTTTTTTGTTTTTTCGTCTATCATTTTATTGATTGTACTCAAATGAAAGATTCTATTCCATTGATTGTAGTTTATCAAATGAAGAATCTTTTTTGGTTCTTCATCTATCATTCTATCGATCATAGTCAAATGAAAGACTCTATCCTCTTGATTGTAGTTTAACAAATGAGTGGTTCTTTATTATTAGTATCTATATCAAATGAAAGCGTTTAACAAGGTTTAAGATTGTTGAAATCATTAGAAATTCAATTGAAAGTGTTCCTTTGACATCATCAGAGATTCGCATGCAAATGAGATGTCTTGATTTTCTTGATTTCTTGTCTCTTGTGGTGACAGAACATAAAAAAAACTACACCCGTGTGCATTGTATTATATTTGTCATTTCTATTAATCATACACGCTCTTTTTCAATTAAAAAATATGTACATTCAAATTGTTTCTATTGATTATAAAAGGAGATCCTATAGGACTCTGTGCGTCACTTTATGGGTCATCCAGTCTTGTCCTGGAATCAAGATTTGATGGGATTTGGAATCCACTACAAATTGACATTAGCCATTTTTTCATCAGGCCACTCGTGTTTGGGGAAGGGTTGTAATGTACTAAAAAAATAAAACCGGTCAATGCCATCATGAATATCAAATGTCCCTTTTCCCGACAGCCATGGAAAAACTTATGTTTGATCATAAGTTTGTAATTCGCTTTGGATGATCGAGCATAAAGAATTGATCTTTGGATCCATGATCCGGAGTCTCAACTTGAGTTGGACGCTTGAATCATGGATTCAAGTTTGATTATTTGAGACAAGCTGAGTGATTGATTCTGTTTGAAGGGAATCTAATAAGGGAATGTATTGAAATAAGTTTATCCACAAGTGGTGTATTGGTCAAGAATTGAGTTCTTGAATTGACAAGTAAGATGGTTGGTGAACATGAGGAGTCACGAGTTGTCAGGGCCGGTGAGGAGTTGATGGCAATGAGTTCACGAACTTGAAGTGATACGGTGGCGGTGAGGAGTTGACATCAATGAGTTGATCGAAGTGGTGGTGTTGGGATTCAAGAGGAGAGGGATGGGTGATGAAGGAGATACATCAGAAAAAGTGGTACTTGTCAAAAAGAAAATTCTCCAGACTTGTCTGGAAGGCTCAGCAGACGTGTCTGGAAGTCTCAGTAGGAAGGAGACTCCAGACACGTCTGGAGTTGCAGAGTGAGACGGGTCTTGTAGCAGATGACTGGACCAAAAAAATGCTACAAGACCTGTCTTGGAAATCTGCAAATCTTATAGGGAGGACGTGGTGTGAATCCGAGAGCAAATACCCGATTTTCCCCGGGTACTTGCCCAAGGGTCTAGTAGCCACAGGTGCTTGTGCAGTAACTTGGATGCGGTGGGTATAAATTTACCGCAACCGCAGGCCCTTTTCCGCACCTGTGGAAAAGTAGACCTGCGGTACTTAATTTTAAAATTGGTTCAAGGTAAGGTAGAAGTAATTATAATTCTACCTTACTTCGCACATTATCTCCGGTAACAACCCGGGTTCCTCGCGACTCAACCTTATCTACCCTACTCAAACTCTACCCAACTCACGTTCCGAATGAAATCCAATGACATCAAACCTCAAAAACCACGGGCTCCAAACTGGACAGCAAAAGAAGAACAATAATTAGCCATGTCTTGGCTTCATGTTTCCTCTCAAGCTGAGATTGGAACAAATCAGGCTTCGGAGATGTTTTTCAGGAAGGTTGCTGAGCATTTCAACTCGCATATTGATCTTCATCAACGTGATTGGGAACAAGTACAAACATGGTTAGTTTATACAGTTCTCCATTTGGTTGTACAGATGCTGATCTCATCATCAAATCTTCCAGCTGGAATTCTCTCTGTACTTCTACCCTCAAGTTTTCCGCTTGCTACCCAAAATCGAACGAGCTCCTCAAAGTGGGAGTAATCTAATCAACGTTATGCAAGATGCCAAGGCATTTTATAGCTCAGAAGATAGCAAGAAACACAAGTTCAAGAGTGAACTTGCATGGGAAGTGCTACAATCTGAACCAAAGTGGATTGTACCTGAACCAGCTCCAGTCCCTTCCTCTTCAATGTCCTTCGCCAGCTCAGCACCAACCAATACCAAGCGTGCTTCTAGTCCACTCCGACCTTTGGGCAAGAAGAATTCTAAAAAAATCAGATTGAGTGGAGTTAAACATGAAGAGAAAGTTGTAAAGTTAGCTGAGATCAAAGCACAAGACCGCAATATTAATGCAAGAAGAGTCTCCGCAATGGAAGAAGCAAATTGCCTAACTCAAGAGATAATGGGTCCTGAGATCATGGCAAAGGAGATTGAGATTTTGGATCAAGATGAAAGTACTATAAAAAGTGAGGTGGCTAGAATGGCTTTGAGAAGGATGAAGGCTCAAATACTTCTCAAATATGAAAAGATGGAAGGGCAAGGCACTGATGTATGATAAGTAAGCTAGCCTTTCTCTTTTTTAATTGTCTTTCTTCATGTGGATTGAACCATTAATCTCTATTTCATTTGCAATAGGACTTCTTGATTTATTGAGACTCAAATGATTTTGTTGGAATTTTTTTGGCTGTCTTGTTTAATGTACTCACAGAATCAAGATTGTAGTGCAAATATTTCTTTCAATGTTTTCTCACATCTCTCTTCTTTCTCTATCAAACAGATTCCTTGTATGGGATAACACCAATTATATAAATGGTTTGATCTATATATCAATTTATTTCTGTTCATGAGATTGGAAATATGATCTAAATGAATATAATCAATTTCAATACATAAAGCTTTATCAATCATAGACCTCCTCTTGCCAACCATCCTGCTGTGATGAGATCACGTGTCAATTTAGCGTGGATCTCACTATCATGAAGCCTTTGAGATGCTCCAATGAAAGTGGTGAGTGATGGGGCCAGACGTGGATCTTGGACATTGGGAACCACCTGTACATGACTGTCGTATTTGGAAATGAGAGGGGCTTTTTCCAGCCTGGCTTCAACCATCATATTGTGTAGCACAATGCAACAATACATCACCTGCCTGATATCAAATAATTTCCATAGCCAACCAGGCTCTTTGATTATTTCCCACCAAGCTTGAAGGATGTCAAATGTTCATTCAATGTCTTTTCTAGCAGATTCTTGTCTGGTGGCAAAGTAAGCAGTTGCATTGTCACCAGGATGTCGAATTGATTTGACAAGCACTGGCCATGAGGGGTAGATCCCATCCGCTAGGTAATATCCATGGGTGTATGTGTTTCCATTCACAGTAAAATGTATATTGTCATTGGTTCCTGTGTACACATTGGAAAGTAACTGATGTCAATATATTGCTCCACTTGTATATTGAATTGAAGAAATAGATACCAGCAAGAAATCTGTCAAATAATGGACTTTGATTAAGAATGTTGATATCATTTAAAGAACCAGGGGATCCAAAAAAAGCATGCCAGATTCTGCAGCTTTTTGAAGCAACAGCTTCAAGTACTATACTAGGTGATTTTTCTTTTCCTTGATACCTTCCTGCCCATGCAGATGGACAGTTTTTCCAAAACCAATGCATCCCATCTATGGATCCCTTACAACCAGGGAAACCTCGTAACTCATACTCTTTTGTGATAGTTTCCAACTCTTCCTTTGTTGGAGGTCTTAAAAATTCAGGACCATAAATGTTGATTATTGCTGAACAGAATTTTTTCAAAGCTTTGAGAGCTGTACTTTTGCCTAGCTTCAGATATTTGTCTGTAGCATCAGCTGGTAGTCCATAAGCAAGCTGGCGGAGAGCTGAAGTGACCTTCTGCTCTGTTGAGAGGCCTAATTGTCCTGTACAATCCTAAATAAAATATTGAATATTGAACAGGTCAACAAAACAAAGTATTGAAAGCTCACCCGTCTTTGTTCCCAGTATCTTTCGTGCTGCACAAGCTTAGTGCAAAATGTCAACAAACATATTGCGCGGAATCCAAAATCTTTATTGAAAGGTCTCTTCGTCATATACTGGGTTTGGGGAGAGGTAGTCTTTGGAGAGCTGTGCATCTGCTGCTTCCCTATCTCTTTTCACCATTTTTTTCTTTGGACGTTCATTGGGTTGATCTGATGTATCATCTGAGATTGAATCTTGACTCCAATGTGCAAACTCTTCTTTGAAAAATTTGTGTGTTCTTTTGATATGTGTTGAGAAAAAAGTACTCTCTGGCATGGTAGATGAAAAGTTTGTGTGGTGTTACTGTAAATTTAAATTTGAAATTTTTCACTGGCGTGGAATTTGTACATTACACGTGCAGTAACAAATGCTACGTGGCAGTTACTGTACACCAGTGTGGAATTTTTCCAAAATTACTTACTTTTGCCTTACTGTACAGGTAGTAACCACAAATTTGACCAAAACTTACCACAAAAGAGTGCAGATGCTCTAAATTTTGTATTTTTTGCAGTCTTTCATGATATTTGAATAAAATTTGAAAAGAAGCACACAGGAGCCTTTGGCAATAAATTGATGGCATTTTATTTACAACCTCAGGGAGTGCAGCCTTTCACAATATCACATTTAGGTCCATTCATGTTTTTCAAGGAGGTGAGTATTGCCTCCACATTGCTGATGTACTGAGGCTGTGCCATTGGTCTAAGCCTTGGCTCAACTAATTGTGGTAAGTACAATGCATCCAACTCACAATTGCATCTGTTTGGTCCACATATTCCTGTGAACCAGTTGAGTCACTAGGATGATTGCTGGAAACAGAGAATAGCTTGAGGGCTTCATCCAAGGATTGAGATGTCTTGTTAATTTTTTGACTGTCAATTTGTTGCATTCCCACAGATTGAAGGGGTGTGTTTGCTCAAGTCTTGTAAATGATGAGAAGGTATTGGAGTTCATCATCAGCAGGATAAGCAATGAAATTCTTGTTGAACTCTGAGCCGTCCTTGCCCTCTTGACATGGATATTGATAACCAGCTTGATTGCTCTCAGGAACAGGAATTGATATGGTCTTTTCCATCATATTCTTGATAATTGTGAGTAATTTGGGCATCATCTGTTGGCCATCAAATACTGTAAAGTCCAGCATGATATGTCTCATCCACCCAAATATGTGCTCACCCGCTTCCGTACCGTGCTTCCAAGGCATGAAAGGGAAATCAGGATAGTTTTTACGATGAGCAATGATGAGACCAAGAAGAGACAAAGCAAGAGACATAAATGCCTTAATGGATTTATGACATACTCCATTTCTTTTGGAACTTATGAGACCAGGGGAATCTTCATGTCTCTTGTCAAGATACTCTTGTCATTGTAGTATCAAAAAGTGCAAAGCAGATACAGATAGGATTTGTTTTGACAGAGATGAGGTGTGATTGAGCCAAGCGTCACAAAGCTTCCCCATAACAGATAGATAGATTGTGCTCCCATACATGGTTCAAGGCTCATTTCCAATTCACATGTTTTGTGATTCAATGTGTGGTAAGCTTGGCCATCATCCTGACAATCCAAGTTGAAAACATCTCTCTCAAAAATGGTTGACTTTGGGTGTTGGATGATCAATGCCAGTTGGCCAATACTGATATAGAACTCCCCAAAGCTGAGTAGCAAAGCATCTGAAAGAAACTGATTTGCAGCTGTTGTCTGAGTGTGCTTTGGATCTTGAACCGTAATGAGATGTTTGAGATTCCTACCACAGATGAGAACCTTAAGATGAAGATCCACCTCCTCATAGTCAAAGAGCATGAACAAAGATTCCTGGCTATTGAGTTGGGCTTGAGCAGATACTTCAACAGCTGCACCATTGGATCACGTGGAGAGAATTGATAGGCCTTAATCATTGACAATCTTCAGGAAATGTTGATGTAGGGCAGCCAGCTGCTCTGCCTTTTCATTACCATGACTATTGATTAATGCAACTGCATTAGTAGGTACACCTGGAAGTTGAACCTGAACTGTGTATGCGCAAATCTGGAGGAAGGAAAACAATCCTTCAGAATACATTCAGTCAAAAGATCAAGACTCCAAAAATGATTTAATTCCATACCTTTGAACACAGCTTTTCATTTTTTGCAATATCCTTACTGAGCTCCAACCAGCAAGTTGTTATGCACTCAGAGCGATTTGACACACTTGGTTTCATCTGTACCCACAGCAATTGGTCCTGTGTCACTTGATACTTTAAGATGGTTGATAATATGTAAGAGGTTTTCAACAGTAAGTCCATCAACAAGATGCATGCCAGTACTTGCTTGGATCATTTCAGCAATACATAGAGACCTTCTAGCAAAACTTTTGGTGAAAAGGTTGGCAGCTCAAGGGCTGATTGCTCCAAGTGTCAAGACAAAGTCATCAAAATAACTCTGAAATACAGTCCCGGTCAGTCCTTTGCCAGCAGCTGTGCATTCACCTTGGATTTAAACTGCTTTAATGAGTCCTTTGAAAGAATGAAGCTGGTTAAAGTCTCCAGCAAGTCTTCTACTTGAGCAGACCTGCCAGAACTCTTGATCTCCAAGTTTGGATGCCTTATCTAAGCTTCACCTGTGGCTACTGGACACGTCGGACATAAGCCGATGAGAAACATGTCATTCTCGGCGGCTAGTATCCGAGGCTCCCCTACTGACGCGCCTGCCGTCCTGACGCGGCCGACACGTTGGATCCAACACAAATTTCAACTCAAATTTTTCAAACCATTTCAGCCAATCCTGCGGCTCTGTACATGTGAACACCTACTACATGTGTATCAATCACATACAAAGACACGGGAATGAAAATTCCATTCAAACACAATGAGCGCATTCACATACATGTGAATGTGGTTCACATGGATGTGAATGTTGTTCACATATATGTGAATTCCCTTCCCATACACGTGAATGTCATCCACATGTATTAGATATCTACAACTACAACTACACCTACACCTACATTCGCTGACAAATGAAAAATCACAAATAATGTCCCATGCAATCCATGAGACACGCATTCACATATATGTGAATTCCAATCACATATATTAACATACATTCAAATGTGAAAAAAATATGTTGTGCAATCAAAACTTCCACATATGGTACTTACCACATGAATAGCACCCACATGTATCACAATGTTATTCACATGTAAGTGGGTGAATTATATTCACATACATGTGAATCATATCTACATACATGTGAATAGCATTCACATACTTGCGGATGATATTTGCATGTATCTTGTTTCACCAAATTTCAATGATAAAAAAACATATGTACAATTGACAATAACACACATCTTAGTACAAATCACATGTATGTAAGCATTGCAATCAATAGTTGCATGGAAGTAAGAATATATCACATTGACCCCAAATCCCCAATATGAATCTATGTGAATCCAAATCAAATACATGTGAATACACATCACATGGATATGAATACAAATCACTAACATTCACATCTATGTCAATTCAAATCATAAATACTTACCACATGGATTCAACTTAAAATTCAAATCAATCTGACCATTCACACATATATAAATATGCATAAATCACAAGTATGTGAAGGCAAATTGTCAAAGTGGGCATATCTGACTTGCATACATCAAAAAATCACCATTTTACATTCCAAAAAATGAAAAAATTAAAAATCACAAGCAATCTATCAAGGAGTAAAAGGTTATTCAATCCATCATGGCATTCATGCCACTGTCTCCCAAATCTTCATCCTCTTCATCATTTTCATCAATGATGTACATATTATCCACTAGCTGACCAAGCTGCCCTATATCACTCTCTGCATGCAGCATATCCTGTTCAAAGATTTCCAGCTCATCCAGCGCTGTAGCTTCTATATTTTCTGCATTTAAAATACACTCCCAAATTGATCTACTCCTGAACAACAAATCATCCCAGCGGCGTATCAATAAATCAGTTTGTTCAGCTGTTGATGTTGTATGTTGATAGGTTTTTTGAAGCAATTGGCCAACACTTGTGTTCCATGTCATCCATGTTCTGCAATGCTTCTCACGCAGATTATCATGAACTTCTCTTAAGACTGCTACACTGACCTCCCACGTATTTTTTGAGATCCGCTGACCAGGCTGACCTAACTCAATAATCTGCCTTCCACCATCTTCATAATTATAATCTGTTGATTAAAATTTAGATTCAGAATACCATCAGAAACAAAAGCCACACATCCATTCAATGCATCTCTTACCTGTATTGCACAATGCCAGTAACCCATCTAGCTTTTCTTCAGTCTTCAGAGCGTGAAGAACCATCTGCTGAGTCTCCCGTCCAATCCTCCTGAGCTCTTCTGAACAACTTGGGTGTAGTAAAAAGGCTTGTATACCTTCAATAGTGCCTGCGTCCACAGGCCACTGCTCAGTTGGATGTGAAAAGGCCCCCATATTCCAGAAAACATCTTCAAATGGCAATCTTTTTGTTGCCTCTTGCGTTGGACAGGGCATATTACTAAAGGGTTGCATATTATTATATGCTGTAACTTGAGATTGGTAAAAAGTCCATTTACGTCAAAAAAGCAATTGCTTTTTGTTCATTGATGTTTTCATACCCTGTTGCGCTTTTGTACCTATACCCAAAAGAACAAAAGGATAAGTCTCAAAGACAGCTGGTGGTTACCATTCAAAATATAGACACACCTTGACCCTCTTTGTCCCACTTCTTTTGGGCCTCTACTATTCCTACCTTGGCATCATAAAGCTTCATCTCAGCCAAGAGCACATGTATAAGTGCTTTCTTTTTTTTATCTACGGATTTCAACATATATAAATGAGTTCTACCCAAGCAACATAGTCACCTCTCACACGCTGTACTCACCAGTAGCTCTCTGAAGATCACAAAACTCAGGACTTCCCAACTCTTCTGCGATATCAAGAATTGCATTCTCCATTGCCACAATTGAAGCTGGTAAGGACATGAATTTTTCTATCTCTTCTTCATTCCAATTTGGTCTACCTTTCCTTCGAAGAAGCTTGAGCTCTTGCGTGAATGATCTGGCAAAGTCAACACGGCATCAAATGCAAAATTTGAAGACTTACTGAGCCTCTTTCACCTCCTCCTCCATGTCAAGTAGAGCAATCAAATGCTTTTCTAATCTCTCTTGAACACCACATTCTTCCATTGCCACAAGCTGGCCTCTCTCTGTTGCTACCACTGACTTGAAAAATAACCGTATGTAAAACTGATATCTTGAGCCTGTTGCCTTTGTAGGGCGTTTGAGGATGCTGCTAATTTTTCTTCTGCAATCTTAAGCTTCAATTCAGTTGATCTAGCTGCATTTTCAACAAAACAAACTGTCAATGCGGGCCACCTCATCAAATAAAGACCAAAAACATACCAGCATTGTTGCAGCGTATTTCATTTCCATGACTTGCCTTCAAATCAATGGAGTCAACCCTGTGTTGCTTTGTTGCACATCTATTTGGTGCTATCACAGATGAAAGGTCAGACCAAACCCTTTCATTACCTTCCCCATCTGTCAACGCCCAGCCAACGTTCACCCTTGGATTATATTTTAGCTGACAAGACCACTGGTGTGCATATGCAAGAAAAGCACTGGTTGCAAACTTCAGTCTACCCCCCGTATACGCCTCCTCAAAGTATTTATGCTGCAATGGTTTGTTTATTTTGGTCAGCAAAGCCACAAACTAACTCAAGAGATCAAAGCCTACCTTCTCAACACTCTTGTCCAATGTGCAGCCAATGTCATATAAGAGTGCAAAACTTTTTTTGGGTTTCCCCGGCTCTGATGTATCTTGCATAAGTTGATCAACCAAAGCCAATACAAAATACTGCCTGATTCAAACAAGAGTTAATCCATTAACACGTATTGATACCATGGAATGGATGGAAAATGACTTACTTCTCACCACTCTGAACTACATTTACAACTTTAAGCACGTGATCATGTCGACAAACCAAACCAATCAACCCAGTTTCATCACATCCCTTCCAAGTAGACTCTCCACGACGGTCTGATGCATCTGTATGGGATGCTGTGCATGGATCCCGCAAATCCGCAAAAATTCCATCAGATTTACCATCTCTTTCACATGTATGTGAAACAGATTCACATGTATGTAAATCACATTCACATGTAGGCAGATACCATTCACATGTAGGTGAACTATATTCACATGTAGGTGAATATTAACATGTGAATATGATCCATCTGATTGTGATTTACATACATTCACATTTGGCAGATAAAAAGATAGAAGACACATACCACAGGTCCTTTATCCACTCCCTTCTTCTCAACACGTTGTGGTGATCAACACCTATCTCCTCTATCTTCTTTTATATTCATTTTGATGACTTAAAATTGGTTCATGGAACCTTGGGTCTTGGCTCACTTCTCAGCGGAACACCATTTTTTTGGTTTAATTCATTTGTTGTTATTTAAATGCATACATGCACTTTTCAACACATGCAATTCATAGAACAACTTTAAAGAAAAGATCAGGAACAACATTAAAAGTAAGATTAGGAATCAAAAGAAGGAATAAAAAGAATGTAAAAAAATATAGAAGGAAATCAAAATTAGGATTGATGGAGATGAAATCAGACAAGATTAACTTAATATCAAAGAGAAAGAACAAAAGAAAGAAAGAAAAAAAAAACTACATACCAAATCAAAGCTAAAATGCAAAGTGACATCAAAAGTGGAGGGGATAAGGTTGTGAAAAGTTAGTACAATTGAAGGAAAAGATCAGCAATTGGAATAAAGAAGATAAGAAGAGAAAAGAAAACAATGTACCTAGATAAGATCGATTGATTGGATCTCTAAAGAAAACAGACAGTCAAAGTAAGTTGAATAAAGTGAATCGAAGGTGGTGGAGGCTTGGAAGATTGAAAGAAGGGACCCTATAAGCAAACAGCAAACTAAGAAAGAGGTGATCAAGTTAGTTCACAGAAGACAGATAAGATAGAAAAGTAAGATCAAAACTTACAAACAAAAGGTTAAAAAACCAAGATGAGATCAAGGATCAAGAAGGTTGAAATAAAGGAAGTGCTAGAGTTCAAGGGAATTGGTCGGAGGGAAACTGAATCGAGATCGAGCAAATAGAATCCTGGGGCGTACAGAAGGGAAGGTTAGAAGAGGTGATAAAAGATTGAATCAAGGGTGGTGGAGGACTTGGAGTTGAAAGGAAGGTGGGAAGAGTGATTGGAGGGAGGTGATGTGAAGGGGAACAATTGGATCAGGTTGGAGCACAGCAAAAGAAAGAAACTAAAAAAATAAAAAAATCAAATGAATTAAAATACAGTCAGTACAGGAAGAAGGATGAGCGATAAAGATAAAAAGATCACTTACAGGCTCAAATCAAATTGAAAGATAATCGAGAATCATTGGAAATCCGGGTTACGCCGTGATATGAGTAAGAACAAGATAGGTGAAAGGAAGAAGAGAGGGCTGAGTTTTGGGTGAGATGGAAATGATATAAAAGGGGGGAGGGTTTTGCTTTTGTTCTTTCAAGTTGGTAGGGAGGTATCTATTAGAAAAAAAGAAATAATTTTAAATTGTGTGCGATCATTTGTTACTGTTAGAAAAAGAAAAAGGAGAAGAAAGTTAGTATTTTTTTTTGGAAGTGTTTAAAAATTGATAAAGAAGAGAATCAACAGAAGTAATTAAGAAAAGGGAATAGAAGTGAAAACTGGAGAAAAAAAAGGAAAAGGACTTACTAAAAAACCAATTGTTGTAATAAGAAGTTTGCTGAGCTGGTTGTAGATTTGTGCCCGCCAACAAGGCCAAAATCAACACCCTGGAACCCTTGTAGGAATCAGGTCAGGGCCGGGTTGGCCGAGTCTTGGAAGACCACCTCCAGACTTGCAAAGTCTGTTACACCTGTAACAGCTCATCAAGAAAATTCAAAATTCCCTCTCATCCGCACTACAACCCTGTATAGGGTTGTGTGTAGTATCATTCTACTCCGCCAAACACTGCACATCCAACTGCGTGGATCTCATTAGGTTTTGGGAAACTTTAAATAGCAAAGGAAGCATATTAGAATTGTCCCATCAAAATTTAAACCGGTTGAGGGCAGCGTAAAAAGCACCCGTAGTTTTACCCGCTTTGACAAGGGGTAATTCTTCCCCTCTCCGGCTCAGCCTACGCTAGACTGCGTAGGAGTTCTACAACGTTCCTTCCATTCATTCAGCTTTCCAGCACCCAAGAACAGTGGAGGGGTTTCAATCTCTTTCTCCTCAAACTCCCTGCTTGCAGCAAGACGTCAACGGTGTTGAAAGTTTCCGTCAGCACAAAATCGATAGTCACACTCGTCTGGATCTTCATTTGGCTGAAGAGGTCCAAAACACCTTGGACAATTCATAGCAAGCTGGTCCAAAGGCGTGAGGGACAGTGCACATAATGCAAGATCTTTCTCTTTCTGTAGCATATGTCGATAAGCATCAATTGCTGAAGAAAATGTCTTTTGCCAACGTCGGGGCTGAAGTAGTAGTCGTAGAACATCAGATGGAGTGAACTTTCATTTTGAATATTCTGTAATGATTATACTTTCACTTGCCTGATTGGGTTTGTCAGTATAAGTGGATCTGCAGGGTCCAGACATTCATCCAAGGCAAGTGTAAAACCTTGAGTTTGCACAGTACAATATTTCCACAAGCTGTGGTGCAATTGCAGTAACCTGATTGAGTAAGCTGTTTCTGGATGTACTGGAGACCCACCTATATTATCCATCCTGATCAGACGGACTTGGTCTAAGGTACAATCACAGAATACTATTTCCTGCTGGTTGCGTTCTGGGAACAAAAGTGTAACACAGTGGTTTCAATCAACACCGCAGTTGTATGTGACCCCATATCACATGTATGTGAATATGATTCACACGTATGTGATATGGGGTCACATGTATGTGAATATCATTCACATACATGTGATATGAGGTCACATACATGTGAATCATATTCACATATGGATTGGATACAATATATATGAATCATATTCACATACATGTGAATCATATTCACATACATGTGAATATGATTCATATACATGTGACCCCATATTACATACATGTGAATATGATTTGCATACATGTGAATATGATTCACATACATGTGAATATGGTTCACATACATGTGACCCCATATCACATACGTGTGACCCCATATCACATACGTGTGAATCATATTCACATATGTGTGAATCATATTCACATACGTGTGAATCATATTCACATACATGTGAATCATATTCCATGTATGTGAATCTGATTCACATGTATGTGATATGGGGTCATATGTATGTGAACCATATTCACATACATGTGAGTCATATTCACATACATGTGAATATGATTCACATGTATGTGATCATGATTCACATACATGTGAATATGGTTCACATACGTGTGAATCATATTCAGATATGGATTGGATACAAAAGAACTACACACCCAGAATATCAACCATGTCAACCTCACGAGTCCTCCTGCGACTGACCCCACCGCAACAGTCTTTGTTGTTATTGGCGTTCCAATTTGACCTATTACCCCATTGCAATGTGGCTTGCGCCAAGGTCATGTATGAAATGAACATTTGTGGGTATGCCTTCTTCCAGTTGGCATGTGCTTTGAATTTTTTCTTTTTGTAATATGAGCCTTGTCCATAATTGGAAAATGGGGTATTTACGTTGGTTAAAACTTCTGGATCCACACCAGCATTGTCATATTGTGGGAGTATGTTATTGATGTGGTCTTGGTCCTGTATCACCAGTTCTTGATAGCCTTCATTGGTTATTTGAGCATCCAATCCCATTTGGCCTTGGCCTGCCTGCTGAATAGCTGTCTCAATATCAGCTATACGTTTATTCACATATTGTGAATTGCTATTTGCAAGCTGGGCAACAGTCACCGCAGACCCTTCAGGTTTGGTTTCTGTGCTTTCTTGTTAGATACACCTAGTGGACATGCAATTGATTTCTCTTTTTTCCCCATTATCTTGAGGATTGTTGGTGATTGAACTTAGTGGAAGTGCAAAAACTTTTTTTTGGCTGTTGATTTGCTTGTTTCAGTGCAGTGTTTTTAATTGATCTTTAATTGATAAAATCAGTTCAATTGGATGATTTTGAAGTTTTACGTTGGGGACTGAGGTTTTCCAAATGTTTCATCTTGATATGGGCAACATCAGACAATACAGAGGCGTTAACCCCTGTCTGAATGAGTGCATTGACATCTCTTGGCTTAAAGAACAAAGCCCTGTCAAAAGAGGACAGGGTTTGTTGCCCCTGTCTACAAGCCCATACTAAAATTCTGGTCACCAACAACAAAACTAGTAAACTAGTAATTGAACATATCTGGTCCAATTTCTAGTCAATTGTACATCATATGTTCAATTGCAATTTCAATTGAACATATGATGTGAATACCCCTAGTTATACACACCTTGTATATCTAACAGATAGTTCGCGCTAGTCTGGTATTTTGATATGTAGCAGTTCAATATACAAACATATGTGTAATGTACATATACAGAATTTACATATGTACATTACTTTTGTACTCTTACGCACCATTCCCACTTTGGCATCCACAAATTTTGATCTCTTACTTTCATATTTTCCTCTACAATTCTGCTTCCCTTTGCACCCAAACTCAACACTATGCCTACAACTCGATCCTCAGCTTCAGCATCCCTCACTTCCAGCAAACAAATGGGACACAAAATCCCAACTAAACGGAAAGTCCCTTCATCATCAGCTCAATCAGCTCCCATACCGCTTACTCGCCAAAAACGCCAGAAAGTGTCTGATTTTCATCAAGATGAATCTTCAGACTCTGATCCGGATATCAACCTTTGCCCAGTACCATCTCGAAGATTGAGCAAAAACAATCTGCCAGCCAAATCAAATCCTCACAATCATTCCAAAAACGACAATATCTTAAATCAGCTTTCAACACAGTTCCCACCCGGACACAATTCAGATACTTCCCCAAAACAACCCAAAAATACCAATTGCAACAGACACAATTGCTGTGCCTCACCAATAGACAATGAAGTTATCTTACCAACCATCAAAGAGTACAAAGAGTCACTCAATGACTGGCCAATGGCACGCATTACTGTTCAAGCTCACACCTCAAAGAAGCACTCAACCAGTGTTCCCCCTTATATCTTGTCTGAAGCCGAAGCTCTTCAAGAAATATACATACACCGCAAGGCAATGCTATCATTAATGGGAAATTTTATCACTTTCACTCTTGACAAAGCCTTGTAGGTCTGATCTCCTCCATTCCTTTTGTTTACTGATCATTTTTACTTCTACAGAGGCCAACTTGGAGGAACTTGGAAATCAGGAGCTTAGCAAAAGTGGCTAAGATACAGCAAAGAGAGACGCCTGCATAACAGTGAGAATAAATCTTGATTGATTTATACATGTATAAAGTTTATGAACTAACAATTCATCTACTAATTTAGTGCCTGCAGGGGGTCAGACTGGCATCTTAGGTGGAAGAAATAAACGTCTTGGGGAAATCTGGACCACTCTTCCTTGTGATCATTGGAAAGTTTTTGATCCACCAGTCTTTTATGCTCTTTCCGGGCTTTCACATTCCACACTTGAAGGAAGTGACAATCAGGATGAAGATCCGGTACAACCTCTGATGCTTGAGCCTGAAGAACGGGGTCACTTACAGGCATTCTATGATCAGTTGGTTGGTAAGGAAAGGGTTGCTCAGGATTATGCTAAGTTGGCAGCCAGAATTCCAGATGGACCAACACTTCCCAATTACAATCAAAAATCCAAAAAATGTTTGGAGCGTATTCACAACCAGGTAAGAGAAATTACGCTCTTAATTTCTCTTCTGATGGTATCTGATGGTGTCCTTAATTATTGATCACAGTGATTTACTGAAACAATGTGTCACCTTTTTCAGCTTCATAATGAATCCAAAAACATGGATTTTGCTTACTATCTTCTAGCGTGCAGCACACATGCTGCCACTGAGTCAAGCTCCTCTTCCCCCGGATGGTGCAAAGAGTTCACATCACATGATGAGATGGCGCTGTATGCCAATAAGAAAAGTAACTTTGGCACAGTATTCTCAACTCGGGTCCAAGGTCTCTCGGTTGCTGAGGCGGTTGCTGCTACAATTGGAGGAAGTACTATGGTCGAGAGTGAGAAGGCTTGAAAGACTGATCCTGGGGATAACATCAAGAAGGATCTGGCTGCTTTACTTTGCACAAAATTCAGTAAGTAGTATTTGATAATTCCTTAATATCACATTACCTGAATCAAAAACCTGCAATCAATTTAGGTAAATTGATTGCCTTTGAACATGGCTTTCCAAGAGGCCCTGATCCGGAATCCATTTTGGAAAATAAGTATCTAGTCAGAATAATTCAATTACCAGGCTCAAAACTTACAAAGGAGGTCTTGAACCTAGGTTTCAACGGTATGAACAGTCATAGAAAGATTTGGTTACAAGATATCAAAGCAAACCTTTTCAAGATGGTTAAATTGTCATCTTCCAACTCTAACTGTGAAGATGAAGATGATGATGAGTCTGATCACTCAGACGCTGACCAAGAAGTGATGATGACACAGGATTTTCAAAATATACAGCAAAGTGAGGAGGCAATGGGCTCAGAAGACAAGTGGAATGGGTTAGGGGTTGAAAAGATCACAATATTACATCATCACCACTTGAAGTAATTGGCACTTTGTAATAGATTGAACCAATTGTTTTGAAACATAAGATTTTGTTTGCTGTGATTGATATTTTGAGCTTGAGGTCCAGAACATTCACTGTGTGATACATGTGAACAACATTCAAAATATGTAATTTGATTTCTTAGGGGTTATATGAATCAGATTCACCACACTGATGCAAAAACAACAACAATACAACCTTTGGTGATGATTACACGTACATATAAACTTGTGTAGTGTATCATAGGAGCAATCAAGGTCCCTGAATCTGAAAATCCAGTCAGATCCTTTGTGGTACATACACTGAAAGAGTTATGTTGCAAACATGTGTCAACAACAGGTATGCGTGTACTGGTGCAAAAACAACAGCAATGCATCCTTTGGTGATGATCCATGCACCTTTATATACTTTCCTGGACCTGAACATTGATATATAGTAATCTTTTCAGGAGGTACCGACCCCCAAATATATATATATGCACAAATTAGTAGATCTCTAAGTACAAGTGAGTATGTATAACTCTCCCATTAGGCTCAATGGGATTCACCCTTATGTATGTGAATCTTAGTGCTATTTTTGATTTCCACACGGTTTCGTGGTCATTATATGTTTGACACAGATCCCCATAATGGTGAATGTTAATGTGATTTTCCGCTGGAGAATGATTCTCATAGGCGTGAGTACTATTCACTGTCATATGAGTAACGCCAAAAAGTTAATCAATTTCCCTGACTACTCTGGTTTGTTAGACTCACTGTGATACATGAGTTCTATGAAGACTCATCATGAACTCTGATCTCTTCACTCTTTTAACATATTGCAAGAGTTCTTAAATACTCACAGGGAAAACATGATAGTTCACAAAAAATACTTTTGATTTTTAGCACGTTTGAACAAGGCAGCAAAGAAGAAAATAGAAATTCACGACAAGATAGAAACCCTCATCAACCAAACTATATTTCATTTGCACACTTGGGCTTTCAGGTCCCTTCTCCTCTGCTGCTCCTCAATCCTTTTAAGCTCTTTCTCTTCTGCTTTAGAGATCCTATTAGTAAATTCTTTGTCATATCCCTTGATCCTTATCTTGCAATATTGCTCCCAATCTTCATCTGACATCCCCTCTTTCTTCTCACCAAGAAGCTTGATTCTCTGAACCAAGGACTCCGAAATCTGACAAGATGAGCCATATAAAGTTATTGGCAAATTTTTGTGAGGAATCTTTTCATCTTGACCATTATATGCTATAGAAGGAGTTGTGTAATGTTCAATCTACAAAAATGTTTGAATTATTAGCAAATATTTCAACTTCATTATAACAAGGAGCTTACTTTGGAATCCCATAATATATCATAAACAGCATCGCAACTACCTACTGAAACTTCAATTCCAAATTTGTCAACTCTGAACCTTGATCCCCTTACATCTCCAAGCTTTACTCCAGTTTTGCCACCTACAATCGCACCTTTCTCTTTGTCATATGGTTGCCCAGTGTTGCGCATAATTAAACACCACATTCCAAAAGAATACCTAGTATGATCTTTATTGGTATGAGGATGATTATGAAAACCATCACAAGTCACAACCAGATTTGAAGCAAAAACCTGACCATTTGGAGTCCCTTGCCACGTCAGGGAATCAAAACCGGGTATAGCCGCTTGCAAAGAAAGAGCAAGATTTGATTGGAATACAAAAAGTGATAAAGAAGAAAATCTCTCTGCCCAGAAGTCCCAAACAATATGGAACTGCTCCATCCTTTCTTTGTAAGTACAAATTTGTCCTATGTTTGCAGGTGTGAAGGCATTCATGGAATATCCTCCTAATAGAGATAGAAGTTTGCATCATTATACAATATGATCAAATCAAGGTACAAATCATATGAGACTCACCAGCCAATTTATCTTTCTCGCATCCACCCCTCCACCCAGAACAACCCATCCACCCTAGATCTTCATTCTCCTCAAACACCCCATCTCTAACTTGTAGGGAGCAATGTATCTTACATTGATTTCTAGCACGTGTATGTTGAAACGTAGTTGATATTGAGTGATTATATCTTTCTCTAAGCTTAGTATCCATATCTTCAAATGGCGTACATCTAACTATTAACACTATTGATAGATCAAATTTATTGATAACAACCACAGTTCCAAACTCTATCACCAGCCTTTCACAATCAGCTAAATGAGGATGATCCTTGTCACTATCTCAAAAAATGAATATGGTATCCAAAGGAAGACCCAGTCCACTAATTAGTCTTTTTTTCAATCGAGTTCGCTTTACATGACGTCGATAGTAAGGCGTTCCAATGGTCTTCACCTTACAATACCTATCTCTTGATTTATAATAACTTGGTGATGTTCTAGACTTGAAACTAGGAACTTTAATACCCGCTTTTGCCTTCCTAGCTTTGAATCTGTTACGTGTCATTATACCTAATAAAAGAGGGATAAAAGACTTGATTAATAGTGGAGATAAGTAATAGATTAATTGATTATTTTACAATATCAATGGATTGATCAATTGACAGTGGTTCTAGGTGTTTTCAAGGAACAAACAATCAGAATATAAGAATAGGCAAATTTTAGGTTGATCAAATGAAAAAGAAAAGTGACAATAACTTACAATTGATGAAATCAAGCTTTTTTAACTTCCACTATAGTAATTCAGGTGACTGTTCTATCTGATCTTGACTCCCTGAACAGTAGGCCGTATGACTCCCAGTTTGTAGCACGGAGTCCGACAACAAAGGAGCAATCAGCTGCAACTGGGGGAGTGCAAGACAGAAAAGAAAGTGGATAGAAGGCTTGATTGTCCAAATGAGTCAAACAAATTAGATTGATGATAAAATTGATGTGAGGAAAGAGATTAGGATGTAGAGTCTTGTGTATTGCAACCCAAAGTCCAACATTGGGGCATGAGAGAGAGTTAGGGACCGGTGCTGTATACCACCGGTAGGTTAGGCCAATTTCCAACGGTTAGGTCTGGAAACCTAACCTACTGATACTTGTGAATACTTTGATGATTAACCAACTAAGACAATTTCCAACGGTTAGGTCGTGAAGCCTAACTGTCTTCCGTTGATGAATACATTGATGACAAACCCATTCACATATATGTGAATAAAGGACAATTATGTGAATAAAGAACAAAAAAAAGTGTATGTACACGTGTTTTGGATATATAAGTGATATTGAATCACATACATGTGAATTGAATTCACATATATGTGATTCATAATCACATACATGTGAATTCAAATCAGTCAAAAGAGGATACTCTCTCAAGCTGTTAGTGAAACAGAGCTATCTTGTGAGCTGAAACACAAGAGAGGCAAATCAGCGAGGCAGTCAGATGATGACCAGCTCAAACGAGAAGAGACCCGAGCAAAGAAATTATTAATTAAGATCATTCATTCAATACATGTAAAGGAAATGTGATTTTTAATCACATATATGTGAAATGAAATCACATACATGTGAAGCAGATAAGATTTTTATTCACATATATGTGAATTGAAATCACATACATGTTAAGCAAATAAGATTTCGAATCACATACATGTGAATTTTAATCACAATTGCTTCACATGAATGTGATTCCAATTCACATATATGTGATTACAAATCACATGCATGTGATTCCAATTCACATATATGTGATTAGAAATCACGTATATGTGAAGCAATTGTTATTAAAATTCACACGTATGTGAATTGGAATCACATATATGTGATTAAAATTCTCATATATGTAATGAAAAATCACATATATGTGAATTTGAATCACATACATGTGAATTTAATCACATATATCTAGAATCAAAGCTTGAGGACCCCGCCGAAATGGTATTAAAACCCACATATGTGATTTTTAATCACATGAGACTTCAATTCACATATGTGTGAAGCAATTGTGATTTTTAAGCACATATATGTGATTTGAAATCACATATGTGATTAATATGTGATTTGAAATCACATGTGTGATTAATATGTGATTTCTATTCACATATATGTGAATTGGAATCACATATATGTGATTTTTAATTACATATATGAGAATTTTAATCACATATATGTGATTTTTAATTACATATATGAGAATTTTAATCACATATATGTGATTTTTAATTACATATATGAGAATTTTAATCACATATATGTGATTTTTAATCACATGAGATTTTGCTTCACATATATGTGAAGCAATTGTGATTAGAAATCACATATGTGATTAATATGTGATTTCAATTCACATGTATGTGATTTCAATTCACATATATGTGATTTGAAATCACATACGTGTCAAGAAAGAACAGTTGTACTTCTAACATCTATGTATGATGATGGGTACAATTCACATGGACGTGAATGGTACCCACATACATGTGATTCAATTCACGCATATGTGATTGTACCTTCACATAGTTGCAAATAGTAATCACATACTTGTGAAAGGTATGTGTGAAAGCCCCCAACCATCTTTTTCATTCAGCCTTCTGCCCACTATCCAAAAAAAATTTGGTCTACCTCATTGAAACACTTCATCACACCACGATCATGAGTACTTCACCACCATTAAATCCTGCCAAGCCCTCCACCAACCACAATACCACCTCCTCCGGATCAACCGTCCAAACATCCGCTACTGAACTCCCCTGCCCTCCCGAGAGAGTATCCTACGCTACTTATGAAGCTCAGTACTGATTTGATGATCAAAGGATGTGATGAAGATTGTGTTGGAAAGATTGAGAGATCATGATTGGACGGATACTCCTTTGGCTCCAACTGTTGCAGATTTCAATTATGGTATCTGAACAAATTCTTGTGTTTCTCTTCCCTTTTGTTGTTCTCTTCTGTGGTCTTAGGATTACACTAATTCAATCAGATGGCTAGGATTTCTACATGTATTGAAGATAATTCAGAAACATACTACTCATTATGAGCTGGACAAAAGATCATTAACAACAGGAGCAACATGTATGTATACTTGTGAGAGAAAAACAACAGGTAACACTGTGAACATCAATCAACTTCCACAAGTTGGAAATGAACCCTTCCTGGGAACACAATCAAACAAAATCCAAAGCTGGAACATTGAATGGAAAATGAGTATGGTTTTACCAAGGTCAAAGATGAGACAGATTTCCTGAGCAGTTGTAATTCTGGTTAGGGTCAGGGTAAGGGGAGAATGTAGAAAAATGAATATGCTTGATACATCAATACATATAGGTAAAGTACCTGATGATCAATCACAGTAGTTTTGGAAAAAAGACTCCTCCCATGAGTTCACATGCCACACCCATTCATAAGTCTCAAGGTCTCTTGGTGTGATGTAGAATGTGCATTGTGATAAGCCAAAGTACTAATGGTGCATGCATAGTCACATGTTGAAATTGAAATGATGACAAGGTAGAATGCAGTTAGGTGACATGCCATATTTTTGAATATTGACCCTTTTTAATATTGATTGTACTTGTGTGTATAATCAACCCAGCTTTGAACTCAGCCTATTAGTTTGCTTTGAAGCTGTCAAATGGGTGAAGGAGAAAGTTTTGTGTGGTTGAATCCAAGGTTGAATGGAGGATTTCCGCCCTGATGATCCTCAGTTTCAGGGGGATAAAGATGTGTTGTAGTACAAATATGATAAGCACACTTGGTTTCACTTTTCATGTTCTCTACACATCCCTCAGATTCAATGGGCCACTTATCACATGATGGTGATCAACATGCTTAGTGTAGGGACTGATGTTGTATACAATCACATATGCTCATATGTGAAGGTGTACTTCTATCACATAAGGTGTGAAAATTGTTAAATGTAGTAAGCAGTTCAAAACATGTAGGTGAAATTCTTACAGTGTACCACTGCAAACATCAAACAACTTCCCTTTAATTGAACAGGGGAAAATTATTGGAATTAGAATTGGTCATCAAGGACTAATCACTGCACACTGGAGCCATAGCACCCAGACTACATATATCCACCAGGAGGGGCAAGTCAGGAGCTACCATGTACATACAGAGCTGCCCAGCTAACAGCTCATCTGAATGAGTGAATCACATGTAATACTACCTGTACTCTTTTATATAATTTAAAAATCATTCAAAAAACTGACTACATACACTGGCATGTAAGTTTGGTTCAATTCCATCAACTAAACTTCATGTAACACCTTTTTTGTTACTGTTGGATTTCTTCTAGAGTATTGCCTCAGGGGCTTTGAAGTTGTATGTAGTCCATTTTTGGGAGGATTTTGTCAAACTGGCAAACGTTACACAATGTATCACATATGATTTACTCATTCAAATGAGCCGGGGACTGAGCAGACCTGTATGTACATGATAGCTATCAAATTACTCAGCATGTTGCACATATGTAATGTTGGTCTTATGGCTCAGGTGTACATATATTAACCCTTTATGACCAATTACACTTCCAATCATTTCCCCCTTATCAATTCAAGGGAAGTTGTTTAATTTTTCTAGTGTAGCCCTGAGCATTTTCCCGGGCACCCAAGCTGCCTGAAGAGTCCACAGGGCCGTATTCAACTGCCATCAAGCCACATTTCAATGGTCTGGGGCAAATACAGTCAGCTCTGTGAAAGTTGTCCAGGCGGGGCCAGGCCTAGGTCACAGCCCTATCCTGGGTGTATTACTTGTGTCATCATCAACTTCTATGTAATGTAATGAAAGTCCAAGACTTGTGTATATTATCACTTAGTCTTTCATCATCATCATCACATGACTGCTTAGACTCCAAATGTCATTTCCCACCATATTCACATCTCATTGAGAGGAAGGTTCAACATAAGCAGTTGGCCTCCAATTGGGAATGGACATCAAATACTTTCCTTTTCATATTGACATCCAGGAGTATTGATTTATCTCACCTTCCCCAAACCCTAACCCCATTACAAATTAACTCTGCTCAGTTGATATGTCTGTTCTGTGAGGTGAACAAAGTAAGAATCATTTTCCATTGAAATCCCCAACCCAGGGAATTTGATTGTTTATGTTCCCCACAGGATTTCATTTCCCCCTTGTGGAAGTTGATTGATGTTCACAGTGTAAGAAGCAGTTTGACAGCTTGTGTTTGTTTCAAGGACAGAGAAAACAGTTGAGACAACAATAAAACATTCAGTTATTGAATCACATCTTGTAACAAATGTTGGGATCACCGTAATCTTCTACATGATCTCTAGGCAAATCCTCCACTCTGAGCGCGGAAGCCTCCTCCAATTGGTCTGAAGGTACTGTTAATGTAATCACTCGTCTAGCCAGTTGGGCCTTTCTTTTCTGGACCTGGGTAGTATAAGGTCTTAGATACATTTTCACATCATTTACCCCCAGAAAGATTTGAAGGATAGGCTCACATTGTAAAGATGTTGTTCAATCGACTGTCCAGTGACCACATGGTATGCTCTGACTGGCTTGGTTTGTCCAATCCGGTGCAGGCGGTCTATTGCCTGTTGTACTACTTGAGGGTTCCAGTGGGAATTCTGGATTTACAAAACCACCCAACTGAGTCAGCTTGCACCAGAAAGCAAGTCAAGAGACATCTCACCATCAGATAAACCTCATCAGCACAAGTCATATTCAATCCAACACCACCTGCTTCTATTGACACTACAAAAGCGTCAATGTCTGGATTGTTGGTGAAGTTGTTGAGTTGGCAAGTTCTTTCAAAGGTAGACATGTCACCATGAAGCTGACAGCACCTAATACAAGAGAGATCAAATGCAATAAGTATCCTGTGGGTAGGTGAAATCAGCCAGTGCACCAATCTATTTTGAGATAGATTGCACTCACCATTCCATGAAGGACTTCCACTGAGTGTATATTACACTTTTACCACCACCATTGCTTTTCTTTTGCAAAAGCTGGTGAACCAAGTAGGCAAGCTTGTTGCTAAGTTGCCAGTCAGTCATGACTGCATCCCTCAGCTTGCAGTGGTGTACCCGTTTGTCAGGCATTTTGATGCCCAGTTTTTGCTCCATTTCATTGATTGGTTGGAGTTTGTCTGGAACATTCTTGTCAACTGTTTGATACAAAAGCGGGTGGTTGCAGGCCATTTGGAGATTTGTTAACTGTTTAAAATATTTGCCTCCTTTGAATTTTTTTGTTCTCTCAACTCCAAACTCTTGTAGAAACCTTTGATAGTGAGCTTGGTGAACTTCTTTAGGACTTTGCTGCATATCTAAAACAATTGTCGTATGATTGATTGGTGGTAAATCAAATACGTGACTGTCTTTTGTCCGCCTGAGCATTATGTATCTTAAAAGTTGAGAAACAGGGGCTAGATCTCCCCGCTGCACCGGCAGTGAGATATGAGTATCCCAGACCTGATCCCTGTGGAAGGATGCAAAATGTAGGAACTTCAGAAGCATATGAAGATCACCTAGTTTGTTGTGGAGTGGTGTTCCAGTTAGACACAATTGGTTGACAGCTTTTAAACCAGTGACACACTGATGGGAGAAAGTCTCATTACGAATGATACTGACAAATATGGGACTCAGCTCTTGTGTCACCATTTGGACTGACCACTACTAGAAAGATGTACTCACTGTGCCTCATCAATTACTACCCGGTACCACTTTTTTTGATATGTAAGACTTGCTGCAGTATCATTCTGAAGCGTACCTAGAGTTGTGATTATGATATCTGCTGGATACCAATCTTCTTTCGGCACCTTCTCTCTTTTTGAATCATGCCAACGCAAAACCTTCAGTCCGCCTTGCCTTGTATGACGTCTCACCTTGTTTTCCCAGTTATCCATGAGCCCCTTCAGGCAAATCAGAAGAGTTGTGTGTGAACCACGTAATGTGCTGGTCGGATCGTTGTGATGATAATTGAGTTCGTAGGCCTTGGCTTTGTCTAGAGTATTTGCAATCAATGCTATAGTCTGAATTGATTTTCCAAGGCCCATGTCGTCAGCTAGGATTGATGCTCCAGGACTTGAGGGAGCAGGTTGTTGTGCAGTGGCTATAAATGGCTCGCCACAAAGCAAGTTAGTCCAGACTTTAAAGACACCGCTATGTTTTGATTGCCATAGAGCTTTGTAGGCTGAATTTTGAGGATTCTCACAATCAAGCAAAAAAGCAAGGCCCTGTTGCTGATGTGGTCTGAGCTGGGAGGTGACAAGTCCGCATTGAGTAACTGGTTGCAAATTGGATCCACTAGGAATAGCTTTGAGTTTGGCGGAGTCTTCTTTGGAAATTGAAACCAGGGCAGGGTAGGCTGCTTTCCAGTTGGGCATCAAATTGCTGGCGAGAGGAACCAGCCTGACGTGATGGTGCTCGCTAGGGTTGTAAGATTCAGGTGTTTCAATTGTGATTTTGTGTTTTTCCAATAACTGCTTCAGATCTTTCTGTTGCCATGGCTTGGTGAATATCAGTCATGTCACTTTGTGTTGAATCATGTCTGATTCCTGACACATTGTTAATGAGCTGCTGATGAAGACATTTTGGGGATGATGAGGTGGATAGGTGGGCTTCCATCCACCAGTAGCCAATGATTTGTACACTCCAGGTTGAGCCCCAAGAATATCTAGAAAGAAGGGTTGGAGATGATCAGGCAAGTAGCCTATGGTCTTGCCGTTGTTCAGGAGGATTCTGATCTGAGGGAATGGTTCATCCTTGTGAGTTTTGAAAAGATGAATCCATGTTGAGAATGGATGCCGCAACTGTGTTGCGGCTGAGGTTGGATGTCCTGCAGTGAATTGAATGGAACCACTGCAAACCAGTTCAGGTGATGCATTGAAGGAATTCATCATGAGCTGAGAGATAGTGCCAAGTATATTGATATTCAGATGACGGCGGATGAATTTATTTATTCTAAAGTATATTTGAAAAGTGGTAATTGAGATGGGCTGGAGGCAGAATGATATACCTTTTGATTGAGTGAGTATTATGCTAGATACTAGATCAAGGTTCTGACTGACATGACAAAATGTGGGACAGGTTCAAAGGCCGGGAGAGTACATATGCAAAGGGCAAGGTTCTGACTTGCGGGAGATAATGGGGGGAAGATTCAAAAGCGGGGAAAGTATGTACACAAAGGTATTGCGTCAAACAAACTGTGCAAATCAAGAATTTTAATTTTGAGGCAATTTATGATATTTGGTTTTGTAGACAGGATATATCGAATTAAAATGAGAGGTTCCTGCAGGAGATGGAGATATGTCTCCTTATATCTTATCTTAAGCTCCCCGACATCCAAATTCTTACATTTCAAGATAGTTGTTGCCATATTCTCAGTAGCCTATCTACGGTGGATCAGTCACTGATCAACAGTAGACCGGTTGTTGGAGGTGTCACAGCAGCCTATCTATGGTTGATCAGTTAGTAGCAACCATCTAACAGCCTAGGTAGTCTTCCTTTTAAGGTTAACCCCCCCGGCAACCTATATACAGTCGATCAGTGACTGATTGACGGCTTGTAGGTTGCAGGATGGAGGTGTCACGGCAACGTAACACCTCCAGCCACAGTTGATCAGTGAGTGATCAACATGGCGACCACCTAACAGCCTAGGTGGTCTTCCTTTTAAGGTTGACCACCTAGGCAACCTATGTGGGTGTCCATCGCTGGAGGTGTCCCAGCCACAGAAACCTCCCGCCACTGTTGATCTGTGAGTGACCAACCGTAGTAACCTCCTAACAGGCTAGGTGGTCTTCCTTTTAAGGTTGGCCACCTAGCCTACCTACTACAGTTGAACAGTCACTGTTTGACCGTAGTGGTCCGGCTAGGTGGCCAACCTTCACCTGTGGCGTACAGATCTAACGGATATTATCCGACGATACGGTGTCCATTATTGTCGGATAATATTCAATTGTTCACTCCAGATCTATCAGATCTATCTGACAAGTTAAAGATGGGAATAAATACAAGTCCCTCAGACCAGTCTGTCACCATATAGTTGCAGTTCACGTACTCCAGACCAATCTTTGTACCTTCTGATACTTGTACAAGTCCTTCAGATCAGTCTGGAAGCCCTTTGAGCTGTGTTCAAGAACACCAGATCAGTCTGTGTATGTTATGATACATGTACAAGTCCTCCAGATCAGTCTGTGTGGCTCCTGATACGTATTGAAGAACACCAGATCAGTCTGTGTATTTTCTGATACCCTTACAAGTCCTCCAGATCAGTCTGTATATCTTATGATATGTGTACAAGTCCCCCAGATCAGTCTGTATGGCTTCTGATACCTATTGAAGAACACCAGATCAGTCTGTGTATGTTATGATACATGTACAAGTCCTCCAGATCAGTCTGTGTGGCTCCTGATACCTATTGAAGAACACCAGATCAGTCTGTGTATCTTCTGATACCTGTACAAGTTCTCCAAAACAGTCTGTGTGTATTCCTGCTTGTCAACAGCCTGCGGGGGCCATGGATGTCCAAATACACAAATGTTTGTAAACTTGGCATTCAGTACATTTTGCAACAAAAACAAGTTATTCAAGTATTCCTAAAAAGATTCACAAAATGTTTGCCCAGTTCACTTCAACCTGTTCATCTTCTGCTGAACCATTTACTTCCTCTTTGTCTGCCAAGTGATTTCCTTCATCCTCCTGATCATCATCCAAGTCATTTGCCCAATACGCTGCCTCCTCCTCATTGTCTACCTCACCCACTACTGTTTGTGTGCACACAAACTTTGACCATCTCTCACAACTACTCTCAATAACCCACTTCCACCTCTCTCCCAATATGATATCCTCTTGCACCACAGTATCACAATACACATGTGTCCTTTCCAGCAGCGTTATCATGACTTGCTCCCAAGACCTCACTGGCCTGCATAGTTCATAACTTAAGGACTTGATCAATGACTTCAAAACAACTATACAGTCCTCCCAAGTGGTTTTTGAAACCCTATTTATACGCCAAGAATCATGATAGGATTGTTCTACAAGATCAACTGGCAAAGTACTAGCAGTGCAGTCCCAGCCTTTCATTATCAGTGAGGAGATGAGTCAGCTTCAATGTTGACGCAGATGATTAACTGAATTCAACCTCACCTCTTGCTACCATTCTCTCAACCTCATCTAGCTTGTTCATACTCTTGAAACTCCAAGAGATCATTGCTCTGGCCTCCCTTGCAATTCTCCTCAACTCTTCATCACACCGACTGACCTTCAAAAAATGTTGAATTCCCACACGTGTTGGCGCATCACAAGCCCAGGCTCATCTGCATGAGTAAAATATGAATAGTTCCAGAAATTGTCACCAATGTCCATCACCTTGCACTCATCAAATGAGGGACACTCCACTGGACCGAATGCAGGATACGTGGTATTGTATGTGTTTACCCTTGTACGGTAGATACTCCACTTGTTCTTGAACTTTGCCTGTTTTCCATTCATCAGCTGTTTCATATGCGCTTGATTGGATGCGCCTGTTCATG
Organism: Melampsora americana; assembly: GCA_022264835.1. NCBI lineage: Eukaryota > Fungi > Basidiomycota > Pucciniomycetes > Pucciniales > Melampsoraceae > Melampsora > Melampsora americana. The sequence continues at coordinate 671,813 of JAIFHY010000003.1, read as the reverse complement.
AAAAATAAGTTTATTACACAGTGAGCACATTGTACCACCAAAGGAAGAATGCAAAGTGATTTATTACCTAAGCCTCCTCTATCCCACCGCCTTTGCACCTCTACAATGCCTATGAATGCTTCATAAAGCTTGCCCTTTGCAATACGGATCTTGATCAGTCCACGTGCTCAAGGGTCTGCTTATTAAATCAGGTAGGTAATCAATCAGAAAACCAACCCAGACCTACTGAACCACAAGGATTGACTCACCTGAAGCTCCCGAGAGCTCTCGGAACCTGTCATCACCAAGCACTTGGATAATGACATCAATATCATCCTGAATATTATCAATCTCTAGAGCCAAGCGGCGTAGCTCTGAGTTTTCTATTGCAACACGACGGCGTTTCCTACGCAGCTGGGTTTGCTTACCCCTGCATATTGGAAAGTTGAATCAGAAGGCATAATAACAATATAATGAAGACGTAATGAGTGAGTAAAACTGACTTAGCAGCTGCTAAACTGTCTTCCAAATCCCCCAGTTCCTCCAAAAGGTCTTGAACCTCTTCATGACGTTCATCCTCAATCATCTCCAATTGCATCTGCCTTTGTCGAGCCCAGTGCACTTCAATGTTCTCCCATGTCAATCCAACAACTGCCTTGAAGGTATCTAGTATTTGCAGCAATTCATTTTGTGTCTTCTCTGCCTTGTTTAGCTTATTGAGAATCAAATTTCCTTTGAATGCAACATCAGGCAAAATCAGACAAAGAGAAATCATTGTAGTCCAGACTGATTCATCTACCTGCTTTTCTTCGCGCTTGGCGATTTGCATGGTCATATTTCAAATTCAGAGAAGTTTTCCGGTGTTGACTCGTACAATATCGTAGTTGACTAACCAATGGGGATCCTATGAACCACTCGCGTTCACATCCCTCTCCATCAGATAATCCCCATCCTACATTCAATTGTGGATTGTACTCTAACTGACATCCCCAATTATGGACGTAAGAATGGAATACACTGGTTCCAAATTTCAATTGTTGACGCAAGTTTTCCTCAACAAACAAGTTGTTCTAACAAATATTTTACATATAAGTCCTCATTCCCTTAAGGTCTTTATCAAATAAAACTTACACATATCAAACCCTTTTCAATGTTACAGCCAATATCATAAAGTATTCCAATTCGTGGGTCATCAGGGAATGACCCACTGGCAAGGTTTTTTAATAGCCAGTCAATCATTGCATGTGAAAAGTAAGCCCTAATGTTAATTATGTTGAGTCAGCTGTTGCTCCAAGAAAAGAAAGATACAAATATTGGTCATAACACTCACTTTTCACCGCTCTGGACAATATTCACAAATGCCAGTAGATGATCATGGCAAGAACTCCAGTATCATCACAGCCTTACCAACTTGTAGCCCCACGAGTATCATCAGCTGCAGTATGCATTGAGGTACATACGTCCTGTGTGTAAAGTGCTCAGCCAAGGGACTCTTGCAAGAATTTACACGTAACTCACCCCTTGCACATCATTGCCATCCCCTTCAGTAATCCACTGGCCTCTTGGATTCCATGCTTCGACCTGACTGGGGTGTATGAATAGTGCTGGATTTGTGTGAGGTAGACCGGCAGGTTCACAACTGGCTAACAAGTGCCTCCTTTGCTGAAAATTACCATCCATGCAGACAATGAAGTCCGGCTCCTCCTTTCGATGATTAGGATAGTGCTCACCAGAACAGCGAGGACAGTTGGCTGCCAATTTGTCAATGAAATTCAATTTCATTGCACGGATAGCAAGCTCACTTTCAAGGCGTAACATGTGGCGGTAGGCATCTACTGCAGCTGTGAAGGGGCGTCGCCAATCGCGAGGCTTTTACAAAGGAAGGTTTGTTTTAGTAAAGTTAATTTTGGTGAAAATTAACGTATTCTTTGTACCTCATTGGAATTCTCACGAGTAATGATAGGGTTTGCTGCATTCAGATACTCTTCAAGGGCTTCCATGAACGGCTGATATCATATTGAACAAAATTTCCACAGTATATCAAAGAACCTGAGAAGTCTGAGAGAGAAAGCGGTTTGCGGGTAGGTTGGTGTCCCTCCAATGTAGCCTTCCCAAATGAGGCGGACCTGGTCAGGCTCACAGTCGCAGAACGTAATCGGTTTTTTTCTTTGTGCTGATTAGGATAAGACCCATCAGTATCAATCTATTGGTCCACCTAAGAAATGGCTCACTCAATAAATCAATACAATCAATATAACGCTTCCTTTTCCCACTTTCTGGGCATAGGCAATCTACTTTCCAGTCCGTATCCCAGTCAGTGAGGTGGCCCCACTCCAAGGTGAGTGCTTTGCACCGCATGTAAGCAATGAACATAGGGGATATTACTTTTAGCCACGCCTCCTCCTCTTGAATCCTCTGTGTGCTGTAGCTTTGTTGATTAGTGGCATCACATGGTTCGGCATTGTTGTCCTCTTCAGCCAAAGGTGAGGGTCCTCTTGGAAAAGGCTCCCCCATTTGATTGAATGGACTATCTATCACATTATCCTTGTCTACAATAACTTGAGAGGCCGCACTGGTGATACCTTTAAGCAGGTGTTGGCATTGCTCAGCACAAAAATCATCCTCTGCCGCTTCCATTGCTGCCAACTCCTTTGCAGCCTCACTAAGGACCTTGGGTTGTCGCTTCTTGATCCGTGTTCCAAGTGGATTTTCAACTGGTTGTTAATTTGATGCCATGATTGGTGTTGTTATAATCAAAAACCTAGCTTGCGGTACGGGGTTAAGGAGGGGTGGCAGTGGGGTATAAGGTTATTCAATCAATTTCAGATTCAGCTAGCAAGTCCGTTGAAGATTTTCATCTATCTTGCCCCAATCAGATGTATATATATTGATTTAGGTTTTCCCAAGCATGTACATAGACTTGTACTTTGTACATACATACAGTGGTATGTATACCTTTGAAATAAGTCTAGTATACTATTCATAATACTGACTGGTGATGTTGGTTTCCACACCGTTTCCAATAGTATGATGAAGTACAAAATTTCATCTATGTTTACTATTGTTTGGTTTCAGTGTTTCACATAAAATGTATGTCTTCACGTCCCATGAAAGCCATGAGGTATGGTATAAATGTAATGTAGGAACCTCATCTGATGAGCATTGAAACTTTTCTTTGTTTGTAGTCAATCAATGTTGTCCATTCATAAAATCCAGTAGTGTCAGGATAGTGGCCTGTTTTTGGTGTGAAAGCAACATTTTGAAAGAGAGAAGCTGAGGAATGGGTGATGATACAATAAAAAATGAGTTTGGTCAATCGTTCTAACAATGAAGCAAACTCAATTACCACCCTAAGTTTTTTACATATCAAAAGTATAACTAAATACCTTAAAGGACTTGACATAACTGCCTTAACCATTCCCAGTATTGGCCATACTCTTGGCTTTTGAATCAACCTAAAACAAAACACAAGGGCAAGCGATCAATAACTACTGTAAGTTCCATTCTGTACCATTCTTTCACCAAAGATTTCACTTTTGACATCTGTTTTTCTAATTTATGATTAGAAAAAAGCCAATATCAGCTCGATCTAGGTTGTTCAAGATCATCAATACCTTGCATCATTAAGTGATTTGATATCAAAGCAATCCAAACTCCAGTATTGGCCGTACTCTTCGCTTCTGAATCAACCCAAAACAAAACTGCAGGGCAAGCAATCAATAACTGTAAGTTCCATTCTGTACCATTCCTTCACCAAAGAGGTCACTTTTGACATCTGTTTCCTACTTTATGATTAGAAAACAGCCAATATCAGCTCAATCCAGGTTGTTCAAGATCATCAAAACCTTGTATCCATACGTGATCTTATACCGAAGTGATCCTAACTCATTTATTGGTACTGTCTAATTCACATTCAAGTGGTACCAATTGATTTTCCCCCATTTGGACGTTTGAGGAACTGACATGCATATACACTCATCCCAGTACCTATCCGGTATACACCATGGTGTCAAATCGCTCAGGCGCTCGCTCCAGCAATCCAAAGGGGTCCAAATCGAAGGCAAAGCATAAAGCTGACCCAAAACCTCAACCTTCAACGCAACTCCCTACATCAGTTCCTGGACGACCTGCAAAAAAAAAACGTTGTACGCCAATCACCAATTCGCAAACCCTTGTTAATACTCAGCCTGATACCCGTGATTTGCCCAGATTGGAAACTCCCAGAAATGGGCCTTTGATGAACAATCATTTTAGAAGCGTTGGTTCTACTGTTGTAGATTCAAACCCAACAGGCAATCAATCTGTCACTGGAACAAATAATAGTTCAGTTTTGCCCAATGCACCTACTCAAAACAGTCAATTTTCCTCCCAACAATTCCCATCTTCTCGCATCCCAGATAGTAGCAACCCAGATTTCCCTAAGCTTGAGAACTTCCGAGAGAAAATGTGTGAGTGGCCCCCAGGTAGGATTTGAAAATACCTTCAAGCAAATCGTACCGGACTAAACAATCAACCTAGCAAGGGGATCCAGACAGAGGCTAAGTTGGCATACCAAAGGTATGAGCACACATTGCTTATGTTAGCACTGGTAGGAAAAATCAGTGAGAAAACTGCCAAGAACTATCTGTAAGTATGATCGCTTTAGTAACATTTGTTTCAAAATCTAATGGCATGTTTGGCTCTCACAGGCCTCAGCCTGTGACTAAGCGAAAGAAAGGTGCATATACCCTCTACAGCCCTCTACAGGAGATATGGAAAGAAAGCATTAAAAGGTTCAAGTATGTATACATCTTCAACTGTGAGGGTTTCTTTGGTTTGAGTAGTTGATTGTTGGTGATACCTAGTGCCAGCTTGTGGGAAGAAAGATGGGATACTTTCAGATCATAACCGTTGCAATGGGAAAGGATGGACCTCTCTTGAAAACACTCAAAAGAAAGTGTTCTCCCCCAAATTCCTTTTTGCGTTGGCTGGTCTTCCAATCCCTCGAGAGTATCTAATCAGTAACAAAACTGATCACGGCCCAGAAGAGGAAGGAAGCAAATCCACCAATCAAATCCCCAAACTAAGCTTAGAAGATGAAGCTTTGTATCGACCAATCTATGAAACCATGGTTGATGAGCGGAAAGTCCTGAGGCAGTTGACCGCCAAGGGTCCTTGATCTACTAAACCTCAAAAACAAGGTGCAAAATTCCTTAAAGGGATTGCTTCCAATGTGAGTTCCCCTTGTTTCATTTCCTTTACCTGATATACAAAAGGCAAACTAACTTTGTGGGGTTCCCAAGCTCATGCATCAATCTAAAGAGTTTGACATGGCGTACTCTTTACTTGGTATCAGCACATCAATTCCCAGTAAGGCTCAGGGTCCAAGCTGGTCTATGGAGTATTCATCTCACCCCCAGGTAGGCAAGTGGACCAACAATGAATATGGTTTCCGTCGGGTTTTTGCGGCGTATGCTCAAGGATCATCTATTGCTGAGGCCATTGCTACTGGTGCTAAAGATAATGCAGGGTTGAAAAATAATAACACCAGTGCTCAGCCCAGCGATGTTGTGAAGGGTGAGCTGGCTAACCTTCTCCAAATACTCATTAGTAAGTATCATTCCCTGTTTCAGTTTCATTGCATGTATCTTTACACTCGCCTGAGTCTTTCTCATTTGCATGTTGTACAGCCAAAGCCAACAATGGAATCAAACCTCCACAATCTTTCCCCCAGACTTCCGATCCCCAAGCAGCACTTCTTGCTAGGAAATTGGACTTCAAGATTCTTCAGGAAGACAACTCTACCCTAACCCATGAAGCACTGGATAAAGGCTTCAGGGGAATGACTACCAAAGAACGATGTTGTTGGATTGATGATTTAAAACAAGGATTCTTTTGATTACAGCGCCTAGGTGAGGATGATGAGGAAGTAGAACTAGAGTATGGCAATATTGCCAAATATTTGGAGGATAATCAAGGCCCCAGTACTTATATGAGTAAAGGTAAAGGCAAAGCAAGCGACAAAGGGAATGATGATGAGGATAAGGAGGACCGTGATGATATTGAAGATGATCATGAGGAGGAGGAAGAGGAGGAAGAGGAATACAATGATGATGATGAAGAGGATGATGATGAGGATGAGGATGGTGATGAGGATGATGATGATGAGGAGGAGGAGGAGGAGGAGGAGGAGGAGGAGGATTGAGGGATCACAAATAATACAAGTATATATCTTATCCATTTATTTGTAGTAGAAGCTTATGTATATATCTTCTCCATTTATTCCTAGTAGAACCTGATGCTCAAATGATACTTATTATCTTTCACATGAATGGTAATTTCCTTATCTAAAAATTTCAATATATGGTATTTTGGCCTTTTCTGTACATGTCACCGGTGTAATCAACCCTCAGGCCAGTGATCAAACAAACATTATCAAAGAAGTAGTACATGCTTGTTTGCTATATTCTATAGCCCAGAGAGAGTATGTGGTACATGAGCAATAAACTAGCATTGTATGAACCAATGGCTTCAGCACATGTTTTCTGGTTTGGTTTTTAGACGTATACAATTTTCAGTGGTGTACCATGTTAAAACCTTTAGTCACTGGATCCCAAATTCAGTGCGGAATTCTGCAAAGGAAAATCCAATAAGAACATAGGGAAACTTCAACCCCAACTGGCCCTCATCCTATCACACAATATGGATTGATACAATGATGGACCAGTGTTGCTTAATCATGGACCAGTAAGCTGTGCTACTGAAGCTCTACGCTTCACCTCATGAGGCATACACCTTGTGATATATCAGTTGTCTGGGCAGCTTGGCACATGCTGCCCTGACCACACCCTATGGTAATGCCTGTCTATCCAATTAGGTGAAGACTTGATATTCAATTATGGTGACACACTGGGTTCTTAATTATGGTGACACTGACATTAACTAACATTGTGTGATGTTGGTTTGCTTTATATCATTGTGACTTTGGTATGATTGCTTCCCAAAATTATTTCCTGCAATTTGGAACAGCTTGACTGGTACTAACATCAGGGGGAAAATGAAACTGGATGTCTAAAGTGTGGGGTACAGAGTCAAAGGCTGGTGAGTAACAACAAATCCAACTTTGCAGCTTCACCGTGGGCAACAGATGGCTTTAGGGTTTTGTAGCAGACATCTTGTAAGTAAATCAAATGCATAATTAATAGGGATGAAAACAATGAAGTAGCCAAAAGACAGGTCATGATTAGACTTTTGAAACAGTCCCACAATGTGAGGAGATGTAAGACCAACTTTCCAAACTTACGGGAATTGAGTTCAATTCCCGTTGGTAAAATCAAACCAAATGTGTGGAGTCACACTGGTCAACAGACTGCTACAGGGCGGTGTAGCAGACAGCATGTAAGTAAATCACAAGCATACTCAACAGTGAATATAAAACATAAGTGGGCAAAAGGCCAGTCATGATTGGACTTGAAAACCAGAAATGAGAGACTAACTTTACAAACCAATCACCATTGAGTTCAATGCTGGTGGGTGATATCAAATCATTTGCGGGGCTTCACAGTGGCCAACAAATGCAGGGCGGTATAGAAGGCATCTTGTAAGTAAAACACATGCATACTCAAAAGTGAATCAAACTTTGAAGTAACTGTGCAACACTTGCAATGCGTATTTTGACAAGTTGTTAGACCCATGACGTGTTGATGCTTACTTTAAGCTTGAATGTGTGACTTCATAATTGCAAACAGATAGCTACACGGGGTGTTGGAGAGATTTCCAAAGTAACTTGATATCCAACAGATAAATTGCAAACCTACAATCATCCTCTGTTTCCCCTTCCCTTCTGGAACCCCGATAAATAACCATGGTCCTCCATCTTCCCTTGTCAAGTATTGGGCTCCAGGCAGGTAAGAAATAATATACTGTAAATGCCAAAGAAGCACATGGCAAATATGATGCCTTATGGACACATATGTGCCTGCTTGGATCCAGATGCTGTTTGGAAAGTGGCAAAATAGATCTCAGTGCTGATGGAACATTTGACTGCCTTACAGATTCCCAGTACAACTGCTGTGTAGCGTGTGGAGGGTCAAAGTAGCTGTTATTCTGCAACAAGAAATTGCAATATTGAAGCTGATAGTGGCTAGTACTGAAGACTAACGCATTTGCCCCAGACACATATCTTTCATATCCTTAGTTGATTTATGTTTATTGCTTCCAAAACATGCAATAAACAAAAGACAACTGTAATATTCAAGGCCAGTCTCCAAAGGTATGATATTGTAGTACAACTCCTTACTTTTAGGATCTACTTTTATCATATGTTTTGACTTGCAGCCCTTACTGGAATGTTGTTTATGTCACTTCCTTTTCCACCTCACACCTTGTAGCAATTGTTTATTGCTTCCAAAAAATACAATAAACAAAAGACAACTTTCAACTTCAAGGCCAGTCTCAAAAGGTATGATATTTTAGTACAACTCCTTAATTTTCAAATATCTTTTGACTTGCCGCCCTTACTGGATGTTGTTTATGTCACTGGCTTTTTGGCTTCCCACCTTGTAGCAATATTGATTCTTACTAAAGTATCATTGCTATATTGATCCATAGGTTTACACAACATCTTATCACAGTACTCACTACAAGAAACGTAATGTTTTCCAGGCGGTAAAGAAAAGTATTGACATAGAAAAATCCTGAGACACACAGGAGAGAGCAAAAAATCCAAAAAAATATGTGCCAGATTTGTAGATGTTGGATCTCCATGATGAGTATTTTTTTGTATTTTAGACATAGATATTGTTCAATGTACTAACAATAAATGTGAGGAATCATCCAATAACAACTTGTAACAATACCTGAAATTTGGCCCAAGATCTTGGAGACAGGATGTTGCAATCTAAAAACAGCCATAACTTTTGCAATTCTGCTTAAAATCCATCGATTGTTAGCTCATTCAAAAGCTGGACCTCACTTCTCTAAACTTCATTAAGGCAGTTTGGTGTCATCTTGCCATGCAAATATGCTATATTTCTTGTAAGGGTTTCCCATAGATGGCTATGTAGAATCTCACACAGACTAGCTATGTATGTGATGTGCTATATGGAATTGTACAGGGGAGGTTCAGCTTTCCAATGAGCTCAAAATTGAGTGGTTTGCGTGAGAACCGCAAAAGTTATGGCTATTTTTAGATTGCAAAATCCTGTCTCCAAGATCTTGGGCCAAATTTCAGGTGTTGTTACAGGTTGTTATTTGGTGATTTTTCACCTTTATTGTTAGTACATTGGACAATACTTCTGTGTAAAATACAAAGAAATATGCATCATGGAGCTCCAACATCCAGGAATCAGATGCATATTTTTTTGGATTTTTTGCTCTCTTCTGGGTGTCTCAGGATTTTTCTATGTGAATAATTTTCTTTACTGCCCGGTAAACATTACATTTCTGGTAGTGACTTTGGATTTGCTGCATCAGTAATCAGTGTCAGGCAGCATTACATACACATGTAATACTGCTGCCACGTGTTGAGACGTGGTCACGCGGGACCTTTGGGGCCTTTCACAGATTTTCTTCAGGCTGAGTTAGTTCAACAGTACGGTGACCTCCACGTGTGCTTTCATCCTTAAACCCAAACTCCTCACACAACATGCCAAGACTGCAAGTACGTGGCATTCAAAAGATATCTCACCAGAACTAAAATGAACTCACTAGTATTGAATATTTAGGCCACCTCTTTTCTTAATAAGGATTGATCTCAATTGGAATCAATTTGAAGATTAAGAAACCGGCAAGTAATTTCGAGTTTTCTCACCAGAACTAAAATGAACTTATTGGACATTGAGGACCACCTTTTTTTCCTGATAAGGATTGACCTCAATTGGAATCTATCTCAAGATTGAGAAACCTTCAGGTAATTTCCAATCAATAGCAATCTCTAGAGAATAAAATTTAAGTCACTGATTATTCTGTATCTTTTTAATTCCAACTTTAGGCCATCTTACCATAACAAATTGTAAGTTTCAAGGGTTTGATAGATTCCTTCTAGAACAATTTTTATTTTTTTTAAAACTTTACAAATCAAATTTTTCATTGATTCCATCTCATTCAACTTTTAGATTTTGTTCATTATAAGTTCATCACTATAATCTGTTGTTGAATCCAATAAGCCATAGATCAGATCTAACCAAATACATTCTTTTTTGGACAGTTTCCTTCTAGTGAAACTTATAGACTGTTTTCTTTGTGCAAAGGGGTTGATCTCAATACAACAGTTGTGACATTGGCTGTAAGTGCTTTACAATTAATCAGATACCCACAGATTGCTTATGAGCATATGAAGCATCTTTAAAATTGTATCCTTTCCAAGAAAACTTTCAGATTGCATTCTTTGTTCAGTGAAACTCAACCCAACAGTTGTCAAATTCAATTGTAAGTTCATTCCAATTGTTCATCCACAGATAGCTTCTAGCCATATGAACCTTTAGTTGAATCACTTTTGTCTCAATCTACTTTTAGATTGCAATTTGTTCAGTGTATCTCAATACAACAGTCGGAGTTTAGTTTTAACCATAAAAACTTTTGTTTGATTAAGTCTATAACTTTTCCAGTTGAAACAATCTAATATAATCAACCTCAACAATATTTGAAAACCACAAGTCTTTATTCTATTCCTTCTCTTATACCGATTTGCTTCTAGATAGGACTTCACAAAATAAAACCTCTAATATAAATAGGTTAGAGTTTCAGATTTAGACTGTTTTGATTCTAACTCACCAAGGGCTCACATGCATTTTAATCCATTCGTCAATCACTTACTTCTACATTCACTTTTGATTGATTCCATCTCAAATGATTTATAGATTTTGTTCAGTGGGTTCTATCTGAGCATTGATTGTAAGTTCCTCTCAATCAATCTGTGATCTATTCCAATATGCCACAGATCAGTTCTAACCAAAGAAATGATTTTGAAGATTTTTATTTCTGAACCAATTCTTAGATCTTTTAATTCTTTCAAAGGAGTCGATCTCAATCCAAAAACTGTGAAATTGGATTGGAAGTTCATTGAAATCCATCATTGATCTCAATCCAAAGGTTGTGACATTAGATTGTAAGTGCATTACAATTGATTTGATGATCATTTCAATCAGATGCAGATCAGTTCTAACAATACAATTCATTTTTTAGACCATTGATTTCTAAATCAAATAGATTGATACTTAAGATTGTTTGATTGGATTGTAAGTTCATCACAAATGATCGAATAATTATTCCCATTAGCCCCAGCTCAGTACTAACTTTTTGTATCATTTTCCCAATCCATTATCTCTAGATCAATTGGATTTCTGTCAACGGGGCCCATCTTAACTTCTCAAGTGTGTAATTGAAAAATCAGTACCTTTCAATCGATTCAAATAACAAATCATTCCCATTAGCCCCAGCTCAGTACTAACCATTTCAATCATGTTTCAGATCCTATATCCCTAGATCAATTGGATTTCTGTCAACGGGGGCCATCTTAACTTCTCAACTATGTAATTGAAACATCAGTACCTTTCAATTGATCTGATTAACATTCTCATGAGCCACAGATGAGTTCTAACCATATGGACCATTTTTTGGACCGTAGACTTCTAAATCAAGGCCCCTGCTATTTGCCGCCCACCTGGGGCCCATATGGGCGCCGTCATCTAGCGCCCATATGGCAATATGGGCGCTATAAATCTTGCAATAGCGCCCATATGCTCCAAAAGGCATGTAGGCGCTAGAATATAGCGCCCACTTGAATATAGGCGCTATATTTTGGCGCCTACATCCCTTTTGGAGCATATGGGCGCTATACTCTGGCGCCCATATCTCTAGGCGCTAGAATCCAACGCCTATCTTGACATGGGCGCTGGAATTCAGCGCCTATAGGAAGAAATGCTGCTAGTTGGAAAAAGGACAATTTTATGAAAAGTTGCTTTGATCTTTGGGATGCAAAGACGGTGGAATGGGAAGCACCTAAGGATAAGAAAGAAGTTACGGAAAGAGTTAATACCAGGAGTTCAAAAAAAAGAATGTCTGTTTGTATTGATTTGAGTTGATTTTGTATTTTCTTTATCTTTGCAAAGTGTTGGATTTGATTTTCACTTGGTTCAATTTTATAAGTTTTTTTGGATTGGATCCCTTTGCGTTGTGAAATTTAGCGCGCACTTGGTCCATAAAGTCTGGAACAGTTGAGCTGTCCAGGAAATGAGCACGTAAAAATGGCGCCCATATCAGTTGAAGTCATATGGGCGCTATAATTCAGCGCCCATAATGTAGGCGCTGAATTATAGCACCCATATATACATTTCCCCATATGGGCGCCATCACTTAGCGCCCATATTTGCACATAGGCGCCGTAATTTAGCGCCCATGTGCAGGTAGGCGCCGCAATTCAGCGCCCATATGGGTAGATGCTATATGGGCGCCATCACTTAGCGCCCATATTGCCATATGGGCGCTAAATTGCGGCGCCTATATGGAAATATGGGCGCTAAGTGATGGCGCCCATATGGGCCTGGGGTGGGCGGCAAATAGCAGGGGCCTAAATCAATCACATTTCTTTGAAAGGACTTCATCTCAACTCTTAAATTGTCTCTTTGAATTGTAAGTTTGTTACAGTCAATCTGGTATCCATTCAGGTGGACCATGCCTCAGTTTTAACCATACACTCAATTTCGTAGATCAGTCATTTGAAATTCAATTTTTAATTCAACTGTTGGTCCAAGGAGGTCAATCTGAACCCAGAAGTAAAACTAGTGAATTGTAAGCCCATTACATTCAATGTGATATCAATTCCAGTTGCTTGTAGCTCAGTTCTAACCATATTTTGATTCCAAATTGTTAATTAAACTTTAGTTCAAGTTTGACATATTTCAGTATAGGCTTGAATACTCAAATACAAATTGCATGGGATAATCACAAGTGATTTGATTGGTAAGATACCCTGTTGCATCCTGCAGTACGGAATGCGAGGTGAGTCAAAGTGACAATGCAAAGAGTTGAAATTTGAAATTTCAAAATCCGCGGGTGCAAAACTGAAAAAACCTGACAAAACTTTGGATTAAACTCAAATACTGGACTTAAACCACCTGTATTTGGGCAAAAACATATGTTTTTGCCACTTTTGCCACATTTTCGAACCACAAGTCAAAATTTCACTCGTTCCTTGTCACTTTGACACAAATAATACCATAAAATTTCAAAAAAACAAGTTTTGTAAATACAATTCGCAAAAAGAACAACTCAAAATCTCAACCGATCCACAAAACACCATGTGTAAATTCCACAAGTCAACCATCAAACACAGCACTTATTTTCTTCCTTAACTCTGACATCTCTCGATCCTTATTATAAACACTGCTCATCAGCCTTTCCTCACAGCACATCACTCAATACCCATTTTCTCATTACACGCTACCCAGGACTACGGACACTCAGCAACCAAAGTGTGAGATTTGTTCCTCCAGTCTCCAAAAAGGCAACCACAACATCTGTCACGTATCTGGGCTCAACCTCTTCTCTCCAATTGTCATTAGGTGGTAAGGATCTTGCTGTGTCCGGTTTTAGTGATTCAGATTGGGCTGAAGACCGTCACAATAGATGGTCTACAACTGGTTACACATATCTAGTTGGCTGTGGACCTATCTCGTGGAGATTGAGGAAACAGCAAACGGTGTCGTTGTCAAGCACAGAGGCTGAGTACAAAGCAATTTCTGATTCTTGTTGTGAAGCTACTTGGTTACGCAATCTCTTATCAGAACTGAAATTATGTTCAAGTTTGGCTATTCCTATTCACTTTGAAAACAAAGGCGCTGAAGCCTTGGCAAAGAACCCTTCTCATCACTCTCAACCAAAACATACACATACTCAATTTCATTTTGTGAGAGAGTGTGTTCAAAATGGAAGTGTATCAATAAAACATGTATGTTCTTCAGATATGCTTGCTGATCTTCTTACCAAGCCCCTTGATAAAATCTTGCTTCAACGTCAAAGGCAAATGATAGGCATTGTTTGATTCTTTATTTGAGTTTTCTTTTATTTCTTTCCTCTTTGTTTTGTATTCTGTTTATGTTTTATTTTAAATTTTTATGTCTGTTATGTTGATTTTTTTAGTGTCCTAGTTTTTTGAAAGGGGGGGTGTTGGAGTTATCATGTGTGCTACTAACCATGTCACGACTTACTATGACATCATTTGTCTATTTCATGTATTCACTACATTTCACATGTTTATCTCACTTATTAACCTGAGCAGCTGATGGATGGATTGTTCCTCATCTCTTCAATCCATCCATCTTGGGACAGACCATTCCTTCTTAGACCTCAAGTCTAATCTTGGTACTGACCATCAGCTGTTCAGATTGAAGATTGCTTTACAGCAAAAATTCTTGTATATATCTGATCCCTTGTTTGACTTCTCACAGCTTCACATTCAGCATCATGCAACTCATTTTTTTCTCTTCTTTATACTTGGCAGATCTGACCTTCTGATACTGGGCTCTCTTGACAGCATGTTTCTCCTTCCTTGCTTCAGATTTACATTTTGCCATCTGTTTGACAAATACCACATCAGTGTCTGCGTCATGTCACTTACCCAAAATCAAATTGAGGATCTCACCCTGCACAACCCAAAGCTGACAGTGACAGAAATCAGTCAGTTTGGGTTGAATACTTGAGGATAATGACCTGAATAGAAAGAGGGTACAAGGGGAGTTGACAGGACTGGACAATGTGTGAATCAAGAGGCTAGACTGGTAATTGGGGGTACCCTCAGTCACTTATTCCAACCCCTAACATCAAACATCCTCCAGTCACTGGCAGCTTCCCTTAAAACCTCTACCTATGGGTTCACTATCTTCTGAAGTAGAGGTACTGAGGAATAGATGAAAAAAACAAATGAAGGGAACTTGGGAATTGGTTTGACGTGTTTGCTCCATGATGAGCAAAGAACTTATAGAAATCCAAACACGATCAACTTGTGGTTGAACATAATAGGTTTGCACATGGAACCACCCCAGGTGCAACTTGTGGTTTTTAAATGACAGGTGGGTACAGGTACGCTCAGCTTAGTAGGAGGTTGCATTTCTTGTGGGCCTACATGTTCAGCACAGATCACACACTCCGCAGAAAAGTTTATAAAAAAAGATATCTTGAAACACATTGATCTATTGCTGCTCACCACTAGATCAATGAACTTGTGTATTTGCAAGTTTGTGGAATTTCATAGAGAGTGGAGTGGATGAAACTTTTGAATTGTGTAAAAGTGTGATCTGGGGTAGGAACATGTCTTCATTCAGGTCACCATGATATTCAAAATCATCTGCAAGAACTGAAACATGTAATATGTCACTTGACTTATACATGTGACAGTTCTGTCCTACAGTGCATTGGATTAGTCACTGTATGACTGAATTGTAGGGTAGGGTACCTCAACAACACCGCAACCGCTACGCACCACACAGGTTTTGAACCTCTTTTAGGTGCGGAGCGGAGGGCTCCACTATAACTTGCTGCGCACCAGATTGCACATTTTTGTTTCTTTCTCCCCTGGATGTGCATAGTGTAGCACCACTGTGCAGTACACAACACTATACAGTGGCACACATTGTAAAAAAAGACTTGAAAAGTCCTAAAAAAACTGAATATAAGCCACCCAGGCTCCGGTTCTGAGAGGAGCAACATGCTCTGCTCAGGAATTTTCTACCCTTGGAACACGGAGCGCAGGCTCCGCTCTGGGTAGCGGAGGTTTGAGCGGATTCCAAAACTTCTCTACTCACGCTCTTTTGAGCGGAGAGGTTATTGTGTTGACCTCACTTCCTAGGTGGTCTTCCTTTTAAGGTCGACCACTTTATGTCTGATTTGGTACGGACATAAAGTGGTCAACCTTAAAAGGAAGACCACCTAGGAAGTTAGGTATCCCTTATACAGACCACAAACTTGAGAGAAGGACCACAGAAGGTCCTAGGAGGTCTTCCTATTAAGACTTACCTCCTTATGACCCAGACTTGTTGTCCTAGGTGGTCAACCTTAATAGGAAGACCTCCTAGGACCTTAGGTCTCCTATCTACGGTTGATCACTTACTGATCAACCATAGATATGTTGTAGGAGGTGTTACAGAGTTGTGGCACCTCCTGCCACGGTCAATCAGTCACTGATCGCCCATGGCGAGCTCCTAGGAGTCTAGGTAGCTGTCTAGACTCCTAGGCAACCTATCTACAGTCAATCAGTGAGTGATTGACCGTAGCAAGGTCCCAGGAGGTGTCGCAGCTTTGTGACACCTCCTGCCACGGTTGATCAGTCACTGATTGACCGTGGCAAGCTCCTAGGAGTCTAGGTAGCTGCCTAGACTCCTAGGCGACCTATCTATGGTCGATCAGTGAGTGATCAACCGTAGAAAGGTCCCAGGAGGTGTTGCAGCTTTGTGACACCTCCTGCCACGGTTGATCACTCACCGATCAACCGTGGCAACCACCTAAGAACCTAGGTGGTCTTCCTTTTAAGGTTGACCACCTAAGAGACTTGGTGGGCTTCCTTTTAAGGTTCACCACCTAAGAGCCTAGGTGGTCTTCCTTTTAAGGTTGACTACCTAGGCCCTCCGGTAGATGATTGGCCGTAGATCGGCGACGTAGGAATCTATGAATCAAAAGATCTGATGAAGAATCCACCATATAAGGTTCACAAAAACAAACATGTTGTCGGGGTATTGTGGATGTTGTTAGAGCTTGTAAATTTTCAAACCAATTTGGAGATTCAACTGCGAGTTTTGGTGCGTGAATTAAAGCGCTCAGTGGGACCCTGACTTTTGGGTAATCTGGAGATGAAGGTGTTGAAGAAACATGTAGTGATGAACTCTTTGGTGTTGATGGATGGTTATTCTGAGTCAAAGTAGGTCCCTCCGGAGTAGGTGAGATTGGGTGGGGTTTACACATGGTGTTTTGTGGATCAGTTGAGGTTTTGAGTTGTTGTTTTTGTGAATTGTGTTTGCAAAACTTGTTCTTTGAAATTTTACGGTATTATTTGTGTCAAAGTGACAAGGAACAAGTGAAATTTTGACTTGTGGTTGGAAAACGTGGCACAAGTGGCAAAAACATATGTTTTTGCCCAAATACAGGTGGTTTAAGTCCTGTATTTGAGTATAATCCAAAGTTTTGTCAGGTTTTGTCAGTTTTGCACCCGCGGATTTTGAAATTTCAATTTTTGAAATTTGAAGTTGTCACTTTGACCCACCTTGCATTCCGTACTGCAGTATTGATTTGAAAGCAAATTCCAGAGAGATATAAACAAGCTAAAGGCCAAAGTGGAATTAGAAATCGGCTTGATAGTGGAGATCAAGGTGAAACAAGCTGTTGAAGCTGGCATAGATAAGCTTTGTACAATTTGAAATACAGCGGATCAGCTCAATTCACCTTCTTCTCCACTATTGCGTTGATGGATAATTCCTCTTTCCAAGCCTTTAGCAAGCAAGTATCCATACTGATAGTAAATCATACACAACAATCGGATTTGTCACCTAAATACATTCACGTTTAGTCTGAAGTTTTTGTGGAATAGAAGTTTGTAAGAAATTCAAAAGAACAATCAAGTAATAGATCGATCTATCCATACTGATGAATATTTATCTATCCAAATCAGCTTGCCAAGGAATCATTTCGAGATGGGGACAGATATGGATACTGGTTGGCACCATTGTAAGCGATCTAGATATGAGACTGAAACGTGAGTCAAATGTTTGTAGTACATTCAAAGTCTCTTGAACTGATGACTACTACATTGTATAGCAACTCTTCCGTTGGAATACCTCTCCCTGAGGTCACGTGGTTGTCCGACCTTTTGCCAGCTTTTGATAGTAAACACCAGAAGGGATACAATGATGAGGATGTATGTGACATTAATGAAGTATTTCACTACTGACTGTTATGCTAATTGCTAATTTAAATCACCATATCCCAATTAGCTTCCCCCTCAATTCACTGGGGAAAAATCATTTGTAAGGTTACCACATTGTCTACTAGCAAGTGATGGGTACCCAAGGAGCAACCAGTGGGACCATTCAAGCTGTCAGCCCTACGTCAAGAAGCAAAAGGTTTCCAATCCACGACCTCTCAGGTCAGAACTTTTAATACTTGTAATGATTGGACCTTCACACATATATATTGATTTCAATAAATTTAACAGTAATATGCATAGCAATCTGCCATTTTCTTCATTGGAATCCATGAGGGACCATAAAACAGTCCCTGATACTACTTCTTCAATATCACCTTTGGCTGGACATCCAACTGAGCTCAATGGTACAAGTCAAATAGCACCTGAACATTCAAAGTTAGTTTTTCACTGAGATTTGTAATTGCAAAGATTGTTGATCTGATATCCCCTGAGTGCTCAATCTAATCAAGGCAAGTACCATCCACCCTGCCATCTCTATTTGATTTGGAGAATGGCAGGGAATCAATTGTTGTTCCAGTTCCTGGGAAGGTGCGGAAAGTACCTGAACAGTATCAATATTAGGACATGAGACTGATATATTGTACCTCTTTTAGCCGGCATCCCATCAAAGCCCAAATGTCTACTGAGGCTCGAAGGTTGGATGTCTCTTCCACCTGTGCAAGCAAGAAGAAGGGTAATCCTTTCAATAAAGAATTACGCTGCACCAATGATCCCATTCTACTGGTACATGACTACGAGCAAACAATGGAGATAGTCTCTAAGCTATATTTTGTGGTTACACATGGACACGGTCAGTTTGTTGATCAGCAAACCAAGAAGCTCATATGTACATTTTCATATGAGAACCTTGAGATGATGGATGATGCGACTCGGAAGGTACATCAAAGTGATGTTGATACTGTAATGATCGCAACCAAGCTTTTCAATCGAATGCCAATCGACCCAAATTTGGATCTAGCCAACTCCCCCCAAGAAATGAAGAATAGTGAGATGGTTGTTACAACATTGGAATCCACCTCAACCGCTTTGACTTTGCAACATTCTGAATCAATGTATCCTGTAGAAATTACTTCCAGACTTGAACTAGATGATAATGCAAACCAGCTACTAGATTCGTTACCGTTATTATCCCTGGCAACCTCTGAGATTGATGAAAATGAATCTCACCCCAACAACTATACCAATAGACTATGTCATGATATAGGGCCAATTTTGGAAGAAGTACAGATACAACTGGACCACTTTATGAATGGAACTATCTCGATCAAACCTAGAGAATCTTTGCCTCTAACTCCTCTGGCCTCATCAGATGAATCGGATCATGAAGATCCCAAGGCATTGTATACTCATGTGAAGGCTTCTACTATCACCGCTAAGAAGGCAAAGATGACAACTAATAGTGCATTGGTCCATGGAAAAATGTTTTGCTTTGGTGGCCGAGCTGGTTATAAGAAAGATATCTTATTCTCACCATATCTTCCACGAATAGGAGTTTCTCTCTCTCTTTACAAACTATTCCTCAGCGAGCTTCCAAACTTTGGTGCCAACTTTGGCTCACGCTTCCAAACCTTTGCCGATGAAGCCTTCCTTACCGCAAGAACTCAGCTTAATATACTAGGTGTACCTTCTCTTGCATCGGTGGATAAGAATGCGCCTCGAGGTCCTCTTGACTACGCTGGAAACTTTGCCTTTACCTTTCACAATTTTTGGAACAAGCCGCATACCGACAATGACAAGGGCAAGGTGTACTGTGTCTGGTACCCAATGGATTCATGTAGTGGAAAAATCTTCACATCATCTGAAGGTTTCATATTGGAAGGAGGTTTCTTCCTTTTCCCGGAGTACCGGCTGGCATTCAACTTTGGAAGTAGGTACCAGGTTCAAATTTCCTGGAGTGGGAAGACAACCTTCCATCAAACAATTCAATCCAAGGAAACAAAACAGCTAGCAGCTGATGGAAGTAAGATTCACTACACACGTCTTGGCTGCTCCTCTCAAATCACCTCAAGTATGGCAAGGGCTGCAGTAAAATTGGGTACAAATGAGCAGTTCAACTTCACATCAAATTGTGAACGTGAAGCTTTGGATTGTCAGGATATATTAAAGCTGAAAGGTAGAGAATGGAAGGAATAGAAGGTTTTCTCTTCATTATTGATATATAGTCTGATAGAGTATTGTACAGATATTTTCAAGTCATGTACAGGTAACTTACCAGGTTGTCCAAGTGGAGAATGTAAGCTTGGCTGTGCTCAGTAACTTACAGTAATGAGAAGACCCCCTGAGTGATTTACATGCTAACCACCCTTGGTGAAGAGATGGAGACTGGAGATAAACATAACTGAGAGAAAAAAGAGATTGATCTGAGTGACTTATACCCTGCGTAGCCCAGACTGATCTGGGTGGCTTGTAGGCGGCAGAATGCATAACCAGACTGATCTGGGTAACTTGTCCAGAGCAGGAATTATAACCAGACTGGTCTGGGTAGGAAAAGATACCCAGACTGATCTTCCGGGTGACTCCCAGACTGATCTGAGTGGCTTCCAACCAAGACTGGTCTGAGTAGCTTAATACCCAGATTGATCTGGGTGATTTGTACCCAGCAGGAGGTATAACCAGATTGATCTGGGTGACTTGTACCCAGCAGAAGGTATAACCAGATTGATCTGGGTGACTTGTCCAGAGCAGGAGATTCAACCAGACTGATCTGGGTAGGAAGAAATACACAGACTGATCTTCTGGATGAATTTCCACCCAGACTGGTCTGAGTCATTTTATACCCAGATTGGCTGGGTGACTTGTCCAGAGCAGGAGATTTAACCAGACTGATCTGGGTAGGAAGAAATACACAGACTGATCTTCTGGATGAATTTCCACCCAGACTGATCTGAGTGGCTTGCCACCCAGACTGGTCTGAGTCATTTTATACCCAGATTGATCTGGGTGACTTGTACCCAGCAGAACTAGATATAACCAGATTGATCTGGATGACATGTACACGGCAGAATGTATAACCAGACAGATCTGGGTGACTCTGATCTGTGTAGGATGAAATACCCAGACTGATCTTCTGGAATGAATTTCCACCCAGACTGATCTGGGTGGCCTGTCCAGAGCAGAAAGTTTCAGGCTGATCTGGATAAGCAGACATAACCAGACTGATCTGTGTAGCTTGAACAGTGCAGAGAGTATGCTCAGATCAATCTGGAGACTTCATTTGGTAGGCTTAGGACTGGGTTGAACCCAGACTGATCTGGACTAGTACATAGCACACAATATACTCAGAGTGATGACTTGGACACGGCTCAGGTAGGTGCCAGACTGACTTGCCAAGCTTTTACATGCAGTGCATCAAGCATTGGGATTAGTGAATGTACAATCAGGGGTTTTGCGGTGGACTTGTTCATGTAGTTTTAGTATTTTTATGCTACAACAACTTGCCTGTTGTTGTAAAATATGCAATTTTTAAGCTGGGACACCTTTCCAGGTATCCTGATTGAAAAAAGATACACTGGTTTCACACAAACAACTTTTTACAGAAAACTTGTCCGGATTTCAAAAATCACGTAAAGGTTTATCAAAGTTGAGACCCCTTAATAATGGGTTTCAAGTTGTAAAATTGTTACATAATTTTGCGAAATTTTATGCAGATATTACAACAACAGGCAATTTGGTGTAGCGTAAAAATGGAAAAAAAATCCAACTCAAAACCACTTATTGAGACCCCTTATTACTCATCTTTTGAATCACAAAAGGGGGCAGGAAGAGTGTGGTAGCTCAAAGGTCCTTGAATTTTTTACTTGATTACCTGATGTTTGATCATAAATGGCCCCAAAATAGCTCCTTGCTACTGTACAGAAGCCTCCAGAGGAAACATGGGATGACTTGCAGGCTGATCTGTTGTAATGGTATGCAGTGCAGATGAATCAAAGACTGATCTGAGGGTCCACCGTGTGAATGATCTACAAACTACTCTGGCATACTCAAGTGATCTGTAGACTGATCTGGGGGTTTTGCACGCAGTGTAGACAATTGACAGACTGATCTGACGTACTTGCCCGCAGTGCAATTGACACACTGATCTGGCATAGCTAGATGATTCACAGAATAATCTGGGGGATGTGTAAGGAGTGTAGAAGATCCACAGATTGATCTGATGCACTTGTATGTGGTATGGGTGATCAGCAGACTGATCTGGTATATTTGTACGCCAAGTAGAAGATCCGCAGATTGATCTGACGTCCTTGTGTGCATTGTAGATGCTCCACAGATTGTTCTGAAGGACTTGTACACGTATCAGAAGGTACAAAGATTGGTCTGGAGTACGTGAACTGCAACTATATGGTGACAGACGGGTCTGAGGGACTTGTGTTTATTCCCATCTTTAGCTTGTCAGATAGATCTGATAGATCTATAGTGAACAATTGAATATTATCCAACGATAATGGATACCGTATCGTTGGATAATATCCGTTAGATCTGTACGCCACAGGTGCCAACCTTAAAAGGGAGGCCACCTAGCCGCTTAGGTGGCCAGCCACGGTTGATCACTGAGTGATTGACTGTGGCGGGAGGTGTCACCCCGCTGTGACACCTCCCGGGACCACTATGGTCAAAACGACCGTAGTGGTCCGGCTAGGTGGCAAGCCACGGTCAATCACTGAGTGATCGACCGTGGCAAGAGGTGTCACCCCGCTGTGACACCTCCCGCTGTAGAACTCTTTCAGAACAGGCTGAAAGCAGAGCCAAGAAGGGGAAGAATGAAGTGTAGAACAACACACACACACACAAGATTAATAATAAGTCTTGGAATGGTGAGTGAAAAGACTTCAAACAAAAAGAAATGCCCTTCTTAAACAGGGACTTTGATTACAATGAATTAAATTTAAGACCTACAAGTCTTTGGATTAATAAAAACCAGGCTGATTCAGGACAATAATTCCAATAATAACACTTTATAGGTGCACTCAGGCACCAAACCCAATGAGCAAATGAGTACCCACTCAACTAGAAATTAATTAAAAGAGAAATAGGGGTCTAACTATTATAAAATTCCAACTTTCACTAGTTGTTACCTGAATGATAATAATAAAAGATACAACTTATTCTAATATTCTAATAATACTTTTTGCTGATTAAAAGAGGGACAAAAGTCCCTACAAAAGATACCAATGTATTTAAGAAAAATAAGAGCACACACAAAAAGAAATGTGACAAAAATCAACCCCCAAACTCAAAATTCCACTTCAACTAGCTTTTTCACAAAGATACTCCTTATCAACCCCCAAATTAAAATTGATACACATATTCAGCGCACACACATTGATCATTGACAAATTTTCAAGCACACAGATCACACTAATACTTAGCTGTTTATCACAAGAACCTGATATTCCACCAATTTACCCTGAAATCTGAAATAAAATTGAAATGAGGGACCACAAAAAAATTCTGAAGGGGCAGAAATGAAGAAAATTTCACGTTCTACAACTTTGCTCAGCCAAGCTAGTTTGTATCTTCAATGGTTGTACCCTAAAGAAGCAATTGAAAATAGACCAAAATCTTCGAAATTGGGATTTACCCAGTTTACTACTTGATAGTACCACTAATGATGATGAGTATGATGAATAAATTAATTTTGAATGGTCACATGCGCCAGCAGAATCTACCCCAACCTTTATCTACCCTTGAAGTGTGCTGTGGTACCCTTGAATTACATCATTGTGATTGAAAATTCAACTTTCTCAGATTTCAAAAATGATTTCCAAGTTTTGAATTGACCAATTCCATATGAAGACCTTATGTTTCCAACCATGTGGTTTGTGAATCATTTGAAAGTTTCTTTGTATCATGCCAGACCCTATTCCCATTTCAGTTTACCACCCCCAGTTTACCACTACCCCAATGTATCAATATCTTCAATTTTCGAAATTTAGCCTCATTTAAACCCATAACCAAAGAACCCATAATATACTGTATAACTCCTCAAATCCATGAATAAATTAGTCACCCTTATTAAACCCCATAATTTCAAAATTTCAACTTAAAACCTGTACACATGTCATAACCCCATATTACATAACACTACCCTACACCCAAAAACCCATAATTTCGACTTTTTGCTTCAATTCCTCCATTACCACATAACACATATCACATAACCCATAAGATAAAAATAAAAAATGAAAAATCAAAATAATTTCAATAAAATTAATAATAAAAATAAATAAAATAGTTAAAAAATGAAAAATAAAATTAATAAAATGAAATAAAATAAATATGAAATTCAAAATCATTTTAAGATGTAAAAATTAAATAATTTAAAATTTAAAAAAAAAGTTTTTCTTTTATATAATTATGAATAATTAGATAATAAGTAAATTGAATAAATAATAAAATGAATAGTAAATAAAATTAAAATTAAAATTAATTAATAATAAAAAATAGTAAAGTTATAATAAAACTAAAAATAGAAATTCAAAATGATAAATAATAAAATATAAAGTAATAAATAAAAAAAATGATAAAAAAAAGATAAAATCAAAATCAGACCATTCTGATTTCCACACCGGGACCACTACGGTCGTTTTGACCGTAGTGGTCCGGCTAGGCGGCCAACCCTAACAGGGAGGCCACCTAGCCGCTTAGGTGGCCAGCCACGGTCAATCACTGAGTGATCAACCGTGGCGGGAGGTGTCACCCCGCTGTGACACCTCCCGGGACCACTACGGTCAAAACAACCGTAGTGGTCCGGCTAGGTGGCCAACCTTAAAAGGGAGGCCACCTAGCCGCTTAGGTGGCCAGCCACCTCGTTCTGAAACCTCCAGCAACCTGCTACAGCTCACTGTAGTAGGTGGCGTAAAGGTCTAGGGGGTCTTCCTTTCAAGGTTGCCCCCTAGGACCACAGATTATGACCTATGGCTGTTGTCCTAGGTGGTCAACCTTAAAAGGAAGACCCCCTAGAAAGTTAGGTATCCTTTTTACGGTCAATCAAGGGGTGAGTAAGGGTGGGCTGTTGGACGTAGCTGTCACATGTATAAATCAAGTGACATATACCATGTGACAGTTCACCATGATGATTTTGGATATCATGGTGAACTGAATGGTAATTTTTTCCCACCCCAGATCACACTTTTACACATTTCAAAAGTTTCATCCACTCCATTCTCCATAACACTCTACCTACTCAATCCACATCTCAACCCAACACACTCAGCTCAACACAACTCAACACAACAAAACTGATCACCATCCACACCTCCACTCAACCAAAAATGTCAAACAGCTTTGTGCAAGACTTTCCTTCTCCTGCAACTGTGGATATGGAGACACCTCATGGATCTCCGGAGCCTGACCCCACCCAGCAAATGGATGTTTCTCCCAGGCCAGCTGCTAATTTTGCAGCTCCTACTTTTGAAGCTTTTGCACAAGCCCCTACCTCTTCTGGCCCTTTATCAAATATCCAAGAATCAGGATTGTTTGAAGCGGAATTTGAGGAAATCACCAAAGAGGAGTTTGAGCGCAACATATCCGCTACAGCTCATGTCCTCCGTTGCCAGGTCAATGCGCCTACTGTTCCCAAGGATGCCCGGAAACTGATGGAAAAGGCAGCTCAGATTTGTGAAAGCAGAATTCATGGTGTGTTCATCTTCTCTGACCAGAGTTTCTCCCTTCATATGCTGAATCACTGGGTGGTGTGCAGACTTGCAAGGAGGAATCCATCCTCCTGCAATAGATGGGGTCAAGGTCATTGATCTCACTGGTGAAGGGACTCCTGCTCCCACACAGCCACGCCAATCCAGCCGCCCTGGATGTTCTTCTTTGGACTATTCTAAATCTCAATCGTCCACAAAGAATCGAGCTCGTCTCTCACTCAAAAGAAATGCAGAAGACATAGAGGAAGAAGAAGAAGACAATCTCTCCAAGTAACAACCTCTTGAAACCGGTGACAATCATCGAACTACTTCAGCTGAACATGATGACATCCTTGTTACTGAGGATCACCATGATGAATTGGAAACTGCACCTGCCAGCACAAATCCCATTCAACCACCCTCACAGAAATCACTCAAAGTGTCCTGTTTGAGTTGGAAGAAGACCTTCTTCAAGAAAGGAAAAAAGAGGCACTCCTTAACAATCAGCCAATTCGTGCTTCATTCGTCACCTCTCCCTCTGCAATCAATCCTGCCCTCATCACCCAGACCAACCCAGCCCGTAACACTGGCAACATCTCCAACCCTCCTTTGTCTCCAGCTCAGAGTCAAGTTCCGCCTAGTATTCAGAGTGATTCTCAATCTTCACCTACCCGCTCTGCTGTTCGTAGTATTACTCCTCCACCCATCAATCACCCTGCTTCACCCACTCCTCAGACTGTTCTTCCTCAGAGTAGTGCAGCTCCTGTGTCTCCAAATCCTCCTGTTTCACCTACTCAACCTTTAATTGAGGATACTACTGCTACATCCAACATATCTGCCTCTACTTTTCCACAGGGCTCAGAACCAGCAATCACCTCAAACTGGTACCTCTTCAAACAACTCAAACAATCAAGAGTCCGCCGCAAAGAACACTCCTGAAGAACAACTTGCAGCCCTGGACCTGGACTCAATGGATATTGACCTACCAGTTCCCTGTCTACTTCCCAAAATTGATCCTTCTCTAGCAACGGGCACTGAATCAAATACCCGGAACCTCTTCAAATCCAAAAGGGATGTCTTTGTTGCAGCCTTCAAGAAATTTCCAATCCGCATGACTCCTGCTAAATATTCCAAGGGACGTGATCCAGTCCTGAAATTACTTGAATTGAGATTAAAGCACATTCCAACCATCATCAATCCAAAGTAGCTACTTCCAAAGGGATTCAAGTTTCACGACACCACATTTTCAGGAACCGCATGGCTCTCTGAACTCAACCAATAAGGTATGCCAATCATCTTTGTTCCTCTTCTACTTGATCCATCATAATAATGCCATGATGATTTCAACTTGCAGGTGTGGATCTTGCTTCACCCCACAAAGGTGAATTGCTGTTTAATTCAGATATCTGGAGCCCTTGGTTATTTGAAACAAAAGAAGATCCCCCGAAGGACGATGAACATTCAATTAGTTTTCAAATATATTGATACTTGAGGCCCATTGCAAAACCTTCAGACTATTACCAAATGAAATCATGTTGTGTCTTTCGTGGTGCTATCGTAGTTGCATCTGACAAGGTTACCAGGAAGGAAGAATTTGTTATCAACACAAACTGCACTGAATACGAGAAGAGCTTTGCTTTAGTTACACATCTCTTCAAAGTTCACCCCTCTGTTGGTTCCGTTGGACTTAGCTCACTTGAAGGATCCAGTCAAGTCAAGTCAGAGACTCTTGGGCAACTTAACAATTTTGCTACCAGAGTGCATGACATTCTTTTGGGGGTAGCTATCCTTGATCTATTTTCTAAACTTCCTAAAGCAAAGAACAATAAAAAACATCTAAAAATTTACAAGGATCTCAACAAACAAGTCAAAGTCATCAAAGATGTAAAGCTTTTGTGGGGAATGTTGGGGTCTTTTTTAATCAGTGGGGTTAGAGGCCTATTATTTACTTCAGACAACTGCAAGACTGGTCCGGCTGCAACTGTTTTGGCTGTGGTGCAGGCTGCAGCAGACATACAGAAACAGGATAGATTACTCTCCAAGTAAACTATATGGGTGAGGACTCATGACTACATCATGAGGCTGTTGTCAAAAAACTACAATTAGTTCAAAGGTGAAGTCTCTGCTCCTCAATGCGCAGCTGATTTTGCTTATGTGAAGAAGGGTCCCTTGGCCATATGCTTGGCTTATGACATTGGGTATTACTGGAGTATGAAGGTACCAACTTCTCTTGTTATGGGGCTTCCTCATCCTTATCTTGCAGCACTCAAACTGAAGGGAGGAGCAAGTATTGAATCTGTAGGTAATGGGGAAGATGAAATAGACCTTGCTATTGATTGACAATTGAAATCAAAAGCAATATATTTTATCTTGTGTTATCTTATTGCTGTTATTATTTCTCACTTTTTTCTCCTATTTGAAAGATATCCAAGGGCTTGCTTGATCAATATATGTTATCTTATGATTGTTCTTTTCTTCTCACATTGTTTTCCTTTCTGAAAACATGCAAGGGCTCTCTTTCAAATACACAAGTCCATTGTTCTAGTGCTGAGCAGCAATAGTAGTGTCTTTCACAATTTTCTGTGGAGTATGTGACCCGTGCTAAACATGTAGGCCCATTTGAAATGCAACCGCCTACTAAGCTGAGCGTACCTGTACCCACCTGTCATTTGCAAACCACAAGTTGCACCAAGGGTGCTTTCATTTGAAAACCTATCATCTTCAACCACAAGTTGAACCTCTTTGGATTTCTATAAGTACTTTGCTCTTCATGCAGCAAATCCATCCAAGTAATTCCCCAGTTCCTTTTTTTTGTCTTCTCAAAAATTTAGGCCCCTGCTATTTGCCGCCCACCTGGGGCCCATATGGGCGCTATAAATCTTGCAATAGCGCCCATATGCTCCAAAAGGCATGTAGGCGCTAGAATATAGCGCCCACTTGAATATAGGCGCTATATTTTGGCGCCTACATCCCTTTTGGAGCGTATGGGCGCTATACTCTGGCGCCCATATCTCTAGGCGCTAGAATCCAACACCTATCTTGACATGGGCACTGGAATTCAGCGCCTATAGGAAGAAATGCTGCTAGTTGGAAAAAGGACGATTTTATGAAAAGTTGCTTTGATCTTTGGGATGAAAAGACGGTGGAATGGGAAGCACCTAAGGATAAGAAAGAAGTTACGGAAAGAGTTAATACCAGGAGTTCAAAAAAAAGAATGTCTGTTTGTATTGATTTGAGTTGATTTTGTATTTTCTTTATCTTTGCAAAGTGTTGGATTTGATTTTCACTTGGTTCAATTTTATAAGTTTTTTTGGATTGGATCCCTTTGCCTTGTGAAATTTAGCACGCACTTGGTCCATAAAGTCTGGAACAGTTGAGCTGTCCAGGAAATGAGCACGTAAAAATGGCGCCTATATCAGTTGAAGTCATATGGGCGCTATAATTCAGCGCCCATAATGTAGGCGCTGAATCATAGCACCCATATATACATTTCCCCATATGGGCGCTATAATTTAGTGCCCATATTTGCACATAGGCGCCGTAATTTAGCGCCCATGTGCAGGTAGGCGCCGCAATTCAGCGCCCATATGGGTAGATGCTATATGGGCGCTGTATTCAGCGCCCATATTGCCATATGGGCGCTAAATTGCGGCGCCTATATGGAAATATGGGCGCTAAGTGATGGCGCCCATATGGGCCCGGGGTGGGCGGCAAATAGCAGGGGCCAAAATTTATCGCAGGTATGTTTCTTTCATCAAATCCTCACTCCCTCTACTTCACAAGAGAGTGAACCCATAGTGAGAGGTTGTAAGGGAAGCTGCCAGTGACTTGACAATGTGTGATGTTAAGGGTTGGAATAAGTGACTGAGGGTACCCCCGATTACCAGTCTAGCCTCTTGATTCACACATTGTCAAGTCCTGTCATCTGCCCTTTCACCCTCTTTCTATGCAGGTCATTATCTTGAGGCATTCAACCCAAACTGACTGATTTCCGTCATTGTGAGCTTTTTGTTGCACAGGGTGAGCTCCTCAATTGAGTTTTGGGTCAGTTACATGACCCAACACTGATGTGTTATTTGTTACAGAGATGGAAAAACGTAAATCTGAAGCCAAGATGCAGAAACATGCTGTTAAGAGAGCCCAGTATAAGAAGGGCAGATTGACCAAGTATAAAGAAGAGAAAAAAAATGAGTTGCATGATGCTGAACGTGAAGCTGTGGAAAGCCAAACAAGGGATGTGATAAAAAAGAGAATTGATGGTGGTATCCGCGTAAGGTTTGGGTTACCAGAGGATTGTGTTGTGTTCAGAGTACCTGCATTTGGTAAGCGTACTTGCAGGACAGTAACCAAAGGGACAGTTATTTTGGTGAATCTTGCAGCAAACAAATTGATATGTGTAGCTAGATTCAATAATGAGGTGATTGAGGTCTACTTACCATCTCATGTACCAAGAACTGACACTTGGACTCTGTAGGATCCATCTAGTACTGATACCAAATCCATCCAGCTCTGAGAGGACTTCCGTAGAGCTATTTGGACAATGCATCTGCATTCAGACTGTCATGGAGAACTTGCTGACAATCATGCTGTTGTGGCTTTGCCTGAACACGAAAGGCAAGGCAAGATGAAGGGATTTGGATTCAGGTCCACGAGACAAGCTGGAAATCACAAGTATGGGAAGAAAATCAGTAAGTACCCAGTCACATTCTGTTTTGGAAGCAAAGCCGCAGGTCTCACAACTTGTGCTCTGGTATGCAGGCACTTATGCACAAAACTCAAGCACAAGCCACGACCTTGGTAAACTACAAGATGATGAGGAACGACAAAATGATCTGCCTTGGGTGTATAACTTCCATGCTGAAAGAACATCTTCCTTATTGTTGCATGCTTACAAAAGTAATCGGGAGCTGGCAATCAAAACTACTGCACCGTCTTGGGGATCAGAAGAGCCTGTCCCAGGCACACAGGAATGGACCAAGTCACCTAATGGACAGGTCTTTGTTGGTTCAAGCTCAATAGTAACTACTGGAGGTTTCTGCAATGCAACTCATTGTGACTTTGATGCGACCGGATTTGCTTCAGGGTTCTGCTGTCTCATTGATGCTTGCACATGTTGAATCTTGTAATTCATTGTCTCAATCTACTTCTTAGTCCTGATTTTTGTATCTTTACAGCCAATATCATTTTGCCTGAAAGAAGAATGGCACTCCAAACAGAACAAGCAGAAGAGCTTGTCAAAGAGAAAGAAACTGGGAAACATGTTGACAAGAAACATCCACAAGTTGGAGCTCAATTTATCATAGTAGTTGATAGCTTTGAGTTCAAAATAGATATTAATTTGGCAGATTTGGTAGAGTTACTGTGGGCTACTGATGTTACCCATTACACACATCATCATCTCTTTTCCAAACATGAAGTGAAGAAAATGACTTGCTTACAGGCTTTGATTACCAGGAGAAAGAACAAAGCAAGCTCTCAAGGGAATTCTTAGACTGGAGAGGAATCTAGCATGGAAGGCAAACATGTGCTTGCTTATGCTTGCAGCTCTCAAATAGCAATAGCAGTTGTAGATGCAATGAAAAGTATCATGGATATGCGGGGAGATATGGATGACAAAGCCTGGAAAAGATACTATCCTACAATTGCAGGAAGCTACAATGAGCAGCTAGAAAGGAAAATAGAATTGTATTGTGAAATCCATGGGTCTGCTCTAAGAAATTTATAATGCTTTTCTATCTAAACAACCTTTTGGAATTAACAGTAGTTGGATTGGAATACGAATATCTTTGTTTAGGACTTAAAAGTCAGTGTGGAATGTGAGTTTCCTGAGCAGATTGACCGTACAACACCTCCACCTCATTGTCAGAGGCTGCTCGTTTGGAGTCAGTCAGCCTTGCCAAACCCATGTATTCACATACTTTGCCACACTTGTGCTGATTCTTGAAATTCCTCAAGCCTTTCATGCCTGTATTTCCGTTGCTCCAGCTCGTCCTAGCAAATTGTAACATCATTAATGAGTGTTGCCTTGAGACAAAGTAACTGGAGACTTACAGACTGTCATCTACTATCAAAGGATCAGTGAGGACGGTGGCTACCCCCTGAAGGTCAGCCACAATCCTCTTCCCACCATAGTAGCCGTAAGACCAATGTGTGAGGCCATGCATAACATCGTGAGTAAGGTCCCCTTCAGGGCCACAGGACTCAAAATTGACATTGCTAGTATACTTGCAATATTTCCCAACATCAAGCATTTCTTCAAAGAAATAAGCTGCATCTGGATTGACACTTCTACCTGAGTAGACGGGAAAGTTGGTAACAATCTGAAGAGAACGGTCAAAAACCAAGTCAGTGTCTTTCAAGTGTTGATTCTACAGATATGACTGACTTGGATGTTTGCAATTGTGGTGGAAAGGTGCTGTGAAAGTTTGATCCTGTCCACTTCCAAAGCCTTTTGCTTGAATTGCTCGATAACACTTGCAACAGCAGCATAAATTCCGCAACGGCACCCGCATTTGCTTCTTAGCTACCATTGGTACAACCTCACCTGAACCATCTTTCCCAAATGCTTGAAATCAAACCCTAAATCCACCTTCCACAATCTTTAGAGTCTCGTCTACTTTGAAGTAATACTGTACTGCTTTCCATTCTGGTTTACCGTTTGTACTAGACTGCAAATGTGATCTCTTTCCATCAATAAACCCATTGGATGCCTGTGTAGGTAGTGGGTTAGCCATGGGAATATTGCAACCAAAGGCAAAAATGTCCATAGGGGCTTGGAAATCAAACTTGGGAACTGTTGACAATTTCCAAAATCAGCTGTTGTTGATCAAGCAGGGCAATAAGGAGTCACTTACGGGTGTGGTTTGGTGGTACACCTTCAGTCATTTGTGCTCTACTAAGTTGTGAATTGGCCATCAAGTTCTTGACATTAAGTGGTGGAGTGATTGGATCTGGAAGACAAATGCAGGGGTCTGGAGTGTTGCTCTTCATTGACCTGACTGGATAGGTTGACCTTGATGTTCCAGCCTACTTTCGAGTTACAGGAGGTGAGGTGACTCTTGTGGAATTGGAAGGTATCGACTTGGCCTTCTTGCGAGTGGCTTTGCTACTCCGGTAAGAGTATTGAACAGTGCTACAGGAATGGTCACTGCTATAGATATTGTCCATCTTGCAATCAGAAATCATCATTTCTTCAGAAGCTTTCCGTTTGCCCCGTTTTGTATTGGATGTAGTGGCGGTAACTGAAGTGAGAGGCCTAGGTAGGTTTGGATGGGCAGCATAGTACTTTTCTGCAAGAAATATGAGCTCGAGAGCAGGTTCGCCTTTGGTGGAGTCCAAGTGATTGCCCAGAACTTCGTCGTCATGTAGAATACAGGGTGGCATTTTACCTTTGCCAGGTTTGGTCAAGCTGAACCATTGAGCATTGTATTGACGAGGTGGTTGAGGGTATTTGTCTGATACTGAGGAGTGGTCCCAGAGGTCAAACATTGCTTTCTTACTGGGTACTAAGATTGATCGGAGATTCCGGTTGACATTGACAATGCCACAAACTAGGCTGTGAGTGTGATGCTTGTTATTGTACTGAACCATCCATCCAACTGAGCAAGATTGGCCTGAAGGGACTGAAAATTGAGGGGGTTTTGGGGCTGCTGGGTGTCCATACATGCGGTTACCACTGGCTTGAGCACGAAAGAGGTCCCGGTCAGACTTGTTCTGATGTAGCTTATGAACATGACTGGCAGTCAAGGCAGATTGGCAAGCAACTGATTGGGCAGCAGCTCTAGCAGCAGCTATCTTGTGGGCAGGAGGGAAAGGAGTGGGTGTTGTAGATTGAGTTTGGCTGTTTCTGCCCTCAAGAGCTGCTTCAAGACAAGGCTGACAGATGTGGTGTTTGCCTTTTTGGAGACTGGAGGAACAGATTGCACACTTTTGTTGTTGAGTGTCCATAGTTCTGATTAGATTGCAGTGAGGAACTGGCTATTGAGTGATGTGCTGTGAGAAAAGGCCAATGAGCAGTGGTTGCAATAAGGGATGAGAGATGTCGGAGTTAACAAAGAAAATAAGTGCTGTGTTTGATGGTTGACTTGTGGTATTTGCACATGGTGTTTTGTGGATCAGTTGAGGTTTTGAGTTGTTGTTTTTGTGAAGTGTGTTTGCAAAACTGGTTTTTTTGAAATTTTATGGTATTATTTTTGTCAAAGTGACAAGGAACAAGTGAAGTTTTGACTTGTGGTTGGAAAATGTGGCAAAAGTGGCAAAAACATATGTTTTTGCCCAAATACAGGTGGTTTAAGTCCAGTATTTGAGTTTAATCCGCAGTTTTGTCAGGTTTTTTAAGTTTTGCACCCGCGGATTCTGAAATTTCAATTTTTGAAATTTGAAGTTGTCACTTTGACCCACCTTGCATTCCGTAGATTCAAGAAGAGGCCAAAACAAAGAAGCAAAAAAATCGAGAATCTTCAACAAATGATCAAGTGAGTCTTTGCGATGGGCTGCTATCTTCTTTCATCCAAAGAATGTCTTTGCTGATTCTTTGTTTTTTTCCTTTGCTATTCAACAGATTCCAGGAGAGGCTAATGTGAAGAAGCACAAAAATGCAGAAGGTTCAAAAACAGGTCACGTAAGTCGTTGAAATGGGTGTTATTATTAGGTAAATTTGCTAATTTGTTGTTTTGCCAATCCTTGACCCTATCAACACTTCCCCATCAAAGGATGAGACAAAAGGAAGACCCTGTGAGTATCTTTGTACAGATCCCCATCGAATCAGTCAGATGTTTTTCAGAGCTAACTATCATTGTAGTTCTCTTTAAATTCTATCATCTCCACAGCCCAAAAAACTAAACAAATTGAGAAAGAGAAACAAGACAAGCAACTTTTGAATGCAACCCCCGAGGAGCAAGCCTTGATTGTGAGTATTGTACCATTAATGCCATTGATTATCTGTATCTTTTCCATTGCAACTTTTACTGACTAAACCCTGACAGAAGTGGAGCTTTATCTGATCTCTCCCAAAGATAATTTATCCATTCATCAAGAGGGCTACAAACGCGAAGCCTAGTGGGCTTTGTGCTTTTGCTTCCGTAGCATTCTCACGTGGTATAGGAGAAAAGGATCAAGTGGCTGTACGAGCGGAAATGGCAGCTGAAGTCCGCCTGAACAATAAATGGTATGAAGAACACCTACCCGAGCTTAGCGCAAGTGGAACAACAGTCACACAAATGCTTTCAATCCTGGAGCACCCAAAATTAAACACAACTTTTGAGTATTGGTATCCAATGCCTGTTGGATGTAGTGTTATAGCAAACACCTTCAAAAGACCGGTTATTTTTTATTCAAATTCACTTGCTAATTGCTTAACTACTCCTCCCTTTCAATCACCTCCTCAAGATGATACCCAGCCAATAATACTTGCAATCATTCAGAATACTAACTGCATATCCTTGGATATGGATTTGCTTCCTTCTTTACCAATACCTTATATACATCCCGACTGGCTTAGGCTTCAAACTTCTGAAGCCCAGGGCTGGGATTCAATATACGCTGATAATATCAAGGTTTTTCAAAAGTGGCGAAAAGATTCCACCAAAACCATCAGACGTCCTTCTTGTGAAACACAAGTAATTTTGGATTTAGAATAAATTTATATTCTTGAATTGTTTCATTCAATACACTACTACTACCAAGTTTTGATAGACACTGGATTCCAAATCTCAAATTTCTATTTTACATTTTCTTGTCTTTTCTAGTTTATTTGGTTGTCAGATTTTTTTAATTGGATTTACTTGAATAAGATGCTTTCAAATTGATTTACATTAATGAGATGCTTGGAATTCAAATTGGTTCACTCACTCGTAGAAACTTCCTAATCATTTGTATCAATGGTTTACATTGAGTCCCATCCGTGTGTTTTATGATCCAGGTCAAATCTTATACATAAGAATTGATTGGCTGAGTAGTTATATTGAGTGCATGCACACTAATGTGACATTTAGACTTAGATGTAATTGAACATGATTCACTTATAAGTAAATCTTGGGCACAGAGCAGTATGAGACGCACATGATGTTAAGAAATACCTCTCTCTTACTTAGGTTTCAGATGCCGTGAAAGGTAGCTAGGACAACTCTGTGCTTATTTACCCCACATAAGCCACCTAGTTGAAATTAGGGTTTAATATTGAACTTTATTCAGAACCCTATTCATGAGCACTATTTAAATTGCGCCAACCCCGCGACGCATGTACACTCTTTTCCTTATCCGTCAATCTACGGAAGGAAAAGAGTAAGTCACATCACTCATCTTATCAACTCTCATGTTTTCTTATTATTAGTATCACTTCTACATAAATACATTTCTTTCCTTTTCTAATATACACAAAGTTCTTTCTTTTCTCATATCTGTTCTATGTCACTGATTGTTTCTTATGATTTTGTTACTGTCTCACCTGATCTATTGTCGGCACTAGATCTGGTACTAAAACTAAACACGCCGATCCTTTTCTCCTTTTTATATCTTGACCTGAATACCTTGTAGGTCAGATAATACTTGATGATATTTTTCCTCTTTTGTTTTCTATCATCTATGTAAATTTCTTTTCTCTGTGTGTATGATTCTTTTTCTGATTATGTAGGTTAGTCTTTCAGGTAGTTAGTGACTTGAGATGATAAGAGGCTCACCTCTAGATAATGTCACGGGATATCAGGTACTTGACGGATTTCATCGCTTTTCACATGAGTGTGAATGGTTTCAAATATATGATTGATTTAGATTTTGGGGAAATTCATCATATATTTTTGTATCATATATAGATTTTGGAAATATGTCATTTACATGTATGTGAAGTTAATTCACATGTATGTGAAGTTAATTCACATGTATGTGAAGTTAATTCACATGTATGTGAAGTTAATTCACATGTATGTGAAGGTAAGTCATGTGTATGTCAAACGTAATTCACATGTATGTGAAGGTAATTTACATCTATGTGAAGGTACTTCACATGTATGTGAATGCGGGTTTTATGTGAATGAATGTGTCAGTATATGAAATTTTTATTTGAGAGTGAACATAGGAACATGTAGGTGGGGTGGAAGTAATATAGATATCTATATTACATGAAGGCCATTTAAATGTATGTGAAGTATCTTCACATGTATGTGAATTAACTTCACATCTATGTAAAGTTAATTCACATGTATGGGAAGTCAATTCACATGTATGTGAAGTTAATTCACATGTATGTGAAGTTAATTGACATGTATGGGAAGATACTTCACATGTATGTGACTGCGGGTTTTACGTGTATGAATGTGTCAGTATATGAATTTTTTTGAGAGTGAACATAGGAACATTCAGTTGGGGTGGAAGTAATATAGAGATCTATATTACATTAAGGCCATTTACATGTATGTAAAGTTAAGTCACATGTATGTGAGGGTACTTCACATGTATGTGAGGGTACTTCACATGTATGTGAAGTATCTTCACTGTGAAGTATCTTCACATGTATGTGAATGTGTCAGTATATGAAATTTTTATTTGAGAGTGAACATAGGAACATAGGGGTAGGTGGGGTGAAAGTAATATAGATATCTAATACATGTGAATTAGATTCACGTGGATTTGGAGGCAATTTGCATGTATGTGAAGGCTATTTACATGTATGTGAAGGTGACTCACATACATGTGAAGTGAATTCTCATGTATGTGAAGACATGTATGTGACAGGAATTCACATGTATGTGACAGTAATTCACATCAATGTAAAGGTAATTCACATACATGTGAATTCAATCAAATGCGGGTTTTGAAATGTGGCAGTATATGTAATTTTTTATGGTGTAGGTGGGGATGGAAGTGATATGGCGGTAAAACATGTGGATGACATTCACATATAATGTGAAAGGAATTCACACATATGTGAAAGGTATTCACATATATGTGAAAGGAATTCACATAAATGTGAAGTGCTTTTACATATATGTAAAAACACTTCACATATGTGTGAAAGGTATTCGAATATATGTGAATGTGGTTCACATAGATGTGAATACCTTTCACATTATATGTGAATTCCTTTCACATTATATGTGAAAGGTATTCACATCTATGTGAACCACATTCACATATATGTGAATACTTTTCACACATATGTGAATGCGCTCATTCTGTTTGAATGGAATTTTCATTCCTGTGTCTTTGTATGTGATTGATACACATGTAGTAGGTGTTCACATGTTCAGGGCCGCAGGAGTGGTTGAAATGGATTGAAAAATTTGATTTGAAATTTGTGTTGGATCCGACGCGTCAGCTGCGTCAGGGCAGCGGGCGCGTTGGTAGGGGAGCTTTGGATACTAGCCGAAGAGAATGACATGTTTCACATTGGCTTATGTCCGACGCGTCCAGTAGCCACAGGTGCTAAGCTTTTAGCAGCTCAATCTAGTCCTTGATCGGTCCTTCACGCAGTCTGATAAACATCAGCAGCAAGGTAGATTTTGCAGGTGTGCTTCCATTTTCAGGCAAGGAATAAGCTTGGTTGATTTTTTATGAGACTACTATTGCTTTTGATGGAGATAAATTTGGAGCAAATTGGATGTTTGACACCAGAAGCCCTGTGAATCATTTGAAGACATTTAAAAAAGTAGATTTTTTAATTGCAGTATCCTGTTGGACTTATCATGTGTTCTACTAACCATGTCATGGCTTACTATGACGTTGTTTGTCTATTTCATGTATTCACTACATTTTACATATTTATCTCACTTATTAACCTGAGCAGCTGATGGATGGATTGTTCCTCATCTCTTCAATCCACCCATCTTAGGTACAGACCCTTCCTTCTTAGACCTCGAGTCTAATTTTGATACTGACCATCAGCTGTTCAGATTGAACATTACTTTACAGCAACATATCCCTTTGATTTTCCATGTTGCACAGCTTTGTCAAGCATGAGAGAGTTGATCTTTTTATTCATCATTGAGAAGATCTTTGCTAAATCCTTTGAATGATTGTTGGCACAGTATATTGTGTTGAAGACAACCATGGTAGCAAGATGGCAAATCAATGATGCAATCAATGATCATGTAAGTTGCGTCTGATGGAGCCCAGGATTGTTTTTTAGCACAACAAAATGTGTTTTCCAGGCCATGTGTTTCAATTCTTGCTCTTCTGGTGTAGGTTTGCCTTCATACTTCCGTTGATTAAAAAAGATTTATTAGAGGCTACTCTCTGAGCCTTTCAACAGAAGCCTTGAAAAAATCTACATAAATTGAATTGAACAAATGATTTAGGA
The DNA here is from genome assembly GCA_022264835.1 of Melampsora americana. Classification (NCBI taxonomy): domain Eukaryota; kingdom Fungi; phylum Basidiomycota; class Pucciniomycetes; order Pucciniales; family Melampsoraceae; genus Melampsora; species Melampsora americana. The sequence goes on along the minus strand of JAIFHY010000003.1, from coordinate 632,962 downwards.
ATACTATGTAATCTCACACAAACTACAAATTCAACTACTCACCGGTTCCCCAATGAGAATTAGCGTTCTGAGTAAAACCATCAGGAAGAGTGACCTGTTGGCCACAGTGACAGTTTAGGACAATTTTACCACTTTTTCATCCTCCTTCATAGTACATCACTTTCAGGGTAACCACAATGAATCCGGTGGACATTCCTTCAAAAGATTTTTTAAACCTCTCTTAACCTTCTGGCTTGATTCAGTTGATATTTGAGTTGATTTGGCAAGCTTGGCAGTACTCAAGCTAGATTCCTCCTTGGATATATCAGAGGAAATTGGTATGATGGAATTGGTTGACTCCTTTTGAGGACTGTCTGTTGCAATTAAAGAAACAGATAGATTGGTCAGTCAAAACATTGTTGGAGGCACAAATAAGTAACCTACTCATTATTTTAGCTTTATCTTTGGCTTTGCATGTGTCTTTGGCTATTTCCTGCCCTTCAGTAAGACTTGCACTCAGAAGGATTTCAGGTGCAGTTGAAGTTTTGGCTGAGCCCAATTCTAGAGAGAAATAAAAAGACAGATATTGCTCGCAAGCAAAGGATGTAAGTAACAAACAAAATCCTATAAAGTGAAAATTGCTTTGGAACTCACTCATCAATCCATCAATTATCTTATTCAGTTTTAGCATCAGGAGGCTGTTGTGATCCAAATTCCAGGTTGTATGCTTGTGAGCTCTGCTAAGGTAAGTAAAAACACATTCTAATTCATATATTTCACCCTTCAAATTATGCTTTATGACTTCCGGCAATACATCAGGACCATAGGCATAGCCCATAGCCTTGATCAACACGCCCCACATTCCCGTCTCTGAACTATCATCAGTATCAACAATAGGATGGCTGTCAAATCTGTCAAATATAGGACCATCATGCTTGGCTAATTCTAAAGGAGAGTTCTGACTACAAACAAGGATTTTGGGAATGTGTTGATCAATGGTTAAAATATCCATAGTTGAGAGCAATATCCTTGACAATATTGAGTGCTTTTGAGGCTTTTTGAGGTACAAAGTCTAAGGTAACAGAGGCTTTCAACAGGAATCAAATTGCTTGAATTGTTTAAAAACAATCAGATTGGTATACCAATTCCAGGCAAACAAATGACCATGGTTTGTACCACAGAGTCCAACAAACAGGGTCAAATAATCTATCCTAGGTAGCAAACCTTAAAAGGGAGACCACCTAGACGCCTAGGTGGCCTTTCTATGGTCGCTCACTGGGTGTGCGACCGTAGATTGGCCGTAGGAGGTGTCACACGCCTGTGTCACCTCCTGCCACGGTCGCACACTCAGTGAGCAACCGTGGAGGCCTCCTAGGAGTCTGGGTGGCTTCCTAGACTCCTACGGGGCCTTTCTACAGTCGCTCACTGAGTGTGCAACTGTAGATTGGCCGTAGGAGGTGTCACAAGCCTGTGTCACCTCCTGCCACGGTCGCACACTCAGTGAGCAACCGTGGAGGCCTCCTAGGAGTCTGGGTGGCTTCCTAGACTCCTACGGGGCCTTTCTACAGTCGCTCACTGAGTGTGCAACTGTAGATTGGCCGTAGGAGGTGTCACAAGCCTGTGTCACCTCCTGCCACGGTCGCACACTCAGTGAGCGACCGTGGAGGCCTCCTAGGAGTCTGTATGGCTTCCTGGACTCCTAGGAGGCCTTTCTACAGTCGCTCACTGAGTGTGCGACCATAGATTGGCCGTAGGAGGTGTCACAAGCCTGTGTCACCTCCTGCCACGGTCGCACACTCAGTCAGCGACCGTGGAGGCCACCCACGGTGTTCTAGGGGGTCAACCTTAAAAGGAAGACCACCCAGACTCCTCAATGGCTGTCACGGTGAATCATTCACTCAAAGACTATTGCAGAAAGGTTGTGACACCTCCTACAGTCTTTCTACAGTTGTTCAGTCAGTGATTGACCATGGAGGTCACCTAATAGCCTAGGTGGTCTCCCTTTTAAGGTTTACAACCTAGGATAAATTAGGTGACCTCCACAGTCAATCAATGACCAATCAACTGCGGAGTTGGCTTGAATAAAATAAAAAGATCTGTTCAAGAAATAGACATATCTTCCAAAACATTGATGTATTATAATTGAAAAGATTAGCATTTATATATACCAAAAGACATATATCAATATCAAATAGACATACATATAATAACTTTGCTCCAAGTGCGTGAGCCGTGCCAAAGAAATAGTACCATGGCAAATGACACCTGCTGTTGTTTCATGAATACATCAAACAACCTGTCATTTGCAAACCACAAGTTGCACCCTGTGTGTTTTCATGAACGAACCTATTATCTGCAAACCACAAGTTGGACCTTGGTGGGTTTTCTATAAGATCTGTGGTCATCTTGTAGCAAATTTCCCAAACCAATTCCTCAAGTCCATTTATTTTGGTCCGCTCAAACATTTCTTCCAGGTATTATTTCATCCTCATTTCCTTGGTGCTCCACTTCTGATGGTGAGCTCATAGTGAGAGGCTGGAAGGGAAGCATCCAGTGACTTGAGGATGTGTGATCAGGGGTTGGAATAAGTGACTGAGGGTACCCCCAATTACCAGTCTAGCCTCTTGATCCACACATCACCAAGTCCTGTGACTTCTCCTCCATCCTCTTTCTATGCAGCTCCCCTCCTAGAGGCATTTGGACCAGCAGTGACTTGAGGATGTGTGATTAGGGGTTAGAAAATGAGGTGGCAATGTATGATAGAGGATAATAATCTGGAAAGAAAATAGAAAAACAAGTTACCATGTAATATAGAGAAATAAATATATAACAGCAATTGAAAACAACCCATTATGCATAATTCTTAATCAAGCTTGCTGCATTGGCTTCAATTTCCTTCCCTGCTGCTTCAAAAGGCCCTTTGGGTATGATGCCTTCCTTGAGCGGGGCTTGAGATCCACCTATGTGTTTTCAATATTCTTACAAACCATTGAACCTTGTGTACGCAAACAGATGTTGTCAGCATCCAAAAAAGGACTCTTGCACACACAAAGGGTAGCAGATAGGGAAAAGTGATCTCAAGAAAGCTTTGACAAGGTTCAAAAGTGATGTTTGTATTACTGTAAATCATTGGGAAAGGTTGCTAAATGGAATTCACAGAGAAAAGAATAATCAACATACTTTCCACTGGTCAAGATTCAAACCCCTTATTCAATTATACTAATCCAGCACTCGAGAATCAGAAAACCAGCTAACCAAAGAAACAAACAGAAGAGAGATGATAAGAATAGAACTACAAAGAAAAGGAAAAGGAAGATAAGGGGGAGGAGAATCTGATTTAACTACTCTGGATCCCTTGTCTAATCCCATACTGTGAATCTATTGGCACTGTAATAAACCCATCCGCTCTTGTACTCCTCCTTCTTACGCTCCGCTATATAGAAAAGAAACCTGGCCCAGGCCTGTTGTGCAGCGCTCACTGCAGTATGAAGTTTTTCTACCACAAAGTGCGGAGCGCAGGGCCAGTAGGGCCATTGCACAGCAATGAACTGCTGACCAATTGATTTGCAAACACAGAAAAGTGCAGAGTGATTTCCATATTAGTGATGTACTGTGGAGAAAGATGGATGAGGAGTGTTGGTATTAATTAATGGATGTCAGCACCACCAACAATTTTTGCTCAGGTTGTAGAATCCAAGGCATTTTTGGACAAAGATCCTCAGACAGATGTTGTCCAGGGTTTCTTTCCAAGGCAATTTTATGCCTCAAACAATACCTCAGATGAAACCTTTGAAATGATTTTATCCAAGGTTTTAGAGCTGAGGATACCTTGAATTTTTTGATCCAAGGCAAATTTGTTGGAAGTGCGGATTTAAGGAAGAAGCTACGTGCTAGTTTTGTTTTTCAATGGTTGACTTGTGGTATTTACAAATAATGTTTTGTGGATTGGTTGTGGTTCTTGGTTGTTGTTTGTGTGATTTGTGTTTGCGAAATTTGTTTTTTTGAAATTTTATGGTATCATTTGTGTCAAAGTGACTAGGAACGAGTGAAATTTTGACTTGTGGTTGGACAATGTGGCAAAAGTGGCAAATACATATGTTTTTGCCCAAATACAGGTGGTTTAAGTCCAGTATTTGAGTTTAATCTGAAGTTTTGTCAGGTTTTTTCAGTTTTGCACCTGCGGATTCTGAAATTTCAATTTTTGAAATTTGAAGTTGTCACTTTGACTCACCTCGCATTCCGTAGGATTGCATAATTCTCTTTCAACAAACAATCAAATTGAATTGTATTCATTGGTATATCAATTCCAGGACAACATAAGACCTTGGTTTGTGGCAGAGATTCCAACAACCAGGGTCAATCAATACTCCTGGAAAGATTGGTGGATTTTGTTGAATATCGAATTTGATACAACAACTTTTTGAAAAAACAATTGATTGGGTGCTTAGATTTGTGAAAATAGATAGAATCAATCCAATGCTTGCACAATTCAAAAAGAATGTATTGAGAGAAGTGTGGAGTCAAGATAAGTGATGTGAGCAGGTATATTGGTCCTACTTTGGTGGTATGTCTTTTTTTTATTTTTGGCCAAATGTAAACCAATGCCTATCACGTCAGTAGGCCCAGAGTCCAGAAAACTGGTCTTAGTCCCAAGAACCCCCCAAATTTCCTTTTTTGTTGGTAAGTCAGCCTTTTTTTCACCATCAATCCATTCTGAATACAATGGGTTCTTCACCTAGGGCTTTCTGGGGTCCTCTCCTACCCCACCAAGAGTAGGAGCCGGTTTGGGCCGTATTGTTATCAATTGTTGAAACTTCCTTGCTTCATGAACTACAACCTCCCATCCCTCGTGCCACTCAAACCTTTTTCCCATGGTGTTTGTCCTTGGTGCCGCTCCGCGTCACATGGTCTTTCACTGTCTCAATTACCATGTCATGTGACTAACTGCGGCTTTACATTGGCCTTCTCATGCAATTTACTGTGGTGACAAATTGGAATCTGACAAAAATGACTCAATCAACTCTGAGAATTGAGTAGTTAACTCCTTCTTGAGAGAATTGGAGAAGGTACAAATGTGTGGCAGGAAACTCTGTACACTACCAGCAAAAGGTAACTTCCCTGTGAGAAACGCAATTGCATTTAGATCAAAAAAGGGTTAAAAATGCAGACTTAATGCAGAACAATGCAGATTCAATGCAGATTCAATGCATTTTTGATCCGTTTTCACTCAAAATTCATCTCTTTTCTTGTGCAGAAATTATCTTTTGCTTGTAGTGTGAAAGAGTTATGTCACCTCGTAAACCTTGTAATACAATCTTGTGAAACCTGTCAGAGCAGGGATCAATAAGATTCAAACTTAATGAATTGAATCTATCTGAATCCCACAACCACGAGTTACTCACCTTCAGCCAAGATTGTATGAGAAATTCTTGGATCAGATTCATTTATCCATCACAATCTAAAGAAATGAAACATGAGATAAAGTAGAAATTAAACATACCTGTCAGAGCAGGGATCAATAAGATTCAAACTTAATGAATTGAATCTATCTGAATCCCACAACCACAAGTTACTCACCTTCAGCCAAGATTGTATGAGAAATTCTTGGATGAAGAGAGAAGAGCTCGAGGCGCTCTGTCAGTACTGCTTATAAGTGAAACAACAAAGTGATACATAGGTTTGATTAGGTTTGGACAGTTACACTTAGTCAGATTCTTAAGTCATTTATATGAAATAGGAGAAGAAAATCATTACAGTGATATGAGCGTGACATGTGAGTAATGAAATGATACAGACATGTGAAATGAAAATAATATTAATATTGTAACACCTTGGTACCTCGGACCCGTACCAAGGAAAACAGGTACTGTATCCTCGGAGCAGCTGCGTACATAAGCAGCAGATGCATTCATGATGACTCAGATGCCTCTGAAGCCATCCTTTCAGAGCAACAAGTTCAATCTTTCTTGATCAACAATGCTCAGCACTTCAAACCATGCTGCAACTACATATACCAGGAGGCCTATTGGTGCCTTTCCACCCAACTGTGGCACATGCAAATGTCATAAACCCCCAAGAGACACAAGCAATGCCCCTCACACATGCAACACAAACCATACACGTGTGCCACACATTCTCACAGCAGTGTGACACACATGTGACCCATTCAAAACTTTGCCAGAAAATATTAGTCTACACTCCATCTTCATGCAATTTATACACATCAATCACACGCACCCCACACCAACCACACACACCTCTCACAACATCTACACAACCGCACACCACAGGTGAGTTACATGTACATGCATTACACACACACTGTTATGTTGGCCATCAAACCCTAATTCAAACCTAAGTACAACATCTACAACAACATCTACATGTATTAGCTCACTCAACCCAGTCAAACACCACACAACCCAAAACGTACCTAACCACTTTCAAACACTACAAACCCTCCATCAATCCCATCAACATCACTCATTGTCTATTCAGACCCTCAACAACCAACCATCCTATAAAATGATTACTCGTGGTACCCGCAAACGCACTTCAGCATCTCTTGATTCCAAAACTAAACCCAAACCAACTCAACAACGCACTTCCAAACGATTGACCCAAAAGAAAACCACAGCCCCAGCCATTTCCAGGCTTTCAAGTGATGACTCTGATGGTGATGAAGATGAAGATGATGAAGATGAAGTCAATGAAGATGAGGTCAATCAGGAAGACAATGAGGAGGGCAATAAACCCAAAATCTCTCCTGTCAAACGGCCTCCAATCACTTGGAAAACAGAGATTAACCTACCTATCAAACCCAGCCGCTTCAACAAACCTCAGAATCCTTCTGATATTGATCCCCACCGTGTCACTCTGCAAAACTGCAAACAGCGTGATCTTGATGAAGCCGCCATTGATGAATTGCTTGCAGACAAAGACCACAAATCTTCAAATCACATTCCAACTAACATGCAAATTGAGCTCAAAAACATTCAAATGTGGTATTGACACATGAAGAAATTGTTTGCATTGATTGCACACTGTAGTGAGAAGACTATCAATGAGTTCCTGTGGGTGAGGTATCCTTGAACATCATTTGATCACATGACTAATGCAAGCTCTTTTTCCTAGGCATGAAGCAAGTGTATGTACAAAAAGATCAATATATCAAACTTTCCTCAAGTACAGTCTGGAGATTACTACTAGTACACAAAGTAAGACATTACTTATGTAGAATCAACTCTCACACGACCAACTAATACACCCTTCCTCCTAAGTGCCACCCCAAAACCAATCTGAGGGTTTTGGTGAACGTAACCAGCACCTTGGATATTTTTGGACTAACCTATCATCTGACTGCAAGGATATCTACAACAAAGATATGTTTTATAAGCTTGCAAACCTTGCCTGTGGATCCCCACTTCCTGAAGAAGCAGGCTCAGGTACATTGACCGGTGAAGAGATCACTAAATACTTACCAATCTTCAAGGAGAATATCAATCTTGACCAAGTTGCTAAAGACCTGGGAAAGGGGAACTTTGGCCCTGATTTTTCAACTAAAAACCAAAACAAAGGGATGAAGGAGATTAACCGGATTGACAAAGATGTGAGTCCTTGTCTTTCATTCTATTCATTTCTATTACAATGATAGACTTCAATATTTTGTTCATCAACATCAAACTTTTCAAGTTACAAACTATCAACATATGCTACGGAGTTCAGTACCACCTCATGGCATGCTCATGGAACCCTCAAACCTGCAATCCCAAGGCTCACTGGGAGAATGAACCTCATCATGTGAAGATTGGCTTCATATTTCAGGTCCAAAACACCTTCTAGAAATCTTTGTTTGGGAGACAATCAAGGCTGAGAAACCTAAAGTAGTTGAAAAGAAGACCCCTCAATCTAGTGACCTCATCAAGATGCGCCTCACTTCTACTCTCAATGGCCTTGTCAGTAAGTATCTCATAATTGATATCTGTCTTCCAATTCATGATACTAAAGCTGCATCCATCCCCTTGAGCTGCTCATCTGAAGCCTCCCTTGACAACGCGGGATTGTCATCCAAAGACTTCTACTTCACACCTAACTATTGCTGCACGTCATTTCTCAGGAGATGTCAGACTCAAAGTAGAGGTTTGAGAAGATGTCACTTGCCACATACAAATTGTGGACCCAAGATATACTGGATGGGAATTACAAATACCTTTTTTCTATGTGACCTTTTGCTGAATCTGATTGCTATATTGGATTCAGTGACCTTGATTACCCCCTAGACAACCCTCAACACTGTCTAGTAGCTGTGTGGAAGACAGGCAGGTCTAAACCTTCTGAAATTACATATCAGACATTCAGTGTGCCAAATGACAAACAATCACCTGACTGTCTTTCACACAGCTACTAGACATAGTTGTAGGGTTTTCTAGTGGGTAGTCAAGGTCACTGAATCCAATGGTGCAATCAGATTCACCCAAAGGTTACATACAGAAAAGGTATATGTAAATAACCCTCTGGAATCACGTATCAGACATCCAGTGTGTCAAATGACAAACAATCACCTGACTGTCTTCCACACAACCACTAGGCATGGTTGTAGGGTTGTCTAGGGGGTATTCAAGGTCACTGAATCCAATGGCGGAATCAGATTCACCAAAAGGCTACATACAAAAAAGGTATATGTAAATAACCCTCTGGAATCATGTATCAGTAATACAATCATGTATCTGTCAACCAGTGTACCAAATGCCAAACAACTACTGGCCTATTTGCCACACCCAACCACAGTTGAATATAACACTAATTTATCATAAGGGTAGGCTCATGCTTTGGGGCCTGGAGTACACTTACATTTCAAGGTTCCACCAACTATGTAGGTGTGTAAGGTGGGCTTGTGGGAATTATGAAATTCTCTTGATACATTGATTTAGATTATCAAAAGTTGTAAACACCTACACAAAATGACTGATATGTTGGTCTTCCCTCTGATAGTTGGTAAAACCCTCCTTGAACTGCATAGGTATGCTTTATGGATACAGAAGCAGGCAAGTCTCCTTCACTTACAGTCTCTTAGAGGGTAGTGCCACACATGATCACACTTTTGTGTCACTCACAAACACATGTGTGACACATTGGGTGAATTTGTCTCACACCAAGAAGTGTTTTGTCACACTTCTTAAACTATTGTGTCACTCATAATGTACATCTGATGAAATTTTGCAAGGCGTAATCAGAATGTACGGAATGCGAGGTGGGTCAAAGTGACAACTTCAAATTTCAAAAAGTGAAATTTCAGAATCCGCGGGTGCGAAACTGAAAAAACCTGAAAAAACTTCAGATCAAACTCAAATACTGGACTTAAACCACCTGTATTTGGGCAAAAACATATGTTTTTGCCACTTTTGCCACATTTTCCAACCACAAGTCAAAATTTCACTTGTTCCTTGTCACTTTGACACAAATAATACCATAAAATTTTAAAAAAACAAGTTTCGCAAACAAAATTCACAAAAACAACAACTCAAAACCTCAACCGATCCACAAAACATTATTTGTAAATACCACAAGTCAACCATCAAACACAGCACTTATCTCTTCCTTAACTCTGACATCTCTCATTCCTTATTACAAACACTGCTCGTCAGCCTTTCCTCACAGCACATCACTCGATACCCATTTTCTCACTGCACTCTACTCAGAACTACGGACACTCAGCAACCAAAGTGTGAGATACGTTCCTCCAGTCTCCAAAAAGGCAACCACAAAATCTGTCAACCTTGTCGTATCTGGGCTCAACCTCTTCTCTCCAATTGTCATTATGTGGTAAGGACTTTGCTGTGTCCGGTTTTAGTGATTCAGATTGGGCTGAAGACCATCATGATAGACGGTCTACGACTGGTTACACATATCTAGTTGGCTGTGGACCTATTTTGTGGAAATCAAGGAAACAGAAAACAGTGTTGTTGTCAAGCGCAGAGGCTGAGTACAAAGCAATTTCTGATGCCTGCCGTGAAGCTACTTGGTTACGCAATCTCTTATCAGAACTCAAATTACGTCCAAGTTTGGCTATTTCTATTCATGTTGATAACAAAGGCACTGAAGCCTTGGCAAAGAACCCTTCTCATCACTCTTGAACAAAACATATACACACTCAATTTCATTTTGTGAGAGAGTGTCTTCAAAATGGAAGTGTATCAATAAAACATGTATGTTCTTCAGATATGCTTGCTGATCTTCTTACCAAGCCCCTTGATAAAATCTTGCTTCAACGTCAAAGGCAAATGATAGGCATTGTTTGATTATTTATTTGAGTTTTCTTTTATTTCTTTCCTCTCTGTTTTCTATTCTGTTTATACTTATTTTGAATTTTTATGTCTGTTATGTTGTTTTTTCTTTGTGTCCTGGTTCTTTGAAAGGGGGGGTGTTGGAGTTATCATGTGTGCTACTAACCATGTCACAACTTACTATGACATCATTTGTTTGTTTCATGTATTCACTACATTTCACATGTTTATTTCACTTATCAACCTGAGCAGCTCGTGGATGGATTGTTCCTCATCTCTTCAATCCATCCATCTTAGGTACAGACCATTCCTTCTTAGACCTCAAGTCTAATATTGGTACTGACTATCAGCTGTTCAGATTGAAGATTGTTTTACAGCAAAAATTCTTGTATATATCTGATCCCTTGTTTGACTTCTCACAGCTTCACATTCAGCATCATGCAACTCATTTTTTTCTCTTCTTTATACTTGGAAGATCTGACCTTGTGATACTGGGCTCTCTTGACAGCATGTTTCTCCTTCCTTGCTTCAGATTTACATTTTACCATCTGTTTGACAAATACCACATCAGTGTTGTGTCATGTCACTTACCCAAAATCAAATTGAGGATCTCACCCTGCACAACCCAAAGCTGACAGTGACAGGAATCAGTCAGTTTGGGTTGAATACTTGAGGATAATGACCTGAATAGAAAGAGGGTACAAGGGGAGTTGACAGGACTGGAAAATGTGTGAATCAAGAGGCTAGACTGGTAATCGGGGGTACCCTCAGTCACTTATTCCAACCCCTAACATCAAACATCCTCCAGTCACTGGCAGCTTCCCTTACAACCTCTCACTATGGGTTCACTATCTTCTGAAGTAGAGGCACTGAGGAATGGATGAAAAAAACAAATGAATGGAACTTGGGAATTGATTTGACGGATTTGCTGGATGATGAGCAAAGAACTTATAGAGATCCAAACACAATCAACTTGTGGTTGAACATAATAGGTTTGCACATGGAACCACCCCAGGTGCAACTTGTGGTTTTTAAATGACGGGTGGGTACAGGTACGCTCAGCTTAGTAGAAGGTTGCGCTTCTCATGGGCCTACATGTTCAGCACAGATCACACACTCTGCCGAAAAGTTTACAAAAAAAGATATCTTGAAAAACATTGATCTATTGCTGCTCAGCACTAGATCAATGAACAATATAAGCCACCCAGGCTCTGGGTCTGAGAGGAGCAACATGCTCTGCTCAGGAACTTTCTACCCTTGGAGCACGGAGCGCAGGCTCCGCTCTGGGTATCGGAGGATTGAGCAGATTCCAAAACTGCTCTGCTCACGCTCTTTTGAGCGGAGAGGTTATGGTGTTGACCTCACTTCCTAGGTGGTCTTCCTTTTAAGGTTGACCACTTTATGCCTGATTCAGTACGGACATAAGGTGGTCAACCTTAAAAGGAAGACCACCTAGGAAGTTAGGTATCCCTTCTACAGGCCAAAAACTTGAGGGAAGGACCACAAAAGGTCCTAGGAGGTCTTTCTATTAAGATATACCTCCGTATGACCCAGACCTGTTGTCCTAGGTGGTCAACCTTAATAGGAAGACCTCCTAGGACCTTAGGTCTTCTATCTACGGTCAATCACTCACTGATTGACCGTAGAAAGGTCCCAGGAGATGTCAAAGCTATGTGACACCTCCTACCACGGTCAATCAGTGACTGATTGACCGTGGTGATCTCCTAGGAGTTTAGGTGGCTGCCTAGACTCCTAGGCGGCCTATCTGCGGTCGATCACTCACTGATTGACCGTAGAAAGGTCCCAGGAGGTGTCACAGAGTTGTGGCACCTCCTGCCACGGTCAATCAGTGACTGATCGACCGTGGTGAGCTCCTAGGAGTCTAGGTAGCTGCCTAGACTCCTAGGCGACCTTTCTACGGTCAATCACTCACTGATAGACCGTAGAAAGGCCGCAGGAGGTGTCGCAGCTTTGTGACACCTCCTGCCACGGTCGATCAGTCACTGATCGACCGTGGAGAGCTCCTAGGAGGCTAGGTAGCTGCCTAGACTCCTAGGCGACCTATCTATGGTCGATCACTCACTGATTGACCGTAGAAAGGCCGCAGGAGGTGTCGCAGCTTTGTGACACCTCCTGCCACGGTCGATCAGTCACTGATCGACCGTGGCGACCACCTAAGAACCTAGGTGGTCTTCCTTTTAAGGTTGACCACCTAAGAGACTAGGTGGGCTCCCTTTTAAGGTTGACCACCTAAGAGCCTAGGTGGTCTTCCTTTTAAGGTTGACTACCTAGGCCCTCCGGTAGCTGATTGGCCGTAGATTGGCGACGTAGGAATCTATGAATTAAAAGATCTGATGAAGAATCCACCATATCAGGTTCACAAAAAGAAACATATTGTCGGGGTAGTGTGGATGTTGTTAGAGCTTGTAAACGTTCCAACCGATTTGGAGATTCAACTGTGAGTTTTGGTGCGTGAATTGAAGCGCTCAGTGGGACCCTGACTTTAGGGTAATATGGAGATCAAGGTGTTGAAGAACTCTGTAGTGATGAACTCTTTGGTGTTGATGGATGGTTATTCTGAGTCGAGGTAGGTCCCTCCGGAGTAGGTGAGATTGGTGGGTTTACACATGGTGTTTTGTGGATTGGTTGAGGTTTTGAGTTGTTGTTTTTGTAAATTGTGTTTGCGAAACTTGTTTTTTTGAAATTTTATGGTATTATTTGTGTCAAAGTGGCAAGGAACGAGTGAAATTTCGACTTGTGGTTGGAAAATGTGGCAAAAGTGGCAAAAACATATGTTTTTGCCCAAATACAGGTGGTTTAAGTCCAGTATTTGAGTTTAATCCAAAGTTTTGTCAGGTTTTTTCAGTTTTGCACCCGCGGCTTCTGAAATTTCAAATTTCAAATTTTTGCATTGTCACTTTGACTCGCCTCGCATTCCGTAAGAATGGAATCCACCAAGTCAGTTGCATTTTGTAGTCACATTATGATAAAGACCAAAAATCCAATTCTAAGTATCACTAAGATTGTGTTGGGGAGCTTTAAAAAGTGCAGTTGTCTTAGCCTCCCTTTTCAACTTAGCCTTCTCTGTACGTATGCCCTCAATAGCCATGGCACGTACTTCTTTAAAGGCAGTTTCCTGTGAACAAGCCTTCACACGTGCTCTACGGTATGCCTCCCACTCACTTGAAGACATGCCTTCTCTATCTCTATCTCTCTCAAGTAGTGAAATACAGTCAACTAGTGTCTGTGAAATCTGACAAGAGGAGCCATAGCGGGTGATGTGGCACTTTGTAGGGTGTATTTCTTCACCGTATTCATTGTATGTGATTGATTGTGATGTGTAATGTTCAACCTGGTGCAAGATTCAATTCAGTGACCATTTTTTTATTCTTTATACACTTGAAACTCACTTTAGTATCCCATACAGCTTCATATATACCATCCAAAGGATCCAGGTCAACCACCACATCAAACTCCTTGAGGATAAACATAGCTCCACAAATGGATCCTTTTCTAGGCAATCCTTCCACCTGATGAGGTATACCAGTCTGACAATCAATCAAGCAGTTTATTCCATGTGAATACTGAGTGTGATGACCGTCTTGATGTGGATCATTGAAAAACCCATCAGCAGTAACTGCCATATTTGAAGCAAAGACCTGCCCGTTTGCAGTATCTTGCCAGTCTAGATTGTCAAAACCAGGTACGTTGGCATCAAAACCAACCTGCAGGATTGATATGAAGATGGAAAAAGCTAATGAAGCAAAGCGTTCAGCCAGGAAATCATGGATGTTGTGGAATTTGGCCATTCTTTGTTGGTCATCATCAATACGGTCCACCTTTGAAGAAGTAAAATCATTGAGAGAGTAAGGTACTAATGTGATCACATCAGGAAAGTGTATTGAAGTAGATATGGAAGTAAAATTACCTGACCAGCTGATAGGTCAAGGTCAGTTCCTCCTCTCTGTCCCGCACATCCCATCCAACCCCAAAAGATACCCGCTTCCTGAAGTCCCTTAGTTGCTCTATTAGTTAAACACTTCCATTGAGAATGTGCGGTCTTGTAGGTTGTTGAGATTGCTTCATCAAACGCAGCACGGACTGAGGGGGTGAGGGCTTTGAAATTAGTGCAGTGGACCACCAAAATGAGTGAAAGATCCGCCGGGTTGATCACAGCAACTGTTCCAGAATTGATCATGATGGGAGTCCAATCCAAGGTGTAATGATCACTATCTCGACTCCACCTGAATATGAAGAGGGTGTCAGCAGGAAGTCCCAGCTCTTTGGTGAGTCTAGCTTTGATTTCAGCTTGTTGGGTATGCCTTTGGGGATATATTCGGCCTAGGTCATAATGAGCTTTCCATCTTTTGGTTTGCCGCTTGACAGCTGATGGTGAAGTTTTGGATTTGAAGTTTTTCTTCCTGAATCCATTCTTTTTGGCTTGTGGCCTTTGTTTTTGTCATGACATGATGATCTATAAAAGATTAAGTAAGGCCAATGATACAGTCAAATTTGATGTGGGACAATTCAAATTAGCAAGCCGTATGACCAGGTGGTTTGTAGCCAGAGGCCAACAACACTCTGATCAAGCAACCACAACTAAGATGAAAGTCAATTGTTTTTTCTTGGATTGATGGGAAAGCGTGTCCTCTTAGACAAAGGGGGAGATGGAAGGGTGGGCTGGTAAATCTGAGTCAGGGGCAGGTCGCTTATGTATAGTGAGTTGAGATTTGAAAAGATATCTAGTATTGAATCATCAAAGGTGTCAATCTTTGGATTTCAATTTTATGTATTTATTTGATTCAATTTGAATTGAATGTATTGAATTGAATCAACAAATATGAACTGAATCAATTCAAATTGAATCATTGAATTGGATCAATTCAAATTCAATTGATTCGATTCAATTGAAGCATTGAATTGAATCTATTCAATTCGATTTTTGAATTGAATCATTTGAATGCAATACATACAATTGATTCAATTGATTAAATGAATTATCAAATTCAAATGTTTCAATTCACTGAATTCAATTCTTTTAAACCAATTTGTTCAAGATGATTGAAAATTGAATTAACCGTGTGCTTGTGGTGAGGTTTGTGTTAGCATGCATGAGTGACACAGCTCTCCCAGTTATGACACAGCTGCTGTGCATGGTCACATGTTTGTTGTGTCACATGTTTGATTCTTTTCTTCTCACTAAAAAAATGTGTCAAGATGCATGTGTCTCCATATGTATACACAATCTGCTGCAATTGACACAAACCACTGTGTTCCAACTGGTGTGTCACAGCCTTTACAGGTGGGACACACCAGTTGTGTGCGCTGTGTCACAACCTTTACAGGTGTGACACACCTGTTGTGCACGCTGTGTCACAGCCTGTACAGGTGTGACACACCTGTTGTGTGCGCCGTGTCACAACCTGTACAGGTGTGACACACTTGTTGTGTGCGCCATGTCACAGCCTGTACAGGAGTGCCACACCAGCTGTGCACGCTGTGTCACAACCTTTACAGGTGTGACACACCAGTTGTGTGCGCTGTGACACACTTGTTGTGCATGCTGTGTCACAACCTTTACAGGTGTGACACACTTGTTGTGCACACTGTGTCACAACCTTTACAGGTGTGACACACTGGTTGTGTGCGCCGTGTCACAACCTTTACAGGTGTGACACACCTGTTGTGTGCGCCGTGTCACACCTGTTGTGCACGCTGTGTCACAACCTTTAGGTGTGATGGTTGTTCCTGGTGATTGATTCACTAGCAAAATCTTGTAGATATGCATCTCCATATACATGATCCTTAACACCATTTGAAGCACAAGAGTCCTTCAATTTCAACATTGAAAATTTGACAATATTGAATCAAGGAAATACCACATTCAAGAGGACTAAGTTTTTTTTGAAAGATGAACCAAAAAAAGAACAAGAAAGGACAATGATAGGTATCTCAATGGTCCCAATACCAAATGAAAATAGGATAAAAATCAATAGAAGAAAAAAAACCAATTACTCAATCTTCAGGCTCAGACAAATCAGAAGAGCCGGTTTCAAGATCAATTTGAAGGGCTTTGGACCAATCAAACTTCTTGTTCTCACTTCTGCGCCACTCATTGTAGACTCTGATGTTACCTAAAAATCTTTCCTCCCATCCAATAGCACTGGTGTCCGGTAAGGTGAACCACTCTGATCGTATATGAGGAATTGGAAGCTCAGGTCTAATATCCAGTGAAAGTGATATACAGTGACAGCTATCAATCACTCCCAGAATAATAGGATTGGCATCTTTTTCCTTTCCCGTTGAAGTAAAAAATTGTAATGTAGTTGCAAAGTATTGGGGGATATCAGAGTAAGATATGACTGGACGTTTGTAAGTATTTGCTATGATACAGCAGCCTCCAGGAATCGGGTAGTAAAACTTGTTTCCTACTACTAAGTTGGGGTTTTCCAGAATTGAGAGTATCTTCACTATGTCAAACTTTGGAGAGCCCAACATTGTAAGGTGTTTGGTATACCAAGGAAGCCGTTGTAGAACTCCTACGCAGTCTAGCGTAGGCTGAGCCGGAGAGGGGAAGAATCACCACTTGTAAGAGCGGTGAAACTATGAGCGCTGTTAAGCTGCCCTCAACCTTTGAAATATGATGGGTCAACTCCAATTTCCTTCCTTTGTCCTTTTAAGGCTTCCCAAAACTTGATGAGACTTGCACAGTTGCTCCCGCAGCACTGCGCAGAGTCTGCCGCTACTATGTACAACCCTACACGAGGTTGTTACACAAGGTTATGTATAATTTTTAATGTAACACAGCTTGAGTGCATGTGTAACACGTTACAGGTCCAAAATAAATTTCAGAGCCCGGACTCAACCCGGCCCCGTCTTGACTCCAGAGGCAGACTGGTGATCTTGATGATTTTTACACAGCTGAATTTTTTACGTCGTACCAACCCTTTTTTGACCAAGCTCAGCAAATTCCCTTCCTCATTCAACTAACACTTTGCTCACAAGTTCTCTACTACAACAATTCACTATTATAATATCTTTAACAATTCTTAAAACTAAGTACGTAGTTTTTCTTTTCTTTTTTTAAAAAAACTCCTTTGAATTTTACTAACTAATAATTAACTTTCTTTCTTTCCTTTTCTTTAGGACTAACTCAATTAACTACTCATTCGACTCTAAAACAAACTTCAAAAATTACTACAACAAGCTCCTTACTGACGGACTCTCTTTTTTTTTGGATACCCCCCCTTTTTTTCCTTTTCTTTTGATGATTCCCCCCTCCCTTTATATATTTTTTTTCTTCAATTTTTCTCGCCTAGCTGATTGATCTATTCCTTTCTATCATTCACTCCGATCGGTCTACACGTTACGCCGAGTTTCCGATGATTTTATTTGGCTCTATTTCATTATTATGTAAGTCTTTTCATTTCGTCTTTCTGATTTCTTTACTTCATTTACTAATTTTCTCTGTTTATCTCTCGGCCTCGGCCTCCACTTTGTTCATTTCTCATAAGGTAAGCAATTTCTCTGTTCATTCTTTACTTGCTTCTTGTATTTTGCACTAACTCTTTGATCATTATTTGTCTTGATGATTGTTTTTGTTTATTTGTTTTATTTTTGTTGTTTCATTCATTATAGATCGATCGAGCCTCCCTTTGACCAAATCTACCATCTCAATCGCCTCCACTTTCAATCTTTCACCTCAATCTTATCATCAGTTGTTTCCTGTCCTTTCTTCCAATTGATTTGATTTTTGGATTTCCTATTCTTTCAGGTAAGTCTTCTCTCTGTTCTTTCTCATCTCTTTTCCAGTCTCGTTGATTCTTTCTATACAACTCTGAGCTAACTTTCTGTCCCTAAGACCTTCCCACTTTCCTTTTTTGGTTCAATTCCGCTCGTTTGTCAAATTTAACGCCTCCACTTCACTTCCACCTTTCGATTGACCCATCTTTGTTTTTTAGGTAAGTCTTATCCTTTCCAAGAGTTCCACTAGAACTCTTGATCTACAAGTGACTTATCAGATTGTTTTGTTTTGATCTCCCAGATCGATCCCTCAATTTAGGTAAGTTCCTTTCAATCCTTTTCTTCCTTACTTTCCTCTTTTCACTCCGACCGATGCAAATTTGGTCTTTATCGTTTAGGTAAGTCTTCCCTCTTTCTTTTCACTTTCCTTCAATCTTACTGACTACTTTTATTTGTTTGTTTTCTTTTCATCTGATGTTTGTTAGGTTTAGATCCGACCGATCCGGCTGAATCAATTTTTTTTTCTTTCTCTCCATCTCAATTTTAATCCAATTGATTTCAAGCCTCCACTTCAATCTTGACCCTTTTAATCGGCCTCCACCTCTTCCTCTTCACTATCACCTGTTTGCTCCGACCAATCCGATTTCAATCTTTCAACTTTTAGGTAAGTGGTTCCTCTCTTCTCTATCATCTTTTCTTACCTATCTCATCTCATCTTTTCCCTATACTGACTCAGCTTTGGTTCCTTTCTTATTTGTTTCTCTCCTAGGTTTACAATGTTTACTAGGTTCGATCCCGCTCCCCCATTGTGTTCAACACCTCCACTTCACTTCCTCCTCCAATACTATCCCATTGAATCAACCTTGTTTATGTAAGTCGTTTCCGTCTCTTTGGTAAGTTCTTCTTCTTGTCTTTCTAGATCTTTTCTGATCAACCTCACTGATTGATTTTCATTTGTTCATTCTCTGCTATTGTATAAGGGTTATTAGGTTTTGATCCGATAGCGCCAACAAGTCTTAACACCTTCACATCAACTTCCATCATAGCTCCTCTTCCTTTCAGTCGATCCATCCACTTCAACTTTGTAGTGATTCCCTTTTCCAATTTCGATTATTAGGTAAGTCGTTTCTGTTCTCTCAGATAAGTTTCTTTTCTCTTTTTTTTTCTTTATGTCGTCTCTATTTACTAAACCATCTTTGTTTTTTATTTGTCTCTTTCCTAATTTAGTTTAGTTTAGTTTTTTTTTGTTTTTTGTTTATTTGTGTGTTTGTTTTAATTTGTAATAATGAAATAAATAAATAAATAAACTTTTTAGATGAACGGATCCAAGAGAGCATCCTCGGAAAGATGATTAGAGGTGTTGAACACAGAGAGCTCGAGCAAGACTGTAAAGAGCAGTCTTGCTCTGTTGAGTATAAAAGAGTGGAGAGAGGGTGGATTCTGATCACCACACCGTTTTTGAACTTTTGCAAGCATTTCACGCCTCACAATAGGCGCCTCATTAACACTTTAACCAAGTTGTGCCGCAATTGCTCCAAAGGTACAGAGACCTTTGGCTGGTGGGTTAACGGCGGTTTTGATGAAGGGGCACAATATCACAGGGAGTGTCTTGACACAATCCCAGCGCTGCAAGTTGAATTAGAATATCAAATCAGTAAAATTACATGTGTACATTCTATCTCTTCATAAACTAAGAAAAGAAGGAAGCAGGGAACCTACTTTGACTATTGCCTGATTTTCCTTGGACATATTCTTTATGCATTCCATTACCTTTTGAGCTTGGGGTACCTTCGAGTTTGGCCTTTTTTTTTATCTTGGTTTCTTGATGGCTTCAGTGTAAAGGGAGGTTCATGGGTTATAGTGATAGTATGTGTGTGTACAGGTTTACAGTAGTGTTGTTACACAGAGGGGTTTATAGGAGTTCTTATTCTCCTCCCTTTCCGTTTTCTCTTGAGGATCTCTCTTTCCTCTTTCTCGCTATTTGTTTCTTATTGATTGTTTCTTGGTCTCAGGAATCTAAACTTGGTGATTGTTCTGTTTGGCTTCGGCCTCGCGAGAAATCAATCCCAGTGAAGGCTGTGATTGCACAACCTTACATTCAGGTGGCAAAGGACGCTGATGTTTCCATTAGTTAACACAAGTGATGAAATAGAAAAGTGGAAAACTAACTTCTTTGGTGCTGGCTTGTGTGCAAGTTTTCTTAAGCTTTGGTTGATCCTAAAGCACACAGAGAAAATTAGCTCATCATAGTCATGGAGGTTTGGTTTGTTCTCTTACATTTTCTTTATTTTGAATACCCCTATTAGATCTTTGTTTAGCCTTGAGCAAATTGGTTTGAGCCCTGGTGGTAATGGGACTGGGAGGCAGATGTTCATGTGGAGAGACGGCTGGCAAACAGGGTGAAGGAGGGTTTCTTGAAGTGGAAGTGGACTTTGGGTCCTCCAAAGTTGAAGCGGTCCGCTTCAACGTACGGCGAGTCTGTGAATGGGTTGATATGATAATGTTCATCAGTCAGTTTGAAGCCTATTGTTGGAATGGACAACTGCTTACCTTGTCAGCCACCTTTGTTTGATGATCAATGATCAACGGTAAGTTCTTTTTCATCATCATCGGAGGTTTTGTCACTGTGGACTTCATGCTTGCTGGGTTTCTAAAAAACAATTGGGTCAGCTGAGTCAATAGATCAGGGATAGACTAGATCAAGAGACTGACTACTTGACTGACTACTTCTGAACTGGTTGAGGTGTGTGGTGTTGTATCCAAAAGAGGTGGAGGTTTGGGAGCAACAGGAGGATGCTGTGAGGAAGTGGTGCTCGCAAGTCCAGAAGCAAGTTGACATTCAGAAAGGAATCGACTTAATAAAAATGACTGAGATTCTATTGGGAGAGCTTTCATTTGATGTTGTAACGATTGATATTGAAGGGTAACAAGTGAGATAATATTAGAAGAAAGGGGAGTCTGAGTAATAGGAGGTGTTGTATGAGGTGTAAATGAAGAGATCTGAGGCGTGAGGTTGTTCTGTAGTTTGCATCTTCTTTCTTCTACCTCTTGAAGCGCTTTTTCATCTTCTTTCTCGATTGTTTTACGTAAAATACTGAGATCGTGTTTAGGCACAGTGTATTTGGCATCGTGATTGTGAGTACCGTGTTGGATTGTAAAGTACCAAGTTCCATTGGAAGAATCACGTTTGGAGGTGACAAGAAAGGGACATGTTTTAGAGATTGTCTTCAGGTTGGGATCCTTGTGTCGGGTTGGTCCAAGATAGCACTTCCATTGAACCCATTTGGTCCTAGAGTCGTTGATAGTTGCACAATAGCCATGATCGTTGGCGTGTTCCTGGATATAGAGCATAGCGTGGGTCTGGGTTGGGTATCCAGTTCCAGCCTGCGGTGAAGGAATCAGAGTCATGATAAGGTATTAGTGAGTGATTGTGAGAAGGAGTGAGATATGGGTTGTGTGATGGGTGAGGATGAGTGAAAGGGTGTGAGAATGAGTGAGAGACTAGTTGTTTGATTAAATGATTTGATGAATTGGATCAATTGTGTATCAGGGGATGTGAGAGAAAAATGATATGATGTGTTTGATTGATGAAAGAGATGTGGAAAGCATGAGTATAATTGATTAAAAGGTGCCTTGAAGTTGAATTGGACTTACTAATTAGTAGGTTCAACACAATTGAAGTGTTGGGGTGATGAGCATCAGTGTGTGGTTGTAGCGTTCGATTGTGCAGTTGTGAGATGGGTGATGTGTTTGATTGTGTGGGTGTGGTGTTCAATTGTGCGGTTGGTTGTGTTATGAGTGACGAGGCCGGATGGCTGAGGTTTTGGTTAGGTTTACTTGGATGAGACTACGCACAATGTACGTGTCACACATGAGGAAACCTGACACACATATGTGTACTGTGTGTGTACATAGTTGTGTTGGAAGCTGCGTAGTGTGTGTGAACCTGTTGTGTCACATAGTGACACATGTGTGAGTGGTTGTGTTAGGTGATGTGTGTATAGTTGTGTTTGGTGTGTGGATGGACTTGTAACTCTGGAAGGATGCCCTCAGAGGCATCTGAGTCATCATGGATCCATCTGCCGCTTATGTACGGAGCCGCTCCAAGGATACAGTACCCGTTTTCCTTGGTACGGGTCTGAAGTACCGAGGTTCACGAGGTGAGTTATGTGGAGGAGTGATGTATGGTGAGTTCAGATATACATTTCTGGCAAACACTACAATAATCTTATTGATTGTGATTTCACTTACATATTTCTAGATCTGAAAAATTTCAAGATCCTTTATTTGATGATTGATTGGATGGGAATACAAAAGATAAAGAATAGTTTACTGACTGCAGTGCCAAAAATCAATCCATGGAAACCAAAAGCCAAGGGTTGCATCATTTGGAATTGTACTGCAACAACCTGTCAGGTAACAAATCAAAGAGATGGAATGAGCACATTGCCCTTTACCTTATGTTGGCCAATATCCCTCCAAAGCTTGCAAATCAAGAATATAACAGTCACTTTGTGACCACTTTGAACACACCAGGAGTGTTGGAATTGGCAGATCCTTTGATTAATGATTTGATACAAGTCATCTGTTGCATTCATTGGGCACATAGATGGCATATTCATAGTCTTTGACATGAGAAGGCAGAGAGCTTATGACAGATGGTCTGGAAATCAAAACCTACACAGTATCTTATAATTCAAAATCATCATAGATTTTTATTTTCAAGCATCTGACTCTGTGCAATTCTTAGTCTTGAGATACCTAGCCCCAGGTACCTCCCTGCCCACCACATCTCACAAGTCTTGTGGTATTATAATGGGATTTCTAGTGTCATGTATTACCAATACACAATAAATTGTCCCACTTTACAGATTGCAATTGAACCAACTGGTTGGAATGAGGACTAATAGAAACATATATATGATGTTTAGAAAACAATGTAACCCAGCCTCCAGATTAGTGAAAAAATTAACCAATCTAATGGAATCATTTATATGTAATCCATGGTAATCAATTGTCTTACACATGCCACTGTGTAAGTCTAAATCAAGAATCACAAACCAAGTGTTAACCATCCAAAACAAGAAAAGGTTAGTCTTTGATTGGGCAAAAGTCAAGGATTTTGCTAAACACCGCACAAAACACAAACTTTTGGGTGCTCTCAAAGAGAGCACCTACACGTGTAGGCACTATAAAAAAATGCCTACATTTGCAAATACAGGTTGTAGGCACTAAAAAGGCTACATTTGTGTAAATCCATGTAGGTGCTAAAAAGTGGCCACATGGATTTTCCTGGCTGTTTTATGTGGGAGAATGAATTTAGGCACTCAAAGAAAGTGTCTACAATTTTTTTCCTTCAAAAATGAAAAGACCACACTATCCCAACCTCCCCTGTTTGCTAGTCAGACCCCCCCCAATCCTAAGTCTGCTCAGGTACCCTTAAGCACCTTACATACAGGACATAAGGAGTTCCTGAACTACAAGGGTTACAGTGATTCCAACAACTTTGATTTGCAACACCAAGGTTCTTGACCAGAGATTTGATTATCCTTGTGAAAGGATAATTTGAGTCTACTAAAGCCTAGTGGTAGTAAAGAAACAGCAAATGGGATAGTTGGATAATACAAGAATTGACTTTATGGAACGGCTGGATTCACTATATTGATTCAAAACCAAAGATACATGTTTAAGAGTAGACACTTCTTCAACAATATGTAAAGCAAGGATACAACGTAATGATCAAGAAATGGAAATATGCTTACTTAGATGGTTTCTGTGCAAATAAGATGGATAGATGGATTTCTGTTTGTATATCAAAAGCTTTCAGCTAAGTTATGGTCTGGGTAGAAGGTGACCTCCTCCTCTAGCTGGCATTCTCTCAAGTATCTACTTCTATACCTGAAATTAAATGGTTTAGATGGGGACTCATCAGAGTACATATGATTAAATCTCACAATTCATAACTGTAATTTAGACTCTAAAATACAGTGACTTTTACCAGCAAGTGTGTCCACCCTTTGCTTTGAGCACAGCCTTGATTCAATCCGGCATGGATTCAACTAAAGCTTGAAGCTTGCTCTGAGGGATTCCTTTCCACTTGGTATACAGTGCTTCACGCATTTCTCACACATTTGAGGGCTGGTGCTTTTCAGAGACATTTTCTTTTCATGATGTTCCAAATGTTCTCAATTGGGTTCAGGTATGAACTGTTTGCCGGCCAATCTAACTTTGTGATTGAATGTTGATGCCTCCATTCTTTTGCCACTTTACTTGTGTGTACTGGGGCTCCATCTTCCATCAAGGCGAGATTGGGTGGACAGTTAGGTGAGCTGATGAATGGGTTGATAATGCATCAATAGATCAAATTGACAAAATTGGGACCAGATTGACGTCCTGCAGGCATTATGCTCATTGGCAAGCAAATTTTGGCTGTGAACGTGCCCCAGATCTTACTGAAGCTTGTCTGCTTTTGGAACTTGGGGCTAAACAAGGCTGCTTGTATTTTTCACCGGGCTTATGCCACATCCAAAACCTTCTTTGCAGGCTTTCCTATTTCAAAAGAAGATTCATCGGTCCATATGACCTTCTTCCAATCATCATAAGTCCAGTTTTTGTATTGTTTAGAAAATTGAAGACGCCTTAGACGGTGTTGGCTCTTGAAATAAGGCTTGACAACTGCCACTTGAGAGTTAAATCCAAGTTGACCAATTTCTGATCAAATTGTTTGAAGGCTGGTTTTAATTGGTAGCTTGCTAGCAATCCAGGAAGCTGAAGTGTGTCAGTTCTTTTAAAAAAAACCGCTTCAAGGTTTGCTGATCACATTCCAAGAACTTTTCTGGTCTTTCAAGTGTTTTTGAGGTTGTTGATACACGTCTTTTGCGGTCATTGTAGATCACCGTGTAGACAGTAGATTTGGGATGGCTGAGTTTCTTAGCAATTTGAGTGCCAGGAATCCCAACTTGATGCATATAAATGATACAGGCCTTTCAAGTGGGAGAAAGGGTACATGTCTTCATTTTTCAGAGGTTCTTAATAAAGGTATTGAGAAGATTCTCAAGGACAAAAATGTTCATAGACCTCACTACCCTATCATATATGTAGTCAAGGTACATAAACTTTATCTCACTGACTGTACAACATGAAACCGGCGGAATGCAAGTAGTTTTGGACATTTTGTTATTTAGATCATTTTCTCTTGTCTCAATCAACATTATATCACTTTGTGTTGCTTTTGCCCGTCTTTTTTTACCTCCCATTTCACTTGTACTTTTGTGTTTTTTTGCGTCTTTCTTTCACGCGCTGGTTTTGCATTATCATCTTGCAATTTATATACATTACAATCTTCCTGTCATATAATTCTGTCCTAGTCCGCAAACCTGAGAAACCAGAAACAAAATGGTGGAATTGAACACGCGCGCTTGTGTCTTTCTGGAGATTAGCTGCTCATCCAAACCTGCTTTCAAACCAACGGATCACTGGTTTTAAAAAATCAAAGGCACCAAAAAACCAGTTTTCAAACCAGTATCAAAGGTCTCAAGAAATGGGTTGACAAAATCCTGGTTGGCAAACCAGTAACAAAAATATGAGTTGAGAATAAAAGTATCCGCCAAACCAGTATCTAAAAAACCGTTTCAAATCCGCGGTCCAAGTCCGTTTGCCCAGCGTGACTCTTCAGCAAAGAAATCGGATCTTCAACCGGAGCCTGGCCCCAGTTGAAAACAGTTTCAGGGTGTTTGTGGTGTAGGGTTGTCAGTTCTTTGACGTCCCTTTTGTTTTTTTTTAAAAAAAATGGCTGTCTAAATTGCGTAAAGATTAATAGTCACTTCTAACTCTTGTACTCGACTAGATGACCCTCTTGTTCTGATGAACTAGTCTCCTTCAAGCAAACTGTTTAGATAGTGTCATATGCAATTAAGCAACTTCGCACTTGAAAAAAGACGTCCGCCTGGTACTTGAACACAAGCTGCAAACCCAAAATGTAACGGGAAAGCTGCATTTTATAATGGGGCCTTCTTCCCTCTTCCTGGAGTGCACTGTCACAGTTACACCAATATATCTGGTGATTGAGCGAGCAAGTTGAAAAAATTACGGGGTGGATTCCACTAGACGTCACAGGCAAGACACAGTCATGCAGATGAATTAAATTTTACTGAGACCGCCAAATAAGAAACAGGAAGTAGTGTACATGGTGAACCCAAAATCAAAAAGCAAAAAACAGATCACCCCTGTGGATAATGATCTCAGCATGATCAATGTGAAGCGTGAGAGTGCTTCATCAGATGTATATTTATTGACGCTTTGAGATGCCTCGTAGCATTAGACTTCCTCCCGAAGTGTTTTGGATAGACTCATTTTGCCGGCTGTAGTTTGAGCTTGAAATTAGAATCGACTGGTGTTTTTCCACAGCACAATTCCACCATGGTTCGACATGATGAGGTAGAGCTGGTCTTATCCATCAAGGAACAGATAGCGGTTGATGGGGTTTCTGGGTATGTCAGGTGCGAAGGGGTGGTTGGGTATGTCAGGTGGGGTGGTGAGGTCGTAGGAAAATGATTAAACAGTGAGTCCTCTCCATCGTATAGCTGGTGAGACGGTTTCAAACAATGTGGTGAAGGTCAACCCGAGATCTCAAGAAAATGCATTTGCATTGAATCTCCAACACTTACTAAAAAGTCGTAAAGAAACCCTCCAAATACTGCACCCGAGCATGTGGCGAGCCCTGAGCATTGATGTCAAGTAATGAGCTGTCGTTTTGAAAAAACTGAAAATGAGTACCTACATGGCGTCCAGAACCAATAATAATTTCCATCGGTCCAAACCGACGAGCCATAGCCAAAGATCCAAGTCATAAGTCTGGGCCCAAAATCCCTAGCAGGGTTCATAGCGTAGCCTGTCTGTGAACCAAGGGATACACCAATCGCAAAAATTACCCACATGAAGATTAAGCTAAAATCACGAGTGGGAGTGTTATAAATTGTTTTTTGTCAGTGGTGGGCCATTGTGATAATGAGGAAAGGGAATCATCAGTCAGTCGTGAGAGTAACTGAACGGATTGATACCACTCGGAGTGGGAATATTTTTTCGATCTCCCAGAGCAAAGACCATGATGAGCAGGATGGCAGTGTCTAGAAACTCTTGATAAAAACAAGCACCCGCTGTCAAGTTCAGACCAAAGCGAAGCATATTAGGGCATGCTAGTATCAGCCTTGAGTAATAAAGAGTCTCATTTTCTGTGGGGCTCACCAGTCATATACGGCTCCGGGGTCGTCACAAACAGACCTGCGGTGGATCTGGGACCCTGCGTGGTTCGGATGCCTTTTCCACCTTCATATAAATCGAGGGCTTCCGCATAGCTAGCATTCAAACGAAAACTTGATATATCAATGCTACCCCGGTCCTATTTTCAAAATGGTGACGCACGCAAGTTGAACAATGACGGAGCCGGTGAACGCGCCTAAGATTTGGGCAATGATATACGGTAAAACTCTTTTCCATGGGCTGCAAGAAGTTTGATTTGTTACTGCTTCTGATGTCAAGTTCTGGTAAGTATCGAATCACGGACAGAATCATACACACAATCCTCTGAACACTGCCAAACTCAAGGTCACTGCCGGATTGAGATGTCCACCCGATATACCGCCGGATAAGTATACCTGTTTTTTCTACGTCAAAATCAAGTACCATCATAGAGCATCATTAATATCTTGGAAACTTACTCCAAGCATCACTGCAGTACCCCACCCAAGTGAGATGCTCAGATAATTACCCTTGAGGGTCGAAGATATCGCCTCGTCCATGTCTAAAGTGACCTCTGAATCAACGAGCAGCACACCATGAATATTTATGCCGAAGAAAAACCAATGAGATTCGCAGCACAGCGCGTAGACAACTCACGGCTACAGACTCCAGCTGTTACGAGTGGGCAGAAGTTCTCGGATTAGCACAGGCCTGCGATGCTCTTTCACCCTCTAGAAATGTATAACTTACTTCCAATCGTGAGCATGAGCGTGCTACCTAGTAATGGAACATCACATCCGTCGTGAAATGGAGTCAGAAAACTCGTATTGGAGTGAAGAGCTTTGAACTGCAAATATTTTGAAGTGTACCAAGAAATTCCGCAACATAAGGCCTTAGTCTGAGCTTCCATCTGATGAAAGCAAGTAAATTAATTTGTCACGAAGTACATCGAGATCTTGTTAGTAAGGTAAGAGCAAGCCAGGATACATTTGAAGACTCGACCAGTCTGCTTACCTTAAGTAAGCATTCATTTCCAGTTTCGAGTCAGAGACTTCAGGAGTGATATTGATATCTGGCATGATGGATGTTCGTAGCATGATCCCGTGTGTTTGAATGGCCGTGGGAGAGACTGTTGCGAATCGAAGGCACGGTAGAGAAACAAGAAATAAAGCAATTAGAACAGGTAATCCCAAACAGAAATTTAGGAATCCAATGTTGGGGCTTTATGTACGTGGCGCTAATGGCTAGACGGGCATTGCAATATTCAGAAATGTCTAGCGCTGATATTTTTCTGGGCTTAATTTAGGAAAGGGAAGCGAGTAACTGCACTGATCCCCTAAGGATCACTTATCCATCACCGGTGTTATCCATACGGGCGCAGCTGACTCCGGATGACACATTGCCGGTATGATTCATGCGGACTTGAACCATTTACGTTGACTCGTCAGAGCCATTTACATTCACTCGTCAATCACTCTTGAATCGCACAAGTCGAGATAGTAAGTCACTCAATAAGTCCATGAACTTTGTACTAAGATCCGTCAGAGATCGTTCTTTGATCTGCTCTCCTCTTGATATCATTATATAGCGTACTAAAGCCTGGCTGATTTATATACAATGTTGGTCTCCCCCAAAACCCTTTAGTGGATTCGCTGATCCGTTGATCTAAACTGATTTGTGAAAAGCTCACGATTTTTTTAATCAGATCGTTGTCTTCCAACACGAGGGCGGCCTTATACAACCCTTACATCAAATCTGTATTTGAGTCACGATCCATTCCGATGCGCTTTTCCCCGACCAACAACTTGCACAATACGATAGGGATTGAGTCGAGCATTGATCAACAGGTGTGAACTCATTCAGTCTTCGAATTAAAGTCAAGGAGAATTGGAATGTCGCCTAGTCACCATCCAGCACTGCTTGAGCCCGCACCAGGGGGATCATTTTGTCACATCTCGATATGTGACACATCTGTTGATATTAGTCACGCAGTGCACACGTAACAAATTAGTTTTTAGTCGAGTAAGGTCAAGTACTTATTATCTCAACTACATAACAGCCTAGCTGTATGTGAGATAGCTCTCACACCATAATGATAATGCACGCTGAAGGTTTTAATCAAAAAACCTCAACTCAGGTTTCTGACATTTTTGTTGCTCGTATGATGAGTTTAGTTGCTCATAGTTAGACTTGACATGTGAAATAGGGCCCTTTGTGAAATTTGATCAAAGTTGTAATGTAGGCTTAGTGAAATTCCATCACATCAGGTAATTGTTCAGCTGTAAACCATACAAAACTTTACTCAAACCACTTGATACGTGGGATCAAGCCTAGACTAAACTTTGGCTGGGTCTTGGGCCTCTTGAGCTATCATTGCACAAAACAATTCACATCACATTGAGCATTGTTGTCCTTTCAATCTGAAGTCTTACATATCTGTTTTCAGCTCTTCAGCCTCTGGCTTTCCTTGCTTCTTGTACATATTCCAACTTGCTTCAAAATTCTACAAACCCCCAAAGAATCTGTCCAATTTATCACTGTTTTTTTCAGTTGTCTATACTTCAGCCATGTTGATATGAAATGAAAGGCCTGTTTAGGTGATGCCCAGTCCATTCATATGATTTTTACTGCCAGATGTCAATTGAGTAAGCTGTGAGCCTGACTCAGGCTGTACTCACTCCAGCGCCCGGACCTCAGCGCAATGACTACGGTCAGCAGTACGGCAAGGTACTGTCCTCGCCATACTGCAACTGGCCGCTGGGGCCTACGGTTACTCCGTACCTAAATCACTTTTGGTGAAATCCGGTTACGGGCGGAATTATGATCACGGGTTGTTACGTCGCGGAAAACCGCGACGTATCTGCGGACTCACTACGGTCACTACGGATTTCCCCCCCTTACATTGATTGTCCGTCTGCAGGCTCCGAACATCTCAATCCCAATGCAGGGTTGTCAATCTTTATATTCATTTTATCTCTCTTTTCGTCTATTCTCCCTGCTTTTGGCTCGACACTTTTGGATCAAAAAAACAAAACTTTAGTGAGTTCGATTTCCAGTTTAGTTTGAATATCATTGCCTCCCTCCAATCTTCAATCAACTTTACTTACTGACTTTCACTGTTCTGCATTTTCCTTCATCTATTCATACATCTCACATCATTTATTTCTTTTATCTTTACTCAAATCTCATCGATCTATGGCTACCTTACTTCAACCTGGATTGTCATCTACGCGTCGCTCTACTCGTTCCAGCCCACGTCAAAAGGATTCGGCTTGTATATCGACGTCTGGCGACTCACGCAATGCATTGAGACGACCAGAACATTCCATCACCATATGCTATGACAATAATGAAGACAATGACGAGGACAATGACAAAGACAAAGACAAAGACGCAGACAAAGACAAAGACATAGAACCGGATGATGACAATGAGGAAGACCCAGCTCCACCCACCACACCCACACCATCCAATCAAAATCAAAGTGATAATAAAAAGAAAGCAGCTGCAAAGAAACAGATGAAGACAAGCTCTGTTCAAAAACTGAACAAGAGAAACCAAACGTCTGCGGTCAAGGTATGTGTATATTGGCTTTCTCTCATTCTGTCTATCCAATCGCAAGCTGACATTTGACTGATTAGAACTTCGAGCATCCCAATGATGTTGACATCAATCAAGTCACCAATGATGAAGGTAAACAGACTGGGTTCAGAAAAGCAACATCTGATGATGTTGCTTTTCTCCTGACGTACTACAAGGATCCGGAGTTTGTCAAAGGCAAAGAGGTAAGTGACTTCCAACTTATTGTTTCCCTCTTCATCTGTTCGTATCTTTTTCATACTGACTTTTGCTTTTTATATATTTATTTTTTCATTTCAATATAGCATACTGGAATCAAACAAAAGCTCACATGTAAGTGGTGCAATCGTACATTTACTCGAGGTGACAACGGGAATTTGAACTTGTACGGGCATCGAGATGGATATAAGAAGAGAAAGCCTTGCGCTGGCCGACAAAGCGCTATCAAAGCTGGGGTCTATCTCCCTCCCACTTGGAAGAAACTTAACGAACCGGTCCAAGTTGCAATCAAACCCGGTAATACCATCAAGTTGTTCCTATCTGCGTCCACGTTCAGTGTCGAGTTGCTGAACGTGATTTTAGTCATTTGGATTCTTCGACATGCCTTACCTTGGATGCGATTCCAGGATCCGACTTTATGAGCGGCTTTCAAATTAGGAAATCGTGCTGCTCAACTACGATCTCCTAAATGGGCAGCCACGACTTCCAAGGAACTTTTCTTTTCATTATATAAGGTGGTGATAAGTCGTATCCAGGTGAGTTGAAGTCTCTTTTTCATCTTTCTTTCCATCTTTCATCTTTCACTTTTCATCTGTCACCTCATTACTAATTATCATCTCTATCTACATATCTCTAGAACAACAAAAGGATGTTCTCTTTGGCTCACGATGGATGGACAACAAAGGGTAACCAAATGGCTTTCATCGGTGTAATGGTTAACTACATCAATGATCAGTGGAATTACACAACACTGCACCTAACATTAAAACTAGTCACTTGGCACCATTGTGGTGATCTTTTAGCTCGACCAGTAGCTAAAAGTCTTATTCAACATGGGTTACATAAGAAGGTAAAGTGTTCTGCTTTCATATTTTAAATACTTTCATTTTTGCTGGACTGGATACTTTCTGACCTCCTCTTTCTGACCTCCTACCATTAGATGATTTGACAAACAACAGATTCAGGGTCATCTAACGGCCCAATGGCTCGCGGAATGGCCCGATTGTTTGCAGAATGCAACTCTCCAGTCTACTGGTCCCCCGAGAAGAATCATGTGAAGTGCTACTGCCACAAGCTAGCTCTCATTGTAGGTCATGGACTCAAGACGCTCAATATAGCCGCTGGACACACGAAACCCACCACCAAGCCTGGTTCCACGATTCCGATCCCCACCATTTGAGTCAATGACGAGGCAACCGTGGTCACGAACTTGGAAGAGTCAGATGAGGAACAAGGCTCCTTGGTACCCGACTCAAGTGAAAGTGAAGCTTTTTCTGAGGAGCCTTTGGACCTTGTCATGCGAACGGGTGATATCGTGGCGCGTAGCGTTCATAAGGTAAGCTCAACTCACTTGGTCTTCATGATTCTACTTCTGTGAGCTGATACAAAACATCTGACCTTTGACACCAGGTCAATAAACTCATCCAGATGACTTGCTCAAGTTCATCTAGAGGGAATTATTTTGCAAAGAAAGCAAAAGAACAGGGCCTTTGAACACTCACTGTTGGATATGGTGTGAGATGGAATGTCAAAGCTGACAGTCGACGTAGGGCCTGCAATGGAAAAGATGTAAGTCAACTGTTCTTCTCTTCCCTCAAACCATCAAGGCTTAAATCCAAGACTGACATCTACTCAAATATCTATCACAGATATTGAACTCAATGACATCAATGGATCGAAAGACCAACAAGTATTACCGTGGACTTTCCTTATGCAACGAGGAATGGGAGGCTGTTGAGGCTTTGAACCCAGTCCTTGAGGTAAGAACATGTGTACCTTATCTAATTAAACATTGCTGATTACCTTTTTTTGACTAGGTTTTTGAGGATGCAACATCTCGAATGGAGGGAGACTTCTCATCAGGTTGTGAGGTCCTGGCAGAGTATCTGTGTATCATTGAAAAACTGGAAAGCCTCAAAGAGGAAACAACATATACCTCTATCTCCCAGGCAATTCATGAAATGCTTATATGGCTCAGGAAGTATCAGGAAGAAACGGTGGACACCGAGATCATCATCATTGCAACCATCCTCAACCCACGACGATGCATGAAATTTATTACTGACTTTTATCCAGGTGCAAGCGTATCAGCGCAAGGATCCATCAATGATCTTTTCAAAGAGCGGCTCTCAAATTGGACTCCCAACCAATCTCAAACTCCACCTCCAACTCACCAATTGACTTCAGCCAGTGAAGTTGACGAGTTTGACATGTTTGGGGCGGCATCTAATAACACACCAACTACGACTGCTGATGAACATGAGCTAACCAACTATTTATCTGGAAAGTTTGGTATCGCTCCTCAAGAAACCCCTTTAGATTGGTGGAGGGTGAGTCCAAACCAATTCCTATTTTTCTTTCACTTTCCACTGATATAACTTGTGACTTTTTAACAGAAACATGAAAGCAATTTTCCATTGCTTGCCTCAATGGCGAGGGATTACTTATTGATCTCAGCAACAACCTGTTGCTGTGAACAATTGTTCTCTTCGGCTGCTGACGTTGCAGCTCCTGGTCAAGGTTCCATTCTTCCAAACACAATCACCCGGAAAGTTGGATGTAGGGAATGGATCAAGCAAGGAATTGTACCCACTGACAAATTTTCAGACGGTGTGAAGTACTTGAAAGAATATGAGGAACAAGAAAGGAAGGGTAAGAAGAAAGAAAAAAATATAGTTTCCTTGTCTCTCAATTTTTATTTCATGTTGTCTCTCTTTTTTATCTTGCTCTTGTTGTTGCTTTTTTCAGTCTCCATCAACATACATGTTTTTTCATTTCTTTTCTCTCATTAATTACATTTAATTTTTTTACATCAAAAAGACCGCAATGACCGCGATTTGTTTGCCAAAAGCGCATCGCGGTACGTTACGTTACGCTTGGAGCGTACCGAAACGGGTTTTTGGCTACGGCCACCCCCCATAGCGGTTTGATACGGTGGCTGCTGGCTACGGTCAACCTCAACGTGATGAATTATCTGTCGTGTTGCGGTTGATTACGATGAGGTCCGGGTGTTGCTCACTCACACCGTTTGGCACTCATTTTGACCCAGGGGGTTGGATTGAATGAGCAAAAAATTATGAATTATGTACTTAGGGGTTGAGCAATCACTTCATTATCTACATTGAGATGGAAGAGGTTTAGGGAGTTTGATGTTGAAGTATAGTTTCATTCTCATTCATATTTCATATTTTGTTATTTTAGAAACTATTGTTTTTGTTATATTTCATATCTCATTTACTAATCATATTACATATGTAGTGTATTGTTTGTTTTCATTATGCTTTCATTACTGTTCATCATCATCACAAACCTAACTACTAGTGTTACCAGTATTAATGCCAAACCTTGAAGAGCAACAAATGGAGTTTCTTTCCTCATCCAAGATATTCATTATTCTTCTTGGATGAAGGTGAGTTACTCTATTTGTGGGATTTTGATAGTTCAATAAGGTCCTGTTTCTGAACACTATCAATCCCTGCTCTGACAGGTATATAGTAGAATCATGTTTCATTCATTTATAACTTTGTTTTCATCTTTTATTATCTTTGTGATGGAGTTAAAAACTGATCCGAGATATTCATTACTCTTCTTGGATGAAGGTGAGTTACTCTATGTGGGATTTTGATAGTTCAACAAGGTTCTGTTTCTGAACACTATCAATCCCTGCTCTGACAGATTGTAATATTTGATTGAGAAACCATATATATATATATATATATATATTACATACTATTTTCTTCAGAGAGGCGACAGCCCTCAGCCTTTTCTAACATGTGTGATGGCAGATTGTGTGTGAAACCGTGTTCCATCAAACTTACTCCAGCCAGCTTATCACCTTTTTGTTGTGGTATTGTTGTGTCAAGTGGTCAAAGTTCATTACCTCTTATGGAAGTTGTTAAGGATGGTATAAGTTGAGTTAAGGCTGTGTTGGTGAATAGTGAGGAATGTGTGGACTCTAGAGAATAATCGTGCATGTAAGGGGAGATGCGTTGAATCTGCGTTGAATCAAGGGGTAGATTGGAAATTTTCTTGGGTATCTCAGTACCTTTCTGTTTCTCCCACTTTCTCCTTTCTGATTCTTTTCTTATCGAAAAGAATCAGTAAGTCAATTCCTATTATTATCATATTCAAGAGAATCTTGTACTCTTTTCTTTCGTACTAACTATTCTGATAACTATCTCGCGTATTGGGTCATCTCTTCAGATCAAATCATTTTATTGTCTGTTACTCATATCTGTCCCGTCGCGCTCTTCATAACTGTTCGAGCTCGCAGGTAGAGATAGTTTCTTATTTTATACTCTGTTAGATTTTCTTCCTGACTATTTTCTATTTTTGATCTCTTTTCTATTTTTGTGTCACTGAACCTGCTTTAGGTCAGTATAGTCTTGTTCTCGTCGTAGACCAGCGATAGCTTTAAGTGTCTAACGCGGAATCTGTGCCCTCAGGTGGGTCATCGAAAAGAATCAATCAAATCATTTTATTGTCTGTTACTCATATCTGTCCCGTCGCGCTCTTCATAACTGTTCGAGCTCGCAGGTAGAGATAGTTTCTTATTTTATACTCTGTTAGATTTTCTTCCTGACTATTTTCTATTTTTGATCTCTTTTCTATTTTTGTGTCACTGAACCTGCTTTAGGTCAGTATAGTCTTGTTCTCGTCGTAGACCAGCGATAGCTTTAAGTGTCTAACGCGGAATCTGTGCCCTCAGGTGGGTCATCGAAAAGAATCAATCAAATCATTTTATTGTCTGTTACTCATATCTGTCCCGTCGCGCTCTTCATAACTGTTCGAGCTCGCAGGTCAGTATAGTCTTGTTCTCGTCGTAGACCAGCGATAGCTTTAAGTGTCTAACGCGGAATCTGTGCCCTCAGGTCAGTATAGTCCTGTTCTCGTCGTAGACCACCGATAGCTTTAAGTGTCTAACGCGGAATCTGTGCCCTCAGATATCCTTCCTTTCACTTTTAAAGCAGTTCATCGCGTGTTGGTCACTTGTCCTGTGAAATTATCAGGAGACGAGACATATAAAGAATTCCTTGAATCTTTACATGGTAGCGAGAGTGCTCGATCTTTTCGACCGTTTCTTGTATGAGTTCTAATCCCGTCGATCCTTATCTTGACGACGAGACTACTGATAACTCTACAGTCACTGAAGGTTCTTCATCTTCAACAAGTACCGTTCGAACGTTAGGAACGGCAAAATCTTCATCGAGTGTGTCAGGAACTCCTGGACCAGTATCTTCTTCGTCTAGTCCAGCAGCTTCAAATCCTGTAGTCATGACTGATAATACCGAATCTCGAGTGTTTGGCGATGGTATCCAAAGGTTTTCTCAAATAATGACAAATGCGCTCAGCAAATACAAAGTTTCTGAAGACTTGACCGACGAGAACCACACTGAGTGGAGTCAGTCTGTAATGGAGGTCTTTCAATCTCTCGAATTTCATCATTACCTAAAAATTAAAGAATACCAAAACAAAAATCTTTCTGATGAAGAGCACGAGAAGACTCGTTTCAACTTAACGACTTACATTCTCAATCGACTGGACTCTGTTAACAAAGTTCGAACTCGTAATCGACTTACCGATCCGAGTGAACCTACAGAGATCATCTATGATCCATTTGTCTGTTGGAACTTCCTGAAAGAATATCACAACAGAATTTCAGAAGATAAACTAGAAGCTGTAACTCGAGCGCTTTACTCGTGTCAGATCTCAAAGTCAGATTCACTTTCATCATTTATCGACAAATTCGAAAATCTTGTCAGAGAGTTTTATCGCCTGAAGGACGAGTTGTCTGACGTTCAATCCGCAAGAATGCTGTTGAGTGCTATACCTACGCTGTCGATCGAAACCAAGGAGTACATCCACAACACCGTTAGTCCTTTAACTCGCGAAGGTGTAGGATCTTATCTGAGAAAGTACGAAGAACGTCACGGATGGACGTGTTCTGCGATCAAAGAAGTCAACGCTGTGTCGGTTCGACCTGTGAAAAAGGGGTCTGAAAACGAATGTACCCCCGAGCAATGTCTTGGACCTCATATGGCTAAGAATTGCTGGTCGAAACCAGAAAATGCCGAGAAACGACTAGCATTTCTTTCAAAAATTCGCGGAAAATCAAGCGGATCCTCCGGTGGAACTTCTTCATCCTCTCCTCAAAACACGTCTACTTCGAATATCCGAGGTGTGAAGAAAGTGTATGATGCTAACGTAAACAGTGCTTCAGCTAGCATGGCTTACCTGTCCCTCAATGTCGAACTCGATGAAACTGTATCCACTACGTCTGATTCAAATGCTCCTGCGGCTTCTCCTTCTGAGTTCGAAGAGGATTCGGACATTAGCGCGTCGGTGACGGCCTCTCTTTCTTCTTCGAGTAACTGGGCCCTTCACGACACAGGAGCCACTCATCACATGTTCAAAGACCTCAAATTCTTTGATCAATCTTCTCTAATCAAAATTGATGATGCTGGAAAAAGGCTCAAGTTAGCTGGTGGAGACATGTCCTTAGCGGTTCACAGTAGAGGGGTGGCTAAATTACTTGCCGGTGACGATTCTGTGTTTGAACTCAAGAACTCGCTCTACGTTCCGGATCTGTCACGGAATCTCGTAGCTGGTGGTGCTCTCAAGAAACAAGGAGTCAGAGAGATATTTCACGATAGCAAGAATTTTTCTTTAATCATTAACAATCTTGCGATTTTCAACGGATTTATCTCGGACAATAACTTGATGTTTATACTCCTCGAACCTGTGAGTGGATCAACCTCATTAATCGTCTCGGCATCAGTAACTGAGGTTTCTCCGGCACTTCTTCATCAACGATTAGGGCATGTGAGCACTAAATATCTCAAGATGATGGCAAAGATGCGTAGTGTGGAGGATTTTGAATACTCAGATGAAAACTTAAATTGTGATATATGTTCATTGTCTAAAAATACCAAATTACCTCACAACAAAACTAGACCTCGTGCTCGAAATTTTCTGGAGAATGTTCATGTTGATCTTAGTGGCGTCATTAGAACTACAGGCTTAAACAATGAAAATTATTTTGTCTTGTTCTGTGATGATTATTCTGCTTTTCGACACATCTATCCACTCAGAGATAAATCAAAAGAAGAAGTTTATGATGTGTTCATGGCGTACATCGCTGTTGCTGAAAGACAAACTGGTTGCTCAGTGAAACAATTTACTTTGGACAGGGGGAGTGAATTCTTAAACAGTCTCCTCGGTCCAAAGCTAAGGGAGCTCGGAATTACCTTACATCTTACATCCGGACATGCTCCCGAGGAAAACGGAGTTTCTGAACGTGGTATGCGCATAGTTGCTACCAGGGCACGTTCAATGATGCTTGAAGCGTCTGTACCTCTACGTTTTTGGTATCTAACCTGTAGCGCAGCTGTTTTTCTCACAAACAGGTGTGTAACTGCAGCGCTGGATGGAGGTAAAACCCCTTTCGAAGTTTGGTTCTTCAGAAAACCGTCGGTGAATCATCTTCGTGTCTTTGGCTGCCAAGCTTTTGGACTCATTCGAAAAGAATTGAGACCGACCAAGTTCTCGCCGGTCAGCTCAGAAGGCGTTCTTGTTGGGTTTGAAAACGACAACTTCAACTTTTGTATTTTTGATTTAACCTCCAAGAAAATATAC
This sequence comes from Melampsora americana, assembly GCA_022264835.1. Taxonomy (NCBI): domain Eukaryota; kingdom Fungi; phylum Basidiomycota; class Pucciniomycetes; order Pucciniales; family Melampsoraceae; genus Melampsora; species Melampsora americana. The sequence continues at coordinate 594,287 of JAIFHY010000003.1, read as the reverse complement.
ATTACTCACCACGCCACTTTCAATGAAGACTGTTTTCCGTTCAGTAATCTTCCTCCAGTGATATCAAATCAACCCGTGGTGAAAATCCAATTCTTTGATGAAGATGACGATTTTGATGATGTCTCTACCACTAAGTCTCCGTTGATTCAATCTTCATCACTTCCTGTTGCTACTAGAGTACCTCCTGAATCTCAACCGGTTCCTCCCACTAGCGTACCTCCTGAATCTCATCCGGTTCCTCCCTCTGGACCTCTCCGGCGTTCGGATAGATCTTCAAAGAAACAACATCAAAGTCTGAAAGGGATGTGCTCAGTGGCTGAATTTGAGATTGATTTCGTAACGGAAGACTCTTTTGCTTGCCTACCACCTGAGTGTTTTGGAGCAGATATCTGTCCTGGTCCCGATCCTAAATCGTACAAAAGAGCAATGGCTTCTGCCGAATCTGAACTCTGGAAGGCAGCCTGTGACAAGGAATTCAAATCCCTCAAGGACAAAGAAGTGTGGGAACTTGTGTCTCGTCCATCAGGAAAGAACGTCATCAGGGGACTGTGGATTTTTCGTAAGAAACCAACTGTTGATGGGGGTGTCAAGTATAAAGCCAGATTTGTGGCCATGGGGAATACTCAGATTCCAGGTCAAGATTACGGCGAAACCTTTGCGCCAACTGGAAAACCGGCATCTCTTCGTCTAATTGTTGCCATGGCAGCCATTCAAGGCTGGGAGGTTCATCAAATGGATGCGGTTACCGCATTTCTGAACGGGATTCTGAATGAAGAGTTGTATGTTGAAGTGCCTGAAGGGTATAGAACAGAGTCAACTGCTGGGAAGGTGTGGAGGATGAAAAGATCCTTGTACGGATTTAAACAATCACCCAAAATCTGGCAGGATGATGTGGAAACTTTTCTGATCAGTATAGGATTTTATCAATGCGAAATTGATCATTGCATTTATATCCGGTCTAAAGGTGAAAAATTTACTGCTGTCTACGTTCACGTGGACGATATGGCCATCACTGGAAACGACATCTCCACTTTCAAAATTGAAATCTCTTCAAAATGGGAGATGGAGGATTTGGGAATTGCTCACACTGTCGTCGGTATTCAAATCAACCGTATTGATGAGTTTACTTACTCCATGTCTCAGTATCACTACGCTGTGACTGTTCTTCAACGTTTTGGGATGACGAGTTCAAAGCCTGCTGTAACCCCTCTGTCGCCAAACACTAAAATCATCAAAGCGACTGATGCAGAAGCCGATCAATTTGCTGAAGAAAAGCTTCCGTATCGCAGTGTTGTAGGTTCTCTAATGTACCTGGCTCAGTGCACCAGACCCGATTTAGCTCACTCTGTAGGCGTGCTCTCTCAGCATCTCGAGAAACCAAACAAAAGTCACTGGGACGCTGCCCTACATGTTCTTAGATATTTAAATCATACAATTAACATAGGCATTGTTTACTCCGGTAAGGCTTCTAACGTGATTGCTGGACAAAGAAGTTTCGAATGCCCAGTGTCTCATTGCGATGCCGACTGGGCGGGCGACGTCAGTACTCGCCAATCCACGACTGGTTATATCTTTGTTCTTGCCGGTGAACCTATCTCTTGGAGAAGTCGACTTCAACCCACCGTAGCTCTGTCATCCACTGAAGCCGAATACAGAGCGATAACAGAAGCTGGTCAAGAACTCATCTGGCTTAGAAACATGATGATCAGATTTGGTTTCTCTGATCCAAATCCTACAGTACTACAAAGCGACAATCTTGGGGCTATCCACTTAACTTCGAAGTCGATATTTCATGCCAGAACGAAACACATTGAGATTCATCATCATTGGATTCGTGAGGTAGTTAAGAAAGGAGATGTTGTTCTCAAACATTGTCCAACTCATTTAATGGTGGCTGATCTGCTAACAAAACAGCTTTCAAAAGATCAATTTGCAACACTTAGAAAAGGTTTGGGTTTACGGTTTTTGGGGTAATTCTCTTTGAGGGGGTGTGTTGTGGTATTGTTGTGTCAAGTGGTCAAAGTTCATTACCTCTTATGGAAGTTGTTAAGGATGGTATAAGTTGAGTTAAGGCTGTGTTGGTGAATAGTGAGGAATGTGTGGACTCTAGAGAATAATCGTGCATGTAAGGGGAGATGCGTTGAATCTGCGTTGAATCAAGGGGTAGATTGGAAATTTTCTTGGGTATCTCAGTACCTTTCTGTTTCTCCCACTTTCTCCTTTCTGATTCTTTTCTTATCGAAAAGAATCAGTAAGTCAATTCCTATTATTATCATATTCAAGAGAATCTTGTACTCTTTTCTTTCGTACTAACTATTCTGATAACTATCTCGTGTATTGGGTCATCTCTTCAGATCAAATCATTTTATTGTCTGTTACTCATATCTGTCCCGTCGCGCTCTTCATAACTGTTCGAGCTCGCAGGTAGAGATAGTTTCTTATTTTATACTCTGTTAGATTTTCTTCCTGACTATTTTCTATTTTTGATCTCTTTTCTATTTTTGTGTCACTGAACCTGCTTTAGGTCAGTATAGTCTTGTTCTCGTCGTAGACCAGCGATAGCTTTAAGTGTCTAACGCGGAATCTATGCCCTCAGGTGGGTCATCGAAAAGAATCAATCAAATCATTTTATTGTCTGTTACTCATATCTGTCCCGTCGCGCTCTTCATAACTGTTCGAGCTCGCAGGTCAGTATAGTCTTGTTCTCGTCGTAGACCAGCGATAGCTTTAAGTGTCTAACGCGGAATCTGTGCCCTCAGGTCAGTATAGTCTTGTTCTCGTCGTAGACCAGCCATAGCTTTAAGTGTCTAACGCGGAATCTGTGCCCTCAGATATCCTTCCTTTCACTTTTAAAGCAGTTCATCGCGTGTTGGTCACTTGTCCTGTGAAATTATCAGGAGACGAGACATATAAAGAATTCCTTGAATCTTTACACTTTTTTACCGGGAGGAAATTGATATTTGAGGTCACTTCATCACTCCCAGACTTCCCTGTTTCAGGGCAATGATGAAATAGCTTGGCAGTTAGCTTATGCAGAGTGCCTAATTTTTTGGAGTTCTCCAGAACAAGGTAAACTAGGACTTAGATTTATATCTGTCTCACTATTTGAAATAGTGAAAAACTTACCTTCAGGTGCTCTTTGGCTTGGGCAAGCTCCAGTTTGACCTCCATTGAGCCATCGGTTGATGCATTCAGCTTTTCAGCTGAACTCTCCTAAGCTGTACAGTGGGCAAAACAATCATATAAGAAAAAAAAACTCTAAAGAAAGACCCACCTGGGCCTTTTTCCTGGCAGCCACCTTTGAACACTTAGTATGTATCCAAAGGGTGGCTCTGCTTCCCTGTGACTTATTCACATGGTTGACAAAGTTGAAGTAATTGAGATGGTCTCCCAGGGCAAAGCTGGGAGTGGTTTGACCAACAGGTACCTTCCAGCTTACGTTTGGTGCAACCTCTGAGTTGAGTACCATGTGGTACATGCCCAGCACATATTGGTCAAATGTTGAAGCGCAGATTTCCTGGAATTGATTGAGCAACTTTCCATAAAGGCATGCTTATAGCTTTTGGACAGCCCAATTGTTGAAGACCTTGAAGCCACTCATGTTGACTGTTGTCCCAACTGAGTGACACCCAGTAGACACCTTGGGTAAAGACAAATTGGTGGCCTCATTTGGTTTGACGAGAATCACTTCAGTGTCATTATGTACCTTGAACAACACACATACTATTACCTCGTTTGTGCAATAAAATTGATTGTGCTCACATTTCCTGACTCAATATAAAGGCCCCGTCTTGACAGATGCCGCAGAGGCATCTGCACCTTGCAGATGTGCAGTGGATGGCTCCCACACTGTAGCAGGCAAACCGTCTAATGTTAGTTATGGCTTTTTGTACATGGTGGAGCTATTGATGTGGGTTGCACTTACAATTGTTCATCAACCCATCTGGTGAAGGTTACTGGGAGGTTATCTGCAATGTTTGACAATCCTTTGACCTCATTTTGTGAGGATACTCCTCCAGTAGAAGACATATTTGAGTTTGACATTATCTATGAAAGGATTTCAAGAGTCAGTTGGAAGTTAAATTAGTATAAAGGGAAAATTGAAAATTGGCAAAAGATAGATAAAACAGACATAGTTCTAAAGTAATAAAGACATTTAATTGTGAGAACAGTTGAAGTTGTTAGGATTTTTTTGGTGGACCGTGTATGTGAAATCTAATTCTAAGTAGAGCAGATGAGGAAAAAGAGTGGCATACCTTGCCTGATGAGGGTCCTTTTATGGCCAAAGTGATTACAAAATACTTGTTTTGGAAGACTTGCTGGGTACTTCTGAACTAAAGAAATTGTAAATTTTCACCCGCCAACCAGGAATTGTGGCCAGCCAGATTCAATCTTCAGGTTCAGGTAATTAACAAGATGAGCTATTGAAATAAAAGTTGTCCTTCCAGGGGTTCTGTGGTATAAAATGATGTGATAAATTGTTGGCCAAACAACTAACAAATAAACTTGACCATTCAAACTTCAGGAATTGATTGATGAAATGACCGGATAGAAGACCAATTGGCTTGTCACCAGTTGAAAACAAGGAGGTCCTTGAGAGGTCACTTTGGTCTGAAAATTAATATACACTTGTAACTGATAAACACTTTGCAGATCATGTGAAAGGTTGAAATGGTAGGCGTCAAAGGACTTTGTACTTTCTGTGGCGGCCAGGAACTGGACTATTGAACACACTGTGATGGTGGTGAAGAGATGATGATGATGAAGACCAGAGTTAGTTTGAGAACACAGTAAACAAAGATGCTCAAATACAACAAGAGCAATACCTACCAAAAGATCAAGGGCCTACCATGGGTCAAATGATGGAACTGATCCTATTGATTGGCAAGATTTTGCCAAGAACAGACTGTTGACCAAAGATGAGAATCTTCAGGTTGGGTCGTGCAATGAAGTCAAGCCAAGCACATGCAAGATGAGAGCCGTCAAACCTTTTGTTTGTGTCAATTGCTGGGGTTTTTGATCTATGAGGGAGTGGGTATGGTGGTGTTAGAGAGATGATGGCACTGCTGAACCTTGGTTTTTTGGCCAAAACCTGTTTTAGCTAAGATTTTGTACTTCTGGTTTTTTGCTAAAAGTACAGGCTTTTGTTCAAAATCTACTGAAGATTTCTGGAACGGCTGTATTTGCTCTAGCGCAAGTTAAATTTTCTTTAACTTGTGGCTTGCCTCTGCAAGTCAAACTTGACAATGATAACCACCAATTCTGCAAGCTCAGCATTGGAAATAGCCATGTCTATTACCTCTGAGGAGAAAATTGGATATGCCACACTCATTCAGTAGGAGAAACACATTCAACGCGATTTATGATCAAATTTTAAGGTCATTGTGATTTGACGACTTTCATTCAAACACTAAATGTCAAAATGATCTATCCATCCATTCACCAATTGCTGAAATTGTTCCTCACACTTACTTCCAGTGACTTTCAAATTAGGCCCAATTTGATTCATCCAGCTCATGATGACTGAATTGATGCCTAACATAAACACATCCTTATACCTTGTACTAATCTCAACAAATAGATTTTCGGAGTTAGGAGATGTGATGACCTTGTGAGTCCCACTCCTGTGTAGGTTGATGGTTTTGAGCTCAATTTGAGCCATGAAAGTGATCAAAGGGTTGAGATTCAAATTTGAAGTGGTTGTGATAGAAATTTGATAAGAAAACCTTCTTTGTCCTGATCTCGATCTACATGTAACACTCTTTTCATGAATATTGATGCCAAGGTTAACCAAGGCACGCAGGTTGGCCTCTGTCTACGGGGAGAGTTTGTAAGATGAGAGTTGTAACCACTTAAGTACATAAGAACTTAAGAATTCATCCACACTAAGAGCATCTCCAACGGTGCTGCATCTGTAAAACCAATACAGAGCCCAAAGTGGAGTGCTGGAAACGAAAAAACAGGTGTATTCGTTTTGCAGGTTCAAGTTCCCCCACCGGGCACACTGGAAAATGGTGTATGAGTTCTTACAAATGCCAGTCATGTCCCATTTGAGCAAACCATTCGTAAATAAATGCCTTGCCCGTATTTTCCTTGTGATCATCATATGTTCACTGATGTCAAATCCTGTCCAAAACCTGCCTAATACAACACGCTGCATATTTACGATTGGTCCTTCAAACTTGAAGGACCAACCGTGTGAACCAGGTTTTGCTGGACAGGTAGGCTCACACGGATGGTGAGCTCTTATGTTTTCAGACACCGGTGGAGGGTCGTTTTGTGACACCGGCCTGCAAACGTAACCTACAGCTTACGTGTATGTCCAGAATGTTACGTTTGCAGGCCCCCGTTGGAGATGCTCTAAGTGGATGACGGTATTGAGAAGCTCAGAAGAAATTATCCAATTTCTCTGAAGCCTCAAACAACTCTTCATCAACTCTTTTAGAACTCTTTCGTAGCAAACAAAGTATAAATAAAAATTTAAAAACCCGCCCTCCGTCCCATGGCGAGGTATGGAAGCAGAGGACCCACCCTCCGACCCGGGGTCTGAAGCTCCACACCTCCTCCGTCACTGGTAATCCCCCCCTCCGTGGCTCCCAATTCCTGACTGGGTAGATGGATACAAAGAATCCAACCCTGATCCCAGCAGGAACACCCGAGGAGCCCAAAGGGGCCCCCCCAAACCACCTCCCCTCCCCGACTACACACAAAGCAGTCCGATGAGGCCCCGGTGGAGGGATTTGAGGGTAGGACAAGCCTATGGACCAGGCCAACTCAGTCGTAGAACTCCAAGAGGAGTACACCACAAAGACAGCTTTGTGCGTCAGGGTGTCCGGGCGTGTCCAAAATTGGTACACGACCCGACATCCATCACAGGGATGCTGGCCTGACATCCACGTGCGGATTTATCTGCAGTGCATCCTGTGGATGTGCAGGCGCTATCCTCGCTAGGATGCCATGCCAGCATCCTATGCTTGGATTTCCTAGGGATGCCCAGTACAAAGGGCATCCCTAGTGCGCACTTCGGACAAACAGTGGACATCAAAACTCCGATATCTGAAGGTAGTTGGAGCAACGGGGATCTGGAGATCACCACAGCTCAGCATCCACTGGACGCCAAGACGCCATTGCTCGGCCATCCCATTGATACTACAATGGTCAACAAGAAAAAGAAAAAGAAACAAATTTAATCAAAATCAACACTTCAACCCCTTCAACAAGATTTTCAATTAAGTACTTATCCTAGAAGTTCTCATTCATTAAATTCAATCATAACTTCTTCTCAACCACTTCATCTATCTCATCCAACTGAACCAGATCTTAGTCAATTGAATGATCTTACTACTCCTTCATCTCTTATCATCAAACAGAACTCATTACCTAATCCTATCTCAACTACCATCAATCCCAACAAGATTCCATTCAAACCAAAAGATCAATCTATCACAATGACAAGTTCAACACCTACAACCACTTTGACTTCCATCAACAATCATCATTCTAATCATCATCATCATCATTATTCTAATCATCATCATCATCATCATCCTTCTAATCATCATCTTCATCATCAAACCCAATCATAATCCCATTCACATCATCATCAAACCCAACCAAACCCAGCCACCTCATCATATCCAAGTCCTGGAAGTTCCTCTGGCACATCACGTCAACCATGTGCTAAATGTGGCGAAATGATGACCGGCCAATTTGTCAGAGCCTTAGGAACGGTCCATCATCTAGATTGTACCCAATGTCAAGATTGTCATAAAGTCGTTGCTTTGAAATTAAAACTGATGTATTCTCTCTTGGATCTAGTTAAATGATCGATAAGTTTTGGAATATCAAATTAGCGATTTCATTAGCATCCAATCAAAAAACTTCAACTAGCACTCATCCAATCGATCCCAATCCCCAACCTTCCACACCTCTCGAACCACCTTCAGATCCATCCAATTTGACTCAAACAAATACCCTCACATGGAAAGAACAAGAACTGAACGAAACACCTCAATCCTTAAAAGAAAAACAAAAGGTGATGGAAGAAAAGGTTTATTGGATCTGGACAGTCCTTTTGACCTTTGAAGAATCTTCAGCTGCATGTATTTCTGAAATGTTAAGACATGTGAGTAGTGGTCATCATCTTAAAGGGGTGAAGATGGCAGGAAAGTTTGTATTACATGTCGAAACCCTTTTTGCTGCAATTGATGACTTGGATGATCTTTGTAAAAGTAAAAATGCTAAAGGTATGTTTGGGGTTTTTTTAGATCAGTTGATTTGAAGTTTTGTATGATTTGATTTTTTTCCTCGTTTTTATTCTTTTTCTCCCTGTTATCCTCTTTATCTTTGTATTCTTTTCATTTGTATCATTTATATTGTTTTATTCATGTTTTATTTTATCAATGTTTATCACCTTTGGGTTACAAATAGTCTATATTTTCAATATTATTGGAACACTTTATAAGTATCACAGACCTTTGTTAATCCCACATGTCTATAAGCGATCTCCAAAACAACCCGTAGATATCTGTAGCGGAGATATCTACGGGTTGATCCAATGAAATTGATTCGAAGGACATCCAGTGCTCAGCAGGCTGGATGTCCAACGGACTACCCTAAGCGATCCTCTGGGGATTGCTGCTCTGACCATCCTCGATTTGCCCGATGGGCTCTGTTCGGACGTCCCCACTTGGGCGTCCACGAACCCACATACCGTTGTGTTGTGGGTGGATGTCCGTCCCCCACCAAGAAAAATCGGACACCCGGTGGACATCCAGGTGTCCTTGTGGTGTAGATTCTCCATAAGTGTGATGACAATCCCCCGTAAAGATTTACGGTTGTGGGTTTCGGGCAAGGTTTAGGGTTAAATTTGGATGATCCGTGGATTTAAAGCCACGATTGCTGGTGCTCTAAGATGTTTTTCATGTGATATGCGAATAAGCCTTGCTTGAGAATCAAAAGTCAGATTCGAAAATGAAAGACAATGTAAATTGGTTAACTGGCTGTGCTCTCAGACAAGTCCTAATTTTGTAAATTGCCTAAACAGAAGTCGATGATGAAGATTTCAGCCATGGACTTCGATGAGAAAAGTGTTGATGACTGTGATGATGATTCATGAGTAGTTGATCTAGAATCAATTATCTCTTTTCTTCACGTAATTCCGAGTTCCTTGAAATGCTTTTGCTTCATTCGTCAAAGCGTTGGTATTCGATATGTGTATACGTCACCGATCTTACGCGTCACCTGTTGAAACAAAGCCATATAAAGCTCATTCTCATTCTCACTCCTCACCTTCGAACATCGATTAGATCTCGTGTCACCGCAAACAATATATATAAACTTTATACTAAGCATCAATCCCCTGATTATATTCGCGTTTTCCGGTTTCCCTCGCGCCATTCACTACACGTAGACAACAACTCTTATCATCCTTACTGCTCTCTTGACCTTTTCTACAGCTCTCTTCAGCGTCGTCATCAGATATATATATATATATTCGTCCCCAGTAGTGCCTCTTCTGCCTTTCTTCCCAAACATCAATCAACACGACGTATTATCTATTCTTATCAAACATTAAAGCCATGTCTAGCGCTTCTCACATAGCTGGTGGTCTTAAAGCTACACTTACGAATCCAGTACGTTCTCTTTACCTTTTCTTATCCTATGTTCAACTATCATTCGTTGCTCATATTATTCCTTCCATTTCTTTGTGAAACGTATTCAGAACGTATCTGCTGAAGCTAAAGACAGAGCTCTGGACCGATTGGAAAACGAAGACTTTTCCGTGACGGCCGATCAATCTGAGAAATCCACTGGGGATAAAAACCCTGGAAATGTTATAGGAGGCTTGAAGGCCGCTCTGAAGGTATACTTCTTAATTCTTTGATTATATATCCCTTTCCTATTATACTGACTAAAAACTGTTGTAGAACCCAAATGTTAGCGACAGCAAGAAGGAAGAGATTCAGGCAAAACTCGAGGAATCCTAGATAGATCAACACATCATTCTGGCTTCAAAAATGTATCAAATATGTTCATGATGTACAACAAGGGTCTTATGATCTTCTATTTTTTCATGTAGTTTCATGTTTTCAATTTTGAACTTTGCCTCAATTTCTCTTTAGGTCCCTTACTATAAACTTTGAAAATTGTTTTATTATCGTGATTGATGTACTTACAAGTTCCTGAACAATTTTTCATTTCTTTATTTTCTGATTGAAGTTTGTACATTGTGCGCGTGTTTATTGCAAATCACTTTGGGTAGCATCTTCCTGTCAGACTCAATTGCCCTGAGGACTTTTTCAGCTTTAAAGAAGATGACTATGTGATTGCAAAGGCCTTGAGTGCAGTGTGATAAAGTAAAAATGTGAAACCCACATCTTTCATTGGTCTCTGGCCAACCATCCTGTCCCAAATGAGAATGATGACTCTCTTTTATGTGGGGTGTTTGTGATTCAACTGGTTATCAGTGAGATACAGTCATTGATTTTATGGATGTCTACAAGCAACAAGGGATGAGCCCTGTCAGCCTGAGCCTGCAAAGCCGCAAGGATTTCAAGGTAACAAGCCAAATTTAACTTACAAAATGTATACTTTATAGGTTATAGCTTCTGATTTGTTGCTTAACCTACAAACCTATCTTTTGGATCTTTGTGAAATACATATTTATCCAAAAGATGGTGTTGAATCCTTGTCTAAGTTGCAAGTGTGGATGCTCACAGTCTGTTATTAAAGATGGCTGTTCAGTTGTTAATTTTCCAAGACAGATACAACAACATATAAGGGCCAAGGTGTGCTTGTGCAATGGGCTGATAGATTTTAAGTTATCAGAAGAGCTTTTTAAGAAAGAGGAAAGATAAGAGTAGAATAAGGGTGCGTTTACTTAAGCAAATTCTCACAAGAATTCACATTCTGGAAGTTACAGAAATTGCATTCTGTGAAATGTGTTTGCTTTTTTATTTACAAGCACTCTGTGATTCACAGAATGCTTATAAAAGGCAATTTCTTGGGACATTCCAAGAATTCACTCAAAGTGAATTCTTCATCTAGAATTCACATTCTGTGATTTCTCAACCTGATACATTTCACCCAACCCTTCAAATCTATTTCCCAAATTTGGACAAGTCCCTGTCACCGTACGGAACTCACCAAATTTGGGACAAGCGCCCTTTCAATGTACAGAACCCCCCACCAATCCCACCTTCCCCTTTCTTCCACCACCATCCCGATCATTTTTCACATCACTCAACATAACCAAGACCTAGAATGCCTCGATCCAACATGGCCAATGAAGACAAAGAAGAAGAAGTAAACAATTGATCATCATCATCAAAATCAAAGACAAAATTAAAACCTCAATCAAAATCAAAATCAAAATCAAGCAAAAATCCCATCAAAGTTAAAGACAAGAAGGATGAAGAAGAAAAAAGTAGTGGTGCCCCATGGATCCATAGTGCCTCTCTTTACCTAAACAATGAATTCAAACATCAAACCAAGCTCAGTAAAGGAAACAATGGTGGCCTCAAGACTGACGCGTGTAAAACTGTCCTCAAAAACTACAACAAAAAATTTAAAGTCAACAAACCTTTGAGATGATTGAAGAATCATATTCAAAAGGTTTGACTGTTTCTTTTCTTTCTTTAATGACTAAATATTAACCTTTTCTTTCTGAATCATTACAATATCTAGTTGAAGTTAACTTACAAGGCGTTTGATAAGATCAAGGACTTATCTGGTGCGCCTGGAACAGATGATGTTACCGGTGAGGTTCACGCAGACAGCAACTGGTGGGATCATTGGGTCAAAGCGTAAGTGCTATGTTTTCTCATCTAACCTAGTTGACTTAAGCTAATCTTTCCATAACAGGCTGGTAATGACAATGCAAAACCGATTTTCAATGAATGCTTCCCAGCATATCAAGCTGTTGGAAACATCATGCCTGAAAAACATCTTTGAGCCAATGGGAACAACGGTTTTTGAACTCAAAGAAAAAAGGAGAAAGTTATTGCTCCCCCGTTACAAGATTTGTCACACAAGGATCAAGAAGGTATGGTATTTTTATTGATTCTTCTTTCTCCTTTTCTTTTATTTCAATGTGATCAACACATGCTGACCATTCCTGTCTGAACAATACGCACATCTCTTCTGATGATGCTCCACATGAAGATTGATCTGCTTCCAATGTACCAGACAATTTGGACCTTGAGGAAATTGAAGGCAATCAGGTTTCTTCTTCACAACAGAAGCCCATTGTAAGTTGTTCATTCATATTGGTCAATGTTTCATTTTTTTAACTATCTATCTCATCCTTGCATCTGATCTCAACCATTTCTTCTAGTCTTGATTCAAAAAGAAAGGTCTTACTGCGGCCAAGCGTGCACTGGACAACAGTGATGAAGATGAAACCCCCAAAATGAAGTTTGTACGTAGCAAAAGGAGACCCATAGGGGCCTCTACTTCAACTGTGAAACAAACTCAAATTAGTGGACCAAAGCTTGTTGCTGAATCAATCAGCAAAGCTGTTGATTGAGTAATTGGTATGGAGGATAAGTATGATAGTGATAAGGTGGCTATTGCTAAAATCAAAACTGAACAACATCCGATGCAATCTGAACCAATGGCAATGTTCAATAAGGAATGCGCCAAGAAATTGAAACCTTGACATATCATCTCGGTAGCAAACAAGTTGAAGAAAGACAATACTGCATCCTTTTTCTACCACATGGATGAAGCTTATCAATGGGACTGGTTGAAGAACGAAGCAGGTGTTTCGAATGAGTATCAAGAGGTTAAACAGGTTCAACAGGAGGATGACAAAGAAGAGGATGAAAAAGAGGATGAGTGAACATCTTTATTTTCATTCACTTCTTTTAAAGAACACATATGTTATTTCAGTTTTATATTTTGTATCTTACAACTCAATCAAAAAATGTAAGACAAGTTTATTATAGTCAATTTGACATGTGTTTTTCTTTTGAGTAATTAAATTTTTGTCTTGTGCTTTTGTTAACAAATCAAATACAAACATAAATTCAAATTGAATTGAATAAAAGTGCCATTAAATCCATGTAAATTTGCCTATGCGCCACTGGTGCATCAATATAGTCCCTGAACATCCACTCAGCAAGACGGTCTTGATCTTCAGAAGCTTGGGTACGTTGGGTGGGGTTTGGCTCAACCCAATCTTCTTCATCATTATCAACCGCCAATCTCATTGCCAGTCGCTCATTCAGTAAGTATTCATCATAATACTCATCTTGGCCGGATTCAATACGGATTATGTTGTTTAAAACACAACATGCTACAACAATCATAACCTGAGTTATGTAAGGATAAGAAGGCATCTGTGCCAGTATTGGAAAGCACATTTTTGAGACCCCAAAGATACGTTCAATCATGATACAAAGGGAAGAATGCCGGTGATTGTATAGTTCCTTTGGAGTTTGGGGTGTTAAGCCAGAGCTCTTCCATTCTTGAAGATGATACCATACAGATTGATATGGTGTCATAAAACCTGGTTCATTAGCGTATCCAACCTCAGCAAGATAGAATCGATCTGGGACAGGAAATGGATCAATTGAAGAAGCCAGTAAGAAGGTATCCAATTAAAAGAACAGCTAGAATGACAACCACAAAACGTCGTTCTTTGAGTGCTTAGTGGAGGACACGCGCGTCAGCGTTGTGGTGAGTAATTTATAGGAGCAATTAGGAAAAATTTAAAACTTTTTAGTGCTTAATAAAATTATTTCAATGTTTCTTTATATCAACATTAAGAAGTCAATATATTATTATCTTTATTTTATCATGGTCAAGTGGTAAACAAGCATATTTAATTTTAAATTTGAATTTACATAATACTTTACAAATCAAGAAATAAGAAAGTTTAAAATTCAATTAATTACTAAAGATGAGGGATTTATAAAGAAGATCTTAAGAATAAATAAAGTTGATCATAAGAAGAAAAGAATAGAAGAGTTGAACCAATTAAAGAGGAATATTTGAAGAGAAATGACGTAAAAGTGGTAAAATGAATGAAATTAAGGTTTTTCAGAATTAGTAAAAGTGTTTATGAAGGTGGTGATGACGGAAATGGAATTGTTGAGCGATTTTAGGTAGAGTTTGATAAGAGCAGAAGGTGGCTTACCTTAGAGTGAAGTGGTGTAAATCAAGGAATAAGAATGAGAACAGAGTATTTCGAACTTCAAACTTTGAACATTTTGAACACGGCTTTAAATTCAAAACCGTCCGACTTGGCCAAAATTGGAGTTTTTCATTAGTAATACATATCAAATCTCAACCAAATTGGCTGAAAACTGCATCAATCAACACAGAATCCAGTAGTTCATAATGTACAAACTTCACTTTAACCATATCAAGATAAACAAAAACCTTTTATAAGGAGAAACTAATGAAAATATGAAAATCGAGAATGAAAATCAGCGCATATGTAATAATGGTAAACTGGCTGTATCATGGGTTTTAGCTTATATATTCATATGTAATATGGGTTTTCAACGTGTAATAATCTTCAAATTAAGGTTTCTTCAATGTTTACACATCAATAACTTCATCATTAGTCATCAGAAAATGGGATTGTGGTGTATGGTTTTGGTTGGTAAAGAGAGCACTATCCATTGCACTTTAGTAATCAAAAATTGGACAAGTTTGAAAGAAGTTAGTAATTTTAAAAATCAGTTTTGGCTTATTTAGAATCAAAAGAAGATCAAATTAATAATCATAAAGGCTTACTATGAGTAATTATGGTATTATGAGGATGAAAGATTATAAGATTGATCATAAGAAGAGGTTATGACGTGGTTGAATGTATATTAAAATGGTAAAGAAGAGGTTATGGAGCTGTTTACCATGTATTTCTTTTGAAGAGGAGGTTATATATAGCTTTGCTTTGACTGTAGAGAGTTTTTTTTCTATTGTTTTTTTCCTTATCTTCTACGTGGCTATTATTTTGTTTATCATTATAAACTTATTTTAGTAGTATCAGATCACTTAAATACGCCCTTTATCAAAGTTATAAAGAGAAATTTATTTCAAAGAATAGTATTGTAAGACTTAAAAGTCATTAGGAGTAACACTAATAAAGTGTTGAGTTTAATAAATCAATCAAGGTGCTTTTCCTTTTAAATTAATACTTATATTTCTTTGCTTCCTTATCAGTATTCCATCAATAAGAATTTATTGATTGGTCTTTGAAGAGCAGTCTTAGACAGCGTCTACTATCATATTTAGTAGATTATCCTCTTCACGTGTTGTATAACCCTTGTTGGGTTACAAATACTACAGTGTGTGATCCTTCCAAACCGGCATATACAAACGTAAACATCATGTTAAAGGAGCACCCAGCTAAAACTTTCTGGGAGAGCAAACCCTTTTGATTTTGATGAGCTTGTTTACGGTCCTGTGGAACTATGCAGGGAATGTGGGTGCCATCAATAGCACCCACACAATCATCAAAATAGGGCGTAAATTGAGGATTATTTTGTATCTCTTTTGGGCAGACTTCCCCTCCGGTAGGTTGGACTATGTAGATTGATTGTAAAGAGGCTATTGCATTGCAGACTTTGTGAAAATAGAGACTGATTGTGTGACCTGATTGCTGGAATTGTTCACTAGTGTTTTGATTACTACCAGAGTTGCCCACAATATAAAGAAAAACCATAACTTGTTCTTCAATGGTGACACTACGTTTACGATGGCAGACAAGCTTGCCTTTGAGGGCTTTAATCAAGCCCTTGAAAGCAAGCTTGTTCATTTGACATGTCTCTAGGAATTGTACATTGCTTCCCTCCAAGATCTCAATTGTATATTCATTCCCTCTCAACTTTGATGTTTGCAGGGGATTTTTGGGGTGGTTATCAAAGCTAAATAGTCTGTTCCGGCTTTGATAATGACCTTGAGAAGGTCAATTGTGGTTTGAAAGGATTTTGATCATCCTGTGGAAGTCAAATCAGAGGAACTCAAGGGCATGATAAAAAAAAGCTTTGGATTGCTTGGGGGTGAGTGTAGAAATACGAGATCTTTTAGAGTCTTTATTGCAGCAACAAACACGTAACAAACTAGAACAAGAAATTAGTTTAAACTAGACAGAATTAGAACATAGTAAAATATATGTGTGTAGCTAGAACAAGATCAACACAAATATGAAATTGGTGATAATAATCAATTTAGGATTTTATAAGGAGATTCCTACTATGTCTAAATAACAAAAATATCAAATATATATAATTTTTTGTATTGTTTTATAACATCAACTAAAATTACCTTTATACTATAGCTAGGTTGCCAGCTCCTCCTGAACTTGATAAGTATCAACAAGCCTGTTTGTCATGGTGATCTAACTAGTAAGTTATAAAGATTTTAGAAGAATAGAATGACTAAGAATGAAAATGTAAAAAGAGAAAAATTCGAGAAATAGAAAGAAACTATTGTGCCCCTTCTTTAGATAACTTTTGAGAGCACAATTTATAATAAAATGAAAATGAAATTACACGTAAGAATATTTGAAAAAACTTAAAAGGAAAATAGGAGACTCAGGAGGTTAACAACTCGGTAGATGTTTTAATGTGAACATTTAGACAAATTGGTATTATTTGAAAAACAAAACGTCATTGACTTAGGAATGATTTCTCAACGTAACAGTGAGGTCAGGGGCACAATTTTTGTTGATTTCAAAGGTGATCAAATGTGAATGACCAACATGATCAATCGCTGGAAACTGTTCCTTAATTGCATGATTAATCAAACGCTTCTTGACCTCTTTTTTCCCAAATTTTGATTTTTCATCATTTTTCATTTTTTTTTGCAGAAAGTGCATTTCTACGTGTAGAAATGCGCTGGCACAGAATGCACTTTCTGAGAATGTGGCTTAAGTAAACGCACCCTAACTTTGTAAATTGTTTGATGGAATATTATGGGGGCTACATATGATGGAATAGTTGTAAAATGCTTCCAGGAATATGATGGGGGCTCAGGTCAAAAAATCTCCAGCTAAAGTGTTGCAAAACTGGGAAGTTCTTTATAGTCAAAGTAGCATAAAAATTTTCCCATTTCATTGAACATGACTGTCAACAACATTCAACAGAAATTATGAAATTACTTGAGAGATCAATGTTCCATTATTCGTTTTCCTTTGGAGGCAATTGCTGTTGATTGCATCAGTCTTGATTCTTTTCTTTTCCATTTCACCTCAAATTTTTCTCATTGCTGTAAATTTACATAAATTTACTGCTCATATACATTTGGGTTGGCCCTATATAGCCATCCTGATTTCATCAAATTTATGGCAAGTGTCATGGAAGCATGATTTTTTTTTTAAGTTGGAAACAACAAGAATTGCTGACTTGAGTGCTCCTGGTAATCAAATATTCTCATAACAATAGATTGTGTAAAAAAGGATAAAGATCTTTCCCCTTTCAAAAAAGGCAGCCTTACTTGCAAGTAATCAACTTTGAGTAATTGGTTTGTTGGGGTAAATCCTTTTTAAGAGAGCCCTAGAATAGCTCAGTACAACTGTGTCGGGGAACCTTAATGTTTCTAAATCTTCAGGTCTGATCTAGAGATGTGTATGTCTGTCAAAAAAGGCTTGGGGAGGATCCTAAGGAGTGTTCCTGCAAAATTCTCAATCCTGAGCCATGAGCTCAAACAATTGGACAAACAATTGTCTTGTGAATTTGAACAAACAAGTGCATTGAATCACCTTCAATTCTTGCATCTGATTAAAAAAGGATAAACCCCGTTTTCTGCCTTGGTCAAAGCGGACTGAAGAACCTCTCTCAGCGGCTGCAAGCTGCTGCGGCAGAGACTGCGTAGCTCTAGAAAATTTCTGGAGCAGACAACCATTTTAGCAAACATACAGCTGTTTCAATAAAGATTGATTCTTTTTGAAATTTTGTCGTGGTGCAAACCCCAGGTTTTGTCTCTCACTTGATTTTGTCTCTCTGCAAATTTGAAAGAATATAGAAACATCAAACCCTGTGAGCGCGATTTTGCTCTTGTTATGCCTGCTGCGGCAGCGACTCTTTTCAAAAAAAGTTGTCAATCTTTCTTGAAACGGCTGCAATATGTGGACCTGAATACATTTCTACTGCAATTCTCGATCAAGAAACGTGGTTGAATTGCAGAGCGCCAAGTCCAGCCGAACTGAGCGTCACACATGGATCAAAACTGTCAAAACGGAAGGAGAAAACCCAAATCAACATGTTGTATAGATTTGATTATGTATGTCTTACACCTGCACAATGCACACTACAGACAAAACAGTTTTTCAATGTGTTTTAGAGATTATGTAATGACACATAACTTAAGTCTTAAGCTTGATACATACAAATTCGCACTGCCTTCGATCATCGATCAACTTGTATTCATCTAATCCCATTCTTCCCATCTCCATCCTCACCCCCATCCCTTTTTCCTTTTCCTTTCAAGAATTCATTCATCTCTTGTCAATCCTTGTCAGTTTGACCCTTTCCTTTTCATCCCTCTTTCCTACACTCGCTCTCCCTCCTTACATCTTTTTCCAATGTCTGACTCTGTTTTTGGGTTCTCCACTTTTCCTTGACAGAGTTCACTCTTACACCTGGTCAGATACCTTCTCGATCATCATGGCTGGATCAGCGCAAACCTCAGCTCACAATCTTAACGGTTCAGGCGGTGATCTCAAGAATCGAGCAAATATTGTGCAGTATAGCAAATTCTGGAACAGAGATCACACTAAGAACACTAAATCGGATGATGCCAAGAGACGTGATGAATACGAAGGTATGGTGAATGGTTACTATGATGGTGTGACCGACTTGTTTGAATACGGTTGGGCAAAGGTAAGACTTGATCGTCTATCATCCTCGCTTCTTTCATTCTCAATGACTAATTCCATTTGGGGATTCCACAGAACTTTCATTTCTGCCGATTTTACCGTGGTGAACCCTTCTTACAGGCAATTGCTCGACATGAGCACTACCTGGCTTCTCAGATGGGCATCAAGGCCGATATGAAGGTATTGGATGTGGGTGCTGGTGTTGGTGGACCCGCTCGAGAGATCGCCGTCTTTACCGATGCCAATATCATTGGTATCAACAACAACATCTTCCAAGTCGACCGTGCGACCAAGTACACCCAAGCCGCTGGACTATCTCACAAGATCACCTATGAAAAGGGTGACTTCATGCATATGGCCGAGCAATTTGGTGAAAACA
This sequence comes from Melampsora americana, assembly GCA_022264835.1. Classification (NCBI taxonomy): domain Eukaryota; kingdom Fungi; phylum Basidiomycota; class Pucciniomycetes; order Pucciniales; family Melampsoraceae; genus Melampsora; species Melampsora americana. The sequence continues at coordinate 575,079 of JAIFHY010000003.1, read as the reverse complement.
CCTTTGATGCCGTCTATGCAATCGAAGCCACTTGCCACGCGCCAGTCTGTGAGGGCGTTTATGGTGAGGTGTACAAGGTCTTGAAACCGGGTGCCATCGTACGTTGAGTAGTTGATCGCATTGGTTGGAACTATGCTGGCCTGATGTCACTTCGTACCTTGTGGTTGCAGTTTGGATTCTACGAGTGGTGTATGACCGAGAAATACGACAAAGACAACCTCGAACACCAACGGATTCGACACGAGATCGAATTGGGTGATGCGATTTCTGAAATTCGAACCGTCGCCCGTGCCACTGAGGGACTCAAGACTGTCGGGTTTGAGATCTTACGTTCCGAAGACATGTCGGCTCGAGGTGACCCTCTGCCCTGGTACTACCCCCTTCGTGGTAACCTTAACGATGTTCAGACAGTATGGGATTACCTTACCATGCTTCGTTTGACCCGTGTGGGACGTGGCTTTACCCATTATGCCTGTGTGGCAGCAGAAGCTGTCGGTTTAATACCTAAGGGCACTACGGCTTGCGGTGAAACTTTGAACATTGCTGCTGAAGCCCTTGTTATAGGAGGTGCAACTGGTGTATTTACACCTATGCAATTGGTAAGCTCAAAATTTGCCTTGCGTCCGTGTCATCTTTGGGCCGCCAGCCGGCATGCAAGCATCGACTGAAGCTGAACTTTATGTTTTACCCCACAGTTTATTTGCCGCAAACCACTTTAGATGGCGAATAACTGAATCAGAATAGAATGTGCAGAATAGAATGTGATTGGTTGTGCACAACTTTAGAAGGTCCAATTTGTGATCTCAGCGCTTAAATGCTCAGCTTTTGTTATCTCTGTCTCCCTCTCAAAATGTTCTTGTTATTGTGCTTGATTTATTCCAACTCCTTGAGGCGATATCCACTGTTGTTGTCTGATGGGTTGTTGACTGATTGTTTGCTTAGGGGCAGCTCGACTTGGACTTTCATCCACTGGCCTTTCTATCCTTATCATCTTGAAATCAGCTGTGGTCATGATGTGCTTGCATCAATCATAAATTTCTTCACCTCCTTTTGGTATCCACCTCTATTCGCCTTGACAATCAAGTGCGATGTGAGATATGGCTACTCGTTGAATTGGTCAATTTTAACTGTATTGCCCACAAAACTATTGGCGCGTCGCTCTCAGCATATACCCGATAGCACAGTACAGTAGTGTGTGCTATATGACACTAGTGGTGACATTCATCATTAGCAAATGTTGAATCTATCAGGTATGATGAAAGTCCACCTAGCACCGCTGATACTTGGACGGCGTTTGTCTGACGAGTACGTATACGGAATGAATAACATGAGATATAAACTTTGAACTGACTTGCAAATCTGCTCGCGCAAGTCCCTGAGTAAGTGAGAAGAGAACACGTTGGGACTCGGTATTTTGGCAGACCGGCTACATCCTAGTGGAGTGAACTCACTTCTTAGATGGCGGATTGGCTGGCTGAAATTCATCACAGTGAGCTGTTGAAATGAATAAACTTGAATTCAACAAGAAGCGATGCTTGCCGGACTTGTGACATGAGCTTAGGATCTGTTGATGGCTTGTTGGCTCATCCTTACAATTTGCCATATCTGTCATTCCAGTCCAGTCGAGCACAGTAAGTGAGGGCGAGATCAAGAAAGATGGCAAACAGAGAAGGACAGCAAATGTTTTGACGATGTTATAAAATCCCCTTGGTCTCATCTCATTTGCCCTCCAGCTCTCATTCGTCCTCGCGTTCAACCTCGTAGTAGCATTACCTCCTGGTCAACACTTGTGCAGTTCAATTAATGTATCATCAATCAACATCTTCCGCTTAACTTCTATCTTGGACTGAGTCCGTCGCATTGGTTATAACACTCTGAGAAGCTCATACCTATCACCAGGACCAACACATCGTCTTACTTCAAGAATGCTGGCCATTATCTCTCAAGCACCGATTAGACTCCTCTTTATTGTTCTCTTTTTCCGAACATTCCCAATAAAAGTCACTGCACTCCCAACGGTCAAATCGAACTCAGACGTGGAGAGAAGTGTGTTGTTCAACAAACGCATGGGAATGGATGAGAAACCAGCAGCGATAGAGATGTATGATGACCGAAGGATGATGCCAGTGGTAGAGGAGAAATTGAACCCAGAACCTACAGTACATTCAACATTATCCATGATGAAAATGGAAGTTGTCAAGAAAGAAAAAGGTCCGATCGAACAACTCAGTAGCTCGGAGAACGCTAATTCTCAAGCAAAGGCTTATCGTAGGCAGATCGCAGCTCTTGCTGAACCTTCAAGTTTACCTTCTAGTCAATACATACCATCTTCTGATGGAAATCATCGACTCGTGAAGAGAAGGTAAGCAGATCTGTAAATTCTCATTCAAACTTATTTAGATGAAGTTCTCTGAAGATTTATCTTTTTTTTGGTCGGCTTCAGACGACATGGTCTATGTATCGGAAGAGCATGTGAGAAATTAAAATTTCATTGAGGGTTTGTTCAATGCACCGAATGGTCAGTTTTGCTCATGATATTCTTCAGGATTAAAAAGAGTCTTCAAACTGATCATGTATGCCTTACATTCCATGTATTTTGCAGGTTTGGATGAATTTGTTTAAAGCATTGTGAGGAGGGTTTTAGTTGAAATTTTGTTATTAAGACAGGATCTTATGACAGTATCTAGCTGGTCTCAATGTGTATTTTACAATGGATCTCTTTCTGTGCTTTGTACGGAGAGGAAGAAAGTCTAATCATGGGTAATTGAATTTGGATCTTTTTGTTCCAATGTAGTGAGAGGAGATGCAGCAATCTTTAGAAGATCATGAAGAAACATGATCCTCATCTTATCAAATCTCACAATCCATCATATCCTCCAATGATTCCACTAAGATGGGCGATTACGCCACACTGAACGCGTGTTTCAACATTAATTATAGTAAGATTGAGATTGAGTGACATCGAAAAACAGACGATGACTCGCACAATTGGTATAGATACAAAACATTGATAAACGTAGAATGGATACAATCTGAGATAAATCAGCACAACTGAGTAAGTGATGTCCCAATTCTTTAGACATATGATGTGGCGCATCGTGTTCAAAATACTTGACTGTGTTTCCCTCTTATGCGGATGCACAGACTTCTTCCGCAGGATCATGGAACAACTGATCAACAATCTAAATGATCATGGAGTGATACGTCAGTGAAGATGCCACTAAAAATAAATTCAAAGATAACTTACTGGATTAAAGTTATACGTTTCAGGCTGAGATGTTATCTCTACCTCGCTTTTTTGTAAACCTCCCACATTTTTTCCACTCCTAAACATTCCAACTTGAACTGGACCATCGGGGGTCTCCGGATAAGGTACTATGAAATGATTCAAACCTTGCTTTGCTGCGAATTTATGGATTGTCTGATCTTGACCTATCTGAACTTGAATTTCAGCATCATCTGAAAGATAAGATGTGATGTAAACCTATAATCATGGAAGACAAGACAAAACAATATTTCAGTGATTGATATCCTTAGTCTCCAGGAAGAAGGTCAGATGATATAGAAATACTTCGTCGGATAGCCAATCTGCATTAATTGGACGAGCTACGGCATCATTAGTTGCTATTGCTGATTTTGGATGTTGACGATATTCCCAAATGATCAAATCTGAGAGCCTTGGGTTTATTTCTCCTGTTTTATACAATTCGATGTAAAGCTTTGTGATTCGTGCCCATCCAAGATGGTTTGCCATGTTCGCCTTTTTGACCAGAATATTTGGAAATGAGGGGTTCATTGTGCCTCTACGACAATCATGAGATATCAAGAAACGTACCCAGGTAGTATTCAAGGGCTGAAGCTGCGTTGACTGTGGACGCGGACCTATATAGTGAGATTCACCTGGATCATACGATATGGAATTTCAGATGAGTTGGCAAGTTGAATTTTGATTCTTGTCAAAAATCCCTTACCGTAGTCATTCCAAGCTATTGAGAGAAATTGGTCGAATGTAGAAAAGAATGAAAGTCTCAGAATCTCAAAAATTACGACAATTTCTTAAACGCGAGGAACACTTACTCGCCACCTCTACAAAGTTGACGCTTGGAAGTACCGCAACTTGTGACCATCTTCTGGCATAATTATTGCCAGAATTATAAACCCAATTTTTATCCAGACTTGAAGAATTGTAGTGGGTAAAGAAAGTGGGAGAGACCCCAGGCATGTATGATTTGTTTGGACCTAGTTTTTCCATCCAGTCCTAGTGATGTTTATTTCCAATTTCGAGTAAGATCAATGAACAAATGCACCAAATCTATGAAGAAGTTGACTTAACTCACGCGATCACTGGAGTCTGTTACTGTATCATTTGTGAGACTCCAGGCACTGTTCCATTGGAATAAGCCATCGACACACTCTAAAACACTGCTGACGTTTCCATTTGCAGGAAAAAACCCAGGAATGAAATACGTCCCTGTGGTATCCGCGGTCGAAATGAGAGATCGGAAATATTTCCAACCAGCGCAAACGGTCGGCTTTCCAAATGATCCAGGATATTGATCACCTGCGAAAGTACTGATGAATGGCTTTTTTTGATACTTGAACTGGGCTGGATGGTCAACGTACTAAGATGTCATAGGATATGAAGAAGTCAGTTCACCCTTTCCGAACATTTTTGACTGAAATTTCTCAAGGAAAGGGATGGTGAACTGAGTGAGGAGACAAGCACCAACTTTGTTGATCAGATTTGCCAGTGCCTTGGCATCAGCATCACCTCCTTGCGGCCAGACAGTCCTAATGTCGAATTTCAGGGGAGAATTTCAGGGTTGTTAGTGTTGTTGCAATGGATTTATCCCATATCTAGAGGGGAAGCCAGTTCAAGTCATAGAACACGTACATGTCAAGACTGATGAAAAGTTTCAGATCATTGTTAAGCCGTGAAGCGGCTCGGTAAGCGAGTGCCACTGAAGCGGCTTGCCAGCAATCACTTCAAATTGGCGTGTGCAGGGTCAAAGATGACATGATATACGTGAGCAATTATAATTTTGTGATATGGAAGTTCCCGAATGTTAAGAAGTTATGTACTGACGGCCCAACGTTCAAGGCAACAGCATCAAATCCTGCTTCACGGATTTGAAATAGGTCGGTAACCCAGTCAACCTATTGGTCGTCAGATCGAGAGCTTTAGTCAAGCGAGCCAATAAGAAGTCTACAAAACAAAGAATCACAAAGAGGTACCAACCAAACGGTAACCGTACGTATTTCCAACCATGTGATGCACAAATGCGTATTTGTCATGCTGGCTTCTAGTGATTAGATTCTGTTCCACATGCGCAACTTCAAGGTAAGAAAGTCTAGTTGGAAGTGTAAAATGCAATACTGATAACAAAGTTGACCAGATAAAAAGGCTTTGAAATCGGGACATATCGATCTTTTTTGGACAAAAATATCGGGTCTTAGGGACACTGGCGGAAAGTTTGAAGTAGATGGGCACAAAGTTGAAAGGACAGATTGAACCACTGACTGTATTTATTTCGCTGAACCGTTCGTCAACATGAAAGATGAAACTTCCACTTTCAACCCCATTGGGAAAGGTAGAGATTAGAGCTAGTATTTCCGCTGAGGCCTTTTCAACTTTCGGAACAATAGCTCGTCAGCTAGACCTTGTCTGTGTGTGATGATTGATTGACTGACTCCGGTGAGTTGGGTTGTTCACCCATGTAGGGACTAGGTCGACGGCTGACTCACTCTGGAAATCTGTCCATTGTCCACCCTTTCTGGAAAAATACGGAATGCGCTGAAAGTGTCTGTGTTCTAGATGATAGATTCCCTTTCAACCATGTCATTTCTGTAAGCAATGAAATGTTGCATCTTATAGATACAATCCCATTCAAGAGTGTGGGCCCTGGAGCACGATATTTTGCAAATCACGTCGGCGTCTCTTCCCCCAAGAGGCTTTGCTCGGGTCTGCGGTACCATCCGGGAGTCGGATAAGGCTTTGAGCATTGAAGGTCGGACTGGCGGTTTCCTGATCGAAACGAGGCCAATCCGTTTTCAATCCACATCGTGATTTGGATTCACCTCAGCGTTCAGATCGTCATTATATTGTTCTCGAGTATGATCAATCAACATCAGCTTCAAGTTTGTCGAACACCCAACTTCGCGGGTTATTCTTGTGGCTTTTCACCTTATTACCAGACCAAGTTAGCAGTTGCCACTGCGGCCAATTTCGGCTTAGTGGGCAACGGTAGGCTGCATATTGTGCATGCTGAACCAGGCGTGCGGTGTGAGGTAGAGAGGATGTACATTAATTTCTCTGAGGGTTTTGCTTCCATGGTGCGCTTCGATGCTAACATTGGAACCTGACTCACTGCTCAGATTTGACACGCAGGATGGGTTGTATGATTTAGCATGGTCAGAAGTTCACGAGAATCAATTAGTGACCAGCTCGGGGGATGGATCGATCAAGCTTTGGGACATAACTCTCAACGTGAATGATGATCCCAGTCTCAATAATCTTTTGCAGTCCCTTGAGTGACATCGAGTTCCGAAGATCTGACTCGATCTATCGAGTCCTTAGGAATTTCCTGTGCAGTCATGGACTGAGCATCAGCGTGAGGTTTTTTGCCTGGATTGGAACAACTTGAAGAAAGATATATTTGTCTCGTCGTCATGGGATCATTTGGTGAAGATTGTAATTCCGTTTCCTGCTGGCATTGAAGCATGTTGAGTACTGACAATGTGGATCGGATTTCATAGTGGACCCCAACCAGGCCGCAGTCAATATTGACTATTCCTGCCCATGAGGCATGTGTCTATGCGGCACGCTTTTCTCCTGCTGCGCCAGACAATCTGGCTAGTTGCTCATCTGATGGAACACTTAAGATTTGGGATATCAGATCACCTACTTCTTCGCAATCCGCTCTCGCGATTAACGCTCATGCTAACGAAGTTCTCGGTCTGGATTGGAACAAGTACGCTACTCATCTTGTGGCCACCTGCTCAGTTGATCAAACAGGCAAGATTCACGATATTCGGATGGCTAGTCAATCTCTCGACCGCACATCCTGTGTGGGTAATCTCATCGGACACGAGTATGCAATTCGTAAGATAGCGTGGTCTCCACATAGTTCACGAGAGATTGCTACCTCTGGATACGATATGACCGCTCGAGTATGGCACGCACCCGATCTGAACACAGGTCCACCTGCACTCATCAAGAACGGAAGGCTCAAGAAAGTCCACAATATCCACACCGAGTTTGTCATAGGTCTAGCGTGGAGTCTTTACCATCCTGGATTGATCGCAACTGCCAGTTGGGATCAACAAATTCATATTTGGGCAGCTTGATGGTTCAATTGTAAAATATGGCTTTGAATTTTTGTTGTACACGTACATAATGGACAATCATACAATTTGATCTAACCACCGCATTCACTTTGATGTTGAGTAGAAAATCCATTTCCTACTTGAATAACAACCCAGGCTACAGTAGATATTGATGTGGTCTTGTGGGCAAGGCGTTCTATGACACATGGTATCATTGACAAGTCTCACATAATTTCCCATCTCACAAAGCTTTTTGAAATGACTTTACACAAGATATAAATACCTACAAGATTTGAGTATGGTATCATCATACTTGAACTCATAGTTCTTGCTCATAGTTCCAATGGTGTGCTCCAATTTCAAGTCCAAGTTGAGCTAGATGAAGATGAATTTATCAAGGATTTGCATTATGATAAATTGACTGGGGTCATTAGACTCAACTGCACAAAGGACTACAAAGTGGGTGGCTGAGCTGAAGTGCTACTTTTCCTATTCATAATTAAAACTCAAATCTCACTGGATAGGCATCTGATTGTCAATTAAGTGTTGTCAATAAAGTTAACTACTGAGGCTACTCTGGCATGTTACTGTGTCTTCAAACTTAACTAAGTCCGAAAAGAGTACCAGGGTTTATACATAGCAAGCAATGACTGAGGCACAAGGGACTTACCCCTTACTCCAACTTTTTGGCTTGGTAGTTTGAGAAAATTAGTAGAAAAAGTCTGTGATTTCCTTTAAGTGCAAATTCCCATCAGTGACTGTTTGGAAAAAGCTAGTGCATCTGAAGTGTCTACTTTGGCTCCATCTTTCTTCCAATTTGGTTCTTGTTTTTTGTACACAACTTTTTCCTCAATACTCCAGAAATGGTAACTTGCAAAACTCACTGCTAAATTTCAATTTTTGGCACATATAATGCAGACATAATACACACACAATATGAACTTTGAATTTTGTGTTCCCAAGTTTTTCAGTGTTCAGAAAAAAAAAGAACATCAACAGAAATCAATAAAGTGAATAGAGAGAAAGATGAAGAAGAAGCAGGTCCTTCATATGCACCAACTTTTTCCAAACAGTCAATATTGGGAAGCAGGTGTAAAAGGAATTCTAAATTTCCTCTCCTAAAGTTCTCAACTTACCATGCCAAAAAGTTAGGGGGAGGCGTAAGGCCCTTGTGCCTCCGTCATTGCTTGCTATGTATAAAACCTGGCACAATTTTGGGACTTAGTCAAGTTTGCTGTGTCTTCAGCATTTGCAGTTGTTGTAAAAACAAGTTCTTACATGATGGCCACCCATTGGTCACACTGACAGAGTTCCATAGGCCTTTGAATCTTGAGCCTTGATTTTGATGGTGTAGATTTTTTTCAGTTTTCAAAAATTGCATACAATCAAGCTTGAGCACATCTTTGATGCCATTTACCTGCAAAAAAGGGTAAATAAAATTATGAAAGTCATGCTGGTAAATGAGAGGAATGTGCGGTAGGACAGGTGTACCATAGATTCCAAACAAGAGCTGGTATACTATGGGACGCATGAAGATAGACAAAGCAAATAAAATGAAGTAATATGTAAAATAAAACTTGCAAGATTTAAAAGAAGGATTTTGCTGAAAAGCTCCTAAAATCCCAAATTTAAGGTGCCCCAAAAAGGAGCACCTACTTGTCTTTTCCCACAAAAAGCGCCTACATCTGAAGTTTAGGCCCTTGTCACAACAAAAAATGCCTGAATCTTCAAATACACATGTAGGTGCTTTTTTTGAGCATATTTTGAGTTGCAGAAACAATATTGGATGACAGAACACATATTTTGAGAGAGATCTTATCAAAGGAGGACATAAAACATATTTCAAGTAGAGATCTCATTATTGGAGGATGGAAAACATATTTTGAGTTTCAAATTCATTATCAGAGGATGTAAAACATATTTTGAGTTGCAAATTCATTATCAGAGGACAGAACATGGATCTTGTGGTGTAATTTCCTTCCTTCAATATTGTTTTTGCAACACAGAAGTATTTACGTCCAGTCATTAAGTTTGCAACTTAAAATTTGTCTTTGATACTCTGATGATCAATTTGTGACTTGAAAAACATTTTCTGGCCTCCAATATAAATTGATTTGCAGCTCAAACTAAGTTGTCTGTCCTCCAACAATGAGAGCCCAACTCAAATTATGTTTTTCGTCCTCCAATAATGAGATCTTTACTTGAAATATGTTTTATGTCCTCCTTTGATAAGATCTCTACTCAAAATATGTGTTCTGTCCTTCAGTATTGTTTCTGTAACTCAAAACATGCTCAAACAAAGAACCTACATGAAGTTTTGAAATGTACGCGCTTTATTTGAGCTCTTAAATGAGTGTAACTCCATCAGAGCTCTAAAAGAAGGTGCCTACAGTCATTTTTCCACGTCATACAACCTGGGAAATACATGAAGGTGTTTTCCTTAGCACCTACAATTCAAAGTACACGTGTAGGCACCTTTTTTAGCGCCTAAAACATGTATTTGCAGATGTAGGCCCTAAAAAAGCACCTACATGTGTAGGAGCCATTTTTGACAGCGCCTCAAAGTTTGGATTTGGGGCGGCTTTTAGCAAAATCCTAAAAGAAAACACTAAAAATGAAACTGTGTTTGGGTGAAAATCTCAAATCTCAAAAGCCTGGGTTATGAAATTGAGAAATTCTATAAGAACTGCAAGCTGTCAAAGGTTCAAGGCTTTGCCATATGAAATGAAAAATACCTGGGGAAATCAGAAGTGAGGTGAGCACTGCGGCACAAGCCAAAAGATGCTTTGAAGAGCTTTCAAAAGTAAAACACACCTGTGCGTAAAGCAACAGGAAAAGTGAACAGAGGTGTTGTTGTAAGAATGTAAGTAAAATAAAGCAACATGAAGTTTTGAGCTTGAGATGAAGAAAATTATATTCTGATATTATTAATATGGGGCTGCTCTTACAGCCATTTTGGATACCAAGTGCTGTCTAAAATACTCCATTGAAATATATCTCAAATGTATACAGCAATTCAAGAAGTTTGTGCCATGGTGTTAATTTTATATTTTCAGGAATGCTCTTCAGCCATTGCCAAATAACATCAAAGCCACCAAAATAATTGGTTGTTTACTTTGCTTTGCAGATTGAACCTTGTACAGGGAAAATAATCTTGAGCCACTAATTGATGCTACAAAAATGCCAATTTTCCACCTTTTGCAGATCTGTGGCCCCAGCACTCCTATCAAAAACTTACTCATAGTCCACCTAGCTCTGTTGGATCTCATCTCAGACCCTGATTTGGCCCCAAATCAAGACTTACCCTTGCACTCAGTCCAATGTGTGACCCTGCCAGGCCCTCTCTAGTTTTGCTATGTCCCAAGCTGTTGTCTTCCACTGTTTGGCTGATGATACCCCAGGTTCTCCTTCTTTTCCAGGCATGCACCAAGAAGCCCCCCTTTTGGAGTAAATTTTTTTGGTCAAGTGCTTATTTGAGAATTTGACACTAACCTACTTGGAGTTATGGGTAGAAGGTAATTGGTGAAATGACATGATTCAACAAGGAGCAAGATATCTGGGTGGAAATTTGTATGAAAGGGGGTTCTTTTCATGTTTCTCTAATCTGATTCTTTGGTATATGTACATGGTTTTGTTCTTCTTCCCCTTTTTGGTTTTGTGTTCCTCAAATCTTGTATTTGGAATAAGATATTTGAAAGGGTATTGTAGTCTTGTTCTAATCAGAGGTACAGACTCCTATTTTGTTTCAACTTTCCTTATGTTTATAGTTTCTCTTTTACTTCAATTTCCTAACTTTGTTAGGTCAGTGAGTGGTGTACTGAACCGCCATTTTCTCCTTAGCCATTTCCCATCAGCACACGTCTGATATTGTTTTTATACCTTGTTTTTTGTTTTCAAAGTGTTTTATTGTATCTCTTTATTTTTTGCTTTATTTCTCATTTCTCATATCTTTTATCCAAGATAAGATATCTTGTGAAAGGTTTCCCTTTTGCTTAACTTCCCTACCTTTGTCAGGTCAGTGGCACTTCCACCAAAAGGTGATTTCCCTGCAAGAAAAAGTAATCAATTCTAGAGCAACAAAGGGTTAAAAATGTGGATTTAATGAAGAACAATCCATGTTCAATTCATCTTTATCATTTGTTGCTCCACATGCAATCTCTTTTCTTGCAGGAAATAACCTTTTCCTGGTAGTGTAAGTGGTGTGCTTGACAGTTGTTTTATTCTCACATGTGTCTTTTCAAGGAATGTCTGATATTGTTTTTGTACCTTGTTTGAACAGTTTATTATGATTCTAGTGTAATTCTCACACCCCCAAGCACTTAGCAGGGCATGTGTTCTGATCTCCACACACCCATAATCCATATGTGAAAGGTTGATATATGGTATACCACATATCACAAGGATACTTTAGATTATACATATCACCATTGTATAGCTTTCTCTCTTCATCTGAAGAAATACCTATCAGAACAGAACCCACAATTTTTGTTGAGAACCATGTCCCCATTCTTAATAGCATAGTGTTCTAAACTGATTGATACCAAAGGTTTTCTCATTGGTTCCTGGTAACACAAGGTCAAGAACAAGATGTTGATCACGGCATCGATGTCCCCAAGAAATTCATGGATGTCACTCAAAATGTTTCTGCTAAAACCAACATGGGTCTACAGATAATCCACAAGCACCCCAAGCATAATCAGAACACCAATCAAGCCCTTGGAGAACAAGCTCAATCAAGACAGTGGAGATGGACAGTCCAAAAAATTCTTATGGGAAGGAATTCATAGGCTCTGATCTATTAGAAAGAAATTTATTGGCACACTAAATAGTATAGCAGGGACTCAGATAGCTCCTATTTGAGGTACTAACAAAAACAGTATTTCTTCACTTGGATTTTTTTGTTGTGTAACCAACAAAATACATAATCTTGGCCTGTTTTGCATTTGCGTAATAGTGAGCTTAGAGCAAGGTGAACTTGAGTGGTCTTTGACCATGAATTTTTGAGGATACCAACCTGCCAGAAATTATTTCAACACCCACCACATTTTTCATAGATTCAATGTTATTGTTATCAATATTTAATATGTTTTATCACATTTCTTGATGTCTGCAATATATTCAAGCAAAAGAGTCACTACTTTTTCTGTCCAATCTCTGAGTGTGAACATTCTGGTGCATTTTTTATATGTTTTGATTTTCACCAAATGTGCACAAATAGTAGTTTTTGATGCTTGATGTTAAGGACCTGTGTCCGGGTTGCTGCAATTCTCAGAGATCCGCAAGGACTAGTCTTATGGATCAAAGCCCTGACAACTATCACTCTGGGTACAAGATATAGTTAAGTTATTCCTGTTTGCTAGTTCTGTTAAGAATATTTATTCAGTTTTTTATTCTAGATGTATTTAGAAAGGATACAATTTAGGCCCCTGGCTTGCCGTTAGAACACAGATGATTGTAGGTTAGGCCTAAGCCAGGTTTGGGTTTTGAAGATAAATTATCTACAAATAGCCTGTATTAACAGGGATCTTGGCAACTTTGGGTTGCAAGAACAAGATCAATTGACCAGTAAGGTTATCTTTGAAAGAGATAAGCTGCAAGCAAATTTACTGAAATATATTAGTAAAGATTTTTGATTCACAGGTCCAGTTTTTTAGAAGCTGATGCCAGTTCTAAGGGATTTTTCAAGTGGAATTAAACTACAGTAAAGATGATGGTCCTAACAGAGTAGAAGTAATCTTGCTTTGCTAAATAAAGAATTCTGATAGAATTTTCATATTTTATGAAAAAAGGATGGTATGTAAATTATCTTATACTTCTTCTTTTCTGAGAAAAAAGCTGACTCCTTATATATTTTCTTGTAGTTTGTCCAGCTTGTGTTTCTTAACATGGTCTTTTTCCTGGTTGACAACAGCAGTTCAATGTGGCTCCAATAATGTATGTATGTTTTACTTTGGGACATCAATTTCCCTTCCGATGGTAGTTAAACATGTTAGAAGGGGGTTTTATTTGTAATGGCTTTTTGTACTACTCCTGTCCCTTTCTGGTCATGTATTTACATTGACATCTTTTATTATATTGTACTCAGAAGAATATAATTGTTCCTTCTTGTTAGTCTTACTAGATCAATTGGAGCCATTTTATTGCAGGCTTTGAGACTAGAATTATAAGTTGTAGGTTTTGTAGTTTGTACTATAAGATGATTCTAAATCTATTTTATGATTATTTTTATAGAATTTATATATCTATTCAAGCTGAAGTGCTCTTGGTTCTTCCTTTGGAAGGTTCAAGTGCTGACAACCTGAGAGAAAATTTTGGGATTCTTTCAAACAAACATTTGCAATGATACCAACAAAAGATGTATTCTTTGCCTAAAAAAGCCTCCATTACAGGTATGAACAATGGATTTTGTGATTTTTTGTTGATACATTTACTATGAGGGTGCCTAGCGTAGCCGGGACCCACAACATGGGACATGAGCCTGGATAGATTTTAGCTACGCTACCTTATGCTATAAGCTACCAAGCTTAACTAAGTCCCATTGTTCCAGGGTTTATACATAGCAAGGAATGACTGAGGCACAAGGGAATTACTCCTTGCCCTCAAATTTTGGTGTAGTTCCTTAAGATTTTTGGTAGGGAAAATTTGGGATCCCCCTTTACCCCAGCTGCCTATAATCCACTGCAGAAAACAATAGGTAAAAAGAAGCGCCTGCTTCTTACGCATCTTTCCCTCCATTCACTTTTTTCATTGCATTTGTTGTTCTTTTTTTTCTCACCCCTGAAAACTTGGTGTCACTGCAATCTGTAAATTTGAATGTGCTGCAAGAATGTTACACAAGACATACATAAAAACCATATTTCAAAACAACAAATAAGTGTAGAGAGGGTGAAAACTAGAGAGATTGGAGAGATTGAGAATGAATGAATGCAAATCAAGTGTGAGAGGGAGAACTTGAAAGAAACCACCAGTCAGCACTCTAGACTATGTTCCGTCTGGCCCTTGAGTAAATCCACGAAACAAAAACCTTTAGAATCTTCAATTTGAGTAAAACTTGCTCAAAAGTCTTTCCTCCATTACCAGAACGACTTGAGGAAATTTTCAATAACTTCAACTAAGTTGGATTGGATTCCACGCACTTTATCCAAGGCATGTGGACATGTACAGACTCAATAGTAGCAAGAAGACGTGGATCTTGGGGAACAGAAAAGGGTTGGATTTCCACAAAGGAAGTCTTGGATGGGTTTAAGGCTTTGATCTGTGAAGATCAAATTAGTTGAAAGGAAAGATGGTCTTTTCTATCTTACAAGAGTTAAGTCCATTTGTTAGTTTTCTTAGTATATGCATACTATATATATACACCATCCACAGTCTCTGCAACAACTTCTATCAGCCCCGAGCCTTGTCAAGCCTCAGCCAGAAATGGCCTCCAGAGTTTAAAACATAAAAGCAAAACACAAACATAAAAACATATATATTCCATCTTGAAGGTCCAGTTCCAAAGACCGTATTCCAACACCTGGCATCTAGTATTCAAGACAAGAATAATTATCAAGAGATAAACCTTAGAAGTACTTAGAAACAAGTTGTAATATACAACTTTTGGCTCAATAATCATCAAGTAAAAATGACTTAAAACACAGCCAGCCAGATTCCCAACCCAGCCTATAGATAGCAAAATACATTACAAATGAAAGTTATATATATATATCATTTATCAGAACAATAATAGAGAGCACCAGGTATCCTTGAGACAAGGACCCAAAAGGGAAATATTCAAATAAGAATCAAACAAAGACTAATCACATATTTGACCTGATAAGAAACCTCTATCCCCAGGCAGACAACTCAACAAACATCAAACAAAGAAACTAAAATCAATGAAGAGAAAGAGAAGCTGCGCTTCATCTCAAACAACAAGCTGACCATTCTAGAAATAAGTATAAATACTTGAGAGACAGCCAGCTAGAGGAAGAGGACATCTTCTACCCAGACCAAAACTTAGCTGCCAGCTTTTGACAGATAAACAGGAATCCATCTATTCATCTTGTTTGCTCAGAAACCATCTAAGAAAGACGAGCTCCATTTCTTGATCATTATGGTGTATCCTTTCTTTACATATTGTTGAAGAAGTGTCTACTCTTAAAATGTGTATCTTTGGTTTTCATCAACTATAGTGATTCCAGAAATTCCATAATATCAACTCTAGTATTATCCAACTATCCCATTCTCTTTTCTTTACTACTACTACTCTTTAGTAGACTCCAATTATCCTTTTACATGGATAACCTAATCCCTGGTCAAGCACCTTGGTTTTGCAACTCAAAGTTGTTGGAATCCCTGTAACCCTTGTAGTTCAGGCACTCCTTAGAAATAATACTTCAGCAGAAGACAGTTAGGCTTAGAACTCAACCAGTTCATTGTCTGTACTCTTACAGTAAGCCTTTCTTAATCAGTTATAAGAGCTAGACCTTCTAATCCCAAGATTGAACAGATAAGTAGCTATATCTACTTTTGTATATATATATATATATATATTTCATCTACATTTGTAAGTATCCATTAGGAATTCTTGTCAGGACCGTATATTTCTAGTGATTGACTAGACCACTAGAGTACATTTGTAAGTGCCACCCTGACAATTTCAAAGACACCAAGTTCTCAGGGTTTTGAGAAAAAAAGAACAAATACAATCAAAAAATTGAATGGAGGGAAAGATGCGTAAGACGCAGGCGCTTCTTTATACCCATTTTTTTCTGCACAGTGCATTAGGGGAAGTTGGAGTAAAAGGGGATCCCAAATTTCCCCTACTAAAAACGCCAAGGAACCATCCCAAAAGTTGAGGGTAAGTGGTGAGTTCCTCATGCCTTGGTCATTGCTTGCTATTTATAAACCCCAGCACAATGGGACCTAGTTAAGTTCGACCAGCTACATGTATTTTAGCTGTCTCAGGATTGGTTCAAGGAAGAGCATTTATTTTGGATTTGAACTTTATGGGTTGTGTGGCCATCAAAGTGATGATTACCGTACCGTTATTTTTCTCATCAATCCGATGCTTGCAATGTACTTTGATTGTGTAGCTTATGATGCAGAATAACCTTATTGAGCACTTATCATCAGGTAACATTGGGCAGTGGAAAAAAATGCAACATGACTGCAATATCTGAGAACAACCGAAGCGAACAAGATGAATAAACAAATTCATTGAAAGAATAGATAGGATATCATGAGAAAATCGCGTAGGGAAGATCCAAGACTTCAGAGAAAAAAGAGCGCAAAAACATCAATCCAAGTGAATAAAATACATAGATATATATAGATTGAACGCGTGATATGGGAGGTCATGAGCAGGTCGTAAAATAGTTGAACATCAGGGTTTCACCCACGCTGACACACACCACTACAAAATTAAGATAGATAAGAGCATCAGGTGGCAATCTTCAGTGTCCAATTAAAAGCTCTGATGAGAAAGTTGTTAGCAAAATGAGGACAAGTAAGCTATATTTCATTTTCTAATTTCTCAGATAATGGCGTACTCTTGATGATCAATTGGCTTATTGCCACGGGCTCCAGTTTCCGTCGTAATTATCTCCCCCGAAACCTGGTGTTTTCGCGTAGGTTGAGGCTCGGCCAGAGCTACAAGAGACGTATCAATCAGCTTGACATGAAGATATATATCTTCTGTTGGGCACTTGAGTGACACACTGGTTTGACTTGAAGTGAAACTCATTTGAATTTTGGTCTCTGGATCTGAAAGAAAAGTTTGTTTGGATTAGAAAACAGAACGATGATTGCTGCTCAGACTTCTTGGTTACAATTCTGCCTTGTCGATCGAAGAGACGTACGAGTCTGTGGAATGTTTCCCACTACTGTTGTTAGCCGTATAAGATGAGTTTTGGCCAGATCCAAGATAGTCAGTGATTTTTTCTTAGAGTAGATGATCTTGGTTTCACGCTTGGAGTTAAAGGGACGTACGGAACCTCATTTGGGTGTTCAACATTTCTATCATATCGGTTGTGGTGAAATCAAAAACGTAATGGCAATGGTAAGTGCAACTCGAGTGTTTGATTTTCATTTTGTGTCTTGATTTGAAGAGGCGTACGGGGTGCTTGCCAAAGATTCAACTCTTGTCTTATCAAACGGATAAGTTGACACGATCGAGACTAAAGAGCATGTCGATAATTGTATCAGTGCATGATGATAGAGAAAGGGTGACTGAGGGAATCGGAATCTACCACCAAACAGGACCATGAGAACCATCACACCCATGCGTTCGCAGTTGAGGAAAGATAGCATGATGAAAGATATTACGCGGCTGAAGGAGTTAGTACTTTGAATTGATGAGGTTGAAGTATGTCTTGCTTTCCCAGCAGTCTTCGTCTCGAAGACTGAAAAGAGGTTTTTATATGTTATCCTTCGAACAACTCATGAGCTGCATACATACTTTGTCTTTTTTTTCGTTCCGGCAAATCAAATGAGGAGTGACCATGGCGCACTTTGTGAAGGAATAAGAACGAAGAAAGAAGATGGTTGGCACATGCATATGTATAGGCCATCGCTCCGACTGTTTATCACGGAGCGGCCCAGACCCAATGTCGAATGTATGTGTGCCCTTGCTCAATAAAAGAAGCATTGCGTCATTTGCAGTTGAATAAGGTAGCTCGGCAGGACTCAGAAATGCCCCTATGGGGGTGTGTGACGTGAAAAAGCCACTTTTTCTGGTGAAAACCTGTCGGCTCACCAATGGTCCCCAATACTTACCTAGTTCCAGGTTCCTCAAAAGAAATGCAAGACTTTCTCAATCTGGGAGTCAGCTATCAAAGAGCGGTTGGCAAACGGATGTTGTATCTTAACAACGCCAGGCGGGCTGATCTGTCTGTCTTTTGTTGTCTCACAACTATCACAACAGCTCAACAACCCTTCCATTGTGCATTGGATTGCTTTCAAACGGGTTTTAAGATATCTGAAAGGCTCTCAGGGATTAAGTCTTGTATTGGGAGGTTCTGATGTAGATGTCAATGCTTACGCGGACGCTGACTTTGCTGCTTGTCCCATTACGCGAAGGTCAACAGGGGGTTATGTGACAAGATTGGGCGATAGTACCGTAAATTGGAACTCAAAGAAACAAGACACATGTGATGACTCGGGATATACTCCGAAACGTGTGTAGAATGTAGATCTTATCCGAAGATATCTATACGGCGTGGAGCGACGCTGGTACTCTCAAAAGGGTAGTTTTGTTCTCAAAGTCGGAGAATTCGAACTAGTAAATGATGAGGGGATAATAATAATTATTCTGATAAGGAAAAAGAGCACAAGAAGTTGTGAAAATACAAGATATATATATGTATAACTTTACAATGTTTCATTCGAACTATTACTTGTGTACCTTGTTCCTAATCTTTTCAGGATTTTCCGCAGATTACGTCATGTTGATCTTTGTACCACTACAGATTATTCTTGTTGTATTATGTACCGCTAATAAACTTATCCGGCTACTAATGAGATGTGATAGGTTCATGACAACACAGTGCTGTCATCAACTACTGAAGCGGAATATAGGGCCGCTTACAAAGGAGGATAGGATATAGTGTGGATGACTCAGTTGATGAAGGGAATAGGATTTGAGCAAAAGGATTGGCTGGCATTCAAACTTGATAATCAAGGAGCAATAGCCCTATCAAAGAATGAATAATTCAAGCGTAGAACAAAGCACATAGATGTGAAATATCATTGACTCAGAGAATTAGCAAAAACAAGAAAACTCAAGATATAATATATTCCAACCAATGACATGATAGCAGATATAATGACAAAGGCACTTACACCAGGAAATCATGACAATTTGTGTTGACAATTAGGCTTCCATGATGTTAGAAAGATGGGGGGGAATTGAGACCACAAAGTTGTCAAAGCTGTCAGAGCAGGATTAGATTTGATTCAGAATGAGAACCTTGAATCTTATCGCTAATCCCCCGAGTTGAAACTCACCTTCATCCAAGAATTGATATGAAGAACTTGGATGAAGAAAGAGGAATTCCAACCGGGTGCTCTTCCAGGAATACAAAATGATACAATCATGATGAGTCAGCCTGAGCCCCAATCACTATCCGCCGAGTAGTGGCTCGCCCGGACCCCAATCCTCGGGGATCTCCGAGCAGCGGGGACCTCAAGGCTCTCGCCCGAGAACCGGACCTATCGGGGACTCCGACGGGTCCCCGATCGGGGATCCGGCTCAACGCTCAGGCTGAACCTACAATGCAGGTCATCCGTCGAGTAGTGGCTTGCCCGGACCCCGACCCTCGGGGATCTCCGAATAACGGAGATCTCAACGCGCCTGCCCGAACACCGGACCGATCAGGGGCTCCGTCGAGTCCCCGATTGGGGACCTGGGTCGGGGCTCAGGTTGAATGATGAGTTAGGTTTGAATTGAGTACAGATAACACATACAAACATTTAATGTTAAACAAGCATATTAGTAAATTAGTAATGAAATATAAAATTAACATGTACATGTCAAGAATGTGAAATGTAGTTATTTAACTATTTGGTTGTTATGATCACGACTGGGGTCTTGGCTCACGGGAATGAAGGGTGAGTCACGGCAATCAAGTTGGTTATTGAGATTGTCGGATGAGGAGAGAAGCTATACGTGATGTAATACAAGTTAAAGCTAATAGCTAATGTGTGACATATACAACTCCTCTTTCACACCTGTTACATCCGTAGAGTTGTAACATTGGTTTACTTCAACAAAAGTGATCATAACAAATGCATGACGCATTGCACACGTTTACATAATGTGCATTATAGATGTTTCTTCTTTCTTACATCATTGCACTAGGCTTGAGTTCTCTTATATAGAATAACTCTTTGTCACATTGTTATTCTTTTTCCTCATTGAACTCAAACCTTTTGTATTGTTACAATCTCTTCTCTAGATTGTGACTCTTTGATCATCAACAGTCTTCTTCCATAAGACTGTCTTCTGATCTGCTTTTCTCTCAGTCACAAATACCTGTGACTTCTTTTGATGGATGTTGATGCAACAGACGCAAGTCAGTCCAATCCTTATTTTGATTATCAAGCTAATGTCACAGGCTGAAATGTGTGCCTGGCGCAACAAGTAGTTGGTTCATCAACCAGTCAAAGGGTTCCAAATGGGAAAGCATATCACAGTATTATTGGAATTCAAGTGTTGTTGGTCAAGAACATTACAGTGTTAAATCTGCTTAAGGACAGTGGAGTTAAGAAGAGAGAGATTGGTGGATCTGATGTAAGATAGTTGCTGTGGGTTAGGAAGATAATATGTAGTTCATCTGGAAGAATCAAGGGGCTTTTGATAGTATTTGTGTATTGATCTCAGGGGGTTTAGATTTCTCTTTTGTTTGTTTTCTGTGTTTTTGTCTTATATGAAGTAGAGACTCGTTAGTTCCCCTTTTGAATTCTTAATCCTTATCTTTTAATCTTTGGAATAAGAATTCTAAAAGGGTAAAGTAATCTTATTAATTTTATTTTTGTATACTCTCTATTTCTTCTTGCTGAGCTAGATTCTTTCTTTTTACTTTGTGCTTCTTTTCAGTCTTTGTTGTCTTAACCTTTTCATCTTCATCAGGTCCGTTGAGCTAGTGCTCTGTTTTCAAGTCTTCTGTCTCCTCATCACTGTCTCGTCAACAGTCTACTGAGATTGTATCTTTTGATACCTTAGAAAAGTTTTTCATCAGGACATTATCAAAATTTACAAGTATTACTGGTGGTCATGTGTGGGTGCTCCATGGACACTGTGAGTATGATTACTCTTCCTATGACAGTTCAACTACTGACGGTAATGCTTGCAATATGTCTACGTGACATTGGCGGAAGGACTGCCCCTATAGTCTCTGGATGGAACAAGTGCTGAGAAGCTTATAGTCTCACTGCTCCTTGTTTTGTATGTTTTTTCCTTTTTTTTGTCATGTCATTGTGTGTTGGGTCTTTTGTCTGTCAGGTTTGTTTTCTTGGGATGCAATAGTGGCAAGGGATATCATCACAAGCCATGGTTGTATTGAAGAAAGTTTATAGAAAACTCTGAAATTGAAGGAAAGTTATGATTCAAAGGTAGGATCAGAGCCGACTTGGCCAATGTATTTGCAAACAATAGAGAGTTTGTTGTGTCTTGGTCCTTTGTAAGGGGCTTTAACAGTAATCCAATTGGACTGTGGGGAGAGGTGGGGAGCCAAAAGGGGTTTTGTGATTGATAATGCCTAGATAAGAAGGAGGTGTGATTGTTGCTCCCCGCCATGTATCTGATGGAATGGGTGGAAGGGAATCTGGGACTCGGAGGAGCTCTAAAAGAGGCTTAGCAGGGCAGGCCCGCTCTCGCGGCCCGCTGTTTTACGGGCACGCGCGCTCAGACAGATCCCAGCTTTCGTGGGGCGGCGGAGCCACCTAATACCTTGTCAGTGATACACCCGGGAGGCATCTAGACCGCCTACCGTCCGCCTACTCTGGCCGCCAGAAGCCCGCCATTTTGTCCGCAGGCAATGTTGGTCACACGCTGGCCAGAGTTAGGACGCCTGTGTGCCGTCAAAGAAGCTGGCGTTTGGCAAGCATTAAGGCGGACGCAGGTCCGGAGCTTGGGACACAGCTCGGTTTGTAGGCGGTCAAACCAGCCTGAGTGACGCCAGAGGGCAGTCCATGTGGCAGGCTATATGCGAGCCGGTCTGTTACTGACTGGCTCTCTGAATGTGCTCTGGCACTGGTCATTGGGTACAAAAGAGGCATAAAGGCCCATTCATTTCCAAGACGGGACAGATGAGGGTGTAAGGCACCGGGGATTGAAAGATAGACAATAACTATTCTACAATTTTAATCCCCACAAATCAAAGTAATCAAAAAAAGCTTCGCCCAAAGGAAATCTTTCTCGCGGGACCAATCAATCTTGCAGACCCAACGCGCCGCCTGCTTTTTCAATCTCATCCATTTCAGCTTCGATCATTTCCTCTGATGGCAGATCAAAAGTCTCCTCGGGGTCGATGTCTTCGAAGTAGCCCTGGCCATCAAAAAGGTCAATATCCGCCTTGTAAATGAGCTTATAAAAGCTGGACAGTTATTTAACAGTCAGTTGGTGTCCACAAAACATGAATAAAAAGTTTAGACTTACACAGAAGTGTAAAGCGACCCTTGTTGACCCAAATGGTGGAGCTGTCTATCCACTCGCCTCCAAATATTGCCACCGGCTCCGCCAGAACGAAGGCTCTGAAAGATTTGCAGCGCCTCTCTTCGCTGCCAACAAGGATCATTAGAATGATAATCTAATCCAAAGATTTTGGTGAGGGAAAACCAACAAGATAGGCCACTCGCAACCGTTTAGGCAACTCGGTCTGGGCCCAATAAGTGTTGACATCTGGCACAACATCCAGAGTTCCGCAGGACATCTCAATCTGAAGACAATAGACGGTGCGTATTGGCTGGTTAAGTTGAGAACAATTTGGACAACAAATGAGGAGAACTTACATGATGTACCAGTGTTTTCATATTCGGCACGGTGCCCTCGGGCTGGCCTCTGATGTTATACAAAACCTGATTGATTATGAGTTAGATACAATTGCAGATACGTCTGGCTGGAGGGAATGACTGACCAAATGATGCATCCTTTCACGAGCATGTTTACCTGCATCTCGTACCAAGGTATTATACCTTTGGGTAGCACTGACGTTTTGAGCACCATTAACTACAGGAGGAAGTTGTTGAGCTGGCCACGGTGCCTCGACAGAATTGATTTTGACCTACAAGGTCCATGACAAAAGATAAAAAGCAGTCAGTGGAAGGTGATGTTTTCACGACGGGGGGCACTTTTTCTCTTTACCTTGATTGTGTTAACCAAGGAATTAACTAAAATGGCCCCATTCGGCGTACTTATTGCCGTGTACGCCGCTATGCCAGCTTCCACAACAGACTCATACGCGTAGCGGTAAACTTGTTCCTGCAAAAAGAAGGGCAGTCTCAGCGCTTAGTCCCAAAGTGAAGAAACCAAGAACAGGAAAAGACCTGTTCTTCAAACATATAATAGAATGAAGACAGGACACTCACTCTGAGCTCGGTGGAATAATTCCACGGCTGAGTGGGGGTGGGTGTTGCAACCACCCCTGGCGCGGGTGCTGGGGGAGCCGGTGTGATCATTGTAGGGAGATTATTGATGTCGGCTGCCACTTGATCAATCCTGTTTGTAATCGTATTGTCTAAAATATCAAGCTTTTGACACATTTCAATATTTAGCTCGCTTGATATGTTTGAAAAATCGACATCAAGCTTGTTAGACAAGCTTGTAAAATCCCCTTCGATCTTGCTAGAAAAGCCTGCAAGATCCTCGGCGAACTTGTTTGCCATATTGGTTATTTCAGTGTCCAACTTATCAGACAAGTTGGTCACTGTAGCAAACAGTTTTGAAAACGACAACGTTTCAGAACTGATCGATCCCTGTAAATACAGATGAAAAAGAGAAGGAATCAGTAAAAGAAGATTCAAATGGAAAGTGAGCAACTTACTCGAGTATCTCCGAGATTAAAGCAAGTGTTCTCATCGTTCATATCGCTTTCTTCTAATCCCCCAACAGATGAACTTTGTGAGCCTTTGCCTGAGGCAAGAAGACGTTAAGACCTCCGTTTAAGACATATTGATGATGCTAGAAGAAAACAAGCCACTCACAAGTCAAACCAAGCTGAGAGTCTTGAGTGCCAAAGCCGCGGAGTTTTCGCGGAGTCGGGGTCTCTAAAAAAAGATTCCTCATCAGGATGAGGAATGATATTGAGAAAGAGTAAGCTTACTCTTGGACCTCACAGCTGGATAAGGAGCGACACGATTGTTTTGTGGAGACATGTGGAATAGCAAAAAGTCAGAAAGATGTCAAAAGATCCCCTCCTTTAATAAGAGAGAGAAATGATTGAAATACCTGGACCGCTCAAGGAGCCCCTCGCTTCAACTTGGAGAAAGGTTTTGACCTATCCCTTGACGGTAACACGCGCGCCCAAGGGCCATACTTTGCCCGCGCTCATACTTCGGATGTTGTTCTTAATATGGCATTTATGGAATCCTCGGAGATACGATCATACGATTGTTTTGATTAACTCTTTTGGGCTTCAATTTCACTCGAGTTAGTACGTTGTCTATTTACATGATGTCATCAACCTCCCAATCTTCGTCCAAAATCATTTCTGATCCCTCCTCATCACCGGTTTCCTCTTCCTCTTCTTGAAGTTTCTGCTCTCCCTTTGCTTTGGACTGCCTTTGTTTGCGAGGGTTAACTGGAACTGATCGCCAGATTCCCAAGCCCACTCGAAGGGTTTTGAGCCATTTGGCAGGTGAGATTTCCCGTGTTCCAAGGCTTGCAACCTCACGGTGTGTTTCAGCAGAATAGTGGCTGGCACTATTCAAAATGAAATAATCCATATCCACATGAGCGATTTTGCTGACAGTTTTCCCAGTGTCTCTTCGCTCCACTTGAACCTTTGCTCCATCGGTCACTGGACATGCAGCATGGTGACAATCATGTTGAACATTTAAGATGCAGTGTATCTTCTGAAAGAGCGTTTGTTGCAGAACTTTCAGTGTGAATTTGATCAAAATTGTTTGAAATGAGACGGGTGAAACACGTACCTTGATATCCACCCATATTTTGCAATGGGTCCTGGTAATCTCTCGCATGCCATACCACAAAGAAATCCCACCTGGTTGAGTCTCTTGAAGGAGGACCACACATTTCAACTCGGACCACCCTGCTGCTTTCCAGATTGCATTGACTTGACCAATTGCATTGCTGTCAGTGAGCTGAAAGAGGTGACTGTCAGTGTCCAATTGATGACACATAAATTCTTAATTGCTCATGCTCACCTTCACAAAGTCACCTTGCTCAACTGTTTTTCGGTTGCGCAAAGTAACACAGACATGTTCATGCCATTCCAGTTCTGGGCCTTCTGCAAGCAAGAACTCTGGCAGTTTGGAGCTTTCCTTGACGCGCGCTGACGGACAGTGATAAGTTTTCAGCGTTTGAACTAAGTGATAAGGTGAAGTATCATGCAAGACTTACAACCCACTGAAATCCTTGGCTCTTGAGTAGCCTCCGGGTCAAATCCCATTGATTGAAACAACTCCGGGACAGTCTTGAGAAGCTTTTGGACTTGAGGGCCGGCTGAGACGCGTGCTTGTAAGTTGGCGGCATTGAGACCTGGTAAGATTTCCTGTGCAGCAGCGTGCTCCGCTTCGTAATGAGCCACGGCTTCGAGGTGTTTCTGTGAAGCCAAATGCTTCACAGAGACTCCACCCATATTACGTTTGCAGACCAAACAATGGTATTGCGGGTTGGTTGGGTCTGTCAAGATCAAGGTAAAATCTATGAAAGAAGGAGGCAGTCAGTAAGTGTGGTGCAATGAGGGCAGATAATGAAGGCGGATGACTTACATTGATTGGCCGGCTGGTGGTGTGACGCCATTGTCAAGGTGAAACCAATTGAATTGATGGGAGCGGCGAAGAGTCGGGTGACGATCTCGAGCCCGGTCTCTGGCCAGCTGGGGCCAGGGAACTGGCCATCTGAACAGGCCAGAATGAGGCGCTTCTCAGGCTTGGGTGCGCCCTCGCCAGGGCGAGCTCACGGCGAGTACTCGACCAGGCCACTGTAGGACCACGCAGGACCGAATTTCGACGCAAGGCCCCCCCGTGGTGTAAGGGACTGAATATGTGGTGTCTGTTGCACTTTGAGTCTTTGTGCGCGGCGGCCCGCCGCTGATGTGCTAGTCCATTTTAATGACCACACTGTTGTAACATAAATGGTTGCTTGATCTACCTGGCGCAGTGAATCTTGTAGACACTTGATAAGTCATATATCAATCCGGTAGGAGACAGTTTAAAGTGATAGCAGAAGAGCTGGACTCTACAGAGCAAGTATCATGGAGCACCATCATACCACAAAAGTTTCTTGACAATGACTGATATATATGTAAGAAATGAAGTGAATAAGATCAAGAACTCAACTCATCAAAAGCGTAAAGTTGAACGTCATAAGTCACCCTGAAATCAAAACACAAAAAGGATAAGAGCGTCAAACATCACTATATACATAGAACAATCTGATCAAAAGACCTGAATGGATTTCAGAGATTGTCAGCAAAAAAAAGTGCCAGGGGCTTTTACTTTGAGTACAAAGTGATACTGAAGGAGGTCCTAGACAGTCTTGAGGAATTTTTTAGCTTAGATTTTCCTCAAAGGTTTCCAGTCATCTCCACTATAATCATCTCCCCCAAAAGCTGCTTCTCTCTTGGACAATGGTGCGACAGATCCTGCAGATCTGTCAAGGAATTGGTGAGATCAGACGGTTTCAAAGATTTTCTGTTTTCAGCTAAAGAGACGTACGCTTTTTGCTGGTGCTTAGACGGTTTACTCCAGGTGGTAGTTCTACAAGAGAAAGTTGAATAAATTTTAAAACGTGTTACTCATTTCAGTATACATTCACTTCCAAAACTTTGAGTTCAATTACATTGAGAAACGTACGGGCTTGACTGAGATGAAGAGCCAGGATTCCCGTGACGATCTGATGATGCGATAGTGACTAAACAGAATATGTAAAGAGATTCATCATCAGTCTCAATAGAAGGAAAATTGAGTGAAGTGAAACTTACCAAAAACCAGTAAGATGATGATCACCGTACTCGTGTGTTTGGAGAGGCGAAAAGAAAGCATGAAGAGTTCACTTGAAAGAATTGTTGCTGAGCTCTGATTTGATCAAGTGGGATCTGCTTTTCTCATTGTTGGCTCAAGTTTCTCGTCTCGGATAACTCAAGTGTTGTTGGAATCTCTTAAATATATACATATATACATATATGATCACCTTGGATTACTCAGCCTTTCTTCAATTGCTCTATATAGTAGATTGTATGAGCGAATTGACAAGTTGAGAAGTTATAAGAACAAAGAAAGAGAATGCTTTCATCAGTCAATTAACCAATGGAATGGCTTAAAGCCAGCCGTAAGGCATGCTTAAATGAAAATGAGAAGTTTATGTTCTTAGGTTCACAAGTACATATCATACATCCAAATTCATTACAGGCTACTTTTGGATTTCAGTCTTCTGCTGTCTTCTGTTCAAGGTTGTTCAACTTCAATATGGCTTGTGTAAGGTGCGATGGCCCGGTGTGTACCAAACTGCATACTGATTTCATTAACAGCAATTAAACTTCATGTGACCACACCATTCAAATCCAACAAGTACTCAACATTAGGGCTATGACCCGGCCCTGAAGCTTCAGGGCAGGCCCCGAGGCCAGGTCAGGCCTTGGGTAGACCCAAGGGCCTTGGCAAATTGGCTTGGGTTGGCCGAGGCTCGCCCTGAATTTAAGGACTTGGGGCAGGGCAAAGCCAGGCTCAATTTTAGGGGCAATGGAGTGCTATTTTGAGCACAAAGGAGGGTGGAATGGGCATAACAGTGGACTTGTATTTCAACTTTAAGCAACAGAATTTTTTTAAGTGACAGTTCTATACTCGGCGGCCCTGCGGACCGGGGCCGCCGGAACGCCCGCGGGGCTTTGGGAACGCTCACAAAGCTAGGTTTAAAGCGTCAGGGCGCGTACCGTCTGCCTTCAAGAGGTTGTTGGGCAGACTCGGCCGGTCGGGGTCGGGATCGGGTCATAGCCCTACTCAACATAACTCTTCTTACTTTAAACAGCCAGCACGCATCCTTTTTCCCACAGGGGTTTTTACCGGAGCGGAACACAAGTAGTTACTCAGTGCCTGATAGCCTTTGGCTCAGGAGGCACTTTGAGCAATGCATAAGAAAAAAAAAATGTCCAACAAGCTCGA
Organism: Melampsora americana; assembly: GCA_022264835.1. NCBI lineage: Eukaryota > Fungi > Basidiomycota > Pucciniomycetes > Pucciniales > Melampsoraceae > Melampsora > Melampsora americana. The sequence continues at coordinate 546,930 of JAIFHY010000003.1, read as the reverse complement.
TGAGAAAAGCTTAGCCTCCGGACCTCCGCCACCTCTTGAACTCTTTGGTGTACTTATGTAGTCAATACCACGTTCACTTTCCGAGACCAACCTCGCTGATGGAATAAAGAAACGTCCAGTTCCACTTATGTATATGTACACATATTGGAGAAGGACCTTTCGTTTTGAATTATCCTACCTTTCACTGGACATGAGATATGTTTGATCAGACTTGAATTCCCAAGATCAGTTCTGGTGTTCACCTCAAGATTTGGCTATCCTATCATTATATCCCTTTCTCAACGATCTTGATTGATTTCTTCATCAGGGACTAAACATGATCCTTTTGGTAATCACTTCTTGATCGAGGTAGGTCCAAGTTTAACAGACCAAGTCTTTTCAGACCAGAAAGTTTTCAGGTCTTTCAGAAGAGTGTCTCAAATGTCAAAAAAACACACTTTTCTTCTTGATTTGAAACCTCCAGAAATCCATCATCAACATGTTAAGTTCTACAGTGCCCTCGCAAGGTAACTTCATTGAGCTTGATTTGATAACAGCCAGCATAAATGATTCAGAATCATCACCCATGTGAAAAGTTAAAATTGATCAACTTTAATACTAATCAGTGTCATCGATAAAAAATCTAAAATTGGATTGTATCAACATATATTGAGTCAAACTCTTAAAAAGAATACTTTGAAAAAAATTTCAAAAAAAAAACAAACAAAAAAAACCCCAAAGAAGATTCTCTGTTAACCTAATTTTTGAGCTTTAGCATATAACGAATCTACAACCGATCCGATTTGTTTCAAACACTCCAAGGTATGATCATAAATCAATTCTTTTGAACACTCATCATACACTTCTAAACAACCCAATCCTTGATCGATGATCCCATTAAAGACTTTATCTAAAATCATTTGTGATAATTTCGCTTCTACATCTCTTAACGGTAATTTCACTTGATTCGAAATAAACTTTAATTCTAATCGTGAATAGGGTTCGATGATCCTTAATAAGTTTTGTTCTAATAAAGTATCATATAAGGATGATAAATGGTTTCGAACAATCGGGTCATCCGAGAGTTCTGTACAGAGAACCAAAAGTCAACATGGCTCTCATTCTAAGGGAAAAAACGAGAGAGGGATGATCAATCTATTACCCGGTTTGTAAGTCTTTAGAGCTTCCTCAAATTTAGCTAGACTTCGTTCTTGGTGAGCTTTAGCAATAGCTTGCATAGCCTCTGTACCCCGACCGGTATACTTTCGGGCCAATTTCGAATTTTGAATCGTTAAAACGTCCTCAGGCTATCGTCAATGAAAGAGATGATGATATGAAGATCAGGAGGTTAATTTTGTGTTTTGAAAACCAAGAAGGATCGAACTGACCAAGTTTAACATCACTTTACACATTAACATACACTTTAATGCTAAGGAAGCACGAGCATCATCTTGACTAGAAAACCCTTCAAGAGCCTCAAAGAAATAAGAATACCTGATGGGGGGGAAAAGTGATGAAGTTTGATCAAGTTTGAGGATTCGAGATCTGGAGAAAAAGAAATGGAAATCTTACGCAGTTTTATAATCTTTAGATTCTGCATGAAGTACACCAGATTGTAGATCGAGTTGTGCTTGTAAGAGAGGAGGACAGTAAATCGAATTGGCAGCTGTTCTTGCTGAAATCAAAGCAGCCTGAATGAATGGGTTCAGGATGATTCAGTTTTGAAAAGATTGAAAAGAGGATGAAGAGGATGAAGACTGACATTAGCTTTAGGAGGATCAGATAAAGAATGACGAATTTTACTTTCTAAGAGATGAACTTCAGTTAAGATTAATTTATCATCTAACTTTTTCAATTCATTCAACAGAGTGGAGATCAACTTCAAGGCTTCTTTGGTTTGATTGGATTCGAATAAAAGATTAGATAATTTGATTTCGAGTGATTGTTTTAAAAAGATTTGTTTTTCTTCTTTTGACCATTGAATGTTTTCTCTTGTGATTTGAATTTGAATGGAAGATGAGAGTGGGTTTTGATTTAAAGGTGATGATGAGAAATAATCTATCAAGGTTTTGATGAGTTTTGAAGTTTTAGCTTTGGCTATTGAGCTCATGAATGATCTACATGATCTGATGGTATCGGCTAATCCATTAGGATCACTGTGGTGATTAGAAAAAGCGCATCACAATCAGTTATCAATTCAAATCAAATCAAAATCACGCTTTTTGAATTCTTCACTTACTTTTGATCACGATAGATCTCTCCTAATTTGATCAAAGCCACTTCTTTCTCTCTTAAAGCGTTTTCATCTTTGATATCTAAAGAGAATAGGATCCAATCAATGATGAATTGGGTTGAAGGTGGAGATGAAGAATCACTTACCAACTTGATTTGAGATGAGTTTGATGAGTTGAGATTGAGCTTGTTTTGGATTTGATTTGATTAAGTTTTCAATAGGATGAATCGAAGTGGACATGATCGAGTGGATGATGATGGATGATAGGATGAATGGATGGATGACTTAATCTTGATTTGATTTTATAATGATTTTTGAAATCCAAATTGAAATTCCAATCAGATCGATCGATCGATCGATGACGCGGCTTAAATTTAGAATTTACACTTCATTGACCATTGACCATTGACCATTGACCATTGACCATTGACCATTCAGAACAACAACAACATCAACAACAACAACAACATTCAATCAATCCATCAATCCACTCATCTCCAAAACTAAACCATGTCAACTTCAATCACAACAAACGCTTCATCTGATCAATCAATCCCTTTACCTTATCCTAACTTACTACAACAAGATCGACGGTTCATCTTAAATCAAATCAATTCTAAACATTTACACCAAAAGACCTTTGATGAGTTAATTGAAAATATTAAAAAAGATGGTAAGTTGATCATTTGTTCTATAACCCATCACTCAAAACCATCATAAGAAATGAATCTTGATTGAGTTTTGATTTCGTTTTTTTCTGCTTAGAAATGGGTCCATTCCTAAAAACAATCTTAGAAGAAGATTCCAATCAAATCCCATCTGATTTAATTTCAAAAATTCCAAAAGATCTAATCAATCAAATCGAAAGAATCAATACAGAAAAACTTCAACAATTAGATCAAAAGATCAAAGATTCGATGGAAAACTTAGGTGAAACTGAAATCTCAGATTCCCTAAGATCCAAAGCCTTTTATCTTTCACAGATCGGTTCAAAGAAAGAAGATTGTATCAAAGCCTTTGAAATGGCTTTGGAAAAACAAGCAGGTTTAGGTTCAAAGATTGATTTGAGATTAGCTTTGATCCGAGTCGGATTCTTCTATCTTGATCATTCATTGATCACTCGAGAATTTTCAAAAACTAAAGCGTTCAGTCTTTTTTTTTCAATTCGTCTTTTGATTTTAATCGTCTTCACTAATTTTTTGGTTTTGGTTTTGGTTTTTTGAAAATGAGATGATGAACAGATTAGTAGATTCAGGTGGTGATTGGGATCGAAGGAATCGATTAAAAGTTTATCAAGCCATGTATTTTATGTCAATTCGAGATTTCAAAGCTGCTACTCCTCTTTTATTAGATACGATTAGTACTTTTACAGCCACCGAATTAGTATCTTATGAAGATTTCATTACTCTGACGATCATCTCTTCTGGATTATCACTAGAACGAAAAGAAATGAAGAAAAAGGTTTGAAATCTTCATCATCTCCACCTTTTTCTTCCAACCAAACTTATCCTGATCAATTTCTTTCAATTTTTCAAAACCCACACACCCATCCACACACACCTGTCTTTAGATCATCGAATCACCCGAAGTGGTCTCGATCATCTCCGAAAGACCTCATCTACATTCATTGGTCTCATCAATCTATAATACAGAATATGATAAATTCTTTATTGAATTAGCAGCGGTTGAACAAGTTTATTTGATCCCTTCCCGTTTACTTTCGATTCATACTCGATTCTATGTAAGAGAGATGAGAATCAAAGCATATAATCAATTACTGGAAAGTTATAAAAGCCTTTCGATGAAATCGATGGCCAAAGCGTTTGGAGTGACCGAAGAATTTATGGATAGGTTCATCTTTTCTTTTTCTTTAAGTTTTTGGGTTATCTTTGAATTTTCTTGAAGACTGATCAATTTTGGTTGTTCTCTTGAATATCTATAGTGAACTTTCTAGATTCATCTCAGCTGGTAGATTGAATTGTTCGATTGATAAAGTGAATGGGATTGTTGAAACCAAAAGACCGGATTCGAAAAACTCAATGTATATCTCGGTTGTTAAGAATGGTGATAGTTTATTAAATTCAATCCAAAAATTAAGTAGAGTGATTGGTTAAAACCTAAAAACAAAAACCTTGAAAAAAACAATAGGATTCTTTTCCCGTTCTTCTTTATCTTCAAGCTTGATATGTTTCTTTTTTCATTGTTATGAGAATGATACTTTTTTTTTCTTAATCTTTACAATTTTTTTTTGTGATTGTACTCTTTTTTAAATTTCATTTAAGAGTTTCAAGTTGGAGATGAATTACTTTTTTGATGAAGTCGTGATCCGATCTTGAATAGAGTTCAGAGAGTCTGACGAAAAGGAAACTTTTTCAAACCTTTGCATTGAAGATATATGTAAGAATAAAGTACAATGTTGTTGGGTAGTAGGGAAGTAATACAAGCGATAGAACACGTTTATGTAAATTACAATGAAAAATGAAGTGATGACTACATATGTACTAATTTGATTTTAATTCGATGGGCGATCCTGAACCAACTGACAGAATTGGTTTTTTTCCTTGGCTGTCAAACTCACTTTGACTAGAATCTTGTTTTTTTTTGATAAAGCTTTCAAGTTTATATAAAGTGAAGTTGATGTATGTTTGATTGTGGATGAATCTCAAAGCAAAGGGATCGGATATGATGTTGATAATTTTGAATATGTGCAAAGTAAGATATCTAAGATGATATCCAATCCAATGATATGATATCTTATTTGAAAACTTTTATCTCTCTTTTTCTTGATTTGGATTTACAACATCAATAAGACCATCCAACCGATTCTTGAGTCTCTTCCTTATCTTTATTCGATTGAAATGCAGTTTGTTTTGATTTGATGATCCTAAATTTGTTCTAAATGAATCCTAATTCAAACTTGGGTGCATAATGTTTGTATATCCATCCTTCTTGAATGGAGATATGCATCAATTTCTTACTTTCTATCTACCAAGTTCCAAAGAACCCTGACTTTCCTTGAAACCAAAGAATCATCATCTTACACACTTTTAATAAACACCCAACTTGAACTACAAAAATCTCCTTTAAGATTTCTTTCTGATCACTTTTTTAATCATCATCATCCATAAAAACATACAAAGAAGAGGATGAATGAATTTTATCGAATTGAAGAATCTGATGTAAATTCAAATCAACCTAATCTGATCATTTGTTTAAATTCAGATGCGTTTCTTCATTTCCCTCCACAACATTCTAATTCAGGTTTACCTTCGATTATGATCACAGAAGATGATGATGAATGTTTGAATCGTTGGTTAAATCGATTAGGGATGAGATTAGCTAATCTTTTGGGTTTAGCATTAAGTAAATCAATAAATAAATCTGTAGAGTTTTGAAGAGTTCAAAAGATCAGATTGATAAGGTGACTGATTTGTGATTTTTTTAATTTCCAAACAGACAAGAGATGGAAATTGAAATCGTTTCCTAAGAATTATCATTTATGGATGTATGTCACTCGTCATAAATCTTGTAAACGGAATAAAGCAGCTTTGTATGGTAAGCTTGAAGTTTGCATAAGATGAATAATGTATCATCGACTTTTTGAATGGTTTTTTCTGTTGGTATATAGGACCTTATCCACCAGGTGGAAGTGTTTGGAGATATCGATTCTTTAATAGTGCAGATGAATTCATCTTACATCTTTATTGGTTATGTACTCATTCGATTGAAGAAAGGATGAAGTGTGAGTGTGGAAAGTGTACATTTAGGACTCAATCTGAAGTGAAGCTGAGTTTAAAAAGATTAGAAAGAAGAAAACAATCCGAAAGATTAAAAGAACTAAGACAACATCAACTTGAGCATCAGAAAGTGGTCAACAAAACATCCAACATCAAAGCATTCAAAAAAATTGATACTCAAGCTGATGATGATGAGGATGATGATGATGATAGCTTTCGAGAACCCATCCATCAAGAATCAAACCAAGTTCAAATTCTCTTTTCTAGCTCTCAAATCACTCAATCACCCAACCCACATCAAGCACATTCTGATCAACCTATTATCACTCAAGCTTCAGACAAAACTCAACTTCTCTTTCCTACAACTCATATCACTCAACTTTCACTGGAAGACAATCTCTTAAATAGTAGATCTAAAAATACTCAAGCCTCACACAAGGTCTTATCAAAGACCCGAACCAAAACTAAACCATCAAAGAAAACAGGTCATTCTACTAGATCCAAAAGCACTCGACCATCAAAGAGAGTCAAATTTAATACTCTAGATTCTTCTTCACTCAATCCTGAATCATCCAATCAATATCAATTTTCAATCAAACCCATCAAGATCGAACCAGACCATCCTCAATCTCATCAAGCAAGACCTCATCTGATCAATTATGATGTCATCCCTTCCAGTCTTCCTCAATACAGATACTTAGAATTAGTTTGGTATAAATTAAAGAAACCGATTGAGATCCCATCCAGTTTGATCGAAAAGAAAAGATCATTAAACATTCCACTTTGGCCCTCGATTGTGATGTCATGGGGATCTAAGAGAAATGAATCAGCTAAACCGATTCATATCAAATTACTTGGGATCCATCACCTAGAAAAATCAGTTTTCGATCATGAACTTTTACCATGGAGAACTTATGAAGTTGAAAGATTAAGGGATTCACTTAGAAGTTTGAATTTGATTGATGAAGGGATTGAAGAGAGAATGATGTATGAAGATTTGGAAAACTCGATGAGTAACTTATCCTATGCGATTCAGATCAGTCTTCATTTAAATTCGATCATCAGTAGTCAAACTGAAATGGATGAGAATGATGAATGGAGGAGGAAGAAGAAGGAAAATCAGAGGAGGAAGGAAGAAGAGAATTATGGAAATCAAATTTGGTTGGGAGCTGAAGTGGTCTCGATTGGAGATTTCATAATTTTAAATGAAAAGATCGAAGATCCCACTCACTTTAATCTTCAAGGATGTTCATCATCTTCATCATCTTCATTCAATTCAAAAAAAGATCAAAAAACATGTCAAGTGATGTTAATTGGAGAAATTCAAGAATCTAATCGATCCATTGAACATCAAAGTAAACCTTCACTTTATGATTTCAAAGGTCATTTGTTCACGATCTTGATTTCAAAAAAAAGAAAATCAAATCAAATTGAATGTATTGATTATCAAGAAGATCTTCAACACGACTTAGTCTTACAACCTTTTTTAGAAAACCCATCATCCTCGATGATCCCATTCAAACGAAATTCAAGATCGGGTTACGAATTTGATTTAATCACCGATCGTCAGAGTGGTAAGAAAGTGAAAAGGTCAATCGGTTTAGTGATCGGTAGAATGTATTCACTTAATCATTTCGATCCACCATCTCTTCTTCAAGCTGAACTCATTCAAAATGATCATTTGTGGAAACTTTGGGGTTTGAAACTTGAACATAAACTTCAAGAGTAAGTGAATTAGAATCTCTTGTTTTTGTGAAAATTTGAAACACTTTTCCAATCTTTTTGTCGGGGTTTTTTTTTGGGTTTGGTTTTTTTAAACTGATGGAATTGAATGGAATATCAAATATCAAATCAAATTCAACTTTTATTTATAGTCGAATTTGGATTCCTTCAAGAATTTCGGCTATTGAATTTGCCATTAAGACTGCAAGAGAAGAAGTAAGTTTTTTTTTTCAATTATCATGATCATGATCATCATTATCATCATTATCAAGTTGAAAATCAAAAAACAGGGTAAATGGATTCAATTTTTTTTTGATTGATTGATGGATTTCACTTTTTTTTCTTTAGTTTGAATCTCATGGGTTTAAATTTAAGTATAAGGCTATAAATGAAAATTGGGAAAAGAAAGAAAGTTGAAAAAATCAATCGTAAGTGTATTTCTTTTTGTTTTTTTTTTGGCAGAAACTGAATCAAACTTTGAAAAGTGAGTTTGGTTTAAATCTTCTTATGGTCTTTGTAAAACGTCTTTTAGATCTTCATCAAATCTGTGGTCTTCAAATCTAGTCTTGAGTCTGTATGTTTTCGAGTTAAGCTTTTTTTTGTTTTTTGGTTGTATTACACATCTGATGAATCATATTCCAAAGTTCAAGATACGAATTAAGTTGGATGGATTTCAGGATTGTATTTAAAACACGTTGTATTTTCGAATCTCATTAAAAACAAAAGGAAAGGATTGTAATGAATATTTAACAGTAAACCACTTAATGTATCCTCCTCAGTTATTTGGACTAGCAACATTAAGTTTAGAGAGTGGAAGAATTCATATGATGATTTTTTGACTTGTGCAGGATGAAGAGTGAAGCTCATGTCCAATTTTAGGTTGACTAGCAGTGATTGATACTTGGTGCGGATGAATTGATCTTCTTGACTTTCTATACATTTCAATTTGTAATACAATGGCAGTCTTCCTACACTTTAAGTGATTGATCTGGTCTCATGAGTTTACAAACGAGCTTTTGACTTCACTCAGGTTGATCTTAAAGGTCTTGAATTCTGGCGTGAGGCAGGTATCGTATGGCTTTGGAAGGGATGTTGTGACCCGCACTGTGATGTTATGGCTTTATGGGTAGAATCACTCAGGTTTGAGTAGGCGCGTTTGAACTTTCATCGACGCGACCGATTTAGAAAACTTGTCAAAGAAGAGCTGTTCATCGATTTATCACCTAATCTCACATTCATCATCACTTACTGAACCATCATTCAAACAGGATGGAACAATCCGAAACAGATCCTTCATCTAATCCTGTTGAACAACCGATTAAGGAAGGAACGATAGTCTCATCCACAGATCAATCAGGCTCAGAGAAGACCATAGAAAATGAAGAAGAAAAGATGGAAAAGAAAGAAGAACATCAAGTCAAGATAGATGAAGGAATAGCACTTGAACATTTATTTGATGATGATATTGAGATGGAGAATGTAACATTGGATGTAGAAACGTGATTAAAAAAAAAGTAATCTTTGTCTTGTGTTTGAGAAGATTGATTTGAATGACGATAGACTTTTCTTTTTTGTTCTCAAATCAACCTTTTTCCCAAAATCGAATTTATGAAAAACTTCTTCTTCTTCATCATCATCATCATCATCGCAGAAATCGAATTCTTTCAGCTTACGATGATCCTTGGGCGGATTTAAATGAACCTCAAGTGATGTCAAATTATTATCGACGACTTTTTCCTTGGAAATCAATCTTCTTATGGTTAAATCAAGATCATAGTTAAGTTTTTTTTTGATGATTTGATTCAATTGAAAGTCAAGTTTGATCTTTGACTAAAAGAGAAAACACATAAACTCATGAAAAGTTGAGTTGATTTCTAATAGTACCCAATCACGCTTTCACTCATCGAGAGTTTGCTGTCACACTTCGTAACGAAGCTTACCTGAGATACAACTCATATGCAAGTCATATCGAATTACAAAAGGACATCATCAGACTGAACCCTACCCGATTCGAAATCGGACCTGCTTATACGGCTCAACCTAAAGATCGAAAACTGATCTCCAAAGCAGCCTTTAAGCCGATCTTGAGAGAATTAGTCTTTGATATCGATCTAACTGATTACGATGACATTCGAAGTTGTTGTTCTGAGGCGAGAATCTGTTCAAAGTGTTGGAAATTCATCACCCTTGCTGTTCAAGTCTTGGATTTATCTTTACGAGAAGATTTCGGATTTCAACATCTTCTATGGGTTTATTCGGGTAGAAGAGGAATTCATTGTTGGGTATCTGATGAAGAAGCATTGAAATTGACGGATGAACAGAGGAAAGGGATCGTTAACTTTCTGGATATTTTAAGAGGTGGTGGATCAAGACATGGTTTAAAGGTCTCCTTAATCCATCCTCTTCATCCTTCCCTCGAACGTACTTACAATATCCTCAAGGTTCACTTTCGAGAGATTGCGTTGGTAGATCAGGATGCTTTTAAGGATCCTGAGAAATTGTCAACTGTACTGCAATCATTGAGTGAATCAGGTTTGTACATTCACATGAACTTGATGCTTAGCTTAAACAGATAGGATGGTCTGTTTTTCCTGATCATGATCTTTTTACATCCAACAGAATCGTTGAAACTCATTGCCGAGAAGTTGACAACGGCAAAAGACATGACCTCCTCAGCTAAATGGGATGAAATTCATAAGACCGTCGGTCGGGAGATTACCAGCATTGATAAAAAGTTAACCTCTAGCTTTGCTGATCAAAGGAGGAGTCAAAGATTAAAGGAAGCGCTCATCAACATTCAATTACATTACACATATCCTAGAATCGATTTAGAAGTTTCGAAACACATGAATCATTTATTGAAAAGTCCATTTTGTGTTCATCCTGGTACAGGTAAAGTTTGCGTACCGATCGATCCTAATCAACTTCATGACTTCGATCCAGAAAAGGTACCGGATGTGAGAGATCTTTTAAGAGAATTAGATCAATTCAATCGAAATCAAATTGGAGGAGAAGGATTACTTCAAACGAATGGACAAGCTAATTCGGATCATCAAAGCTCTTTAAAACCATATATTGAAATCTTTGAAAAACATGTGAATAAGATTGTAAAAGAGAAATTAAGATTGAAAAAACGTGAGTTTTGTTTTTTTTCCTTCTGATGTTGATCTCAATTCTTGCTTGTTTTGGGGTCAAAACAACGATTGATGAGGTTTGTTGTCTTTAAAAAAACCTATAGAAGCGCAAATGGTAGATAAAGCTCAATCTATGGAATTTTGAAAGTGTTTCTCTTTCCCTTGATTCGATTTTCTTCAGTTAAAGATCTTTTGTGGTTATTGATGTGTATCTGATAGTGTTTTGATTCAAATGTGACCCAGAAATTTAATTGGGTCTCATTGAGAGGATTTTTGCTGCAAGGTTGAGGGAGGCAGGGTTCAAAGGAACGAGATGAATCATTGAGCTTCTCATACAGACAAGAAAGTCTTGACAGGATGATCTTTAGATGTAACCTATCAAAGATCACAAGATGTGGTTGTGAATATTGGAAACATTCAAGGAAACATCCTATGAAGACCACTAAGGTTCCCACACAGGTCAAGAGTGCTAGCCTACAGAGGATCCAACCCATCCCTGTGGTTTAGTGTAAAGGTACTTTTTTTTCTGACTGGCCATCACCAAACTCATGCCCAAAAAACTGGCTTTGAGAAAATTTGGTACGCATCACACATTTTAATTGATGACTGATGATATCATGATCCTTAAGTCAATCCTACAAACTGAATAGCCTCTGAATTCAAAAAAATTCTTTTGACATGAGATTTTTGATTAAGATGGATGAGTTTTTAATTTCAAATTTAGATAAACCTTTTATGATCCAATCTTCAAACTCCTTCATTAGGTCTTGACTCATGAAAAATGTTTCTGAGAAGTAGCTTGATTGATAAACAAGACCCGAGCATGTTTCAGCAGTTCTAATCTTGGTAAAAAGAAAAGAAAGCTAAGAAATCATCAGTCTGTTTCCTAGGCTCCAAATACCCATTGATGTTGGGATCAAAAGCTTTTTTATAAGTTCTCTTGGAAACATTTCATAAGATCATGAGATAATCTTTTGCCTCCTCTATTTCTCATACAGTCTTTAAATAGCCTTCTTTGAAGTAGTATTGAGAAACAGGGTCTTAGTGAAGCTTAAAATTTACCAGAACAGGTCATCTTCTATTACTCAACTTGAGAATGAATGAAAACAGGATGAGATTTTCCAATGACTCAGTGATAATCAATCTGGTGCTGATCTTGATCACTCTTTTCTTTTTTCTTAGGTTTTCAAACCTATTTGAGCTCATCTAAAACACCATTCACAAAATAAAACAAAACAAGAAAGATGAATCACAACAGGAAAGAGTATTAATCAGTGATAGTGAGTTAGGGATAGGTATTTATCTAAGTATTGTGATAAAATGGTATTTGAACCCAAGAAACCAATAGTGAGCTCAAAGGCTTCTGAAAAGGTGATCCAATGATATATTCTACCATCTATGACCAACACTTTGCCACTACTGGTATTAGGGGGTTGGAGCACATTTCAGGCAGGTTTTTTTGAAAGAACACCAAATCAGGCAGGAGCATCACCAGCCATGTTGCTTGGTGTGCAATGGTTCCCCAACTGGGAAGATGATAGTGAGATGTGATGCTTGAAAAGAAGTTCAAATATTTTCAGATCCCATCTATCTTTCTTACTCTCTGTATCTATTCAAAAATAAAAAACAATCAAATCCCAACTTCATCCTTGGATCTTCCACTTCATCATCTTCTGCCCTCACAAGCCTTAATTGCTTTGTTGAGGTTCTTGTGGGCCTTCAAGAGAGAAAAAAAAAATTAAGTCTTGATCCTAGTGATGGAGATGAAAGATTTTACAGCATTCAAAAGACTTTCAAATCAAGAATCAAAATTCTAATCTCATTACACTCTCATCGCCTCAAATTCATCGTACATTGGGATACAGTAAAGGATCTAGAAGAGGCTCTTTGAGAAGAGGTATGTTCTGATCGCTATATAACTCAGGACTTGGGAATCTGACCCTAGTTCATGAAGCTGGAGTGATCCTCAAAAGAGTACATAAACCAAAGAGCATTTATACATATCTTTCCACCCACTCAGTCTGTCATCAGGCTAAAAGACCAGCCCACAACTGTTCTATTAAGCTAGGATCAAGACTTCAACTATGTTTGCAAATCCAATCAGATTCATAGTTCTTACACATCCTCTTATCCTATTCCTTGTTCAATATTTTACTTTTTACTTTTGTATACTCTCATACTTCGAATGTGAATCTACTACAGAAAGACCTCAATTCCAAAACCATCGAGCAGGATACTGAGAGGCCTTTTAAACAATTTTCAAAAACTCAATTTTTAAAATCTTCAAATTTCTTTTTCAATCTTAAAATAAAATAAAATTGAAAAATTTAAAAAAATCAAAATCAAACTTTAGTTCAAGTTTGAATTTTTTTTTTCTAAAACTATCTAAAAAAGTCTATATATAAATTATCAAAAATCAAATATCTAAAAAAAATGAAACATTTTTCTATACGTTCAATCTCAATTTTTAAAAAAAATAAAATAAATTTTAAGCAAAAAAAATGAAAACCGGTCAGATGAATAAATTAATCAAAGTTCAAAGAAAAGAGAAAAAAAAAAGGATAAGAGGAAAGAAAAAAGAAAAGAAAAAGAAGATGAGAAAAAAAGATAAAAAAAAACTGAAGGGGAAGAAGAAGAGAAAAAGAAGAGGACAAGAAGAAGAAGAATCTAAGAGAATTTAGAAAAAGGTTTAAGATCTTGTTTTGTAGTAGGTAAGATCGAATGAATCGAATGAATCACATTCAATTTCTTTTCACCTAGATCGATTTCGAATTTATAAAGATTATAAAGATACAAACCAAAGAAAGTTAAAAGCATTCCAAACGTTTGAAGTAAGGAGAGAGTTTGATCGAAATAAAAGATTGCTAAACAGATCACTGCGATTCGTTTGATGAGAGAGGCGATCGAGTAAGTGACGGGTGAGGTTCTTGATAAGATGGAAAAGGCTAAGATACATTGTAGGAAATGAATAGAGCCATTGAGGAGAAAGTAAAAAATTAAGGATTGATAATTGGGGATGTTCTGAGGAGGAGGATGATTGGAATGAGACCAAAGTTTGAAAAGATCAAACCAAATCCAAATCGGAATCATTAAGATAAAGGCCATCGTAGAGGAATAGAATAACAAATTCAATTTATCCACTTTTCCTTTACCCGAACTCATCCGATTCGATATCCCATTCATCTTCATCGAATTCAAATCCGATTCTGCATCCGATTCTTCTGGTAAGAGTTTCTTCCCATAAATGTTTTGAGAAACAAAGATGATGGTGGAAGCGAGGGCGCAGAGGAAACCGATGAGATTGGCGTTTAGATCAAATGAACATGTTAACATCACACCCAATGTTAATGGTAGTAATGAGAAGTAAGTCATAAAACCGTATTTGACTCCAAACAATCCACCATAAGCCAAGACGGTGAAGAGAGGTGAAAGAGCCTGTGAAGATTCACGAAAAAAAGGAAAGGTTGAGTTGATCAGAGATTGATTGGAAAGATGATATGAAAAGGATAGCCCAGAAAATAAAAAAAACTTACTTTGATAGTATGAACTGTGCTGACCGGAACCCTAGAGATTGCCATTGAGCTGAACACATGACCGGCAATTGAAAACAAACTCATTATCAAGGTACTCTTGATCGTGTTTTGTTTTGGATAATTTAAAAAGCCTTTAGTCAGATAGATAAAGACAGCAGACCAAATCGCAACAAAACCGAATTGAACGATCGTCAGGGTGATTGGAAACTTGAATTGATTTAAGATGATCTTTCCCGTATTAGAAGAGATAGCAGAAGAAGTATACCAGAGTGAACAGAGTAAGATGAATTTGAGATGAGAGGATGAGATGGATTGAAAGGGTGATTTGTTGAGAGTAGATGAGTTGAAGATCGATTTGAATTGATAAGTGATGGGATCGTCTAAAGTGATCGTTTTCAATTTATGAATCGATCTTGATAATCTTGATGAAAGAGTTCCATCCCAATGAGAATGAGTTGAAGTGGGATGATGATAGTGATCTTGATGATAATGTGATGAAGTTGAGATCGTTGAGAATGGTGAGAATGGTTGATGAAGAGCAGGTGTGGTGGGCATTGGATAATGATGACGTCTGTTGGGAGAAGCTTGATGATGAAGTTCGTGTTGAGATTGTGATGAGGATGGGATTAGGATTGAGATGGGTGATGGTGATGGTGGTGGTTGTTGTAGTGAATCCTTTGTAGGTGGTGGTGGTGGTGATGAATGAATTGAAGCAGGTGGAGTGGGTGGTAGAGTAGGTTGAAGTGATAATTGTGGATGCTGATGCTGATGGTTGTTTGATAATGTTAATCTTGGTTTGAGTTCAGAAGTTGATTGAAGTAAGCTGTTTACTTTTTTCTGCTGCTGCTGATGATGATGATGAGTAGCATGGATCATCTCTTCTGTTTTCCTTCGTTTCACTTTCTTTGATAATCCCTTTTCTTGTCTTCTTCTTTTCTGATTTCTTTCATTCAAAGTCTTCTCTTTGCTTGGTTCGTTTGATATCTGAATCGATAATCTCTGAAATGCTGAGATGGGTTTGGTTTGGTTTTTCAAATTTGCTGTTTACCTTTTCTAAATTCTGATGATTATGTAAAAGTACTTTGAATTGGTTGATGTAAATTTTAATCCATTTCATTTTAGATTTCATTTCATTTCATTCTCACTGTTTCCACTCCTCACTTCACTCATCTCACAACATCACTCATCTCTCAGTCTTCATCACAAATTACAATCCATTAAATGTTAACTCTAAATCATAGCCCACGCTCAAAGGTCATCAACGCTTGCTTAACTTCTCCATCCACTCAAGCACAGCTTCTTGATCTCCTCCTCACCTTTGATCATCTTCAATGCTTTCATCCATCTTCAAGGGAGAGAGGGTGAGATGAGAAGATAAGAAAAAGAATGAGGGAGTGATGGGTTTGATGGTCAATGTTCCAAAAGAAACCAAATCGATCGAACAGATTACATCATCTTATGAAATCATTCTCATCGATGGCTCAACTTAGCTAATCACTAAATCATCCGTCAGCAGAACACAGCACTCAGATGAATCGATTGATGAGGTAAGAAGAGTGATTTCTTTAAAAGGTTCTACTTCCTTGTCGTCGAGAAAAAGGTCTTTAGAGGAGTGAGTTGGAGATCTCATATGTTGAAGTCCTGATTATCATCTGACAAATTCCTTTTAAACGGATAGACAAAACCAATCAGTCACGTGTTGACGTAGCCATCGTATTGGGTGATGGAATCTAGCGCATGTTTCTTTAAGAGAAGAAAAGCCTGTAAACCCCAAGTGCCGGGAGTAGTGATGATTGATGGTTTCAATAGAAGTAGTCGACCTGCTTGTGAAAAATACTCCAATCACCATCTCTTCCAAGTTTTCACTGTGGATGGTCATTCAAATCTGCCCATGTCATTAAAATTGTGCTTTGCTATACCTTTTCTCTATCACACGAGCGCGTAGTTTATGATTTCAAAGCACAGAGAAACTTTGACTGGTGAATGTGAGTAGCCAATTGCCAGAGACATCAAGTTCAAATCTTCAATCTTGATCGATATTCTGGAAAATGATATATTCTAGGTGAATTGTATCAAACATTCTATCTCAATCAACCCATCAAATCATGATAAGTTTTAAAAAAACCTTCAGGATGACAACAGACTCAAAGAGGTACAACATAAAATATTTCTTCCAATAGACTTGGCTTGGGTCATATAACTTGTCTATGGTCGATAAATAGCGACAAAACAGGGTGAAAGGCCAGATCGGATATCGGTCAAGAATTAGATTTCAAGATAAGAATTTGTTTATGCAATAGAAAGCAAACTTATAAGGGAGGTGGTAAGTATACAGCTTGTACGCTCAACGTGAGACTTAGTGTTGCAGTTTGTGTAGAAACCAAATAGATGAAAGAAGCAATGCGAAGATCTGAATGATCTTTGTAAGGAAGAAACCATCTCAATAGGTCTCATGTGGACAAGATATGTAGAACCTATTTTAAGTTGTACGGAAAAATATGCTCATTCCAATTCGAAATCTTTCAAAATTTTCTTCTAAAGATAAATACAAATGACATATGATTTTTTAGGGGCATGAGAGATCAAGACAATAAACGTTTCATATGATAACATAAGATGATGTGAAAGATTTTTAAATAAATTAAATCGCATATGATGATGATGATGATAAAGAAAAAAATGAAGATATCCTGAGGTGAGGATTATACAAACATAAATTGGAGCATAAACTATTTGGTGATCTAACCCAAAACCTCCACAATTGCTAAAGAAAGAAGAAATTCAGTTTACCTTTTAAATTCTATCTAAGATTATGATCAAAGGCTTACCTGGTCCAGCAATGGTGCTAGCATCTGACACCACTTTTGAGGTTGATAAGATGACGTAAACTTGACCGGCAGCATCACGAGGGACGTTTACAGTACCATTTGCCCATACAACAGGGGTCTTCTTGAAACCGTAGTAGAAAACAGCGCTGAAAAAGAATTACAAGTATCAATTTAAGTGCAGAATAGAACACAAATCAGTGAGATGAGTGGTTTGACATACTACACATCACCAGTTGTGCTCGGGACTTTTGCAGGGGTCAATTTGATTTCGGAACCCTTGTAGACAGGTCCAGTGAGTTCCACGGTAAGAGTAGGGAATGGCTTGAGGGGTAAATTGGCGTCTTCCAAGCTCTTGCATCCTGGTTTGATAAAAGCAGCTGCCAAGGTGTAGATCTGGTTCGGGGTCATTGCCTAGATAGATATAGAAAAAGTCTAAGAAGAGGTTTACTTGTCAAGTTCAAAAATCGAACTAACTGTGTCAAAAGAACCTGGGAAAGGGGATTGCGATTGGATGCTTCGAATGTATGCAGAGTGACGTGCTTCAACACTGGTGATAGCTCCTGCGATACTCTTGAAGATGGACATCACACGATCAGTTAGTCTGGTGGGTATGCAGAGCTCTGATTTATGAAACTGACCAAGTATGCTTTGCTGGAGATGATGGGGACACCACCGAGATAGGCTGATACACCAACACCTGATGAACCAAGGACAATGAGATGTAATTCGATCAGACCGTGCCATCAAATATATCAACAATGAAGTACATACCTTCAAGAATGTTGGCAACAGCAGCAAAGGACTTGGGATCGGTCATAGGGCTAAAGTCATAGTTCTACGCATGAGTTTGTTTGTCGTTCTTTTTTTTAGACAAGACTTACAAATCGTAGGTACATGCGCCTACCGGAGTACCACCTACGGAAGCGAGACCGTCAGTGAGCATCTTGACGTGCTCGGCCTCATCTTGAAAACACAAAGCATTCATGTGAGTAAAATGGATCTAGTGAAGGATGAAGTAGGTCTACTATATGATTCTGACCTTTTGCGATCTCCTCAAACCGTATGCGGGCCGCCTCCTCAAAACCAGCCTTGCTGAAATCAGCTGCGCTGTACCTGGCTAAAGCAGTAGAGTAGAATGAACTTTCCAAATGCTCAAGAGTGAGAGCATACTAGAAAAAAGATGAATGGTATTAGTTGAACGGTCAAGATTTCTACTCGAACTGAGGAAAATCATTCGAACCTGAAGAATGTCAACATCTGTGTATGCTGGTGACGTTTCACGGACCTTCAAGGCGGCACCTGAGACGGAAACAGCAGCAAGAGTGATCAATGCTAGAGAGATGAGAACCATAATGTGATGATAATTCTAGAGTCTGTTATGGATTGGTTTTGTTACGAAGAGATGGGATGAGGATAAGTATATTAAAGATGTGCCACTTTTGTGTATGAACCCTTGCCTTTTATTGAAGAACGTGGAGTGAGAGGAGAAGAGGTACGGGCTTTCTAAAACATGTATGGGAGAACAATTTTTCCATGTCAGCTAAATCCAATGGGTTCTATGGAATTCCAGCACATGAAAAAGGATATCAATTCACAATCTGGTTGTGTGGAGGCAGAAGGAGTTCAAACGGAGCAAGCACACCGCCCGCACGGGGTCCATATGCTGAATAAATTCCTCCGAAACTTGAGACCCACACATCTGGACTGAAGGCATCGTGTGATGATCACATGACAGGAGGAGGAGCGGGTGATAAAAGAACGTGACGTCGTCGTGGTTTTGAGTATATACAGCAGAATGCAAAAGGCATGAAAAACGTAGCCAAAAAATTTGGCTACGTGGTCCGTGCGCGTGGCGCTTATGGCCGCATTTGCTGAGCCACACATTGTGAGGATTCTTGGGTCCTTAGATACGGGCTTCCGAACAAGCCCGATACCGGAACCCAAAAAAAAGATATGGGTGACCAACCCTCTCCCCTCTCACCCACCCCAACGAACCCCAACCCATTCCCTTCCCACCCATCATCGTCTCCCGCCACCGGTTTTCCCTCACCCATCATGGGATTTCAACGCTACTCGGAAGATTTGAAGCTTCTCGCGGTCCGGATGGCTCTCGACGGCGACGAACTGGAGACAATCAACGCGGCCCTACGATCATCGATCAGCGCCACCTCGCTTTGGCGCTGGAAGGCCCTTTATCGCCGTACGGATCGTGTCGTCGTCGATCCTCAACAGTACAAGACCATCGGACGACCTCACGTATTATCAGACGACCATCTCGGGGTGCTCCAAGAATTGGTCACAGGCACTCCCACCGTTTACATCGACGAACTTCAACGGCTGTTGTTTCAAATCACCGGAGTTCGAGTATCGCAGTCAACCATCGGCCGCGAGCTACACCAGCGCTTGGGACTCTCCCATCTGGTTGCTCGCGGAGTTCACTCTGCTCAGTCTATTGCCGCTCGGACCGATTACATGATTCGCATTGGTGGAATCCCACCCGAATATCTGGTCTTTATTGGTTTGTCTGTTCCTCTGTTCGTTCATCATACCCATTTCGGCATAAAGCAAGCGTTAACTTCGTTGTTTTATGGTTTATAGACGAATCGGGGGTCAAGGGGCGCGACTGCGTCCGAACGAAGGCGTGGGCTCCCAAAGGCACTCGAAGTGTCCGCCAGAAGACCCACACCGAGCAAGACCACTGGACGATCCTTCCAGCGGTCTGCGAGCAAGGGATGATTGCGGGTGTGGTCATCGAAGGCGCTGTGGAACGGGTGCATGTCGAACTGTTCCTTGAACAACATTTGGTACGTGTATTTCAATGTATTTCATTACCACACTAATCATGTGTTGATTAGTGTCCTCCTTTTCATACTCAGCTCCCGGTGATGAATAGGTATCCAGACAAGAACTCCGTTCTTGTCTTGGACAACGCCCGCATACATCATGGCGGTCTGATCGACCAACTTTGCAAGGAGGCCGGGGTCCTACTAGTATATCTTCCGGCGTACTCTCCGGATCTCAACCCGATCGAAAATTCCTTCCACAGCATGAAGGCCCAACTTCGCCGGGAACAAAGGTGGTTTGAGGTGGAGGACCGAGGGGATTATTTGCTGTTAGTGGCAGGTGAAGTAATGACTCGGTCGTTATTGCAACCACTGATTGCTTTCAGTGGTTATGCCACTCAGGATTATTGGCAAGATTATAATGCACAGTTTGATGACTAGTGCTCGGTCCAAACTAACCTTCGGTCTAAACCACTCCCGACCTTGACTTGTAGTCTACTACCTTAGCTCCGCATATGATTCTATGTCATGTCCTGATGAAATCAATCAACTCTACATACTCATAAGTTGAACAGTCCAGCGAGAGACATGACCCCCGGGAGTATCCAGATTAGCCGTAAGATGAGTCAAGTCCTATCACATGACTTGACTTTGTCTTGACAAGACTTTGCATGGAACATTCCAAGTCTTTGGTCACGACTTGGAATGTTCAAGTTTTGAGTGACCCAATTCTTCACATTTATGAATATGAAGAAAGTCTTTACTGAGGCAACAATTGTCTTCAATCACAGTCAGGTCTTTATCTCGGGAAATACTTGATCGAGCGAAGTGAAGTCTTGACTGTGGAAAGACTTGACTTTGATCGATCAAATCTTTCCCGAGATAAAGACTTGATCCATCACAGTCCAGTGTGGTCTGAGTCAAGACCTCTCACCATTCACACGATCATTAGTCCAAAGGTTGAACAATGATCAGTCATATGTGACATGAGACCAAAGTTCAACCGGACTGTGTCCTGGCTGAACTTTCACCATGGGCTCGGGACAAGTTTGGGTTAGGTCAATCTGTCAGAGGTCATTTGTATAATTTCATGGACATAATAGAGGTCATCAATAAGCGCTTAGGAAGAGAAAGAGGGGGGTTTGGGTGAACAAGTGAACATATCGATACAAAGCCGTGTGACGGTTAGTTTGAACAAAAAATGCCACCGCGTTCTTTTGAGAGGTGTTTAAGAAGAGTTGGAAACAAAGGGAGACAGAGACAATAAAGAATCAACCGGTAAGCCCATCAGACGGAGGACCATGTCAGTACTCCTCGAATTGAGTATCCATCGCACGTCCCTTTCCTTTGGATCGACGTAGATCATCGGCTTTGACTTGAGCCACGTAGAATTGGCGAGCGCGAGTCATCAGCTCGATGGCACTACCCCAGCAGATCCCCCAAGACCGGATGATCCTGGCATTCAAAACCTCCGGGAACAAGAAGTGCTTGAAACTCGTGATGTAGTTGTTCAGTAATATCGACACGATCTCGTCCACCGGGTCATCACCGAAATCGCAGAACTCGATATAGTCGAGGATACTTGACTCACATTCGATTCGTTGAATCGTCTCGTAGTCCACGTTGATGTTCGTCCCCTGCATCTCAGCATAGGTACCGATCGGGAAAGTGAGAGCGGGGCCGTCGATCTTGAAGCGTTTGGCTACGGGGATGGGGGACTGAGTGTGGATTGGGCCAGTGGAATGGCTCGTCGATTGGCTGTGGAGAGGGCGTTTGATCTCCTTCCATACGAACTCCGGGAGCTTAGGTGGGCGATCCAACGTGACACCCGGGGTTCCTGCGGCCTGTGATGCACGGCAGGGATCAATACGAGATAAGAGTAAATTATGTGGAAGGGGAAGAGAAACTTACCAATTCTCTCGCCCATATGATGAGGTTGCGAAAGGTGAGTTCCATCTTGAGGGAAAGGTCATCCTTGTTGAAGATTCGCCAGCCCTCATTGTTGTGGTTTTTGAAGGACCCGAGATGGACTTGAAGGGCAGTGAGATGTTCCTTTTGAGGATCGACCGGAGCCAAACGAGCCAGGGCAGAAGAAGTCGTTGGGATGTTCTCGATATGGTTTTGAGCTCGCAGGCGGCCTTGCTTCTTGGTTAGACTCTACCAAAGCCAGCGTGGAGGTCAGAACATGGCGGTAAGTATTCAAAAAAAGAGGTCACTTACATCAGCGGCCTCTTGAGCGGCTTTGGCTGGATTCTCCATCACAATAAGGAACCCTGCATCGGTACCAGGGTTCGCCTTGACCGTGTCGTAAAAGCGTTCGAGAGACCTATCGGAATCCAAGACCTGCTTGAGACCCTTCGCGTAAGCCTCGTGCTTCATTATGTAACACGTGATGACCACCTTGTTGCTCGCATCGGCCGCTTTGAGGATGGCCGCATTACCCTTGAGTTCGTCGTCCGATTTGTCGATTTCGCTGGAAATCAAGAAGAGTTGATTCTTGAGCGATTGCCACTTGTAAGTGTTGAGGTCAAAAAGAATCTTCGCCGGAGGAAGCGGAATCGAACTATATACTGCCTTCTTGGCTCGACCGCTGGAATTAGCCTTGGATAAGTCTGTACCTTTGAGCAGATAGAAGGTATACGAGACTCCCAAAAGCCGCATGATACCATCCGGGCGCTTGGTTTGGCCGCCTGGAGAGAACGCCAAAGTGTCAGTTAAGGGCAAGAAAGGAACTAATTACAGACGATGCCGACTTACCAGGGGTTTTAGACGGGCTGTCTTCGGCGTAATCAAAGGGATCGGGGGTGCTGGAAACCACAGTGCTGGAAGAACAAAGATTAATCTCTTTGCTCTTCGGCGGGATTTTGGGTTGGGATATGTAGAGACCGTCCGGTATACCGTCAGGCCAAGTGTATAGAGGACCACGCTCCCCAAACAGATCCGAGTCGGTGACTGAGTCGGTCACGGAGGAGCCGACCGCGGTTCCTTGGCTAAACCTGTCAAAAGACCCAACACGCACGCTCCATCAGCGACAGTGGATAAGAAGTCAAACCAATGGAAAACTTACACTTGATGTTGTAGGCCCACCTGCTCAGCACCTCGTGAGACGGTGTAAGCCAGTTGCTGGGGGTTCATGGAGAGGGGAGAAACGTGAAAATTCATGACGTTAGAGCGATTGAGGTCGAAAAACGGTTCGGCGAATGGATGATCGAAAACGGGGGATCGAGGAGCGTTGGTGGTGCGATGCTGTCCAAAGCTCGATCACGGCGCTCGGGAGGTCATTCGATCCTGGTTCCGGTTGGGTTGTGGTTGGGAAGCCTGATGAAACGCTGGTCGGGAGGAATCGCTGAAAAAAAATAAAAAAAACTTCTAGTGCTCATTCGTGGCTATGAAGAGGCTGAAAATACAGTGGATACCGGCCATATGTGGCTAAGTGTATGTGCCTACAGGCGCCATGGGCACGGTCCACCTGGCCCAAATGTTTGGACTCAGATTTCATGACTTCTGCATTCGACTGTACATACAACGTTTGTGGTCATCTTATCATTTGTGCAAGACACTTAGGTTTATAGTAGAGCTTGATATCTATTTCCTTCATTTATTGGATCTTTTTGTTCTTGTTCTTTTAGCAATATGAAATACACAATAACGTCATCTTTCTGTTCTTTTGATAAAGAATCAGAACCCGTTTTGATTATCTTATAATTTGTTTCTTTTTGATGAATGTGTCCTGTCATCAAAACTCAAAGAGTCTCAGGTAGTTACAAGCCTATTGACTACATTTTGCTCGGTGAGATGTCTTCCGGGTGGAAATCGTTCTACCCATCTATTATGAGCCAGGC
This sequence comes from Melampsora americana, assembly GCA_022264835.1. Taxonomy (NCBI): domain Eukaryota; kingdom Fungi; phylum Basidiomycota; class Pucciniomycetes; order Pucciniales; family Melampsoraceae; genus Melampsora; species Melampsora americana. The sequence goes on along the minus strand of JAIFHY010000003.1, from coordinate 523,139 downwards.
TGCGTCAGCTGATCATGATATTTATGTCTGTTCATGTAGCCTGCTAGATGAACAGGGTAAACAAAATCGAACAAAAGTTGATGATATCAAACGCGTCATGCTGCGTCATGGAATTCAAGTCTGTTTTCATTCCTCTTTTGAGGGCGCGAAGGCGGACGCGGCCACGCGAGGGGCTTGGCTAAGCTTAGTTTCCATTGATTTAAAAGTCTGATGGAAAGAAGCGACCTTTGGGTTCTTCATCATAGGGCAACATGCATGAAGTGGAACCGATTGATCATAAATGACTGTCAAGCCAGTATAATTAATGCATAGACTGTCATCGGACTGTGAGACTACTTCATACTCACAGACACACAACATCAAGAGACAAAGAGTGAAAAGATTGAAAAAAAAAGAACTCGTTACGAATCGATAAGGATCTTGAACAAAGAACTGTTCAAGAAAGATCAGGGGAAAAAAACCCAAAGGCTTCCTAATTCGAAACTTCGAGGATAGCTGATGTAGAAAAGAAAATTCCTTAGTTTGATGAAACCAGTTGAGCTCATCAACAAGTTAATCGAATCTTACCTGGTCCTGCAACCGTGCTAGCATCCGTTGCGTTTTGAGCTGAGGATAAGATGACGTAAGTCTGACCGGCGGCATCGCTGGGAATCGCGACAGTGCCGTTCTTCCATGGCATAGCCGTCTTTTTCAAACCGTAGTAAAAAACAGCACTACGAGGAAAAAAGAGTCTCAATATGAGGCTATTGATCAAAGAGACGGATCAAGACACTCACAACATATCACCAGTCGTGTTGGTGCTCGACATTGGGTTCAACATGATCTCTTGACCTTTAGTGAGTGTACCACTCGTACCCAACATGAGCCCAGGGAAAGCCTTCAATGGTAAATTAGCCGCTGCCAAAGTTGCACATCCAGGTTGAATGAACCCAGCAGCAAGAGAGAAAACTTGATTGGGATCGAGAGGCTAGAAGGATGAGAAAGAGAGAGATTATGATTTCCGGTTGGTGATTGTGATACTCTGTTTGATGACTCACCGTATCCTCGGCTGTCGGGAATGCGGATTCCCCTTCGACGGCGGCACGAACATAGGACGAATGTCTGGCTTCCACCGTTAGGATCGAAGCAGCAGCGGTCTAAGAAATGCAATTTGATCAGACAGTACTGAATAAAGGTTGATAAACTTGATACCGAAGCTTACAAGATATTGCTTGTTCATGATTGAGCTAGCTCCACCCAAGTATGCCGAAACACCAACACCTAGTGAGCAAGCAAACACAAAATCAGATTCTTACAATTCAAAGCATGAAAGAAGGGGCTGTATAGAGATCCAAAAAAGGCCGAACATACCTTCAAGAATGCTTGCAACGGCTGCAAAAGACTTTGGGTCTGTGACAGGGCTGATGATAAGAATCCGATGTTAGAAAGTTCGAGAGGAGAAAAAAGAGAGACTTGGCCCACAATGTGTAGTTACACGCTCCTACTGGGGTTGCGCCTGCTGCAGAGAGAGCAGAGGTAAGGAAGCTGACATGTTGAGCCTCGTCTAAGATACCCAAGGGCAGATTCATCACCCTCATTCAGCCACTCAACTCAATTCAATCACCATCTAGTCAAAAGAATCTCTCTGACCTTGTGCAATCTCCTCAAACCGACTACGGACCCATGTTGGGAATCCCGCATTAGTGAAGTCTGACGCGCTGTAGTTTGCTAGAGCAGTTGTGTAGAAAGCGCTTTCGAGGTGTTCTAGGGTGAGAGCATACTAAAGAAGATGAATTTAAACGTGAGTGTAGGAAATCATCCAATATTTTTCTTCATGAGGCTCATGGAGGTAAAAAACACTAACCTGTAGAATATCAGTATCGGTAAGAGTTCCTTGGTTCTGACGAGGATTAAGGGAAGATCCTGAAACGGTAAGAGTAGCAAATAAGATTGATACTAAAGGAGTGATCATCTTTGAATTAAAGCTTTTTATCTTTCGTAAGGAGTAGAATGAACGTTCAAGAAGGAAAATGGGTGAATGTATAGAAGAAAGAAATCAAAAGCCAAGAACCTGATGATGAAGTTCGTAGATGGAAAAAAGGACGTAAGGAAAAGAGATTGATGAGTTCATTCTAAAGTACATAGAAGACTCAGTTTTTATATCATTCATCTCTCGAAGATTGGTGTTCAAACTTCAAATCATTTGGTCAGAATTAAATCAAAAGATGCGTCTCATCTTCCTGTCTGTGAACTGAGATTCCCTTTACCAGGCCAAAGCACTGTGACGTTACCACATGGCAAGGCTATCAAAAGACCATCGTAACATAGGCACAACTCATGATTTGACTGCTTGGAGTGATTCCGATTTCCTAGGGCGAGAAGGGAACAGGCTACACTGAAGCGTTTGATCCTATTCGAATGTTGGATTAACGATATATCTCAGAAAAAGGTCCACGAGCTCGATCCCTGTTGACTTGACCGTTTTTCAGCTAGCTAGAACCCTTGACGTCGCTTAAAGCTATAGCATTGCGCAGGTCCATGACACTCGATCTAGATTATTCATCAGCCTTCGCTAGCTCTCAATCAACAAGGCTCGTGAAGCATATCACTGGCCCTATTCCAATCACTTTTTATTGACTGATAAGACGTCTTCTTTTTGAGACCAGATATTCTTGAGGGGCAAGCCACTTTAACACCAATAAATTAATCTTATATTTGCCAGAGTTTGATATATCCAAGATGTTGTTCAGGTTTGGATATAAGAAAGGTCTTTAGCTGATCAAGACCTACCAAAACTGACCCAAAGAATTGTATACAAAACAATTGAGAAGTACCATATTGTACATAAATTGATCAAAGATCTACCAAATTTCTAGACCCGCTTTCTAGCCAAACCTTTCCTCCAAGCCCTTTCTCTCCCCGGATCAAATCAAGAATATATCATGTCTCAATTTTTTTTGGTTGGAATTGAAAAAAGATGAGGATACATAAATATGATTGATCAAATTGACAAAAAAAAACACTCCAAAACTTCATCTAGATACAGAGAAAAAGAAATCAAAAATTAAAACGAAAGAAAAAGTAAAAAAAAAAGTAAAAGTAAAAAAAAGAAAATTCGAAGAGAGAAAAATTCATAATGTTCAACAAACAAACAAACAAACAAACGAAAAACAAAAAACACTGAGATAGAAATGAATGAATGAATGAATCATCAAAAGAATGAGGAAATGAAGGGATCATGAAAAGAAAAAATTGTCCAAAAATAAATAAATAAAGATAAAAAGATAGAAACTTGAATCCGCAATCAATGATTCACAAGAGGATGAATTGAACCAATCAATCACACACAAAAAAGTCAAATCCCACCAAAAGATCATCCCACCTCAACCAAACTTTTCTGAACCTTCCAATCTATCCTTAATCCTTCACCATTGAAGGAATAGCACTCACGACCTTAACCAAAGGAGAATACAAAGATCCTTTACTATCATTAGTAGTCGTAATGGAAGTAGAAGGTAATCCAGGTTTCTCATCATCTCTTCTAATCATTCCATTATTGATCACTTGATCTGATGTTTTCTTACGATCTAATTCTACTTTAGCATAATAAGCTCCACCTACTAAAGTTAAAGTAATCCCAAATAAGTTTGTAGGTGTGATGACCAAATTGAATATAAAGATTGCCAATACGATCGTAAGAACTTGTTTCACATTGGCTAAGGTCATATCAAAAGAAAATCATAGCTCAGCTTTGATAATAATTTAAAAAAGAAGTGAAAGGAAAGCTGACTAACCCGCAACTGTCATAGTCAGCGCACTAGTTTTTTTATTAGCCGTAAAACTAACCACATTCAAACCAAATGCAATCACTCCATTGATAGCCAGAGCAATCGCTTTTTTCTTATCCATCTCATGAGCACCAAACTCTCTAACCCTACTCATCTCTCCTGTCCAATAACTCCAAACCACACATTGTATAAACGCTAATGGTGACATCCTTAATAACAAATCTAATGGATTTAATTTTAATTTGCCCACTTGAATTAGATTCGTGATGACTGTTTTTAAAGAGGCTAGAATGGTTCCTAATAAGGTTAGAACTAAACCCCACGTGGTCCAGCCATAATCTCCATAGGTAGAAAATCCTACACCTGCTACTACAATGAAGAGTGATAAGTAGGTTTGGATCGGGTATGATTTTTGAAAATAAACGATTGATAGAATGATTGTAAAGAGTGGTGTAGTCGCTCTCACAACTTGATGAAACTATTTCCAAAAGCGTGACGTGTTCATATCAGTGAACATCGATCAAAGGACAGAAGAGGAATCAAAGGTTTCACTAACCGGCACAGTCACAAGATGAAGACTCAAGTTGGAGACCGCAATATTAACCGTATAAAGCACACTGAAAGCCACCAAGATTCCGCTTTCTCTTCTATTCAACCTAGCTGATTTAAAAAACCCACGATTAAGAGCAAATTGAGATCCAAAGGTCGATGCCAAGGCATGAATGCCAGTTAAAGTCCAAGGGAATGGAAACCCTAACAAGACTCGCTTGTTATAGATTGTAAGACCTAAATTGAATGCGAAATAATAGATTAACCAAGCTGTAGATGAATCGAATTTGGATGAGACACGCGGAGCAAGTTTAGCGTAAGGAGATGGGTGAGATGAGCTAGTGAGTCCTAATGGTAAGGAAGCTATATCAAAGAAAGAGATATGAATCAGTATATGAGAAAGACAAGTTTGATGAGAGTGATGAGATGATTTACTACTCTTAGGTAAAGAAGCTAAAGAGGAAGGTTGTTGATTTGAATAGAAGGGTCGAATATTTTGATGATTGAGAAGAAGTTTAGTAGATGAGATTGGCGTCGGATGTTTGAGATCCATTGAAACGCGATCTTTTGAAGTTGATCTGGTGAGAGTATTAGGATGTTTGTTGAAAGAGGTAGATGAAGATCTAGGTTTGTTTGGAGTGATTTCATAAGACTCATTCATATTATTACCTTGATCGGTAGGAGCAGTAGATGAAGTAGATCTTTGAAGTTGAGATAGAGGTGATTGAATTTGAATGGACCAATCTTGATGATGGTGATGGAGAAGTGGATTTGAAGGATGAGGTAGTTGTTGATTTAAGATTGAAGAGGGTGTTGGAGGTAAAGAAGAAGTTGAGGTTTGATGATGGATATAATGAAGTTTTGAAGGAGGAGAATGAGCGGTGATTGAAGAAGAAGGAGAAGAAGAAGAAGCTTGAGATGAGTTTGAAGGTGGTGATGAACCTGATTCAGATGATTCGATTGATTCTGAGATGGAAGTGGAGATTAAGGAGAATGATAAGTTTTGACTATGATTTGATTGATTTGGGATTGAAGTCGTCATTTGGTTCGTTGGTTGGTGATGGTGATGGTGATGGTGATGGTGGTTAAGTGGTTGTTGTTATTTGGATGGTTGACTTGTTTTGTTTGAAAACTATAAGGAGAATGATGATGATGTAACACTTTTCCTTTGAGGATATCTTCAAATTCGATTTTCCATTTTAATTGATTCTTAAGGTTCTCGATCTTAATCTTAAGTGTACATCCTCATCCACTTTGACCTCAGTCCCATGTTGAAGATATTTCTATCTATTTGGATCAACTTCTCACATTCTCACTCTCTCAACATAAAATCATAACTTCTTGACCTGAACACTCATTTCAGTCACAACTGACTGACTCTCATCAAACTTTTTCACTCAACCAATCACTCTCAGCAATCAATCATATCTTATTGTAACTCAACCGCCTCTCTAATTATCAGCATCAGAAACACAGCATTCTTCGAGGAAATACTCGAAACCCAGACCCACACATCTTGTGGGACGGCCCAGAGTTGCTTGAAAATGAGTTTGAAAGAAAAAACCGCAGCTTGTCAAAGAACTCTTTCACACAACTGCAAATCATGTACATACAACAACTCAGAAGTATTCCAACAACCGAACCAAAGAAGTGTTGAGAGCGTCCAAAGCCCGGTGGTGTAAACCGTGTCGTACGGGAATCTAGCGCAAAATCATCCACACCCAATGCCTCAACTTCAAGTAGCTGGCAATTTCCTCTACGGTCTACCGTAGTGAATCAAAAGTAGTGGAAGGTTGTGGCCGGGTCCCGAATTACAGTCACTTTGCGCTCTCCAAGAACTGCAGTAAATCTCACGGCGAATTTGCGTATTATCCACCACTCTACGATAATCTTACCGCTCACTGGGAAGATGCCTCTCAATCGGAACCTATTTCCTCAAAAAAATATTAGGAGCCTTGATAACACGGTGCCCTGACTTGTCTACGGTAGGTATAAGATTCAAATACTATGATGATATGAACGACTTTCATGGAACGGAAGATTTTCTCATAGCTCTAATTCCAATCGCGTCTCAAACACCTACGCCATTTTACATTGGAGGTCAGAAACGACGAACATATGTACATGTATAGACTCCCATCGAACCTTATTTCCGGTTTACCTTTGCTTGAGTTGCTTGCATTGAGTGGATCATATGGAGATAGCCCAAAACTTGGTGAAGATTCTTCTGGATTCAAGCTATCTAAACCCAAGTTTTTATCGCGATTGGATTTAGTGGGATTTGATGATGGTATATATAAAGACTGGTGTTTGTACGATTGGCCGAGGACAATCACTGATATCTCAATTTGCTATTCTAGTACTTTAACACCGAGTTTAGGCCATCAAATCATCCATCACATCGCACCTCACTTGACAAAGCTTAAGCTTGAATCGTATGATGATGATACCTGAGAAAATTTCTTTCTTCCACTTCTAAATGACTTGGAACTTTTCAGTAAAAACACCAACACACCGGATAGCTTTCCAGATTGTCTTTCTTTAAAGAGTCTTCATTGGTATCACGGGAGATCAGATCATTGTCGGCCACTCAATAGGATTCTGTCTCAGTCTCCTTGGCCTCAGCTCAAAAAGCTATTCATAGTTTCTGATTTTTATGACAGAGGTTATGATCCTGATTTTGAACATCGAGAGATTGAAGAACATATTGTTCTCTCTCTTGGAGAACTATTGTAAACAAGCCAATTTAAAACTCTCCATACGCCGTCCTTCCGACTGAGTCAAAAAAGACCTTCAAAATCAACATTTACGATCTTATGCCTTTTGCATATGATCTTTGTAATTTTCTCAATCCCTCCTTTGGTGCTGTAGACGTCAAATCTTTCAATATATAATTACTAGACCTCCATAGTGAGACAAGCATCAATTCTCACCCCTTTATCTCATCATTATAACGTTTTGACCACAATCCAATTCATCAAACATCATAACTTCTTGAGAGATAAGGAAGAAGTTTGCAAGCTCACTGAGAATTTAAATCAATTTCCGACCAATAACTTCTCATTAGATCTCAATACACTCAACTTGCAGGAAGGCGAACAAATTCAAGAAGATTCAAGAACCTGAAAGTTTAGAAAAGTCAAGAAAAACCATCTAAGATAAATAATTTGATCAGTTTACACAAACCCAAATTGTCTTGACGCCCTTGTTGCTCCATCTTTCACTTTGTTTTTTTCTTCACAATTCCAATACTACATTCATAGACTGTATGCTTGAATATGTCTCTATCTTTTGCTCGATTGTAGATGGGGTTTGTCTCACCAAAAATGTCAAATAAAGATGATGCCTTAGGACGTTTTTGTATCTTTGTATCTCGGATCGCTCGTCCGATCAGCTGGCGTAGTCCGTTTTTGAATCGGTGACAAATGTGATGTCAACTCCAGTGAGCCCGGGGTTTCACAATGAAACGAGCCACTGCTTCACAAGTAGCTTTTTGACACCAGCGATACCCCCTGCTGACCGTGAGCTTCATTGTACTTTTCGAGAGGGGCGGTGTGGAGTTGGAGTGTATGCGATCGTATCATGGGTTTTCAGCTGGTGTGGTCAGATTGAGTGGTAGTATCATGGGTATAGTGAGGTGTGATCGATGACCAAGTACGTGTCAAAGACCAATTCATCACTTCGATCCACTCAACTGACATTACCCACCCACTTCATCAACTTCACTCTCAAGAGACTGATTATCACCTCACTTGGTATTTCAACCTCAACAATCCTTGATTCAAATTAGAGAAACATATCATGAATTTCAGTGTAGAGGTACGTTAGACTTCCTTACTGTTTACCTCAGACAAAAGCATATGAACTCGATCGAACTAAGCTCGATGATCTCTTCACCCAACCTATCATCATGTTAAACTCTGTAACAATGGTCCTATTGACAGGATGTCGAAGATCGTGATGGAGCTAGACTCTCGTAAGCCCTCGCTCAAGAACATGCCTCAAAATGTTTATCAAGCTCTTACAAAGCTTAAGACTAACAATGGACTTTCTCTACCCTGTTCAGCTGGAACGTTTGGCCTGGATCAAGACTCGAAAGCACACGGATCGTAGTACCTATAGCTGCGCTCTATACGCCTCTTAAACAGCGGGACGACTTACCTCCAGTTCTCTATGAGCCCGTCACCTGTAAACCTCCTTGTCGGGCTATTCTAAATCCGTATTGTCAGATCGATGTAAGGGGGAAGCTGTGGATATGTCCTTTCTGCCTTCAAAGGAATGCTTTTCCACCCCACTATAAAGACATTTCGACCACCAATTTGCCAGCTGAGCTCTTACCGAAGTACACAACGATCGAATACACACTCAACCGACCAGCCCAAATTCCCCCTATCTTCTTATATGTTGTTGATACTTGCTTAGATGAAGAGGATTTGAAAGCTTTGAGGGCTGAGTTGGTAATCAGCTTGAGTTTGTTACCACCTACCGCTTTGGTCGGCTTGATCACTTTCGGAACAATGGTAAGTGCATTGGCATCTTGGAATACCAACTATCTGGGTTGGCTGATCGTTCTGATTGACTTCGATTCGGCTCTACAGGCTCAAGTCCATGAGCTTGGTTATGGAGAATGCCCCAAATCTTTCGTATTCCGTGGTACAAAGGATTATTCTCCTAAGCAGATTCAGGACATGTTGGGTCTTGGACTGTCAGCAGGGGCCATCCGACCACCCAATGCTCCCATGCCACCACCAACTCAACATGGTGCTACTCGCTTTCTGCTTCCAGTTCAACAGGTTGAATTCTCTCTTACCGGAATCTTGGAGCAGCTTCAGAGAGATCCTTGGCCGGTTGATAGTGACAAACGTCCGCAGAGGTGCACTGGTGTGGCTGTCAGTGTCGCAGTAGGATTGTTAGAAGTGAGTCTATCTCCTTATGTTTCATCTTATCAGCTAAGTTGCCTTCTGATCTGTTTGAAATCACTTATCCTCATAGACTACGTTCCCCAATACTGGAGCTCGCATTATGCTCTTCGCAGGTGGTCCCCCCTCACAGGGTCCAGGACAGGTCGTGAGCACGGAATTGAAGGAGCCTATCCGATCTCATCACGATATCGATCGCGATAATGTGAAATATTTCAAGCGAGCTTGCAAGTTCTACGAGGCTTTGTCACGACGAGCATCAGCTAACGGTCACGCCATCGATATTTTCGCTGGGTGTCTGGATCAAGTTGGGCTCTTAGAAATGAGGTCATTGGCAAATGCAACCAATGGGTTTATGATTTTATCAGATTCATTCACTACTTCAATCTTTCGACAATCTTTTCAAAAGCTGTTTGAGAAAGACGACGAAGGACAATTGAAGATGGGTTTCAATGCAACCTTTGATGTTCAGACTACTAAAGAACTCAAAGTTTCAGGGTTGATAGGACATGCAGTCTCGGCTAATAAGAAGTCAGCTTGTGTGGGAGAAACTGAGATTGGAATCGGACAAACATCTGCTTGGAAGATTTGCTCATTGACTCCTCGGACCTCGAATGCTGTTTATTTTGAGGTTGTTACGCCAGCCGGTCAACCTCTGGCGCCGAATTCGAGAGGATGCGTTCAATTCGTCACTCACTACCAACATGCTTCTGGTCAATTTCGCTTAAGAGTCACCACTTTGGCACGGGTGTTTGCCGAAGCGGGCAATCCGATCATCTCTACATCTTTCGATCAAGAGGCAGCCGCGGTCTTGATGGCTAGGATTGCTGTCTTCAAGGCTGAAATAGATGATTCACCGGATGTATTGAGATGGTTAGACCGAATGTTAATCCGATTGTGTCAGAAGTTTGCCGATTATAGAAAGGAAGAACCTAGTAGTTTCAGATTGTCAGATGGGTTTAGTATCTATCCTCAATTCATGTTTCATTTGCGGAGGAGTCAATTTCTTCAAGTATTTAACAATTCGCCTGATGAAACAGCTTTCTATAGGTTAGTAATCATCCCCCACTCTTCACTTTTCCTAAACTGGTGCGGTTTCGAAACTGATATTGTTCATAACATTTGAACAGGCATATTCTCAATGCCGAAGATGTAAACAACTCACTGGTAGCAATTCAACCTACATTGATGTCATACGGACTCGATACCGAACCCACGCCAGTACTCTTAGACTCAGTCTCGATCCAAGACAACACTATCCTTTTACTTGATACATTCTTCCACATCTTAATCTTCCATGGGGCTACGATTGCTCAATGGCGTAAAGCTGGTTATCAAGAACAAGAGGATTACGCTAACTTGAAGGAGTTACTCCAAAGACCAAAAGATGACGCAGCTGTCGGTTGATATGCTTTGAAGTCTATTTGAGATCTGTTGTACTAATCTTGGGCTTCTTTCTTTTTAGGATCTTTTATCTGATCGATTCCCCGTACCACGATATATTGTGTGTGATCAAAATGGATCACAAGCTAGATTTTTGTTATCGAAATTGAATCCTTCCACTACACATGCAAGTGGTGGTGGGATGTATGGTCAACAAGGTGGAGGTGGTAGTATGATCTTTACTGATGATGTCTCTCTACAGATATTTATGGAACACCTTAAAAAGTTTGTGGATCCCATTACATATATCGGCATCTATTCTCTGTTTGGTCAAAACTAATCATCTCTTCTTGGTATAGGTTGGCAGTCAGTGGTTCAAATTAAGTTAGAGAATAGACAAACAGGCATCGTAATTTTCTCGAGCTGGATTTGAATCAAAGATGTTTCTACTCTAGGTTCTCACCCAACTGGTGATCAGACAACAAAAGTGATGTTAGAATTTGTTTGAGTTTTGGTTTGGTTTTGGTTTCTTTGGTTCCTTTGTGCAACTTTTGTGATAATAAGATCAGATCTGAATTCTTACCTCCAAAAGGTAAGCTTGCAAGGATGATTTTGGAGGGCAGTTTCGTCAAAAGGCCTGTAATGTTGGTTTCAAGTTGCTTGATAAACAACTGTCATAAGTTGATATGAAGAAGTGATGAGATAATGAAGCAGTTTGGACTTTTGACAAGTTGAAAATAGATAAGAAAAGACTAATGGTGAGAAGTTACAAAAAGGAATCATGAGGATTGTGTTTTTGGATGTGTTTTGGTTATCAGATTCTGATATGGGGGTTTCTGACAAGATGAACTTTTTGTGGTGTAGCTGAGCCACAAGTATACTCTAATTTCAATCTCAAACCCAACCTCTGGAATCAATAACAAGACTTGGACTCATTGACTCTTGAGATGTGTGCGCGCTTCGGGTATCACTTGTTATGCCCCAACTGGAGCACAATAGGCCTTGGTTAAATTTGGGGTAACCCAGAAGTCCATTTCAAGTTAAGATTTTGAAGAGAATGGGAGAATAAAGATTATGAAGTAATCAAAACGAAGGGATACAACCATGAACCTATGTAGCTTGACGCAAGCCCCACCAACCGCAGAGACTTGCCCCGGAGCCTGAGAAAAGATGACCTTGAGTTAAAGCTCATTACTAGAAATTCGAGCAGAACAAGTCTTGATCTTCTGATCTGTCTGCCTTGATTTACAGAATGAAGGAGTGGGAAAGCAATGATGTAATAAATTTAAAGGATCCATCTCTAAAAGTGTGAAGGCGGTCTTGGTGAGAGGAGAAAGAAAATTGAATCCAGTAAGGATGGTTGAATGTGTAGGCAGATTTATCAATGCTTCGAGCTCAGCCTGCAAGTTGAATTCATACTTGATTCCATCTTGACATTCTTCAATTGATCCTTTCGATTTGGATTTAAACTGAAAAGTATTTTCTAATCCGATCACTGCACCTATTCCGATCGAAGTATCCAAATTGATCACATTCAAATGAATCCCAAAAGTGATTTGTGGCTTCAAATTTTGAATTGCACTGAGCTCATTTTGTTCATTGTCGAAAGAAGGCTTATGAAGAGTGATCAAAGGTTTGATAGGTGAAGCACGGCTAAGGGATTGATCTCCCTTTGCGTCGATAGTTGTGTCCATACGCTTCCACTCTACATCAGCTCCGAAAATCATACTGGCTGTGCCTCCGAAGGCAATAGTTGAACTAGTCACCAGCCTTACTTCTGGTCCGATTGTGATGATCTAAAAAACACAAAGAGGATCGAGGAAGAAAATGATGATCAGATTAAAAGACTGTCTTATGAATGAGTCATCACTGATCTCAGAGCCTCACATTCGCAATCGAAAGTCCCGGCACTCCAGCCGATAGAATTGGAATTTCTCTTGTTTCATACTCAATCCTTCCCTTTACATCCACTTTCACATCCACCCGAGCTTTCATTGTCCCAGTGATCCTGGCGTTCATCCTTCGATGACGACGCCTACAAAACGCAAACCGGTGAGACCGTAGGGCTTCAAGCGAAAGCCAACTTCTTCGCGTCAAAGTCGTATAAATTGGTTTGAAATTCTCCTCCGAACAAACATCCGCTTCAGCGATTGAAGCTTTGTTCAAGTTTATAGTCGAACTTTCAATCTCCTCCTCAGTGATTTGTACAGTCTGCTTCACAAGGTTGAGAACTTTTAACTTTGTCTCTGGTGGTATCCCACTATCAATGGAAACATAAAGTTTTCCTTCTGCAAGAGCGGTAAGTTTCTGAGCCTTATGTTTTGTTAGCAGTGCAGCTTGTCGAATCAATTCCTTAACTTTAAGACTTTCGGCCTCATTGCTTGGTGGATTTTGAGTGTATTGAGAAAGTCTTCGGATGAATTCTGCAAACGCGTCTGAGAGTTCATTACTCAAGATCATAAACCATCTCAAAGTGACTTGTTTTGATGATCTTGCTACCGTTTTTAATGTTTGTTTCAACTTTTGCTCCGCTTTGAAAAGTGAGTGAGCAATTTTGGTTGAGGAATTGATTCCAACATTTATGATCCGACTACCGGTTTCAAGGATAAGATGAACTTGAGCATGAAGATAAGAATCTCTCAAAGTGATGTTCAGTGAACTTTCATCAGTCTTCCATGCTGTCAAAGGTATTACGCTTTGTCGGGCTTGCATAGTGGTATCATTATAATTGAGTGATGGACTAAAATCGAATTCTGGTGCACCCTGGAGCTGACGACGTTGAAGTGAATTCGGCGGATTTGTATGATGCTGTAGTTTCACATGAAAATCATGTCCAACCATATCCCAACGTGAACGATACCCTGAAAAGCTCATGATAAGATCTGAGTCGGAGTCGGAGTCTAATCTAAGTCGGGATTCAATGATGATTGGATGGTATTGCTCATGTCCTTCAAGATCGTAAGCGCAATCTCCATTGGAGCCTTCAGTGATCAGGATGAAAGGCAATTCCCACTCTTCAGCTAGGCGTCTAGCTTCTGTAGAATTGAATTTCAAAGAGATTCCATCTTCAGTGCATTTCATTGAGCGGATAGCTGGATCGTCGAGCACCACAAGTGCTTTATGTCGGAAATGCCATTCAACACCAGCTAAATATTGTGAATCTTGTGGTATGCCACCCGATGGTCCATAATACAACGTCAGGTTGTAAGTAGGTTTTGATACTGCAGCTTCACGACGAACTGGGGAATCGGGTGATACAGGGTGTAAAGTTTGGTGATCAGGTATGTTTGAGTTGTTTTGAGCCTGGATTGCAATGAAAAGGATACTTGAATAGAATAGTGTAGTCCAAAGTTGACACCAAGTCAACCCTTGTCGACTTATCAAAGTCCCCTTTGTATAAGGCATGAATGTCGTAGTCTAGAGAAGAGCAGCGCTTAAGAGTTTCTTATGATATATAGAAAATGAGTGACTAGATGAAGACGATAGAATCAGGAGAAATGATTATAATTAGTGACAAATTCTCAAATATTGTTGAAGGAATGGAACAGATCTCGAGACACGTCTTGTATATGGAAGTTGAGTTGAGTAAGAAGTGTTAAGGAGTGAAAAAGATGCAGGGAAAAGCGGTTCAAATTTATATATTGGAATTTTTCTCGTTTTATGTGAATCTAAAAATATCCATCATCCCAATGAGCATGTGAAGGCTTCCAATCCTGTGACCGCACAAAAGAGATTGTTTCAAGCTTCGGTCATCAGAATTGACTCGCTGGAACAACCAAAACATGATAATGTCTGATTAACCCATCTCTGAAGGCCTACATTGAAATTGCGGAATCTCGTTTGATCAACGTTGGTCAATAAACATTAACTCTCGCCCAGAGGCCCTCTTCCTCAATCTCACATTTTGGCTTTACGTCGTCATCCTCCAAACGATGCATACACGATTTTCGAAAGAACATCAAAGCTGCGACCGTTTTAGCTCGCAGCTCCGAGTAAATATCACACTTCCGTATCCGACGTGATTCCCTTGCTGATGAGTGTAGCGAATGAACTAAGAAAAATTGAGCCAAGCAAGGATGGTTTGGTGAAACCCCTTCACTTGGGACAATGCGTACTTCAGAACCGGACATCAGATTCATGCCAAATAACCCTGTGGACATAGATCCATCATTTTCCAGATCCCTCGCTCGTGACCAGGAAATATTGAGCAAAGCAAGGATGGTTTGGTGAAACCCGTCCAGCTGGGTTGAAACTAAAGATCGGAGTCATACAAAGAAACAATGTGGACGTAGTTCTATCCTTGTCCAGATATCTCGCTCGTGAGAGAGGTAGATGGATCTAGAAAGGTTGAACGCAATGATTTGAGATAAAAGCCATTCGATCGCATTCCCGCATATGCGAACCATGCAATCCTGTGCGTCAAGAGGATGAAGGAAATAAACGATATGAGCCTTTTGACACTTCTGATGCTCCTTAACCGGCGAGCAGATCAAGCCGAAAAAAGTGGAGATCGAAATCCACTGCCTTAAATCTCACCGAGCGGTGAGTTCCTCAAGATCAGAGATGAATTTCATGCCACCACCTGCCTGGGCATCCTCTACAGGCCACTCTGACACCATGAAAGAGACACTCAGTAGTTCAATGCTACTTGGGGTTTGAACACGTAGCACTTGATCATCATCTAGCATATCATACTCCAGAAGGGTAAGCAAGAACGGGAATGCGATATTGTGGGTTCCAACGCGATAAGTTCCAGGTGCTACACTTTTGACACTTAGCTCAAGAGGTTCGGGAAAGGGCTTTGAGGGATACTTGAGCGTGATTTATCAAGATCCTTTGGAGAGGAGAACCCTTCATCCGATTCACCACATCCTTTTCTTGAGTTTGAGCAGCGAGAAGCCATCGAAGCCAGAATGAGAAGACTTTAAAGCCAGACGGGTTTCAAATCATAACCGAGCCGGTAGTCGATCATTTTTGTTACCTTACCTTCAAACTTTGAAGACAATCCTCAAAAACCATCATCAACACTCTCAACAACAACAACATCATCATCGATCTCAAAAACCATCACGTAAGAACGAAATCGAATGAGATTGGTTTTACGGCCACTTGAACGTTTGGTCATACTTAATCCTAAGCTCAACCGTCTTACTCTACAAGTCAATCCATTGACCAATCTGGTGAAATCTTTCAGTACAAAACCTAGGTGAGGAGTCATGTCATCGATGTCTGACGAAGGGTTTTTAGTAACCAAAATCATGAAATCGTATTGCTCACATCTAGTTTGTGATGTTTGAATTGATGATGAGGATAAAAGTTTGAGAATGCGAGTGGTACCAGTCCCAGTCCGAAGTGACAGTAGGCAATTTTTCTGGGCTATCGTGTTTGCAATTGATCGAGCCCTTGGACTGATCACACTTGGCTTTTAATTTGTTCACTTTTGTATTATCTCCTTTTGATCATTTTGAAAATGTAGATTATGCATACCTTGTGATAGATGAGTAAGTCTCATTGAGCGACTGTCGTAAAAACAAAAGCTCTGGAGTAGTAGATAACGATTTTCAATTTATTCAGAAAAACCAATACTGCAGCAGCTGTAGATCCTTATGATCCTGAAAAAGTGATCAAGATGGCATCTCAAGAAAAGGTCAAATTGTCAGGAACGATTTTAACAACTCATCATCATGAAGGTAAAATTCCATTTGAATTCTTTGATTACCTCATTGCGTTTGATCAATTGAGTTTTTTGATGTTTTGAAAATCCACATCTCACAAACGTACAGATCATTCAGGTGGAAATGCTGAGTTTGTAAAAAAGTTAGGAAATCATTGTAAAGTATATGGTGGTAGTGATCGGATTCCCCAATTAACTGATAGGGTAGGGGATAAAGATCAATTCAAAATTGGCGAAGATATTCAAGTGACTTGTTTAGCTACACCTTGTCATACTCAAGATAGTATTTGTTTTTATATTGAAGATTTGAAGAAAAATCAACGTGGAGTCTTCACTGGGTGAGTTACTTCCAAATCATTCTTGAGACCCAAACCAAATTGAAACTAATCAATCGTGAATTTAAGTGATACTCTCTTTGTGTCAGGTTGTGGAAGGTTTTTTGAAGGTACTCCTGAAGAGATGAATTATGCTTTGAACAAACAACTTGGATCCTTACCGTCTGATACAATCACCTATGTAGGACACGAGTAAGTTATAAAGGCTTGCAGAATCACTTTCACCAAACCTAGCTTGAGTATTTTTTTTGAATTTGATAACAGATATACCAAATCTAATGTTGCGTTCTCAGCATCGATTGAGCCTAAAAATCAAGCTATCCTGAAGCTTCAAGAATTTTGTCAATCTAATTCAGTGACTACAGGCAAATTTAACATTGGAGATGAAAAGTGAACTTTTTTTCTTTTGAATTGATCTCTTCAAATTAACTAATCGATTGTTTTCTTTCGATACCTTCAGAAACTTCAATGTTTTCATGAGACTTAATGAACCTGAAGTGATTAAATCTACTGATACTCAATCAGAAATTGATGTGATGAAAAGACTTAGAGAGATGAAAAACTCCTTTCAA
The DNA here is from genome assembly GCA_022264835.1 of Melampsora americana. Taxonomy (NCBI): domain Eukaryota; kingdom Fungi; phylum Basidiomycota; class Pucciniomycetes; order Pucciniales; family Melampsoraceae; genus Melampsora; species Melampsora americana. Next base: position 505,940 of record JAIFHY010000003.1, on the reverse strand, counting down.
GGTTAAAATCATAATCTGTCCTCTTCTTTGTTCGAATAGAAGATTGTAGGTTGTTTCTTTCCTCGTATCATATATCTAATTTCAATTACCAGGGGATTGAAATTCGACTTGTTAGCAGAACATCCAGCCTGTGGGTCAGGTATACCGTGCTCTCTTTTGTCTATTTGTTTATTACCATGCTTGTGTTGTACTCAGTGTTGTACTACTCAAGTCAGATCCAGATGATACTAGCTTTTACTTTCTATGCATTTGTCACCTAGCCCTATAGGATGCCTGTCTCGAGTTTTGCAATAAAACTATGTTCATCATCATCCTTTATAGCTAGCATATTTGTGTAGCTAGCAGTCTAGCGAGGAAGCCCAGATGCTATAAATTGTTTACCGGCTCTAAAACATCTTACCATATGGCCTCATGCCGAATGGCACTATATTCACTGCTTTTCCGATTGCAAAAATCTTTGTCATCTCGCGTTTTATCACATTGTAAGATACAACTCCTTTGACAATGACTCAGATGATGACTCAGATCAACTAGTAGAACTACATGACTTTGTCACCAATGATTTATTCCCTAATCTCAAGACAATCGCTTTGCATGTCAACCATAGAGAATATCCACTTGACTCAGATATAGATTCCACAGTGACTTTATTGAAAGAGTTCAGCAAGTCTAAAGGAATCAGGTTTAGTATTTCTCCAGTTCACATACACATGAAGTCTTTACATAACACAATGCTTTTTGGATGCTAAGATTATGTATTAAAATGATTTCAAACTGTGGTGCTTAATCAAACACACACATCAATGGATTGATTGATTCCTTCTTCAAGAAAAAAAACCTACACTGATAGATTCTTAAGTCATTTACCAGCTTTAAGGTGTGTGTGTGTGAAGATTTTGATTTAAACATTTTTTGAATGAAATTTTAATTCTCTCATTTTAATGATTTGATCAGATTTTTGAAATCTAAAAAATTAATCTTTCATTTCTTTTTTTGTAAAATTAAATTGATTTTTGATTCAAAGATAGAATTGAATTTGAATAATCAGAAAATCAAAATGATTCTGAATTTTAATGGGGAAAGAAAAATGAATCAGTTAAAAGATGAAATGAATTTCTTGAGATTGAGATGATCAAAAAAATCTTAAATTTAAAGTTAACTAGTTTGATACTCTAGAATCTGAAAAACTTTTTCCACTTGATTCAATTTCAGTTTTCATACTCTTTCCCATCAGAAGATCTTCAAGTCTAATGAATTGTAAGATTGATCTTGGAGTACATTAAAGTGACTGAAGAGACTTTTTTTATTTGAGTGAGTGTGAAGTGATTAGGTTACATCCACACTGTAAAAGAAAATCTCAAACCATTCCAGATGGTTCAACAGATTCTCAACATGATTTTTGTCTCTCCAAGATCTGATGATCTAGTTTGACACTTGATCTTCATAATCTACTTTCATCTACTGATCTTTTTCTTTTTCTTTTCACCTTTTTGTAAAATCTCTAGCTGAAGTTGAAATTTGATCCAATCTATAGATTAACAAATCAATGATAAGAAAGAAATGATTTGGGTATATGAAAAAAAACATTCAAAGATGATTAAAGTTTTAAAATACAATCTCATATTACACGTCAAGAAACCAACTTGAATTTTGATTTGATTTTGATTTTGATTTGATTTGATTTTTTGAAATGTTTGATCGAATTTGATCCTCAAAGATCAAGAATGAATCGAATTTTTAAATTTAGTTTGATTGAATTCTAGATTCAGATGATCTCTTCCATGATCTCGAAGACTACCATCTCTACTACTTTCGCGATCACGTGAAAGTAAATAAAGGAATTTGTCAATTAACTATTGAATGAATTGAAGGAAAAGAGATCGAATGAGGAAGATGATCAGTTTTTTTTTGTTCAGATGAATCAGATCAAGGTTTCAATCAAATCCAATGAGATGAAAAAAAGTGAAAGAAAACAAACTTGGTTTGATTGATTGATTGATTTAGTTTGAGTGGTAAGATAATGAGTTAATGAAGCATCCTTATTTTCCTGACAGTCCAAAACAAGAAGTCAACTGAATGAACTGGAAGAGTAAATCAGAGAAGTCATGATGGATCACTTACTTTTGAATATTCTTGAACGAATTCATGATGATCATTAGAGTTAGGTAAAGTAGAGAGAAGTGAAGAGATTTGTCTTAAGAGTTCATGATGATTCAAATTCAAATCTTCACTCGAAGTGGATGTTTGATGAGTTTCAATGATCAAATTCAAGTAATCTAAAATACTTTTCAATCTTAAATGTAACATCTTGATCGCATTACGTTGAGTAGTTAAATTAGCGATTACTAAAAAGATTAAATGGATTGAATCCAAATAGCAAGATTCAAGAATGAGATCAATCGAATGATTTTCTTGAGAAGTTGATCCATCTCACTTACATGCACTCTCTTTACTATCACCTAGATTAGGTTTAGCAATATAATCCACTGCGATTCGTTCAGCTTCACTGGTTTCGACTGTATAATTACATTTTAAATAATTTGAAGTTTGATCTGAATCAGATGAATGATTCAATCGGTTCGAATCCAATTCTAAATATTCAAAGATCTCAATCGGAATCTCTTTAATTGAATCTTCGATGGATTGATTTAAATTCAAATTCGAAACCGAATAAATCAAGAACAAGGTCGATTTCAATTCGAAGAAAGAAGTCAATTGGTTTTGAATCTTGAGATGAGTTTGATTAGGTTTAGATCCGATCGTATACCATCCTAATAAGTCCAAGGTTGGAAAGACTTGTTTGAATTCATCTTGACGAGTTTTCATGAATGGTTTATCTACAATTTCATCTTTGATTGAAATTTCAAAACTATTAACGATTTCTAATTTTCGACCGATTTGAGTACCTATCAATGCTCCATAGACTGATTAAAAGAAACAGCATGGATCAAATGGTAAGTAAGATGAATGCCAGTTTGAGATAAGTTTGATTAGATTGACTTTGATTGGGTTCTGATGGGTTTTGTAGTTGATTTCGAATCTGATGATCTGAGATGTTTAGGATGGGTAAAGGATGACTGATGGTTCAGATTTTCAATTCGTTATTTTCTCTCTGAATCGGTTTAAAGATGAGGTTGTTTGGTTTCATCTTTGAATTCACTTACAAACTGATTTCTAAATCTGAGATTAATTCTGAATTCTTCATTTCTTGTTGTTGATCGATGGATTGATGGATTGCTAATCTGATCGAAGTCTTTGATTGCTAAACTGTTGGTCTTTAAACTCAGTCAACCCACTCAATCAGTATCCTCTGCTTAAGTACTTAACCTTCAACTTGAATCCAAACTTCTACTTTAGACTTGAATTTAAACGATGACGTCATTCACTCTGAATTTAAAAGAAAAGAAAAAACAAAACAAAATTCAAAATTCAAATTCACAAAATGTTTTCAAAAATCAAACGAACCAGCTCCATCACTTCATTCCCTCAACTTCCACTTTCAAGTTCAAATCTGATTCAATCTCGAAACTTGAATCAATCATCATCAATCATCAGATCTCCATTAAAGAAGATCAAAGTCTTGGATTGTTCTAGAATCTTAGCTGGTCCATACGCTGCTCAAATGTTAGGTGAGTTGGATGGATTGGCTTCAAAATTAAACCATATCACTTCACTAAATCTGTATCTTTCATTCAAAGGTGATATGGGGTAAGTCAAAAAACCTCACAAGATGATTTGAAAGAAAAAAATCTAATTGAAAAAAAACTATAACTTCGAATCAAAACCAAAAAGAGCAGAAGTGATCAAGATTGAAGAAATCAAGAAAGGTGATGATACGAGATGGTTAAAAACTTTACAAGAATCAAATCAATCTAACTTTCAATCTAACTCAACTTTATCTAATTATTTCATTTCTTGTAATCGAAATAAAAAATCATTAACTTTAAATTTAAAACATCCAAATGGAATTGAGATTTTTAAAAAATTAATTCAAGATTCAGATGTATTGTAAGTGATTCGATTTGATTTGATTTCTTTTCTTGATTTGAATCTGTCTTTTTGATTGACTTTTTATCATGATTTGTAATTTTGGTTTTAGGATTGAAAACTTTATGGTAGGTAAATGGATTTCTTTTTTAAAAAAAACAGATCAAATTCATCCTCAATTTAGATTCTAAAATTTCATCCTTCCATCAACATGAATTTTGTTTGTTTTTAGGTAAAATGGAAGAATTGGGTATAGGATATGAAGTTCTGAAAAAGATTAATCCGAATTTGATTTACTCTAATATCTCAGGTTTTGGTAGTACAGGACCATTATCCACTTTACCTGGTTATGATGTCATTGCAGCAGCTCAATCAGGTTTAATGTCTATCACAGGTGAACCTGATCGATCACCCATGAAAATAGGTGTAGCCTTGAGTGATTTGATTACTGGGATTTATACTGCTTATGGGATCTTACTCTCACTTTATCACCGTGATGTCAATCAAAATGGGAAAGGTGGTCAAAAAGTCGAAAGTTCATTGTTTGAATCTAGTTTAAGTGTTTTGGCTAATGTAGGATCTAGTTATTTGAATTCGAATGAAAATGGTCAAAGATGGGGTACTCAACATCCTTCTATAGGTTTGAATCTTTTTCTTATCTCTTTCCAATCTTTTTCTCATATGAAACTGATGATTGGTGATTTTAAAAATAGTTCCTTATCAAGCTTTTGAAACTAGTGATTCTTATATGATTGTAGGAACTACTAATGATAGACAGTAAGTTATGATCTCTCGCAACAAAAGTTCCTTGGTTAATCATGATTCTAATGATACTTTCCAATTAAATTCAAAATCAAACAAGGTTTCAAAAATTATGTGATGTATTAGACCTACCCACACTCAAAACAAATCCATTATACTCAACTAATTCATCAAGAGTCACCAATCGAAGTCGATTGATTGAAATCATTAATCAACAACTCAAAACTCAATCTACAACCGATTGGTTAAAGAAATTCAAAACTTCAGGTTTACCTCATTCTAAAATCAATTCGATCAAAGAAGGATTTGATGAAGTACAAAGTTTGGATAGAAAGATGATTTTAGAAATCGATTGTAAAATGTCGAAAACGGGCAAGATTAAATTAATTGGTGTGTTGAAAAAAAAATCTGACGATTTTTCTTTTCTTTAAAGCCAGTTGTGGAATTTATTTTTTCTGTGAAATCGATTTTTTGTTAATTGATGATTTCTTTTTTTCTTATGCGTTGGGTTTCTTGGTTGGATTTAATGAAACTAGGTATACCTATTAAATTATCCAACACTCCTGGACAAATTCAATTTAGTCCACCTGAATTAGGTGAACATAATGAAGAGATCTTAAGGAGATTAGGTTATGATCTTGAAAGGATTCATCAATTTAAAAAAGATGGGATTATTTGAAAAAGAAAACACACATCTATTCATAATTCTTCTTGAAATCCAAAGGCTTGAATTAACCCATCAGGTCAATTTAATTTGGTTTTTGATTTTCTTTTATTAAAGAAAAATTCATCATCTTTTGATTTTAAATTTCTTCTTGAATGAATATGTTTGAGAATGATGGTTTCTCAATTTATAGTGTATCATTAGATCTTAATTTGGGTGTGGTTTTTTTTGTAAAAGTAGGTATGATAGTTTTTTTCTGGTTTTGAAGAATTTCAAGATGAAACTTTAAACCAAGTCTGTAAAAAAACTGATGAAAAAAAATACACAAGTTAAATTTAAAATCAAACTTGAGTTTGTCAAGAGAAAAGCAAAGATCATACTGATTCATTCTTTTATCAACATGAACTTGATTTGTAGGATTTTGACTTACTTGGAATCTGATCTTCTTTAGAGCTGATGGGCTTCTTGGTCTGCAATCCAAAGGTTAGATTTAGGTTGCATTCACTGAAGCAAATTCTGATTAGAAATCATATTCTGTCAAATTTTTAATAAAGCCCCCCCCAAGGAAAATCTAATCACTTCTTTACTTATAAGATTCACAAGTCAACTTTTTTGTTCAGTGAAGGGAAGATCATTCTTTAGTGATGTGAGAGAAGATAGAAAAAAAAATTAGATTCTTTTCTGTTTTCTCTTTTGTTTTTTTGAAAAGAAAAAAGTTACAAACTTTGAATGATGAGAACTAAAGAACAACAAAGAGAGTGAAAAAAGAGAAAAAGAAAAATCGAAAGAAGAAGAGTTAAGGATTTATGAATTGAATGTAAGATGAAATGGATTAAAGATTGGGAAAAAAGAAAAACTTCTTTGAGGATTACAGAGTCACAAGTGATCATAGTAAGGGTTCATCAACAAGGATGATGAATGAAATCATGAAGCGTAAAGGATCAATAAGGACTTAGACTGTATGAAGAAAGATGAAGATGAATCCCTTTAGATTTACAAAACGTTTCTAATGGTAAGACCTTTTGATTCGAATCTGATTCGAGTGGATAACAAATCTCAGGTACAGGTAAAGATAAAAGTTCGAGTTTAGGAAACGGATGAGTTAAGATGAATTCAGTAAAGCTTGAATGATCTTCAAGTAAGAAATCATAAAACGTTAAGACTTTGATCGATTTACAATCTTTAAAACAAAGATAATAATCACAAGACGAATGTGGCCAGATAGAGAGATGAGTTAAGAAGGGTAAATCGAATGGATTCTCTCTTGGTTCGAATTCACTTAGATCTTCTTGTAATGGTCGGAAATGTAAACTCCAAGGTTCATCAAATTTAAGTTCTAGATGAGTTAAACGAGGTGCCCAGGTACTGATGAACCAAGGCGTGTTAGATAACCAAAGATTAGAACAATCCCTAAGTGATAAATCAGTCAATTCAGGTGGACCTGAATGACAACCCCAAGAACCATCTATCACATCCACATCATGTAAAGCTAATCTTTTCAAATGTTGACAATTCGTAAGACAGGTAGCCAGACTATCAACTTCTTCTGAACGTTCGACTGTCACTTTGATAAACTCGAGTGATTCTAAAAGTGGTAAGATTTTAATCGGTTCAATGATACAACCGGCCAAGATTGAAGATAACCAAGGACCACCGATTTGAAGATGACGAAGTTGATTTAAATCTAATAATAAAGAAGTTAAATTGTTACGTAAGATCCACATTTCGATCGGATCAGGAGAAGCAAAACCCGAATCAGGACAAATGATTTTAAGTGTACTAAGTTGTAAACATTGAGAGATGACTTTAATCACATTTTGAGGTGAGAGACCATGTAACTTTTGTTTAAAATCAAAATGATCTAATTCGTTGGGTAATCTAAAAGCTGAAACGGCTAAATTATCTGAATTCATAATCGGCACTTGCCAAAAATCTTTATCTTGTTCGATAAATTTAATTTTACGAGCTCTTAATGAATAATGATTCAAGATTCCATTCCCACTTGAATGTTTAATCGAAAGTGGTTTAGGTGGGATTTCAAACCATTGATAGGTTAATCGGATGGTGATTGATTGAACATAATTTCCATGTTTTGGTAAGATTTCATCATTCCAATATGACATTGGAATTGGCATTAAAGTAGGAAAATGTAGAGCCTAAACGAATCAAATCAAAAACATCAAAAAAACTTGAAGGATAAGTAATTGTGATTTGATCTGATGATGAATTGATGAGTGGAGTTGAATTTGAATTCACCTTCCAAAGTAAAGGTCTACAAATTGAATATAACCTACGATTGACGATTGAAAAAGATTGAAAAGAAGTTAAGATTGGAGTTTGAGGTTTATGTTGATAAGTCCAGAGAGTGGTACGTTTTCCAGAAGTAAGAGTAATTAAATTTTGATTTTTCTTTAATAAGTTTAAAGAGTTTTCATTTGAATTTTCCAATTTAAGATATTTGATAATTTCTAATAAGATTTCATCTGGTAATTGATTTAATAAATCGGTTGTAAGTTTAATTTGTTTTGAAGGTGTTTGAGTATGTTGAGTTTTAAGTTTTCGTTTGTTTCTCATTTTCTTTTGATTGAGATTGTGATTGAGATTGAGATTGTGAATGTGGTTAAAGTGCTGGTTGAAAGTGGTTGAGAAGTCTTTCTTGATAAATTGATATTTACATTTTTATTTTCTCAAAACTTGAGTTTCACATTTTTACCAATATCGGGCTATTCAACCACTCGGTCTTACTCGGTCCCGGGCTAATCGGCCCATCAATCTCCCGATACAGTTAAGAACCCAACCTGGAACCCCAACAAATTGGCTCATCACTGATGTAGAGCCCAATCAAAAGCACAATAAGTGTGGAGTCTGATCAGTTCTCATTTTGGAGCGCAAAAGATAACGAGGATCCAGATGATTTTTTTTCTTGAGACTTGTTCAAAGGCTCAATCCCCTAAAATCTCATGATTTCTTGCTGAATAGCTCTTGTGATTTGTTTTTTGAACACAATTTCATTTTCTTTGTGCATAGAATCCTCATCTTTGGTGTGAGACAAGTCATCATAATATCTTTAAGAGCTTTGGATTTGGATGACACAGAGTAAATCCAGTTCTTCAAGCCTTATTGGTAGTAACATTTCAACCTGAGATCTTGACTGTTCAAGAGAACTTCACAAGATACTGTTTTCAATCATTTCTATTTTAAACACATGATGTTCTAATGCTCGTCGTACCACTTCTTTAATTGCTCATCTTGTCATGTATTGAACAAAAACTGTGACTAGCTCTGACCTCATGGGATCGGATCTGGTTGAATGTAGATCGTAACGGTAGCTAGGGTACTTGTGGCAAGGTTTTGTTTTTCTTCCATTTATAAATGTTCACCCTCCACAACACATCATCAATCTTGTCTTGTTGGTAAGCTCCAATCCTCATGTTACATATTGAACAAAAACTATGAGCTCATGGGATCAGATCTGACTAAATGGTATCACTAATCTATCTTTTCGGAAATACCGTTGGTATCGATCGGCAGACTAAAATGGTGTGGAGCGTCCAGATATAGCGTAAGGATCATTGATCAGTGAGATGACCTAAGCTGTTTGGAAGCATCAAACCTTTATACATATGATCATCGGGTATGAATCTGATCAGTGATAAACCAACATTAGCAATGAAGAAGTGGCAAACATCGGCCAGCTGAATGGTATAAAAGACCTCCATCAGCGCTCCCTTCATCTCATTCCTCATCCCCAATCATCTCAACTTAACATTAGCATTCAACTTTCACATCCTTGCTGGCATCAAGTTTCACTTTTTGTTTCATTCATATTCATCAACACACCATTATGCTTTTCTTCAAGGCTCTCATCTTTGCGGTTCTTGCCGGTAAGTAGAATTACCAAAACTCCATTGACTGTTCCCTCTGATACTGATCCGGTTTTGTATCTTTTATTGGTCAATCTAGTCACCATCTCTGCTGATACACCAAAGTGAGTTTTGTTCTGCTGATTAACCGTTTGGATTGAAGACTCATCTGAATACAACTCAATCATAGCGCTGAGAAAAATGGTAATCCCGGTCTTCGTCGCTCTGTGGACACATCATCACGCATGATCAGAAGACAGTCAGTTTTTGATATTCAATCCAAAATTATTACATAAATTCTCTACTTATCACAATCACACGATCTATCATTTCCAGCCCTGATGGTGAACCTACCGGAGGTTGCAGCGGCGGCGAAGGCGGCCATTAATGGTATATCTCCCTACAATAAATAGATGTTCTATAGAGAGTGACCATAGATTCAAACATTTATCAAGGCTTGATTCCTCACTATGATCTTGTGAAGCCGCATTCAGTTTTCAATAACTTCTTTTTCTGATGTGATTACTTGTATACAACTTCCAGCTAGCTGGTTCTTTGCGATCTGTTTATATTTTGTTTTCGTTTCTTTTGAGCCACTCAGTTTGATTAGATTTGTCTACATAATCATACCTACATCATGATATATAAACCTATTTGAAGTCATCGAAAACTAAAGTACAAAAGAGCACAACAAATGAGGTCAAATGATGTTATGAAGACCGAGCTTTGAGGGTCAGAAGGATTTGATAAACTGAAAAACTGAGAAAAACCGAGGTTGATTTGTATAAGTTGAAGCAGAAGATAACGCGTCATGGAGCTTGGAAGATCTCACGGATAGAATCTAGATCGTGTCTTCGCAAAAGTTTTTCAGGTCTAAAAGTCATGATGATGTTTGAAAGAGGCAGCGAGGATGAAACGGGACAGGGCCTGTTGTTCTGCTCTGACTACTTACCGCCCCACGATGAATTTTATCATGTAATGGATCGACAGCTTCGAAGTGAAGCTCATTTATATTGAGTGTTTTGATCTTCAATCGTTTAGCTCCTTTAAAGTACGTACGAGCTGCGAGCAGATTCACTCGGAGGATGACAAGCGTTCATTCTTCATCTGATTTACCCTCGGGCCTCCATAACACATCATCAAGTTATGGTCTAGATTTTCAAGCTGAGATCCTCGTTTTTTGATCATCTCAGTATATTGTAGAGAACAAAAGATACGACCTCGTGTGTTATTAGATAAATAGTAAGATGACAGCTTTGGATCGATTATGACACCGGTGGATCACGATGGGTAGACTGAGATGGATTGGAGCGTCGAGGTATAGTGTAAGGATCAAGGATCAGTGGTACGAACTACATGAGCTGCTTCGTATTGTGAAGTTCATCATGAGGGATGAATCTGATCTTCAATTGACATTAGCAAAGTGGCACTGGCGAACATCAGTCAGCGAGAAAGGTATAAAGAGACAAGATCCTCGCCTCATTCTTCCCATTCCTCATTCTCAATCATATATCATCAACTTCAAATTCACATTTCAAGTCTTTCTGGCATCAAGTTCCACTTCAAAATCTTTCAATTCTATTTCAATCAATCATCTATCATGCTTTTCTTCAAGACCATCCTCTTTGCGGCTCTCGTCGGTACGTGAAATCACAGAATCGCCATTGAATGTCCTCTTCAATACTAATCCGATTGTCCTACCTTTTTATCGGTCAATCTAGCCGCCATCTCTGCTGATGCACCAAAGTGAGTTCGATTTTGCTAACAAGCCGTTTGGATTGAATACTATTCTAATCACATCTCAATTTTAGCACTCAGAATACGGCCAATCCCGCTGTCCGTCGATCTATGGCCGCATCACGCATGATCCGAAGAGAGGAGTAAGTCTTTGATGATTTGATCAAAAAGCATCACATCCCTAGATCGCCCACTTATATATATCACACAATCTATCATTTTCAGGGATGAGAAACACGATGCACCTACTGGAAGTTGCGGTGGTAATTGATGACATACATTCCATGATCAAGAGTCAAGACCTCATTCCTCATAATCATCTTATTGGGCTCAACTTTTGAATCCTTCTTTTCAATTTGTTATCTGTAGCTGCTTTTCTTGATGTGATTATTCTTTTTCATCTTTCTGCTAGCTGCATATTTGTTTATATCTTCTTTTGTTTATATTTTCTCTTGTTTATATTTCCTTTTGTTTATATCTTTTTCTTTTTCTGAGCCTCTCAATCTGAGTGCATCTACTTATGCCTTCATCTTGACATTTGAATCTATATCAATTTTCATACAGATCTTGGAATAGTACAAGAGAGCCCAACAAATGACTTCAAATGCTTTTATGAAGACTGACATATGTAGGTCAGAAGAAACATATAAGTTGAGAGACTTCGAGGTCATAATAAGATAATGCCTGTTAGAATTTGCCAGAAGTCATTAATTGAAACAATGCCTGGCCGCAAGAGTTTGTGATACATTCTACAACCTAAAACAAAGTCTGTATCACTCATATTCACCATTTTTCAGTCAAATGGATTGTAGAAAATCTCAAGAATGATTTGAAAATGACATACCCAGTAAAAGCTCCAAATCGCTGCTTGTAAGTTTTGGTCAAGATCTTTCATATATGCACAAACATTATCTTGAGTACAACAAGATGTTGGTAAATGAGTCACCAAGAAATCTACTTCAATTCATCTTGGTCTCTTAGTTCACTGATTATGATATAGTTTGATTACACCCAACATATATATATATATATAACGATTTCCTAAATATCTCATCAACTCTTCATTTCCAACTGAATAATCTGTTCAAGTTACATTGGATAAAGTTCAAAAGCAAAAGGTCAATCGATCAAGTGAAAGATCTGATTTTCTGTAAGCCGACCACTGCACGGCGAAGTATGCTGGCAGCAGCAGCACACCTTCTTCCCAGGCTGGAGATCACCCTCCGATTTGTCTTTCTTCAGACAACAGAATTCAATAGCTAATCCAAGGAGATCTGAATCTTTCTCTCAAAGTACATACATACAATGGTAGGTATACCGAGGAGTCTCAGGAAGCAATCATCGAGAAGCCCTCATAGCTTTCAGTAACACCTTCACTGATTCATCGATTGCTATCTTTAAATGAAGCTCAGTAGCATCTGGATCGGATGCAGTTCTACTTAGTACAACACTTAGTACAGCACGAGCGTGATAAGTAAAACGATGAGAGAGAGACACTCATTGTCAGTGAGTTGCATATTGGCCTAAGCTAAATTAAGCCTACTATTGTTCATTTGGTACAATATGTCAATGAGGATCATATCATCAGGATAGTCAAGGCTGTTTACCACAAAGCAAACCAGAACCATTCATTATCATCGCTTGGCAATACTTTTACTTGGTTCGATCATATCCAATCACCTCTCGATGTGATCTTCCTTTGGTCAAATCTCCAAAGATGACTTCGATTTTTTCTAGTCAAAGGTGGATTGATGAAATACTATGTGAATAATGATGCTGTTCCTTGGCCCTGATTACCTTCGCTGATGGAAGATAGTCAAAAAAGGTCCAACAAACTTCAATGTCCCTAAATCCATATATCCTAAGGACAAGTGTATGATCAAGATCCACGGAGCTGGACAGCGGCTTGTGTGCCAGTCAGCATGACCTCTTGTCAATTAATTATTTTCTTGATTGAAGCCTTTGAGCATTTAAAGGAACAAGGAACAGAAGGCTTAAATATGAATCACAGTTAGCAAGAAAATTGATGCATTTCTTCATATTTAAACGTCCTCGTCAAGACCATTCTCACAATTTCTTCACTTTCTTCACAGATCATTTCAAATTTTCAAAACAAAATCTCACCTATCCATCAAACCTTTTATAAGGTGAGTCGAATGCCTAGATAACAATTTAGTGACTTTTTAAACTTACAGTCAAAACTTCTGACCAGCAGAACCTTTCGAACCAACCAGCAAAAACAGCAATCACCCTACAAAACAAACATGACTACTACCTTTCAATTACCTTCATCAACCTTTGTGAGTGATAAGCTGTCTTTGATCATCATCCTAATCAATACTCTTACTTACAAGACTTCGTTATATCTCTATATAGGAAATCAACCAAGATGGTGATTTCACCCCATATGACGGAAGATCCCTGGTCGATACATCCATCTATACATCTTCATACCAATCAGATCCTGAGTTGTCCGACCTCAAATCAGCGTCCGGAAACCCCGCACCGTATCTACCTATGCAGACCGCTAGGACAAGAGCAACTTCGGATGCTCTCGACAGGATACTATCGACCCAAGCTGAACAATTTGCAGCTGTATGCGAGGTTTGGCGGTCCAAATTCTCTTCAACTGCTTTTGTTCCTTCGATCCCAAAGGAAAAGGGAACCGTCAAGAGGAGTCGAGCTACCTCTGATGCTCTCGAACGAATCTTAGCACGGCAATCTCGTCAGCTGACCAAGTTGGGAGAATTATGGCGAAACAAATTCTCGTCAAGTCCGTCCACATCTTTGAGCAAAAGAGGGAACAAAGATGGTATGATTGAATCACACAATCGAGATGATGTGGATTTTTCAGAGATGGTAGAAGATGAAAATGTGCAAAGGGATTACGAATTGGAAAAGAAGGTTTTGAAATGGATGGATCATTTTCCAGATTCTTTCGATTACATAGTTGAAAGGATTGAGTCTTTGGACTTTTAACCTTTTTTTTCAATTTCACTTGTTTACTGCATTTGTTTTCTTGATCACTCTTCCTTGGTTTCTTATCTTTGAATAGGCTCATTCATAGTTCTGATTCTGCTTGTTAGGTTTTCCTTTACTGTATCTTTATGAACATTGATTTTTGGAGTTCCATTTCTGAAGTTATTTTGTCTAAGTATAAGTTTTTTTTTCCAACTCAAATCATTTTCATCTTTGTTCGTTGTACCATCTCGCTTCCACTTTTGCATTTTAATATCAAAGAAACATTTTTTTTTGATGATTATCTCCTTTGCCACTCGATCGAGATTTCGTTTCCTTGATTGTTTTTATATCCCGAAATATCAGACAAAGCTTTCTTCATAGAGTGTTAGCAGTGATAAGGGTTTTGTGGAGAGGAAAATGTGTATACGTATTACCCGATCAGTAATGATTCACGATTTTTTTGATGTGTGCAATGGAGGTTTTAAACACAAGAATCATCATCAGATTCAGATATCTTTTGAAATTGCACTAGGCGAACTTGTCGATTGAAAGATATGGGATAAATTAAAAAGCTTGCTCATTGTAAAGAAGACTCTTTGAATTCTGAAATTTAGAATTGATCTGAGTCCACAGAGCCAAGATTGTTTTCAATCTTTTAGTTATACGCAGACACCTATATTGCATTTCTCATCCCTCTTTGGGTTTCCATTGGATTCCTTTAGGAATTTTTAATGCGACCAATTGCTAATTCTATATCATTTCCGTCTTGTGCGTGCTCGGACTATTAGCATACTCCTTGCGTGCTTTATACGTTTGCAATGCATAAAAAATATCCATAGAGAGAGCAAGATACCTCTGAGCTTCTTTTGATTTCATACATGTTTAAATCTACTCATCACAAATGTCATCTTCTCAGCAAAAGAAAATACGTACTGTTCTATTTTTCTCCACAAGAACTCACTTTAGTAATTGAATGCAGAGTGTGTAAGCAAACGTGACTCACCCAAAAGCCACAGTGAAATGTCTGCATAATGTTATAGGGTGATAATTTTGGTACAGGAATCACAAGAAACTCCTAAGCAATTTTCATTTTGTACAAGGCCACGATTTCCTCATTGAAAATTTGTTTACCTCCTCAGCCAGATCAATATCAATTTGCGTGGACTGCAATGTAATCTTTTAAGATCGAAAGAACAATGAATCATCTTGAAATCTTGCGAGTCCACCATCCGGAAAAACCTTCAATTTGATTCCTTGAGACTTGCAAAAAGTTCCTAATGGAGAAATTGTAGAAGTGATTCTTGAAGTGAGTGGAAAGAAGCGTTGAAAGATAGGAATCTCTATCGATTTGAGATGAGGGAATTGAGTAGTGATGATAAAGTCTGAAAAGTCTGATAATTCATCTAGAATATCCATTCCATAACAAGTTTGATGGAATTTAAGATAACGCAAATTTTTACAACCCGCAAAACAACGTACAAAGTGACATTCGGAATGAGGCCAAATAGTCAGATGTGTTAATTCTGGAAGTTTGGCTGCATACAAATCTGGGTCGAATTCTGGATACTCATCGGTGGGTAAGACCTCAAGATTACGATTAAATCTGAGTTCTAGATGTGTCAGATGAGGTGACCAAGCATCGAGGAAAAAAGGTACTTCTGTTAAAGTAAACTGGTTGCAATCGAGGAGCTTAAGATCGATCAGTTGAGGGGGCGCTTTATGACAGATCCAAGAACCGTCCATGACATCAACATCCTTCAGCACGAGTTGTTTGATGCTTTTCAAATTAGAAAGACAAGTAGGAAGACTGCGAGACAGTTCCCAGTTGTCATCTGAAAGATAGGCGAGCTCAAGTGATTCAAGAAATGTAAGTCGAGCGATGGGTTTAGTGAAAGAATCTCCGAATATTGATGCCTCTCCGGTTCCTTGAATCTTTAGACGTTTTAGATGCTTAAGATCAGAAAATAATGAGGTCAAGTTTCCACTCAAGTTTTGTACTCCTTCTACCGAACGAGCTCTGGGTGCTTTTGTTGGAAAAGTGAGTTTGAGCGTGGTAAGATTTTCACAGTGAGAAAGAACTTTGAAGACGTTCTCAAGACCAAGACCATATAGTTCGCGAGACGTAACTTCACAAAAAGAAGCGCAACCTGGATAAGTGTCAATGGCTAGATTGTCAGAGTAGATGTGATCAACTTCGGAAAAGTCTTTCTTCTCATCGATAAACTTGATTTTATTGATGTCAGATGACCGCAATGAGTGACGCCTGCTAGATTTGTCCTCTATGACTCGTTTGATAGACGGTGGGCATTTGGGCACTTGAAGCCATTCGGACCTCAAACCCACATCTAGTACTTCAACATAGCACCCGTGCCTTGGTAAGATTTCCTGATTCCAAAGGGACATTGGACTGGATATATCAGAAGGAAATTTGAGAGACTAGAGTACCAGAGTAGAGATAAGCAGCGGTTGATCATGTCAGATGGTGAAGACAAATCTGATTAACCTTCCATATGATAGGTCGACAGATACAATATATCCTACGATTGACTATGGAAAACGATTGAAGACTGGTCATGATCGGAGATTGAGGGTTATGTTGGTATAGCCATAGATACGTCTTCCGTCCTGAAACAAGATTATTTCCTTGATTAATCTTCTTGTGGTGAATTTCTTCAAGTTTTTTTGGGTCATCGAGCGAATATCCTGCGATTTTAAGAATGAGTTCGTCAGGTAGACGACCGAACAGATCTTCATGACTCTTAGGTTTGGCTTTGGATTGAGAGAGTTTATTCTTTTGTTTATCGTTCTGTTTATCCTTCGGTTTTCTTGGTCTCTTCATCTTGCTCGATCGGGTTTGAGTTCAGCTGGATGCTCAAAGTCAAGCCTGAGTTTGAGTAGGTTAAGGCAATTATAGAAAGTAGCGGAAGCTGAGCTGATCATCCAACATTTATGTAAGTGCACAACACATGACCAATACAACTACACCCTGCAAGCTTCAGGCTGAGAAGTGACTTGCTTCTTAACACAAGCCCCCCTCTAAGGTTATGATATTCCTCGTCTGCTCAGCAAGGGTCGTGTTGGAGGAACAAGATTAGTCATCTCGACGTCCCCATACGAGTTACTGCCAAATTTCCAGATCTTCCAGATCTCCTCATCTGCCATGCGTTTTCAGTCAATTCAAACAGCCTAGAATTCTCTTAGCTTTTGTAGGCTGAAGGCCACATATATCATCTAACAAGCTAACCATCAAGGAATACTTCAGTTCAAAGATAACAGCTGAACATGCATCTTATTATGGCGATCTCGATCACTCCAGTTCCCACTAAGCTATTATCTAGACTGAGAACCTACAGGAGCACTTAGTTTTGATTGTCAGAGCGACAATTCAATTCCACTTTTTGACATACCAAAGATTGCTGCTTTACATTACAAACACCTATTTCAATAGCTTAAGATATTTGATCAGCGATCATACGCACTACCAATACAACCTGCCCAACAACACATATACACTTCTCAATTTGATTGATATATGAATTTTCAAAAGTGGAGATCATGAACTAACCATAAGAATACAACAAATCATTTTAAAATTCAATTTATATAGATTCCTCAAGGCCCAAGCTGATCATCATCCCTCAATTGATCTCTCAAACTCATAGCCCAATCGATTGCCATCCTATCTTCATCCGATCCAACATTATACACCACCTCAGAGTCCCATCCACATCTCATCAGATTCTCGTCACCACCGTCGTTCAATAAAGCTCGTGTCTGATATCTACGTTGATACGACCCTGCATTCGAATCACTCAATACAGATTGTTGCTTGATCATCTCCCCAAGAGATTCGTACGTCTCTGCTTCCAACATTGGTTCGTCTTCATCTAATGCTGAGTCATCTGCCCATCTCACATCACGAGCCCTTTTATTCGATTTGGGCGTAACTGGGGTATAATCTTCCATACTGACTGTAGTAGATTGTCGCGGAGATGGCGGTAGCGGTAGAGGCAGGGCTTGATCAAAAGAAATTGGTGCGTGTTCAGTAATGGTGAGAGAAGCGAGGATTTGTTCCAAGTCTTCTTTGGCCGAACTCTTCAAGAGAGGCGCTATTAACTCGTTTAAAACTCCCGGATTCTGCTTCATGGTGGATGTTGAGGCAGAGGATGAGATTGTAGCTTGTTCTTCTTCGATTTCTTCCAATAATTTGATATCGTCTTGATCGTTCAGCAAACCATGAGCTCCAATCTCGAATCGACGATTTTGAGCCTTAGCCCAATCCGGTTCACGACCTAACACACTCTTTTCATACCATTCACTTCGCTTAAGACATGTCGTACTACAAAATTGACTCGATTGCTTGACATCGAGTAACTTACGACGTGAAAGACAAATCTGAAGTTGAGGGAGATCAGAGTTCGTATAGGGTCGCCTGGGAGATTTATCACATAATGGATAACCGCAAAGTCCACTCGAATGTCTTTCGATGATCACATCTTCCCGATAGTCAGCCGGTTTGAGATGTTTTGCCTGCGTGAGAGAAGATCAAAATACATAAAACCGAAATGAATCGGTTGTTGTTCAATTTTGTTCCAAGAATCAGTATGATCATATTCGACACGAGAGCAATCATCCAGATAGAAAATGATTGAAAGGCTTTACGCAACAGCATCCTTGAGGGTCCTTCGATCCACTTTATTTTCACTCAGGACAGTGACCCAATGAATGATATTTAAACTATCCATGGCTCGTCGTTCGCTAGCTTTTTGAACATTTTCCGACCATCTTTCGTTCTCTTCTCTGCGAGCCGCAGCCTTAGATCGACGATGAAGTCCCGGATGAGATGACTGGACGACTTTGAAGCTTGAGGTAGGTTTCTATAAAAAATGATTGAAGCCTATTAGTCATAAGCAGACACTTGCCGAAAGTTTCATGAAAACACTGAAGACTAACATGATGAAATGACTGCGGTTTCGATTGCGCCTTGCCAATGATTGAAGGCTTATCAAAAACATTTGGTGTATGATCCATACCGACAAAATGGGGTGGTCTCGAGCTTCCGGAGTTGGAGGCAGTATTGTTGCGAGTCATCTGTCGAACGATCTCCTCACTGCATCTGTCGTCGTTAAGGGCATCCTTTAACGCACGACAGTCGAGTGAATCGAAATCATTATGAACTTGATCGAGTATCCCATTCGGATCTGAAGGCTGTGTTCCCATTGAATTGATATGGGTCGTAAGATAGAGTGTAGAGCGGATAACGACGAATGGAGCGAAAAGAGAATGGTCATGAAGCTGATCAAACTTTTTAAACAACTGAAGCCCAGCCCCGAGAAAATGAACGCTTTAACGGATAGCCCATTAAACCCAGCTCAGGGTCGGGTCGGGGTGTCAAATTGAGGAAGATCAAAATCATTCCAACCTGAAGGTAACTTATCAAATTGATTTTGCTTACTCAAGACTTTGATAGTGAACATTAACCCAAGCAAACCGAAATATTGAACAACTGAAGATGTCAACATACAACGAACGAGAACCTCCTTCAGATCCTGCTACTCTCCTACCTTCCACAGTGCCGGAAAATGCACCAGAGCACTGTCCAGGTAAGTTGATGATTTTTTTTTGAAATAACTGAACTCTTTGAATTCAATATTGATCTTTTATGTTTATTTAGGAACCGAATCATCACAAGCTGGACTTGCTTCTGCATGTTCAGGTTGTGCAAACCAATCGATTTGTCAATCTCAACCTAAAGGACCTGATCCAGATTTACCTGCAATCAAAGATAGATTAAAGAATGTAAAACATAAGATCTTAGTCTTGTCTGGTAAAGGTGGAGTTGGTAAGAGTACTTTTAGTGTCGGATTGGGTTGGGCTCTCAGTGGTGATGGTGATAATGTTGGTGATTGATATGTGACCTAAAAAATGAAATTCAACTTATCTCTTGATTCTGGTTTTATAGACTGCGCTTCTTGATATCGATATCACTGGTCCTTCACTTCCGCTCATGCTGGGATTGTCTCCCGATGTACACCGATTACATTCTACCTCTAGCGGTTGGTCTCCACTCTATGTCACTGATAACCTCTGCGTAATGTCAATTGTGAGTACAGTAGTGCCTTCTACCGTCGAACATTTACTCATCCTTTCTCCATTCCATTTGTCCAGGGTTTCATGCTTCCTAGCACAGACTCGGCCGTTATATGGAGGGGGCCCAAGAAAAACGGGATGATCAAACAATTCTTGAAAGACGTTGACTGGGTAACTGGGGAGCCTGATATCGATGGTGAAGCTCACAAGGATCAGATAGATTATATGGTCATCGACACACCACCCGGAACATCTGATGAACACCTTTCTATCGCCAGTTATCTCAAAGAATCCGGTATCACGGGTGCCATTGTTCTTACTACACCGCAAGAAGTAGCCATTCAAGATGTCAGAAGGATTATTTCATTTTGTAGAAAAACATCTATACCGATCTTAGGAGTCGTTGAGAACATGTCGGGATTTATTTGTGGAAATTGTAATGGGACCTCTGAGATTTTCTTACCTACCACAGGTGGAGCTGAAAGATTATGTAGAGAAGAAGGATTAGATCTTTTAGGTAAGATTCCATTAGATTCGAAAATCGGAAAGAGTTGTGATTTCGGTCAAGATTGGTTAGAGGAATTTCCTGAGAGTTTAGCTACTCAAGCTTATTATAAGATTGTGGATCGAGTGAAGGCTAAGATTTCTAGTCTTGAACGAGAAGAAGCTGCTTCCAAAACATCTTCACTTTCATAATACGATGATCTTATACTAAGAACTAGGTGGAAGGGAAGATCAAGGATGAATGACCACAAAGTAAGGAAATTATCCATCGCAAAGTTGTTCGTACCTTTACTTATCTTGACCAACCACACATTCAAAACTAACTTGCATCACTTTTGGCGCAAGAATATCTATATCTCAAAAGCACATGAAAGGTTATACACCTCTCGAACCTCACAACGACTTACTTCTCCAGCTGATCAGGACACCTCAAGTTTCCAAAAAAATGCCAAGTTTTGTCTCAGTTCTATCGATGTGTAGCATTTATCAATTTCTTTACCCATTACTACTAAGCAATGAAATATATCATCATGTTCTGATAAGGAGTGTTTGAACAGTGGATTTTACTCTTTAACACAAGCCATGGGTTATATGCACATATATATATGTTATCCCCATAGATCAAGACATGATGGAAACAGGCCCTGAAGTTGTATACACTCCAAGATGCTTGGATAACCTCGTACCCATTTGGACAATCTAAACTGCAGAACTTTCCCTTTGTGGAGTTTCATCTTGGGCTTCAGTTACGTAATGTCTTCAGTGCCAAAACTTGATTTGGCGGCCCTACACAAAGCATTTACACAGAGAGGTGAATTGAAAGAGTGCAAGCCTGCGCCGCAAAATCACCTTCAAAACCCGGCTTAAATGACCTTGCTCTTAGTCCTGCATTGCGGACTTGAAATGTTTTTTTTATATTTTGTTTCTTTTTGAATCCAAGGATGAGTGACCTTACATCCACCATTTTTCATTCAGCTTAATAAGAAAATGAAAAGAACATCTTTGCAAGATGAAATACACCCAGTATGTAGAGAACTAGAGCAAGTGATTTTTTTTCAAGTGATTCGTCTGATCAAGTTATCAACTTGTCTTAACACAAGCCCTCTCCGTGCCCTCGAAGAGACGGCCGCGCAGAGAGAGGATCAACAGTGGGTCTTTGCCTGTCTTTGCCCCGTCCCCGCCGCCCCCGCAATTACGGGGATCTCCCGACTCCCGTCCCCGCGAAGTCGGCATCAGTTTTGGCGACTTTTTTTAGGCGAGGAGTTTGGGGGGCGCGCTTCGGAGAAGCTGGAGGGCGGGCAGAGTCTGTGCCTCGTCCCCGCAATTCGAGGGCATTTCTGACACCCGCATTCTTGGAGTCGAGAGCTTGAATGAGGTCTTGGATAAATTTGGGGGGGAATTTTGGAAGGGGCCGTAGCGAAGAGCTGATAGAATTCGACAGAATTGAATAAGACTCAAGAGCTTGTCACAAGATGAAACATAGTAACTTCGGGATGGATTTCTCTTGAATCGAAGTCAACTTCTCTGTTGTCGAGGTCCGGTATGTTTGAAGACTGCTTTGGAGAACTCAAAGTTTACACCGCCAGGATATCTCCTCAATGAGACATCAAGAGCAAGGTTAATAAAGAGCTCTAGAGGGTATTTAAGTAGACCGTCAAGCTTCTCAAAAAATCTCGATTACTTGTATCCTTCATCACCCTTTACATGATCGTACTTGAACTTTTTTTAAACCTTTTAAATATGATTTGCCTCAATCACATTAGCCTTCTTATCCTCTTTAGTCTTTTGACATTTATTCCGTTTGGAAAAAGTGTAGAGTTGATGGGGGTGACAAGTAAGTCGTGTAAGCTTGAATTTTTCCAGAGTCGCGATAACCCAGGACGTTATCGTAAGTTAGATTGATGATCTATCCGATTCAAAGAGGGTGATGAAGTTGTATAAAGTTTATGCTTAATCATTCTTGGGTGTTGAACCTTTCCAGTCTGTAACGATACAGTCAGCACTTGGTCATATCCAATTGAAGAATGTAAACCCAATATCGATGGTAAGTGATTATTACGAAATCGTCTCAAGTGTCTAATGTTCATGAACACTGATGATGCTGAATACTTGAATTAAAGTCAAATCCCCACCTAAAGCCACAAAATGTATATCTCCACACTATCCCAATATCCAAAATGGATTATGTCCAACTTATAGAGCAACTACATATACTGACAGAGGAAGAAACATCACTGGATTTGGTGAGTTCAAGTACTTCAGCAGAAGTGGGTGTGTGTTGCTTGATATCTGACTATCAAATTCTTGGTTGATTTTGATCATCAAGCTTGTGATCTCAGAATCCGAAAAGGGACCACCGTTGATCAAGATCTATATAGTAAATTTAATTGTGAAATTCTGACCAACATGATCAGTAAGTCAACCTTTAGCTTCAATCTTTTTTTTACAAGATCTCTTCAATTCCGCTTACATTATGACACCTGTTATGTAGGTTGTAAGGGGAGGCGCGGACGGGCAGAAAAGCCGGGTGTTGAATAAAGCCTGCAATAGTACCCATGAGTGGCTGAGGACTGAGGGAAATTGAAGGTAGTACACTACACTACATTTGACCAACAAATCACTCAATGTACAAATATTGTGGTTATGAGAGAAAAGCAGGAAGAAGTGAAACTTTTTCACCTTCTGATTTGTCTCTATGCTCTGTTCATGTCTTGTACTTCACACGAAATTTGTAATTTTAGATTTGGTTTGTTTGATTGATTATCCAAAAGCCAAAAACTCATATATTGACATTTCTCATTCAGTTCATCTTTCATTTCATCACACACATCAGATTCTTCCCAAGTATATCTATAGACTTGAGATTATGAATGAACTATGTCTTCAGGATCAGTACAAGTCTTGCCTTTCTTTGCTTATCAAGTTTTTTTTTCTTCATATTCTAATGAAAATTTATTAAAGAAAGAAAATTGATGGTTAATTTTTTTTTTTACAAAATCAAACAAAATCAATTAAATTAAATGTTAAAAAAAAGAAAAAAAAGGTTTTGAAGTTTGAATGTAAGAGAAAAAAGTGAAAAGAAGACGAGATCATTTTTGAAAAAGATCAAATACAAGGATGAAAAAAGCAGTAGAAATCAAAATACAACCGATGAAGATTGATAAATTAAAATGATGATTTGGAATTAAAATTAAATCTGAAATAGCTACTAAGACTAAAGTACATAAATTTCCTACAGACTTTTTTGTTTTTGTTTTCAAACATTTATAAGAAAAAAGAGCAAAGTGAAAGAATTAGTTAAAGAAAGATAAGTTGATGATGAGATGAAAAGAGAAAGTCAACTGAACTGCTACTACTGGACCCCATAAACCTAATAAGACCATAAATCCTGCATTACTATATGTAAGAGAAATCAATTAAATGAAGTTCATTTGGTTTCAAAGATTGAAGAAAAATCAAACCAAACTTACAAGATTACACCCATTGAGATCATTCCAAGAATCAAAAAAGTCACTTTTGTATTAGGAGGTAATTCAAAAGGTTCAAATTTAAGGAAATGTAAGATTGGAATTGGAATCCAAAGAAGAGTTAAAGTGAAAAAACCGATTGAAGAGGTGATTGAATTAGCATGAAGTAAGATGACTTGAGGTGACACTTTTAGTAATCTATTCACTAAATCAATTTCAGGTTTCAATTTATTTACTTGTGACTGTTTTAGGGAGGGAAAAAAATTCAAAAAGACTGATTAGGTTTTGAAACTCGATGGGTTTGTGAAGGTGAATAGTGAGAGATACCTCTGATGAAGATAATAAACCAGTTAATTCTTCTTGATCACTTGAATGAGGTTCAGCTTCAGGAAGGGTTGAAAGAGTAGATTTTGAAGAGATCAAAGTGAGAGAATGTCTAAGAATTTGAGGATCAGGTAAAGAGATGAGTTTCTTATACCAAACTTCATATCCAGCATAAGTCAAGCTACCGACGAAAGCCAAAGTGGTACCCATCAAACGATGAGGAGTAGAAAGTGAAGTAGATTGAGAAGGACTGTTATGATTCGGAAGATTGTCTTGCTCTGTACTTGCATGAAGGTTCATGTTTGAGGTTGGATTAGAGAAGGTGATGATTAAAACTCCAAAGAGAGAGATGAAGACTGAAATGATTTTTTTGATTGAAATGAGTTCAAATTTTAGAAACATTAAGGAAAACACATAAGCAAAGAATGCGTTTGTATTATAGATTGCAGTGACTGAAGTTAAATCAGTCAATGAAACTGAAGCAAACCAAGAGAGAGATGGTAAAGCGATTAGAAAAGTAAGTTGAATGGATCTAATCAAAAACCTTTGTAAGGGTACATTGGATTTCGATGAAGTGATTCGAACTGAGTTGGATAGATTCTCAGATCGGCGATTCCTTCTGATGCCTTGTGTTTCATCACTTTCATCAGATTCTAATTCATCAAGATCAGCATTCAAAGAATGAGTTTGATGGTCATTTAAATCCTCAAATCGATACTGATCCATGAAAATCAATTTTAATTTAACAAGATCATCCCAAATCGAATGTTTGAAATCACCAGATAAATCTATTTTCCTCGATCGAATCAATTTGGTCATCAAGAGATGTAAAGGTAAGATAAAGAGATAACTAGAATGAGTTAAGTAGAGTAAAAGATAAGGTTTTTGATAATGATTTTGATTTTGAATGATTTGTGATAGTTCAGATTGAGAGACGTAGGAGATCAAGACGAGGATGAAGATTAAGATAGATCCGATCCTTTCAAACCAAATCCTTTGATCATCAATTCCCATCAGATTTCTATGATGAGGATGAGGCTGATGGTTTTCGATGATGTTAATCTGAAGTGAAGTGATGGGTTGACCTTCTTGATTGTTGTTGATGGTTTGTGCTGAAATCTTATTCATCTTAATTCAATTTTTGATTTTGTACAAGAAATGGGATAGTTAAACTTACGAAGACAAATGAATGAGGAGAATAAAAGGATGCTAGGTTTGGTGCGAAGCCCAAGGCGTAAGCCAAGGGAATTTAATTACTAAAAGAATACACCCTACGGGGTGGCCGCGGCTACAATATGAATATAAAAAGAAATATAACAACAACAATAATGAGTACTAAATAATGATAATAGGCAATTCTCTGAAAGAAATAAAAGACAAAATTTAAACCAATAAAAGCAAAAAGAAATGTGAGCACAACTTGACTGAAAACCCTTTCATACCAACAACTGAATAACCTGAAACAAAAAATAAAATAATAAATAAAATTGGAATAATCTTCAAACAATGAAAAATAAAAAACAACTACGAAAAAAATAATATTTGAAAAAATCCTCTTCCTTCTCAGGATGTGGGTGGGAGGGTCGAAAATGTTTTAATTAAAGAGATAAAAAATGAACTATAAGACTTATAACTATGAGTGATGATGATGGTAACCAAATGGGAAGTTGGAATCGAATATGGTAAACAGCCATGATGTCATGGGTGTTAAGAATGTAATATAATAAAAACCGACCCGTCAGTTACGGGTCTTCCAATATTCCAACATCCCATTCCACTATGTTAATAACCGGTTACCAACACCGAGAAATGGGATAGTTAAACTTACGAAGACAAATGAATGAGGAGAATAAAAGGATGCTAGGTTTGGTGCGAAGCCCAAGGCGTAAGCCAAGGGAATTTAATTACTAAAAGAATACACCCTCTCCGACCCGCCTACCAGCGTACGACAAAGAGTGGTGAAGTAGGAGATGGGGTAATTAGTAATCAAAAACAAAGTCAGTATAAGAATCACCAAACGCAAAAACTAAATAATGAAATAAAATCAAATATAAAGAAATCATTTCTTTAAATATAACATGCTCCAAAAAAGACTTTCTTAAAAAGTCATTGACCTTTGTGCAAAAAAGGCTAATCGCCATTGACTATTTTTCAAAAGGCAATAAAGCCATTGACCAAATAATACGACTTCTCTAAAGGCATAAAGCCATAAACAAGTCTGTTAAAAAACCATTTCCCAGAAGACTTACTATTTAAATGATACATTAGCACCAACATGTGAAGAATGACCAATCACATGGTTTTGGTTCTCCGGAAGACGTAATGCTGCATGGCCTCGAACATAGATTAGGAAAGCGTCTGAAGACCAACGTCCCGCACTTTTAATGTAGTCCATTGAAGCGCCTGCTTGAGCCAATGCTGTAGCACCTCCAGAGCGTAATGAATGGCCAGAGTAAGATTTGTCAAAATGAAAATAAAATTTATTTAAAAACCAGGAACGCGTTGGAATGGAACCACTTGAAGTTATGAATAATTCTTTTGAAGTGATAAAGTTTGGATCTCTAGAACGAAGATAGGACTTGAGGAGTTTGATTGGACAAGCCGTGGTATTTTCGAAGTATTGGATAATGATAGGAGTGCCTAAGAATTTGGTATCACTTTTTGAATAAGGTAAGTGATATTGAACAAATTTTTTACAGTTTGAAAAAGAAAGAGAACAGCGTAAAATAACTTTTCTGTCGTCGAATAATTTTGCAGCATCCGGAATAGTTAATTCCCCTAGTCGATGAAGACCACCAAAACCCAATCCTAACATAGCTAAGAAAAGTTTGTCGTCGTGGGAAGATGATGAATTTTTTACTGCTTCTTCAATTTGATTTAATGATAATGCTTTCTTCCTTATAACCGGTCTTGATAAATCTTTGAGACAGTGTTTCATTGTATCAATAACATCTTGATGCCTTGATTCACAACGAACTGTTGGAAAGTTGAGTTTAAATATATGTGCAATACCCACTAAGTAAGCCTGAACTGAACGTGGAGAAACAATACGACTCTGATACGAAATATAATCACATAAGTTATCAACATTAGGAATGAATGGAAGATTAAATTTTTTGCAAAACTTAGCGAAATTTCTAAATCCGCATTTATACTTATTTAAAGATATTTTTGATACTGTAGAGCGACGATCTTCCTTTGACAATTGTCTTAAGTCCTTTAAAGAAATATCTACGATAGGCGGATCCTTTTTGGATTTACCCATGTTGTGGTACCATAAAAAGAATTGTTGACTGAGAGATTCGCTTCAAGCCCACCAGACGAGAGTTTAGGATTGACGTGGAAGAAAGATACCGACTTCGCATTAAAACGGCTACAAAGTTTGCCTAAATCCAAATCTGAGACCTTTGTCTTTTGACGAGACAAATTGTCAGCTGTTTCATTAAACTCATTCGATATGTGCATAACTTTTACGTCAGCACCAGCATCCACCAATTGAGACACGCAGTAACGGAAGAGAGGTCTGACGATTTTATTAGGACTGTGTGAATTAAATAGATCACACACTAATTTCGAATCCGAGTAAATAAAAATTCTTTTCGAATTTTGTTTTATGCCAAACTCTATGGCACAAACCACCCCCAACAATTCCGCCCAATATATGTTTCGAGGAGGAGGAGGTAAGACCGTATAACGACCTAGACGAGGACCCGGTTCCCAAATCCCTATACCAGACATACATGCATCAGTGAAGAAAACTGAATCCGCATCTTGAAGGTGCCAACGCATTGAGTTAATAAATCGAACGCCTTCTGCGTTTTTGAAGTAATTTAAAAGCCATCTTAAGTCTTCTTGATTCTCCTTGTTGAGTGGAATCTGAAGATATTTCTTGAATTTATTACTTGACTTTTCATATAAACTTTGTAGAGCAAACCTTCCCCATGGCATTGACGTACAAGCCCACGACGCATGACCAAGTAATTCTTGCCATTGTTTTAAAGGGTGCTTTGGTTTTGAAACAAAATTCTCGATAACTTGAAGTAATTTTGCTTTCTTATCAGCGTGTAAAGACATGATCATTTTGTCTGAATCCACTATATGACCTATTATCTCAATAACCGGACCATGGATCTGTTTCTTCCAAACCCATGGAATCCCTAAACAGTCAAAGAGATATAACAGTTTAGCTTGTGGTAACGGAATTTTATGATCTTTAAAAGTAATGAAATCCTTCCTAGCACACACTCCCCAAACGTCGTCCATCATATTGTTCATGTTCTTTATGTCGAATTTAAACTCTGCAATCCAAAGAACTAAAGAGAAAACACCACACCAGATGTGTGGCGAAGCAGATGACCCAAAAGTAAGATTGAAATCAATCCTTTTCTTATCCTTGATCCTCATTATTTGGCGAATTTGATACTGAAGATGAAGGGGAATTATTCGGAAAGCCGATTCGACATCTGATTTCCATAACATTAAATCCTTATCTTCTTTCTTCTTATCTATAAGATACGGAACAAAATTCTTGAGGGAATCATATGTAACAGCAATATTATCTTTATCGATTAAATCATTTGGAGACGGTATACCAGCGCTCATATTCGAACAGACTCTCATCTTGGTTGAGTCTTTTTTCGATGTCATTAGTAAAGGAATTACTTTCATTCCTGGTAAAAGCGTCGTAAATTCCTCTGAATAACGGCCTTTGTCGATTTCTTCTTGACATTGGCTTTCTAGGATATCTTTAAATGTTTCGCATGATTGATGGTTTGGACCATCTATTACTTCGGAAGACGGTAAAGACGAACTAGGCCAAAACCCCAAACGTAAGCCTTTCATAACTGAATTCACGAAAGGCCTATTTGGGTGACTAATTAACATTGATTCCATTCTATCAACTCGGATCGGAGTATTAATTTTGAAAAGGTAGTGGTATTGCTTTAAAGCGAAAGCAGCATCGACATCCTCTTCTAATGATGGTGCATCCGGGAAAGGCCTTGCTGTGAGACTCGATTCGATAGCCGGTGAACAGCCCCGATCATTGATTCCATCCCAGATATAACCTCGCAAAAACTTATGAGAATTATTTTCATCAATTATTAATTCCTCTTTCCTTGATGAACTAACATGAACTCCAATGTCAGTAACTTGAACCAAGATTCTCAACTAAATCTTAATATAATAGAGAGTGGAAAAAATACCAACCCCGTTAATGATTTTTTATCATTTTCAGGTGTGGTCAACTCCTGCGTGAGCTTTCCTGCACCCTCTGACATTCTGAAAAGATTCATGTGAAACATATCAGAGAAATTAGAATAAAGAACAAAGACTGAAATACTAAAAATGAACACCTACGCATCTGTGCATCCTGGAACATTTAGATCCAAGGGCACAATGGCCAAGATTAAATGCAAAACAATACGTTTCTGGTTCTGGAAGATTCCTTGTATCCTCCACGCCCAAACCATTCTTATATTTATATAAATGATTATAGCGTAAAGGAGAAGAATCCCTTTTCTTCGATTGAAACGTATCTCTTTGATTTGACCTCTGTCGACTAGAACTTTGGAAGGGTTTAGAACTAGTTGACGCTTCAGGTTGTTGAGGTTCGTATGCTTTATACATATACTGAGTCGGTAAAGTAGAAAGAGAAGGGTGGTCGAAATCGCCAAAAGAGATATTCTCTTTTTCAGCAAAATTCCTTCTGAGAGCAGCGTCAAATTCTGCCACGCAAATCCAATTTGCTTTTCGACCGTCTGACATAAACCTTTCTTTAATAAAATTCGAATATTTAACAAAATCCTGGTAGCAGCTAGGGAAAGCCTCTTGATATGTTCTTTGTAAAATGTCGAAATAGTAAAACCATTCTTGCGCATCGAGAAGCTTCTCTGAAAGAACTTTATTTTGAAGAGACAATTTCTTATCTCGACCATCCAAAGTAAGGGGTGCTGCATATCCTTTCTTATTCGCCATAAATTCACCCTTAATTCGTCGTAAGTCAATATATTCTCCTTCCAATAGATCTTTAGACAAATTTTTTGGAAAGTCTGAAGGTCTAACCGTTTGGTTAAACCCTTTAACCGCATCTTTAATACCAGTAGCATATCCCCTCTTTGCATGTGCGAATCTAATCGCGCCGGGAGTATAAGATAACTCTGAATTTGGCCCTGATTCCGCTCTAGATGACCAGTCGAAATTTTTCTTTTGCTTCTTCGTAAGCATGCCGTCTGATTCTTGAGAATCGTCTGAATCTCCATCTGTCTTATTACTATTTCTTTGTCTTGAAATCTTCTTTGAGATAGATGGAGAAGAGGATTTGGAATGAGAAGATAATCTTTTCTCTCTTTGATTTTCAGCATCCAGAAGATTTCTCGCTCTCTGAGCCATATCGATTTCTTCTTGAGTGAGGATATGAATTGTAGGAGTATTCCCTCCTTTGTTTTTCCCTTTCCCATGAATACTATCACGCCCTTCCAAAACAACATCCTCTGGAAAGGTTGGATTAGCGGACATATCGAATACATAGACTGGATCTTTGTCTGATTCCACCGGTCTAGTTGGCGTTGGACATTCGTTTTTATGAATGGGACGGTTGTGATCTTTGTCTGATTGAATAAGATCCGTTGCGAATTTAGACCAATTACGATACCAATTTGGTTTGTCGTAAGGTACGATCTGAGAATATAACGATCGTACCTCCGCGATGGATTTACCGTTGGAACCGTCACCGTTTTCATATAACTTGGTGAGGTCCTCCAACTTATCGGCAATATCTTTAGCCTCTTCATAATTGAAGGAACCATTATCACTCATTGAAAACTTCTACGATAAAGTGAGACAGAATCTTTAAATGAAATAGGTCTTTGAACAAGTACCTTAATCAATCGAAAATGTTTTAATTAAAGAGATAAAAAATGAACTATAAGACTTATAACTATGAGTGATGATGATGGTAACCAAATGGGAAGTTGGAATCGAATATGGTAAACAGCCATGATGTCATGGGTGTTAAGAATGTAATATAATAAAAACCGACCCGTCAGTTACGGGTCTTCCAATATTCCAACATCCCATTCCACTATGTTAATAACCGGTTACCAACACCGATTCCCTTTGAACGTTTGCATTCACTTGATTTACGTAATTGGGTGGAATTCATGAAACCGATTACATAATGACCCTTTCTAATTCCAATTCACTTTCTTCATCTTCTAAACCTTCACTCTCCCCTAAGCCCTGATACATACCGTCCTGCATATCCCGATTCTCATTGCACAACCTCGGTCCTACTCGATCCGAACATTTGGGAAAGTAAATTTCCCCCAACAACAATTTTAGGTTGAGGTAAAGGATTTACAATACACCACTAAAGGATTTTTGGGCAGATTTACGCGGGTACAGGGATCTTTCGAGCCCCGGCCCCTGGCCAAGAAATTTCCTCAGTCTGCCACGCGAAACAGAGCGGCGTGCGATTCCTGTGAGCTTCACGAAGGGCTCACAGCAGGCGTGAGTATCCCTGGTCACCACGTGCCAGGTTGATATACTCATCACGTCCAGACAAGTGAGGCCATGAGACGGTCGTTTCACCTAGCCTGTATGATACCAAAGCCTCAGCATATTGTAAACTCCCGTAAACTCCCCTTCATTCGTTCCTTCCGAGCATTTGGCAGACTGCAGATGAGATGCAATGAGGAACAGAGGATGAACGCTGGCTTTTTCAAGCCTCCGCGACCAATTGTGAGAGGAGAGCTGGACAAAGGAATCTGGACA
Organism: Melampsora americana; assembly: GCA_022264835.1. NCBI lineage: Eukaryota > Fungi > Basidiomycota > Pucciniomycetes > Pucciniales > Melampsoraceae > Melampsora > Melampsora americana. The sequence continues at coordinate 473,808 of JAIFHY010000003.1, read as the reverse complement.
AAGGAATCTATGTTTCACCCGCCCTCCCCCCTATCATCTCATGGAGGTTTGCCTTTGAGTTGACAGGAATCGAATAAAATGCATCATTTGAAACATGTCCGACCATCTAACTCCGATGTAAGCTGCACACCACGCTGTCCAGCTCAGATTCCTACGTTCGCTCGCCCATTTTTCTCGCTCGCATTTCAATCACAGAGTGTCGCTCCCAAAAATACCCGTTTCCTTGGTTCATCACCTACAAATATTCGTCACCAACAAATGTCTTCGATCTTCGTTTCTTCAACGCAAGCGTGCAGTGATCAGTGTGAGTTTTTTTCAAGGTCATAATCACAAGTGTATATGACCACTTACTTACGAGGTTACTTTCCAGACTTTATACAATACCCATCTGGTCAGTGGTTTTGTAAGCTCTGCTCCGGTCACACTTTCAAAGACAAGAGCAGGCACAGTAAGTTGAAGACGCATATTGAGCGCGTTCGAGTGGCACTCGAACGAGTCAATGCGTTCCGGTCAACTTCGGCTGCACCAGGACTGGGCCCTCGATCAATACAAAGCGACGAAGTGGGGCTTGAGCCCATCTTTCCCGATGATAGCGAACCCCCGGTTCAGCACGCAACCGTAGCTGATCAACCAGATGACACATTGATGGCCGATGTCTTTGATAACGAACCCGATGACCTCGAATCCCTCTATGATTCCTCTCATCCGATCGAGCTTGACTGCTCCGAGTCTGGCCACTCTAGTATTGATCTGGACGATTTCCTTGATGACCAATCAAGTCCCCATGACGACGAAAGCAATACTGGATCCACCGCCGACAGGGAATCAATAGGTGCAATTGACTCGTGGCTTCCTTGGTATCCGTTAAGAAAGAAAGAGGTGCGTGTGTGCTCTCAGTTTGTACCATTCCAAAGCTCTTTCTTGGATCTGTTTTTGACAAAACCTTTGGCACGTCATTGATTTGATTGGCAGCATGCGGCCGCGTTGTTGATAATGGGCACTGGCCGCAATCTAATGTCAACAGCAGAGTATAACCGATTGCGGCGCATTCTCAAAATGGTCATCAATTTCCATCTACCTGAAATTGGTCAGTGCAATTTCTGTTCTCAGGTGGTCAACCCCTCCCAATTAATTTTTCCTAACAACGTTCCAGGACATGTCAAGGACCTCCGTAAGGAGCTCAAAGACCGCCTAGGACTGAGGGTCTTAGAAAAGACAAGTCCTCTTGGAAATCCGTGTTTTACCCTCTCAGTCAAAGATATTATATCACAGGTGAGTCCTGCTTTGATTTTGATTCGAAGGTATGTAAACTGAAAAGCTGTGGTCATCAGGAACTATCCAACCCGGAGGTAGCTAGCCACATTGAGTTTTTCCCTGAATCCGACAAAGGGGTCACTGTGGACCGTTATTCCCAATCGAAGAAGTGGCGTGAAGAGCTACCACCCACGCTTCGAGCACCAATGGTTGATGTTGAAGGCGAACATTTCTACATCTATGAACCCGCCCAGTTGGAAAGTTCACGTGTGGTGGTTCCAATTTTTTTTTATAAGAACGATTTGGGTATGGTGAAAGCAAAGTGTTTGGAAATCGATTCAATAGGCCCTCACGATTATCTGATGCCGGCAGAGCCCAAGTTTGATTCTCAAGTGTTTTTAGATGTAGATGTGCAATCATTTGCTACTTCATTCCCACGAATTGTATTGCGGAACGGTCAGAAATGGTGTGAATCTCGAGCACAATTATTGCGTAAGCTACAATCTCACAATTTATTTGTTGGAGTGTTTGCTGAACCACATTTTCTTTGATAGAGTCGAATGGACAGGGTTCAAAGATCATCAAACTACCCAATGCTTGGCGTTCGAAAGCGAATGGCTTACTCATTCGGAGCGTACCCATAGCTTTGTACTCTGATGACACCTCTGGTAATGTGTCCAAGAAATGGAACAAACATATGTCCTATTACTTCACTTTGGCTGGTTTGCGACCGAAACTCACTAATCAGGAGTACCACATTCACCCGCTGTGTACTTCAAACGTTGCAAGTGCTTTAGAGCAAGGCGACCAGATCGTTGATGAATTAAAGTGAGTCGTTGTGTGTGCATCTTTCAGTTTTCATGTGTTCCACATCAATGTTGACCGATCACTCTTGTTGTAACCTATCCATAGTCAAGCGGCCTCGAACGGCTTTTGTGCTTACAACTGCAGTATTAAGCAAGATGTGCTTGTAATCCCCTTCATCCTATGCCACATGGGCGACTCCCCGATGCACTCCGAGATCTCCAATACCACCAATCCCTCTGGCACTTTGTCACCGTGTCGCATTTGTGATCTAACCGTGGAGTCGCGTGCCGACAAACAAACACCAACGTACATTCAGCAGTTTGTTGGGATTGATGAAGATTGGCTGCCAGTACGCTTTTGTTGTAGAATCTACATACTCCAACTTATTTCCCTAAATGCTTATGAATCCTGATCTCTATGTAGGCTACTCTCCCCTTTCGACACTGGAAGCGTACACAAGAGCAAACGAGGGAATTGTGGGAGTTGACCCGTAACCCAAAAAGTATCAAACAATTTGATGTCCTTTCAAAGGAATATGGCATCCGCGACTCGTTGAATCTTCAGTTTGCAAAGCAAATTCAGGAAGTATATCGTGCAAACAAGACCAAACCGAAAGAACTGCAGACGACTCAACATGAGATACTTGCGCTTTGCGAAAGCCTTGAAGAACAGTTTGGTAATCATATGTTCAACCCGTTCCTACGCTTGGAAGGTATGTCACGACTTTACATTCGAAAATTTGTTTTACACAGCTGAAACTGTGTATAATTTATTTCCATAATTATCCAGCTTTTGACGGTCATCTTGATACCCCTGTCGAGTCACTCCATGTCGTCCTTTTGGGCGTTACTAAGTATCTATACCGTGAAATGATTTCCAACTTGTCTCCTGCCGATCTCATATCCGTTCAAGGCCGTTGGCAAGGTTTTCAAATTGATGGCCTGAATGTTGCACCAATTCAACCCCGTAATATGGTTCATTACGCGAACAGCCTCCTTGGAAAAGACTTCCGAGTAGTTTTGCAAGCGGCACCTTTTGTCTTTTTTGAATTCATACCCGACAACTATCGTCACTGCTGGATCGCATTGGTACATTTGGCATCGCTCATATTACAGACTCGGATATTCAACAAGGACTCTTACATGCATGATCTCAAGATCGTCATTCATCGCTTTTTGAACAGACTTGTGGGAATCAATGCGCAATGGACCAACAAGCCAAAATTTCACATTCTCACCCATGTCGCTCTTTCTGTCGAGCGGTTTGGACCACCTTGTCTATTTGCAACCGAAAAAATGGAAGCTCAAAACGGTGTCACTCGAGCTGCGTCAATCCATTCAAATCGCCATGCCCCCGGAAAGGACATTGCCAACAGGTTCAATGACGAGCGGCTTATGCGGATGCTTCTTTCAGGTGGTTCCTTTTTTGATAAGAAACTGCAAACTCGGGCTGTTGCATCAACCCAGTTCCGAAACTTGTTCAAAGAACGGGAAATTCAACGTGGGTTGGGCCTTCATTTGACTTCAGAACAAACTTCTAAAGTCAAAGTAACTTGTGAGTATATGTTCATTGTCCGCGTGCTCGTCACGATCAACTCACAATCTGACTTGGTCCATTGCAGTTCCCAAGTCTCATGGCGCCATGGGAAATGAGGAGGTGCCTCATGATCTTTTCCAACAGTGGCCCAACTCACAATGGAAACAATGTACGCACGTGGTGCTTGAAGATGGCCGCAAAGTGACGAGTGGGACGTTTGTTTTGGTCAGTCAAGGGCAATGTACATTGCCAACGTGTAGATTAACCTTGTGATCTGACCCCTCGCTTGTTGTACAGGTCAACTTTCGAAGAGAACCTAACTGCCCCATGAATGTGGGGCGTGTTGCTGGCTTGTGGGCCCGCGTTGGAAGCAACATGGTTGTACTCCACCTGAAGAAGTGCAAATTAGTGGACGGACTGCATCCTTTTTATGGTATGAGAGAAATCAAGGTGACCTCCTTTCAAGCTGTTATCCCCATCGACGTAAGCCTGCCAAAGCGTATCATCCTTCGACTGATATCGAGAACACATTGCTGACCACGCTTGACCTCCACAGAAAGTCACATGTGTTCTCAATGTGCAGCACAACTGCCATGACGCCCGGTGTTCTGTCACCCTGACAAAGACTTACCGCGTTGAGCGCACTCAAACAACCAAAAAAAGGCCGGAAGTCACTCACACAGACTCACGCTCATTCATATTGAATGCAGGCGCCCACTACTCTTCTGAATTCCACAGAGTCCTCACCAGTCATATCTGGTCGCCTGTGACAGCCGATGAATGGGAAGCCGCCATTACTGACGGTCTTTCTGTATGGTTCACCAGATGCCCACCTAAAACACTAGACATTGAACTCGATGACAATCACTCTCCGGAGGCGGATGACGTTTTGGGTGGCAGCCCGCAAATTTAACTACCGTGACTATCAAGCTTGCTTTTTTTGCAGATATCTGCCAGTTCATTCCAAGGAATGTTCACAAACAAATTATCTGAACAAGCTGCTAACAAATAAATAAGTACAACAAGAGGATATGAAACCAATGTAAGACCGCTAACATCACCACCCAACCAAAGAACTTCCGTACTCCGAAGAAAGACGCAAATTGTTGGTTAGAATCCAAGACGATCGTCAAGAGGTCAAAAAGGATGAGGGACGTACGATTAAGATGATGGCAAATTTTTTGAAGATTGTATAAACTGGAATGCTTAAGAAAAGTCAAGCTTTGGAATCAGTATAGACCACCATCACTAAGAGAAAAGAGATTGGAAAAGTTTCAGATAAATCAAATTCTCTCATTAGTTTTGTTTGAATTCTCTCGTTTTGATAAAAAGTTGAATCGAAACGGTTACCTGTCATAGAGCAACACCGGTCACACATACCGCTGATAGACTTTACGAAGTCAAAAGTTGATGTTAAAAAAATGAGACTACAAACTTAGAATTCCAAGAAACAAATGCAATCGGATAGAATCAGTAAGACACGAATCCACCAAAGTCTCATCCAATGAGAAAGAGAGAATGATATACATTAGTAACCACTGTCATCAAGATACGCACGATAAGAGAGCACCGGTAATGCAGGATGATGTCGAATTGTGTTCCTAACTCATACTTTCACTTCCGCTCCAAACCCTTTGCATAACAACAGTTACGGTCTATTAAGATGAGTTCGATTCCTTTCGAGAGATTCCTTGAGTGGAGTGGATCATCCTCAACTGATACAAAAGGATCATGAAGGTTCCTTCATCAGCATTCAACTCAACCGCAAAGAGAAACACATCGCAGAAGACAAGGATGAATCGAGGTCACTTACCTTGTGACATTGTAGAAGTGTTTCACCGGGACAGATGAGGATGAAAGGACCTGTTTGCAGGATCGTCAGTAAGAGCAAGATCAATTAAGCTGAGTATCGATCGCTGATGATCGATTTGATTTCTCTGTCATTTTGCCCAGATTTCAGTTTATAATCGATTCCATGCGCCATTTTCAGAACACTTACTTATCTTTCAAAAAACGTCTTCAACATGTCACAAGTTTCCCAGTTGGTTGTTGAATCCAGAGTGAGGGAAGCCGAAATGAGTGAGTCGAAGCTGGGTCTTGGTCTCAGAATCTTGCAAGATTCCAAGGTGCGTTAGGACGCACACTTCACAAGGGGGGACATATGTCACCCCCTGTGAAGTGTGCGTTGGGGATCTCTCGCCACTTGAGGACCCTCACCCCTGGATCGCGTACCCTCACTCGTCTTTCTCGCGACATGAACTCTTCCATCTCGATTATCGTCCACAACATCTTTCCAAAAGGCCAGTATGGACGTATTTTACTTTACCTGCATTCGCTCGATGTCGCTGACTGGTGAGTTCGACAGCCGTCCTTCTCGTTATGTCGAATTGTCAGGGGTGTGTAGACCAGGAATTCGAGCTTGCACTGACCCTTTGAATCGAGAATGCATTCTGGATTCAAGGTCTGTCTGCCGGCTTGAAGGTGATCTACCTTTGCAATACAGAAGTAAGTCTTTCAATTGTTCTTGTTGATCTCCTCTCCCCTATATTAACCACCGTTGATTCACGAAGTAAGTGAGTTTCCTCTTAAGCTTTCTACTTTGTCATCCATTTATCTAGATATATTTTGTTGAATCAGCGCTGTTTTTGTGTAATACTCAAGACTGTCGTATTCACTCACTCACCTGTGCTTCTTTTACCTAGTTTAAACACGACGTTGCCACTCACACTCTCAGAACAATGGAATTGGACGATCTCTTTGCAGACGAGATGGACGTGGAACCTGAAGATCCTGCGCCAAATGATGCTTCTTTACCATGTGAGTGAAATGTGTCATCTGCAACTGAGCATTGCATTGTATTGACATCGACTGCTTGCTTTTTGTTTGACCTACCGACAGCCTCAGGAAGTGCTGGGACGTTTCATGGTACGCCCCAAACCAATCCTAGCACGTTGTTTCGTCCTCCCGCACCTCGCAGCACACCGGCCTCCGCGACATCACGGCCATCAGCTTCCCGCGCCAGTGTCAAGAAATTTGCTGAACTCCTTAAGCTCTCGAAGGAAAATCAAGACACCTTGCAACAATTATACAGCGTACGCCCCCTTCTCTTGTTCTTACTTCTCCATCACATCTTTTTGAAAGAACACTTACCTAACCAAATGATATACTATTCACCAAGCAGCATACTCTGCCAGGTGAAGAGTATATCGGTACGCTTGCAGCCGTGATTCACGCGTTTCAAGAAGGGAATGCTTCATCTGGGGTCAAGTGGGTTGCCGGCCGTGTGATCCGAGTGAGTCGTTATCATTCCATCACTTACCCTTTCCCCCACTCTTTTCAGATGCCTTCGTTGAAATACCCACTCAGTCCATCACCATTACTCTTTTCATCACCCCCGAAACAATCGACAATCTTTCTTTGCAACTGGAATAGGACGCACTCAATAAGCAAGTTGCGGAATTCCTATTGCGGCCGGACCTCGAGGCGTTCAGCAAGACAGTTGCTGACAATCACACCACCATGTTACAGAGCTTGGAGATTTTGACCTTTGTAAGTTAATTATTTGTCTTGGTTGAATAACTTGTGTAGTTTCTCTGGACACTGACCAACAGCACTGGCAGAATCATGTTCAAAGCCTTTCGGAGGGCTTTGTCAATGACCATTGCCCAAGCGATTACGTGGCCAATGAAGCTTGCATCGCAGGAACTGCAATGTTCCTCTTTGTCAAGGAGGTCTTGAAGAATCAGCGCAGCAAGGTGCGCGGTGTTGTAAGTCTTCCCTTTGTCACACTCGTTGTTTAATGTAACATACTGAAATGGTTCTGCGTCTAGCTTCTCACCAACATCCTAGGGGTCCCTGATGACTCGGTTGCGCTTGTACCGGCGGCGAAATCGATGGTACTATCAGTAAGTTTTTTTTTTGTGAAAGAGGATGAGCAGAATCGCTGACAAACAATTCCACCACGGTTAGGTTGCCCGCGTGATGCTTCCAGAAGCGCGGGCTTTGGGCGACGACAACTTATTGAAGAAGTTGGGGCGCGAGAAGGTCAAGTGGATTATATTTATGGTAAGTGGTCATAAGGATAGGCTTTGAAGACATTGGACTGACCTTGTGTTTGCTAGCGATACATCACGGTTTGGTATCACCTCAACCACACAGTCAACAAGAAGAGATGTCAATGGACTATCATGGACGAGGCGCTGGCTGATCTTCGCGCCAGACCTAACAGGGATCGTACTATGTAAGCATTTCATTGGATTCCCTATTTTCTGTGATGGGATCCTAACCATTGTTTCTCTCTTCTGGCAGATACTTTGATAGGATTGTGCGATACGATCGAGAGGCTTTTAATGGGAAACAATCGTGGCCTACAATTAAAGCGGACAAAGCCCTCCCAACTCCTGTCGTCGAGTGTGTTCTCACACCGGTTACTGCAGTTGGGGGCTCCAGCTCAGGAGATCTGGGTACGGAGGAGGGTGCGGAGGAGGAGGACTAATGTACTCAATTCAGTGAAAATTCAATGAATGCACACACACGGGTTATTGTATATACAAATATACGGAAACGGGCGATGAATAGTTAATTTTTGGAGTAATGAGGATGATTTTCGTTTCCATTTGCCACCTGCTATGCGGCACAAAACACGCGCCAGCCTTGTGAGTATCTACGTTGCACACTTGGGTTTGGGGCTCGCATCTTGAGGACGGGAATATCCGTTGCGTCGAGGATATCCAACCAACCCGGATATTATAGGTGAAAATCACGGGGCCACACCGTGGACTCTCACGTCGGTCACTTGCAACCCCATCCGGTCTTCCGCACGTGACTTCCCCACGCGAGAATGTCACGCAAAGTACGCCTGCAAAAGGATTGCGCGTGATATTCACGTGCAAACCCTTCAGTGGTGTAATCTTTCCCTCGAATTCTCACTCCAAAGAAAACACATCAAGAAGATGAAAATGGTCAAACTCAAATACTCTAAATTTTCTCAGACAAATAATCTTCTTTTCCAACGACCCACCCCTACACCCTACCACACAGAGAGCCTATTACATCAGACTGCCAGTCCCCCCCCACACACGTCATAACTATATGTACAGTTGACTCTGTTAAAACCGATACCCAAAGATTTTGGGTCAAAAACTATTGGCTTTTGCCGAGTATCGGTTTTGTCAGGGGATATCTCACTGCAAATAAGAAAAATCCTTGGCCAAAATGTATTGGTTTTCAAAGAGTATCGCTTTTGACGGCTATTGGTTTTAGCAGAGGCGACTGTAATATTCAAGTTGTGAAGCTAATGGCATGAAGACTATAGTAGACAGCAATTATGAGAAGATAATACAGCTGTTTCAAGAAAGATTGACAACTTTTTTGCTGATAAAAGTCATTGCTGCAGTGGGCAAAACCAGCACAAAATCTTGTTTACAGGTTTTGATCTTTCTGTATTTTATCCAATTAGTGTAGATGGCAAAGCAGGGAAGTGACAAACTAGATGACTAGCGTCTGTTAAGAGCAAAGTGAAACACAGTAGATAAATGAGATTGCATGAAGATAAAATAAGGTTTCTAACCTAGATGACTAGCGTCAGTTAAGAACAGAGTGAAACACAGTAGATCAATAGGATAAAGAAAGAGAGAAAACAATAGGAGGTGTGAACTTCAGATTTGAACAACAAAATATTAATAACACAGGAAACTTCTTACAGTATAACTAAAGACAGTTTTCTGTTTTCATAAAGATTAGTTGTAAGAGGTACAAACTTTTTACAAACTTCTTTCTGTTTGAATTATTTGATCCAAGTTTTCTTGGTAAAATTCAATCAAATTTTAAACAATGAAAGGATTAAAATGAAGTGTGAATGATGAAAATAGAAAAAAGGATAGAGGGAGATGATGTATGTGGTGAACCAATTGGAAAGGGTATGATCACTTCACCACAAATTGATTGGTTGAAAACCAACAATCTATGTTTTGGGTTTCCTGTTGTAGTTGTATGTAGTGGTATATTTATCTTTTACAAAAACAGGACATCTCTAAGTGCAACCTGTTTATGTAAACTTAACATAAATTTTACAACAAACAGGGAACTTTTGTACAATTTTTACCATAAAATAGTTAAACTTGAAACCCTGTAGTGCAACCTGCTTTTGTAGACTTGAAGTAAATTTTACAAAAAACAGGAAACTGTTTTACCATTTTTACTGTAAAATAATTAAACTTGACACCCCCAATATCTAGCATTTATCCGCTATTTATGTAAAACAAGTTTTGTCTATGATCTACAATATATGTGCTAATGAAGTTTATATGACTCCTGTTTCAGTTTGATCCAACATCTAGTCTAAACCAAAAATAGGTGAGCCTAGGCCTGGCACCTCACCATTGCCTCAAAATATAAGACCTGGCATATACCCAAACAGAGATTTTGCCAAAGAGTCTCAATCAGAGAATCTTGAAGAAAGATATGGCTCACCGCTACCTTTCTTCTGAGGCGTTCTCAAAACAGAGAACGTAATGAAAGAATACAACCAATGTCAATTCTTGAAAGTAAGAAAGCAAAAAGAGGAAAAAGAAGAAGATTATTCCGTTGAAGAAAAGAGAACTAATAAATCAGAGTACAACAGGATATATATATAATAATATCCATCCAGGTACGCTTTATTAATCTGATCTTCACATTGTCCCTGGTTTGCAACTTCTATCACAAGTAGTTTGTTATGTGTAACTTATTTTATAATGAACCATTATAATGCTTCATAACTACTAAAATCAGTCATTTGAGAGAACTGGAACTATCCAAGCAGTTCATGACAAATTAGCAGGGAAACAAAATCAAGTGAGAGACAATACCCAAGTTTTGCACCGCAGAGTAATTTAAAAAAACACAATCTTTGGTGAAATGGCTGTAATAGAAATACAAAATTATGACTAGAGATAAATTAAAATAAATAAGCCTTGAGAGTTAGAAAAGAAAACAACCTACATCTGAGAAAAGTGAGACTCCGGGGAATGGATTCAGCATTGTCCATGTGAACAATTAATTTTACAGTCAACTCCCTTGAAACCCATACCATTCTATGGAACCCCCAAACTATGGGTTTTATGGGTGTATGGTTTTGGAGGATCTCCCTCATAGCCCATAGCTTAAGGTTTGGCAGGCAAGGTATGGGTCAAAAGGGAGATAAAAAAATCAACAAGCCAATCAAAAATATTCATGTCTTCATTCTTATGTCCAATTGTAACAATAGTTACAAAAGTCATTTACTTGATGTTTATTTAAGTAGTCAGATACTAAGAGCTATTTTAAAGACCACATGTGAATTACTTGTCTGATTAAATTTCAAAACCAAAAGTTCAAGTATCTTCAGCTCATTGTTGTTGAAGTCAGGCAGCCTCAGCCACACTTCCTTCCGCTATGATTGTCCTCAACACCAACACAAGTGTTTCATCTATCAAGCTCCCAGCACAGTCTATGAATCTTTAAAAATACCTTTGATGTCTTGGAATTACGGGATAATATTTATCTAGTTGTATGCACAATTGCACAATAAGAACCTGATCACTCACAAATCTAAACAAGAACTCTGACCTGGAAATTGGTACAGACAATGATTAGTGTAAGTTATCTTTAATGATAACTGATCTTATGGACAATACAAGGCAAGTGTCTGAAAGCATAAACACATTCAATAATTAAACCATCAGTATACATATAACTCATAACTTTGAAAAGAGAACAGAAATATACGTACTTCTCTTTCCCAAGATGAGGAAAGAGAGGTATAGTCCAATTTGAACATCAAGCATAAGTATCATTTTGATTTGTAACACTTGTTTTGAAGTAATCTTGTGTAATCATTTCCCAATGGTTTATCTAACTTAATCCTCCATATCTTTTCACATGTTCTACTTATGACTTCACAGCTTCTGTCAATTGAACACTTCAACAATCTTTCATCCACCTCTAACAATCTCTTCCCTTCACCGATAAGCTTCTTGAGAGGCTTGAGCTTTTTGTTATTCTTGGTTTGGAGGGCATTCAAACCTGTTTCAACATCTGTTATGCTGAATTGTCAAAGGTCCTTTGGAAGCATTTTGAGACTGATTATGCTTCAAAATACACAAGGATGCGGGTTTTTTTCATAAATCTTCAGCTTTGGCAAACTTTGGTTATGACTTTTGACCCCGGTATCCTAAAAAAACTATGGGTCATGGGAATAGTGTGAGGTATGGGTTTTGGGCCACTCTTCCCCGCCCATAAAATTTATGGGCCCAAATTTCTATGGGTTATCCGGAATTATGGGATCAGAATGATATGGATTTCAAGGGAGTCAACTGTACCAAATTGTCCATTTGCTTTCACAATCCAACTTCCCAGACGCGATTTTCCATAAACGCGGTGCAACGCATGAGAGCCCGATCATCTACGGATTTCAGTAGGCCAGGGAACATTCAATTTATATGCATGGCTCGGAGCATAGATGTTTCAAATTGACTACGACATTTCTAAAAAAACAAAGTATGGTATAGATATCAACCAGATACAAATTGAGTATTCTAATCATGAAGTTATGCTTCGTCAAAAGTTTCAAATGTGTGACACAACTGCAACTTCTTACTTTTCAGACAAGATGCTAATAAGTTTGAATGATGAATGATCTTTATCGATAACCATTGTTTTCTCCACTCTTCAAAATGGTGAATTATCTTTACTTGATCGATACGCTCTTGATAGCATCAATCAGTCATGTGATAGGCGTTTCAGTTGATGGGTCTTTGGATATGAGAACTACTCCTTCGATCTCCGAGCTAAAATTTCAACCCTTCAATATTGCTTCGGACAGTGAAGATGCAGCTCGCATAACAGTAGATCAAGCCACTCGGTCGTTCTCAACCCCATTTGATAAAAAACAAAAGCGTTTAGATGAGCTCTCCCATTTACCAGTCAATGCTAATGGATCTCGGGCAATGAAGAGAAAATCGACTCTTGACCTGAATCTTCCTTATGATGTCTCTTCGGGTCAAGATAACGCTCGCGTAGCAGGAAAACCCACCAAGAAGTCTCACTTGCTAATAGATCCATCCGTTAAACAACAGCACGATGTAGACATACAAGAGCTTTTAGATCTTCCACGCAATGTTGAAGAATCCAAAGCTACAAAGAGAAAATTGACACTTGACTTGAACCTTCCTTACGATATCTCTTGGACCGAGACAGGAAATGAGTTATTTGAGAACCAACAAGTAACGGATCAAATTGAAGAATCTACCGGGATATCTCAGCATGTAGAGGTACAACCGGCACTAGCCGACTCATCCAGTAGTATATCCAAGGCCCGCCCGTATAGAAGAGGTGGACCGTCTACTCTTAGGAGGTATACTTTTTTGAATAGTGGTGAATCAGCACTGCTTCATGACTATAGAGTCAGAAAAATCGGAGACCGCTGGCATATGATGCCAATGAATCCTGACATTGCATTCGAATTGAAGCAACGAGGAATGAAATTAGCCATTGAACAACGTCTACACCCAAGAAATGCAATAGTGACGCCTTGGTTTCACACCTTGGAAAGAGACATGCAATCTATATTTTGTCATGAAACTGAAAGCCAGGAGGACTCAATGGATATTCATTTGGCTATCTTGAGAGCAAATAAATATTTTACTATGCAATTTTTAGCTAGTCTTCAAGTTATTCACTCACCCAGTCCAAAGGAATTGAAGGAACTGATTAGTGATGGATGGAATTTTGTTCAAAATTTCTTGGAGAGTTGGAGGCAATTCAAGTGGAATGGTACACTTATCAAAACTATCGACACTTCAAAATGTTTAGGTACATATACCCCTTTCGAGATCTTCGGTCATTTTTTGAAAACTCCCAGATCCTCACGGTTATCATTGTGCTTCTCTTGGAGCCTTTGTAATGATTGGTATAATGTATCAACTTACAAGAAAAAGAAAAGGATCAGTTTTGATGATTATTTTTTGATAAGTCACCAGCACCTAGTAGAAGCGAATCTGTTTCCAGAGTTGGAAGTAGTACCTTGCAGTACTTCTGACATCCTCCAGTCGCAAAGACCTTCATTGGACGAGATCCGCCGGGAAAACGTTTCTGTTGGTTTAAATCAGTACAAAAGGGCTGTTACAATGATGAATAAAGTAGGAGAACCCCTTTTGAAGGAATTACTGGATGAAGGCTTCTCATTGGGATTCATTGATCATTATTGCAATTACATGGGAAAGCAAGAAATAAAATGGCCACATTCATGGAAAGGAAATCTTAATTCACTAAATCAAAAGGTAAAGACTGTGATCTTCCCTTGCTTCATTGGGATGATTCAACTTCTTCATCCCTTCAACAACAAACGAGGAGAAATCAATCCAGCAGTGATTAAAGGTTTTAAATTTCTGAAAAAAACTTTGAAAGGTTGGGGAGAAAATGATTTGAAAAGAGCTTCTCAAATAAAGAACTTTAATGTGAAACATTTTCATAAATTTCATGAAGAAATCTCAATTCCATTATTATTACATTTAATGCAATCAAATCCTTTAGCAAACTCAATGATGGCTTCAAGTGTGTTTTGGGGACTTTGGCAAGTTTGGGAAAGAAAGGAAGGGTTTAAATTTGTAAATTCGGTCACTTTTGAAAAACAGTCTGATTTTATCATAGCTATAATGAAGGCATATGCAAATCGGGTGTAGTTTATGATTCTATTTTAGTTATTTATTTTTTTGGTTGATGCTTGTTTGATCCACTCTTATGTTACTAGTATTTCAATACACTCATTTATTGGAATACATCACAGACTTGAGATCATCAAGAAGTCTTGTGCTTTTCCTCAAATAAAGGATGCCCTTCTTTGCTTAATTGCCCAAAGTTTCTTGTGAGATGTGACCTCGTCATGAACTTGTAAAGAAAATTGTATCGTATGTTGAGCGGGTGAGATCGTTGGAATTTGAATGAGTGGATGAGTCACCATTATCTAGCAAGACAAAAGTTATTCCCAGATCTGGAGATGATGCCTTGGAATATCTCTGAAAGATCTCATATAGAAAGACCTTCAGTGAAGTAGATACGCCAGGAAGACATTGATGTTGAGTCATATCATTACAAAAGGACGATCACAGTGATGAGAATAGTAGGAAAGAAAATTTTAAAGAAACTGTTAGATCAAGGCTCATCACAGGAATTTGTTGAAGGTTATCGCAATTACATGATGAGACAGAAAGCAGAATGGCCACATTCATGGAGAGAAAAATTTGATTCACTTAAACATAGGATGAAGCGTGGTGTTTTGCCTTGCTTCCTTGGTATGATCCAGCTTCTTCAACCCTCCAACAGTAAACAAGGAGCAATTGATCCAGCAATTATTCAAGGTTCTGAGTTTTCAAAGAAACTGCTAGAAGTTTGGGGAGAAAATGACTTGATGATGAAATCCCGATTGCTATCTTAGCCCATCTGTTAAAGTTGAATCATCACAGAATAACAAAAATATCAACAAGTGTGCTTTGGAGACTTTGAAAAGTTTGGGAATGGAAGGGCCCAGATTTCCAGAGATGGTGCCCATCCAAAAACAGTCTGACTTCATCATAGCTATAAAGAAGGCATATATAAATCAGGAATACTTACATTTCAGTTATGATTTTTTTTTATTCTTGCTTGTTCAATCTATTACTGTTCTACTAGTAGCAATTGTTATGACAAACTTGTATTCATTGGATCTCAACAATCATCAGGCCTGATGATTGTTTTCAAATTGAGTGTCTCCTTCTTTACTTCATTACTATAGAGAAAGCTTGCTCGGTTGTATAAAACCTCAGGCATATCCAAATAAACAATCTTATTCATGGCAACAACATATGTACGTTACAACCATGTAAGGTTCAACTTCAGGTGCAAACGCTTTCGTAATCTTTACGATGAACAGGGATTCTTCAGTTAGACGCGCAGAAGTCTGAAGAAGCCTCAAGCAAATCGGAATGACTAAAGTTGATGGCGTTGAGCAGCTTTCGCCTCTCGGGGTTATCATAATCAAAGATCCCGCTAACCTTTAGTATGTATTATCAGTCACATTTTTTAACCCAGTGTATGCCTTCAACTTCATTGAAGTATGTACTTCTGGAAATTTCAAGAAATGAGTTACAAGATTGATATTGATGCATGACTTTTGCTTTTTCTTATCTTTGAAGTGGTTAGCAAATTTTGTATTGAGAAACTTGGATGTACATACAAGTGCAGATGCGGATTTGATTGATCGATCTCATCGCCTACTTTTCAATGATAAGCTCTTATTTTGTCTACATGATTCGTGGTCGGAATTTTTGCAAGACGAGCCATGAGGTGAAGTTCGAAGTGATTGAATCTAAAGTTAATGGACTAGTTGATCTTAAACATCACTTCAAAGTATTCTTGAATTTCTGATGTGTGATTCTGAGTTGAGGTATAATAAATTTTCAATTGTCCTTGTGGGCAAAGTCTTTACATCTCAATCTCAATTGGGATATAGTGACAAACTCCCTCAATTCTGCATGCTGTTGATCACCTGAATTCGAGTTGTTCAATTGGGTGCGCTAGAAGAAGACTTTGTGATCAAAGTTTGTGACTATGTAGTGACATGAGCAATATATGTATGCACTTCCTCGATCACCGGATGGATGGAAGCTGATTGAAATTTGAGATTGACTTGAATATGGATGAGTATGTACTTCATACTCAATTACGTTTTTCTTGAATGTTTGACTTTGATATCTACCTAGCTTCCTTTTTGCTGTCATCTTGATCAAATCTTTTCAAATGTTTTACAAAAAAAGAAATTGAATGCTGAACTTAATCCATCAAACCTTCTTCGCTTCATTCTTTTCTTGAATTATAAACCTTCTCTGAGCTCTTTCGGCTTCATAAGTTCTGTCCACGTGCAAATTTTTAATTTTACACCTTGGTATCCGTTCTTTTTACATTCAGATCGATCCGAGCATCGTTTCCAACCTTGACCCACCGCCTCTCGCTTCATTGACCCATAAATACCACTCACTCGTCTCATCACATCACCCCTTCGATTAGCTCTGGTCTCCAACGGCAGCCGAAGCATTTGGCAAATCAACCGAGGAAGTCACCATTGACCTTCGAGGTCAGTGAATTGATATTTTTGATCATATTGTGACGTTTGAACAGGTTTGAAGTTAAGCATTCAATTCTGACTAAATCAACTGATTTCATCATCCTAGGATCCTCAAGGCTCCTCCCTTTGGCGATTTCTACTTTGCTTTCGGTATTGGCAAGCTATCTATTCCGTACGGCTCCTGCCCCTGAAGATATTCGACCATTGAGGTTGATTGTGAATTTCTTTTTGATGGAAACAGTAAACAATGATGAATTAACCTCTTTCCTTTCTTTTGAACTTTCGCATATATAGAGGATCAACTCCATCGAATGAGACATCAGCACGACATAATGATGTTTGTACTGTTGTTGTAGTTGTCACATACAGTTTTCTCTTTGCACTGTTGATTGAACCCTTCAAGTCATCTTCTCTTTCACGCACCCCTATCATCATCATCATCACCATCACCATCATCATCATCACTCCGCGTGGCATTTTACATCCAACCTTTCAACTCAGGCCTTTCAATAATCACCACTTCTCTCTCATTTCGAATATTCTGCCTTTCTCCGTCTCTCAGTCACGATTTCACTTTATCTCAAATCGATTCGATCACAGCTCAGAACTTTCACTTAACACTACCTTTCACTCACATCGAAAACACTCAAGATAATCTTCTTAGAATGTCCGAGGATCCCTTCGGCTCTACTCGCCGAAGGCCTGCTCCTCCACGCCTTCGATTGTCTTCTGCTGCATCTCGAACGGCACATTCTTCCTTTCAACCTCCTCCTTTCATACCATCTGCCAGGCCTTCATCTGCTAGGTCTGAACCATGCGGTAGTCCTACATTTCCTTCCTCACCATCCAAGCAGCACCCGACCCTTCGACGTAATTCGGCTTTAGATGATGAAGATTCAGCTTTGTTTTTACATCACCCTCCCGAAGATCAACCACAACCTTATTCTATCAAATCCGCTGGTTACGAAACTGAAGGCAGTGATGCACAAGATTCGATCATGGGTGATCCGTATTCTCAACCCAACAGTAGCAATCCTTATGGTTATTCCTCAATTCCGCCTGTGCCACCTCTACCACCTCATCTCGTCCATCTCAATACGTCTTTACCTCGGGCCCTCTCATCCACCAACCTCAACACGTCATCCTTGACTCCTCAGGCCTTGTTAAATCGATTGGATCAACTCCTACAAGCTAAATCTCACGAAATTCAACTCGCTGGTCAATTGGGTAACTCCTTGTTGGAACAACAAGCTGAGCTGGAACTTCGAATTGCCGAGTTAGAAGCTTCAGGTGCACTGGTGGTCGACTCCAGCTCTAAATCTAAGCAAAGCAGACGCGATCGTGAACGAACACCTGGTCCCAATGATATCAATACCCTTTCTTCACCATCTAAGCGAGATTCAGGTACGAGTGAAGTAAGCGAGGATGACGCTAACGAACTTAATGAAGATGCGAGGAAAAAAGTTCAAGAATTAGAAGTTGAAATGAAGCGTTGGCAGGAGGGTAATGCGGAGATTTGGAGACAAGCTCGTGGTGAGGTAAGATCTATCCCAACATCTGAATCTCGATTCCCTTCATGAAGTAGCCCCTGAATAGCCATGTTTTTTGGAAAAAGATCTCCGCGATCAGTAGGCCTTCAACGCCTCTATCAACTAGCCCGAACGGAGCGATTCCTGTCACGCCTCTCAATCATCAACACCCAGATGTGCCTACTATTTTTTCGCCTCATCACAAGATCCCTACATCAAATGAACCTCCAGCAACTAACCAATCATCCCTTCGACGTGCTCGAAATGCTCAACATCGTGCAAATGATATTGAATTTGCTACAGAGATTGGACAAAGCTTGTTAGGCGAAGTGAGGCGTTTACAAGCCCTCTTGGCAGAAAAGGAGGATGAACTCATGGAAGCTAAAGAGGAGAAAGAAGGACTTTGGGAGCGTAATGAAGGTCTGAGTGATCGTATCAGGACGTTTGAAGCCAGTGTTGGTATGTCTCTATCTCACTTTGATATCATCTGATAACATTCATTTTTGACTCACATGGATCATCCTTTGTTTTCTGTATTCTTTGTTTAGAACAATTCAAAGAAGAAAATTGGAACCTTGAATTGAGTAAACAAGACCTGAACACTAAACTAACAGAAGCACTGGATGAAAAGACAAAAGTTGATACGGAACGTAACAAACTCTTGAAACAACTAAACCAGCTTCAACAAACCTCTGATCAACAACGCACAGAAGTGGAACGACTCAATACGGTCCTGACTGAAGAACGTGCCGCAAATCAGACCACAGTTGCCGTGATGCGCAAAAACAACGCAGGGCTTCAACGTGAAAGAAGTGATCTTCAAGGTACAATTGATACCATCAAAATCGAATTAGATACCGTCAAGAAGAAATCAGCCATCAAGGCATCTGTCGCAAGCTCGCCTTCGGGATCTGATAATCCAGCTGATCCTTCAAATCCTCCTCATGATGAAGACGAGTCTGTTCAAAACCGTATGACACCCGGTAAACGTAGGACTGGCGATCACCTTCATCATCCGGCGTCTCCTAACGAATTCGGCGACTTTTATGAGGGCGATTCATTCAATGACTCCCCTATGAAACAGAAAGGCCTCGGAGTCAATCTTGGCTTCGCCACTGAAAATGATCAACTTCGCACCTCATTGGCCCACGCTCAACGTACGATCACTACACTCAGGAATGCTCTTCAACGTGAGAAGGAGAGTGGATTACGTTCAAAGAAATCTTCGACTGTTTCTACTGCGGCCTCACAACATGCTTCTGAAGCTGGAAACACGATGGACAATGACGAAGATGATGACGCAGAAGAGGAACGTAGGATCAGAGGTTCACCGGTGAAAGGTACACCTAGAAGTCTACTGCGAGGTCGTGCCCGAGGAGGGTTGGCAAATCGACGAGGTCGCTTCCGAGGCACGCCTAGTAAGCTATCCAAGAGAGCCGATACTATGAGTTCGGCTTCAGATGAGGATAGCGAAGCCAACAACCCACAGTCTCAAGATGACCTACTTCGATCCCTACAATCTGGACGCGACAAATTTGAGCTAGCAACTCATTCATCTGATCTCAGCCACGATCTTGCGTTAGCTGACCGTGATTCGTTTGGTGGGACGATGGATCCGGCGTTTGCCCATGTTGGTCAAGAATTGGGCGGCGATGGTGGATCCCACCTCATTTTACCCCCTCCGACCTCTCATGATGATGATGATGGAAATGTGCGCGGGGGAGACGAGACGCGTGATTTCCGACCATTGAAGGAAGCCCTTCGTACAATCGATGGGTCCACACCTGATCACAGTTGGCTCTCTTCTTCCACTGGCAATCTCTTTGGTGTGCCTCGTAGCTCGGCATCCAATCACGATTTAACAGAGGAAATTTCACAACGGAGTCGGACTGGGGTTGATGCACAAGCTTTGAAAACTTACAGTGATATGCAAACCATGACTGATCCTATGGAACCGACCATTACAGAGAAAATTGTGTATGTGGACAAAGTGGTAGAGGTCAAAGTGGAAGTACCAGTAGAAAAGGAAGTGAGAGTAGAAGTTGAAGTGGAGAAGGTGGTGGAAATACCGGTAGAAAAGATTGTGGAAAAGATTGTAGAAGTCACGAAAGATAGGATTGTAGAAGTACCTGTAGAGAAAATCGTAGAGAAAATCGTAGAGATACCTGTTGAGAAGGTTGTGGAGAAGGTTGTGGAGAAGGTTGTGGATCGGATAGTTGAAAAGACTGTGGAGGTGCCAGTGGATCGGATAGTTGAGAAGATTGTCGAGGTGCCAGTGGATCGGATAGTTGAGAAAATTGTCGAGGTACCTGTCGATCGAATAGTTGAAAAACTTGTCGAGGTGCCAGTGGATCGGATAGTTGAAAAGATCGTTGAGGTGCAAGTAGATCGGATAGTTGAGAAGATAGTTGAGGTACCGGTAGAGAAGACTGTGGCAATGAAGGTGACTAATCGCGATCTATCGGGTGAGAACGATATTGTAGGGTTACGCTCTGGCCCTGACTCGAAGAAGGAGCAAATTGTCGAGGTGGAGAAGATTGTTGAGGTGGAGAAAGTAGTAGAAGTTGAAAAGATTGTTGAAGTTGAGAAATTGGTAGAGGTCGAAAAGATTGTTGAAGTGGAAAAGATCGTAGAGCTCGAAAAAGTGGTAGAGGTTGAAAAGGAAAAGATTGTGGAAGTGGAGAAGATTGTGGAAGTGGAAAAGATTGTGGAAGTGGAAAAGATTGTGGAAGTGGAAAAGATTGTGGAAGTGGAAAAGGTGGTAGAGGTAGAGAAGATTGTTGAGGTGCCTGTGGACCGAATTATAGAGGTCCCAGTGGATAGAATTGTCGAAGTTCCAGTCGATCGAATAGTTGAAAGGGAACCTACTCCGACGGAGATCGCAAAATTCATTTCCCAAGATGAAACCATCAAGATTTCTCAGGATAAAACTAGCAAGACTGACGAAGTGACTGCTCTCAACACTGGGCTCTCGACCTTTGTTCCAAGCAACTCTAAACGGTTCTCGGCACGGCAATCTAAACGATTCTCAGGAACAAAACACTTCCGAAAGCCAAGCGAGTTCGAAAGTGAAAACGAACAAATGTTTTCCGCTGATGAAGAGATCCCGGATACGGACGCCGAAGACTTTGAGGATGCGGCTGAAAGTGTGGCAAATGCTAAGCAAGGGTTAAATCTGAATGTATCTCAAAAGTCCATCACTTCACTTGAAGATCCACTCACCCCCAGAGAAGGGAAGACACCTCAAACCTTGAAAGCTTCAATTCCAACAGTGACTACCAATGAGGTCGGTGTGCAAACGGAAGCAGCCGTGATGGAACTCCCTCGGAAGCGAAAGGAGTCAACAGCCCGCCTTCGAGATTCAATCATGACTTTCGGAGGTGGTCCGCTAACGTCTTCACAGCGCTTCCTTACATCATTAGCTGGTGGTCCAGTCAGTACCGTGTCGCGCACGTTATCTACCTCCACCGTACAGACTGAGGCTCGGCTGAGATCACCCCATATGTCCGAGTTTTCTGAAAATCTTATATCTGCCCCTTGTTCAGTTTATTCTGAGATCCTCGACGATGCCAGTGATGAAACGACCCACGGTGCTCCTCTTCAGAGCAAGAGTTCTTTGCGATTGCCCAATGTTGATACTACTGTGACTCTCACACAGGCAAATGTAGAAGCTAACTCCCGTTTAACTGAAGCACTCTCTACCCTGTCCAGTATCGAAAAAGGCAAAAGGTCAAGACTACCGCGACCCTCCAAGTCACCCTCTCGGCCGTCAAGACCAAAGTCACCACCACCACCGGAGCTTTTACAGAAAGCTCAAACACCACGCCCTTCCACTTTATCAGCTCCTCGCTCTATAAGTCACCGCACATCTTATTCCAGCATGCCGCCGCCTTCAACAGTACCCCGTGGAACTATACCTAATGCTTCAAAGAGTCAGATCAAGAATGGAACCAATCTCGCTAGATCTAATAATTCTTTCAACAAATCAGACGTATCTGAAGTTGATGAAATGGGACAATTTGGGGTCGCAAATTTGACTGTACCCAGGATATATGCCAGCGAAAAGCATAGAGCTCGAGCCAACACACTCAACCAAGCTGCTCTAAGCCAAGTCTCCTCCGATCGACTAAGTCAAAGATCTCGTGGTCATTCTATAACCTCAGATCGAACAGACCGAACTAGTGAGGCTGGTGATCTTGTGGATTCAATCTCAAATTCTTTCAATCGATCCACCTCAGTTTCGACGGATCCCAACGCCATTCATGCCATTACCCAGACCATGATCGGAGAGTTCCTCTACAAGTACACTACGAAAACTCTAAATCGGGGTTTCACCGAGAAACGCCATCGTCGATTCTTTTGGGTTCATCCTTACACCAAAACCTTGTATTGGAGTGCTTCAGATCCTGGGGCATATGGAACTAATCAGTCAACAGCCAAAAGTGGTGAGTATCACTTATCAATTGAATTTGAGGTATCGGTCATATTTAATGATCGGTTTCCTTACTATTGCAGTGTTTATTGAGGGAGTACGATCAATCGATGATACCAATTCGATGCCTCCAGGCCTTGCGTCTCACAGTTTGGTGATTCGAACTCCAAATCGAGAGATGAAGATTACAGCACCTACGAGAGAACGTCATGACCTATGGTTGAATGTATGATTTTCTCGCTTTGTTTCATCATTGTTTCTTTACTGATCAGTTGTCTTGTGAACATCAGGCCATCAATTACCTGCTCGCACGGCCTGAGAAGGCTGGGGGACCAACTGATGTATCTACTACGCCGAGTAGTGTGAATAATCATTCACCAAGGTTGCCACATATGAGTTTAACTGCCCGACATCCTATGTTCGCGAGATTTAGGTCCCAAGATCCACCAACATTGAGCACCCCACCAATTATCCGGCAGGCGATCTATGGACAGAATTCCTACAAACAAGCAAGTCCAGGAATGAAGTCGGCAGGCTCATCTGAACGCCTTACACCCAAGGCTAGTAAGGGACCTAGTTACACTGGCCTTAGTCCAATGAAACGGATGGGCACACCAGCGGCCGAGTTTCTTAGACATGAGGCATCACGATCAGGTCGCAGTATGAAGACAACCTTTACGAGTTATAATGACCCATTTCGACATCAACATCATCGACATCAACGTGACCACCAAGCAGGAAATGACAGCATTGAGATCGTTGATGAAACAGATGTTAGCATGAGCTATGATAGTCGAGCAGATGATACAATGGATGATGGATTTGAAGGACTAGAAAATGTCCGAGCGTGTTGTAATGGAAAGCATGATGTTGGAATGTAAGTAGAGTGAAATAACTTGCGTCAACATAATTATATTGTAGCTTCACAAATCACGAGTTAGCAAAGAGTAACTCGGCTAATCTGACATACTTCTGTCTCTTCTGTTGCGTCTAGGCTTTCACGGCATCATGACCACGGTAGCCGACCGCCATCTCGTGGGCCAATGGGCGGTAGCCGACCACCATCAAGAGGAGCGCTTACTTCATCTCTGAGTAGCATTTATCATGATGTGGACAGTAACTCTTCAATGAACATGCGACAACATGACAGCCCAAGTGTTCGAGCGTCTAATATCAATAGCCTTCGAAACAGGTTAGGCGGTGCGGTCTCACCCGCATCATATTCGGGGAGTATAAAAGGAAAAAGTTCGACAATATTAGATGGTACAAAATATAATTCGGTGGCGAACTCGTCACCGTCTGGAACTATCAGTAGTCAGTTTGGTAAAACACAACGCAAGTCACAACTCATGCAAGATTTAGGTATCCTTATGCAAGGTGAGTAGTGCTATGTTTTTGTGACTCTGAGAGTTGCGATGAAGTTGATGATCTTTGTACTTGTGATTTGAATTACATTTTTTTAGATAAACCTACAGTTGAGAGATTAGACACACCACCACCTCGGGCTAGTAGTCGACTAAGTCGAAAAAGTATTAGTACAACTCTGAGTGAAAGTTTAAGAGGAAGAGCTGGTGGATGAAAAGGAGAATTTAGTTTTATTCCGATTAGAATGCTTGGTTGGATGTGAAGAATTACATGAAATGATTTTTTAACGATTTAGAAGAATGAAGGGAACAAATTGATATTTAAGTACACACGAATCTCCACTGAGAGAGATAACTTTAATTGTATGAATGGTGATTTTTTTCATTTATTTTTTATGATGATTGCACACAAAGAGAAAGTGGGATGATTTATTCTATTGGATTCATACAAAATCATTATAGACCCACAATCTTAAAACTTAGAAATTGTAAAGATGATTGATTATTTTCAGCTCGGTTTCGTTCGGTCAGGGGTACTCTCTTTTTTTGGGGAATTGATTACATTTATACATTCAGCTTTTTTTTAATGAGATTTACCTTTTTGAACTCTTTGTTATCTTTCCTTTTTTTTTCTTTTGGTTGATGGTTTTTGTTTGTTGGTGGGGATTGGATTTTAGAATGGGAAGGACTCTTCTTTCTTTTACATACATATAACTTTGCTGGTATCTCGTAATACAGTCATTACCCATGGATTTTTTATTATTATAGATTTGAGTTTGATGAACGATTTAAGCACTTTTTTTCACTTTGACTTATTATTTTGCAAGATGACTGTTTCATACGTGCTCGACACCAATTCACATTAGTGATGGTTTTTGAAACCGACTGAATTATTATCATCTATCACGAGGTGCGCGACAAGTGGCTCAAGTCTAGAGATTGAAGTTTAGTCATTGGATTAAAACGATTGAAATTGACAGGAGCCTTTGTTTGGCTTTAAACTGGAACCTTTTATGTCATTTCTTTCACTATATCCTTCAATCTATCCCGCAATTACAAGTTACAAAACAATTACTATCTTTATACATAGACTTATCACTATTCAATAGCGTGTGAGGGATTCAAGATCTCACTTGAAATTATTTCCCATATTGAGATTAGATCGCAAATTGGTGTGATCTGGGTCCTGGGGTGAGTTGGTGGAGAGTGCTCAGCGCCACCTGGTGCTTCCTGACGTCACAAGTGTGAGGATGGTATGCGTGAGCGTGCGTATTGAGCATTGGAAGAGACATCATACTTGTTTAAATTTACTCCGCGGGGTAAGTTGCAGAGGACTAGAATAGAGACAGATGAGAGGGGAATGGAACAACCGGAAGCAACGAATTCCAATTATTATTATTCTTTGATTCATTGCTTCAAGTGCTTTTGGAACCTTCCGGCTATCAAGCACTGCATGTTTTTCAGCACCGGTAAAACCCCTCTGGCTGTGTCAGGGGAAAGGGATAAGACTCTGAAGGATCACACTCAATTGAACAGATAGGAAAAGTCGCAAGAGGTCAAAGAAGAGGGCCGATCACTTTGCGATCATGTAAAGATTTTGAAGTCCACAAGTGGATGTTTTCCAACTAATTATAAAACATACATGCATGTGATACTACTTATAGGCGTGTCGGGCAAGAAGGTCTATCTAGAGTGAAGAAACACTTCAAGGGAAAACAACGCAGTATAGTGAGAACAACAAGAAGAAAAGAATTATATGTGGATAATAGCTCGTCAAATTTCATCAAGATCTTTGGTATTCATCAGATAAAATTCTAAAACACAACAGCATGGTGAAAAAGTTGAAGAATAATCAGCACGAGCACAAAAGGAAGAAGGATGATAAATGATCGAGAACAAACCATCACAAAAGTCCAAGCGTCGTCTAGTTCGATCTCAACTCTCAAACAGCCTTAGAGTCCTATGATACAAGCGAGGACAGTAAGAGGATAGGTGAGGATTCGGCAAAATGAAGGAAAACAATATGAATTCTAAGACTCACTTCGAAGCCAAAGATGGTTCGACCACCGACAAGTCCGCCAAATCCGAGTCCAAGTCCTTGAAGTCCAGGAATGAACTGGTTTTGGAAGATGTTGAAAGCACCGGGGCATGCGGCGATGACATTGCAGGTACCCCATCCGAATCCAGCACCCATGAATGGCGAGCAGACACCACCCATACCAAATTGACCCATAAGACCACCGAACAATCCTTGGGTGAATGGGAAACCACCGGCTCCCCAGATTCCTCCTAGGCCACCGAGACCGCCGAATCCACCGAGACATTTTTCCTTGACAGCGTTGCTGTCAACTCCAGTTTGTTGTTCTGATCGACGAGCCAAAGTCTTAGTGTCCTACAAGGCAATCAAAAAAGCCATCAGGACGATAGGTCATTAGGACAGGTGAGGTGTTCAAGACTTACTGATTTCATGTCTTGGTCGTTCAAGCCAAAGATGGTTCGACCACCGAAGCCACCAACTCCAAGTCCAAGTCCAAGACCCTGAAGTCCAGGAAGGAATTGATTTTGGAAAATGTTGAAGGCACCGGGGCATGCGGCGATCACATTACATGTACCCCATCCGAAACCAGCACCCATGAACGGCGAACAAACACCACCGAAACCAAATTGACCCATAAGACTGCCAAAGAGACCTTGGGTGAATGGAAAGCCACCTGCTCCCCACATTCCTCCAAAGCCACCGAGACCACCGAATCCACCGAGACATTTTTCCTTAACAGCGTTGCGATCAACTCCAGAACCAGTCACTTGTTCTGCTCGTGGAGCCAAAGCAGAAGGAGTTGGTACAGCTACAGCAGCCTGGAGGACAGCCAACAAAACTAAGAGTGGAAGCGTGAAATGCATGATGATAGTTTATAAGTTTTTTTCGTAAATAGTTTATCAAAGACTAATGGAGGATTTTGGTGATAAGATCTTAAAAGGTCGTAAAGCTGACTATTTTGTTCGTAAAAGTGGATGGAATGGGTGAGCGGTGAGGGAAAGAATAGCAGCCTTTGGGTTCAGGTTTTATACCCGAATCCTTTCCTCACGTTGGCTCATCGCCTGACACTCATACGGTATGCTTTCTGGCGTATACCGCGCGTTGGCTCTCATCGTTGGCCTCCGCACGTTTACAGCCGTCCTTTGAGAAATAGTTCTTCGACCGACCGAGGTGCTGCCAAGAAATTCATGCAATTCCTCGTCCTCTGACAATTCTACAGTGAAATATGAGTCGGAGATCGGCGAGGATGTTTTCTCGATGAATTTTCTCGTCGAATAGTTCTTTAAGAGTTCTATCTGTTCTGTCAATTTCGCTCTCGTGATTTCGACTCCCAGCTCTGAGCTTTCACATATGTACAATATGCTTACATCGATACTTGCAAGGCTTCCGATGAATTTCAAAAAAACCATGTACAGTTTATGAACCTCATTCAGCTAAAAAAGTGAACGCCCAGGCACGCACTTGGCAGTTTCGGCGGCTTGTCAATTTGCCCCCTCGGGGTGTAGACTCGAAGATGACTCAATCTATCCCACGCGATTGGCACAAATTACAGAAATTAAGTAAGTCCTGTGAATCACATCGGGAGGAAAATTATGTGAGTCAAGACGGAATGCGGCGTGCATTACTGATCACTGTGGTAACCCTTGAGTAAATGCCACACTCCGGCTCGAGTGACAAATTTGGGGTACGATTAGAGCAAGAGAATATATTGAACGTAGGTTAGATTTCGAGCTTCACATGACATCGTTTAAGCTCACTTGGGGTAGTACCTTTCTATGAGGTTGGGCCAGCAAGTTAGCTGGTTAAAGCTGGGCGGAATAAAATTGTACTATTCTTTTCACAATTTTGACCAGACTTTTGGGTCAACCTTTATTCTTTGACGGAAATCTTAGACACGTGGTTTACGCGTGATAAGAAAAATAGTCTAATAACCTGCTTAAGCGGAATGCTTGAAGTAGACTACATCACTCTTGCGAGTTTCCTTTACTCAGTCAGTTGAGCTGGGTTGCCTGGGTAATGAACCTGATGACATAAATGATGTATGTGCTTCACCATAGGTTGCCACCAATTCATGTTCATGACTGTCCGGCAAAGTGAGCTTAATGGCTTACAAAGATTAGACCACGTCCATGACTACTGATCGTATGAGGTAGATTTTGTCATCAGGAAGAAGTGATAAGAAGAATATGATGATCAACATTGTAGTTCCTTTCGCAGGCAGCAGACAGGAGATTACCCAAACCCGTCAACATCACACTTGAATGGTTTTATTTGTGTTCTTTCGAAAAACATGTAAATCGAATATGAACTTGAAGTAAGTAAGCAATAAGTTGAGATGATTGAATCGGATCAATCACATCCAAGTAACATAAATTGTACAACGAGCCAGGACTCAAGGGCTCTCAAGGGATATCCGAGCAGCTGTGTGATCAACGAGAAGTGTGACTCGAACGAACAAAGCTTCATTGCTCCTGTGCTCTGCCTGAGAGTGGGAAGATTAGTGGTGGATTCAGCGAGAAAGAACTTACAAACCTCACTGATGAGCACAGTTCTCGGTAGATATCAACTCAAAAGCTTTGACTTCATCCACTATTTCTTAACAAAACTCATGATTTGAATCATTTACATAACCTTTACCCTAAAGATTTAACTTGTAAGATCAACTTCAATCTTTCTTTATTTTGTCTGATACTAAAAGAAACTTCAAGTTTTTATTTTGATTATAAATTAATGGAATCATTTTTCTAGAAAACAATCCAAAATTTATTTTGGACAAATATCTTAAAAATGGTAAATAAATGAGTATGTAAAAAAATTGATCAAAATCTTCTACAACTTAAATAGGAGTAGATATGTACAACAAACTTTTTGAAATTTTCTTTGAAGTAAGAATCATCTTAAATATAAAAATCAATCTACAAAGGTTTTCTTATAAAACAAAAGCCTTTGAATTACATACATGTTTACTTTTATTCCATATCATAGGAATTCAATTATATGATACACAATAAAATTTTAATTCACTCAATTAAATAGCTTAGAGTACATCCACCATCCGGATTATAAACGCTTCCTTGAAAAGTTCAGATCAAACAACTTGATATCTTTGAGCATTTATTCTTATACACCATGGCTCTTTACTAGGTTTACATCTGATCTTCAATCTAAGAGCACCCGCAATCGTGGCTTTAATCAAGGCTTTATTTAATTTTAACCCTAAAGACTGCCAAAAATACACAACGGTGAGTCTTTAAGGAATCTTTAGTTAAAAAATCTTCAAAAAATCTTCAAGGGGGATTAAATTTAACCACGGCAAGAGATTTCTTTTAAATTCGATTCCACAACCCCGCACCCATCCACGCATCACTTTCCGTTTGACACCACCACCCCTCCTCACCACCAATCTCACTCCACTCGTACCTCAAATCTCACTCCACTTGTACCTCAGATGGATATTGCAGTCAACGGAACCCCTGATGCCAATGAAACCCCTGCCAATCAAACTCCTGCCAACCAAAGCAAGCAAGTGGCCGCAAGGAAACACGGAAAAAAGTGGATGGTGCCTGAAGAAGAACAACTGGCGATATTTAAGCACGTTTCAATACGTATTTTTGTTTTGATTTTTAGTGTTCATCTTGAAAGTTTGCTGATTATCATCTTCTTGACATTTGCATTTGATCATAGCTGGAAACCAATCAACACAGCAACTCTGAAATTCTTGACAATATATGGAGGAATTCAACGGAACCCACCAAGTGGAGTGGCTCCTGCTGATTACATGACTCTGGCTAAGAAGGAGTATCTCAATCGAACGAGCGAGAATTTCAAGAACGAGGTTTTGTGGCAAATCCTTTGATATGCCCCAAAATGGACTCAAGCCGCAAATGGGATCAAAGCATCAAATACTGGTGTCTCCGGAGTCTGCACACCTCCGACTTTGGAATCCAACATTCCTGACAAATCAATTAACTTGAACAATTGTCCTCTTGGTCAGAAGAAAGCAAAACGTCAACGTGAAGATCGGGAAATCGAGTCACAACGCATTAAGGAGCTCAAACGTGCCACCAACATCCAGGAGCAAAAGGCGGTTGTACTGGAGAAAGGACACGAACTGGCTGGACGCGCTCTCAAGGTCCAGGAAGAAACCAAGGACCTCAACACGTTAATGGCTTCTCTTGAATCATGTCCAGACAAAGAATCAAGAGAAGTCCTCAAATTGATGAAAGCACGGTTATTGAGGCAGTACAGGGAGGAAGAAGGAGGTAATAATGATAGTTAATGAATTCTATATTATCAATTATGTTGTTGATCTGCTCAATCTCAATCTTTATTTCTCAAACTTTTTATTTCTCAATTTTTTTTCTCTCAAACTTTTTTTTTCTCGAACTAGTGTAGACTTCTTATCTACTTGTATTTCATCTTTTGTGATTTAATACAATATATCATGAATTGAAATCAACTGTTTTTGTTCCAACCTAATCATCACCATTGCCTTTCTTCATCCACATTGAGATTTTCAGGTCTTGCATCAACTGTAAGTGTTGATCTTGGTTTCTAAGCTGAGCATTAGCTTCAAAATATTGAGCTAGGGTGTATGTGAGTCAAGGATCAAGGCGGTTTGCATGTACCTAAAGATTGTGTTGTGATCTGTAGTCTATCACTATCTGATCTTTTTTGCCGCGGTCTTCAATGACCATGTTGTGGATGATGATACAACACAGAATTGTGTTAGTCATGTCGGTGATACTACAAAGTTGACAAGGTGATGCCAGTATGTACCAGCAAGCTTGAAGAACCCCAAATGCCCGCTGAATGTCTTTCCAAAGAGCTTCCTGCAGCTTCGAAAAGTAACAACTTGCTTCATTGTTTGGATAATGAATTGACTTGATGAGGACAGGCCATGAAGGGTGAATCCCATCAGCCAGGTAATATCCCTGATTGTATTCATGGCCATTAACCTTGAATTGAACTCGGTCTTCAGAACCTATGCAATTCAATTGAAAAAAAATAAACTTGAGATTAATGATCAATGAGACATTGATAGATATGGAAGAGAAACTGACCGTTTATGAAAGCATCAAAGAGTGGGCTGCTTTGTAAGACATTGATGTCATTGAGAGAACCTGGCGTACCAAAGAAAGCATGCCAGATTCAGAGGCTCTTTGAGGCAACTGCCTCAAGACCCACCAATGTATCTTTCTCTTTCCCTTCAAACTGACCTGCCCAAGCTTGAGGACAGTTCTTCCAGAGCCAGTGCATACCATCAATACTCCCTTTACACCCAGGAAATCCTCGAATCTCATTCTCCTTCAGTATTGTCTCAAGTTCATTGGGGTGGGGGGTCGTAGGTATTCCTTTCCATAGATATCTATGATATCACGTACAGAGGTCTTCAAACTTTGTATTGCAGTAATTTCTCCTATCTTTATGTACTCATCAACCACATCACCTGAAATTCCATACGCTAGCTGTCGTATTGCGGCCGTCATCTTTTGGAATGTTGATAGACCAAGTTTCTTGCAACAATCCTATGAGTGAAGCAAAAGAATCAATCATAATTTTTTTTGAAACCATAAACATAGAAGTTGGACACTTACCCAACGTTGTACCCAATAAATGTTGTGCTCCTGTAGGTCTTTAGCCATCTTGTTAAAGAGTTCAGGACTCATTCGAAACCTCCTCTCAAAGTAAGCACGAGGATATAGGGGTGATTCTTCAAAATAGTCACGTTGTAGACACTGATCAGCAGCAATTCGGTCATGTTCAATGACTGTCTGTTGGTTGGGTGTGTCTTTTTTTTCTGGTTGAGTGAAGAATTCCAACAGCATATCATTGTAGTCATTGTCTTCTTCTTCTTGAAGAAGCCTCAAGTGCCATTCAATGATATCCATGTTGCAAATGAAAAAAAATACAACACCATGTGTACAGGAAGATAAAGAAGATTAACCTCCAGTCTAGAGCCAAGCCATTGTGGTCCCAGGCTTCTGACGGGGGTTAATTTCAAATAAAGCTTCTTTAGTGCCAATGGCTGTGAGATATGGAGTTAAATTCATTAATCCCGGCTAAAGATTCTTTAATTTAGTTAAAAAATCCCAATTTTAAAGCCAAAAATTGCGGGTGCTCTAAGATAAGTTTTATTTTTTAGAGATTATTAAATTACATATTACAGAATTTAAATGCTACAATTTACAACCACAACCACAACCACAATAATAATAATAATAATAATAATAATAATAATAATAATAATAATAATAATAATAATAATAATAATAATAATAATAATAATAATAATAATAAAAATGATAATGATAATGATAATGATAATCTAAATCTTAAACTTTAATCAAACTAAACAAATATAAAAAAAGTTACATAATCAAACATCAAAACCTAAAGAAATCTTGATCCTAGATGTCTCAATCTTGGTTTTGACTTCATAATCTTTAATCTCTTTCAATGATTGGTAAAGAATGAGAACTAGGAACCAACAAATCCACCAGAGATATGTTGGACTGAATCCAAACCCAAAAGAAACAAACTTAGTATAAGATAAAAGGAAAGACAAAGGCTGACAAAAATCTTATAGTAAGATTGTAATGGAAACAGTCAGATGAAAAAGAAAAGAAATCTAGACTGTGCGGGTTCAGGTTATAAAGCAGAAAAATAAATGTAAATGAAAAATGATGTCATACAATAATGATGTCATAAAAAACCAAAAAGAGAAACAAAAGAAATTTAAACATAAGAGCATAGAGATAAATCCATGTAAAGCGTACACAACTTGTAAAGCACACGAAAAGAGAAAGAGAAAATCCAACAAGATACACTAATAGTCAAACCTTTGGTTGCTACTACACCTTTAGAATTACCTGAAATCATTGCATCAAGTAAAGGAGCCAAAAATCCGCCTAAAGACATCTTATCATTCAAATTCACTACATTCTTGAATTCTTCACCTAATCCGAAAGCATTTAAATGATAAACACATGGAAAGGCTTTGAAGAATAGAATTCAAGATGATTCACTGGTGGGGATGGATGTATCAGTTACAATATAAAAGACTTGATTAAATTTCTTTAATCCTAAATCAGATTGATGTAATCAATTTTGACATTTGAATTGAGTTAATTGTTGATTAGATTGAATTTGAGTTTCATCATGTTGAATCCAAGTTAATTTGGGTAATGTCAAATTCATGGGTCCAGTTACCAAGGGCGTGTTTACTTAAGCAAATCTTTGTGAAAATTTGCATTTTGTAAATTACAGAAATTGCATTCTGTGAAATGTGTTTGTTTTTTTATTTACAAGCATTCTGTAAATCACAGAATGCTTATAAAAAGACTGTTTTTGGGTCTTTTCAAGAATGCTCTTGTAGTGCATTCTTGTAATCGAAAATCACATTGCGTGATTTCTTCTTTTGTTTCAAATTGGACAAGTCCAATATATTTTTCTATCACTGTATGGACCTGTCAAATCTGTGAATTGAATCAGAATTGAATTGAATCAAGATTGAGATGACAGGTTTGAAATGATGAGATTTGAAAGCTATGAGATGGAGTGGTGATATCAGATGAAGCGCAATGATTACCGGTCTTAGGGGTGTTCTCAAGGTATTATCAAAAATAATCTGTTTGTTTGAGTAGATCAATAGGGAGGGAAAGGAAGAGACCTGGCCCAAAGATGGCTCATTTCATCAATTTTCATTCCAGCAATTGATCAAGAATGATCATCTTGATCAATCGCTGAACACTGTCCCTTAATTGCGTCCTAATTGAACACATTTTGACCTCTTTTTTTCAAGTTGTCAAATTTCCTCAAATTTCACTTTTCTTTGAAAAACACTTTTCTACATGTAGAAAAGTGTTGTAAGAAAATGCAATTTCTGAGATAGTGCCTCAAGTAAACGCACCCTAAGGGTCTGCTTAGCCACACAATCTCATATGAGGTCAATCTTGACCTCAGGTTAGGTCTGCCCAGTTGGGTTTGGGCAAACCATCTCAAGAATTAACTTGACAGTAGGATGTCTGTCTAGATTGGTTTTCATCTTAATGATCATCTCAAGGCTTAATGAGATGATCATCAAGATGAACACCGTTTGTTCAAAATAATGATACTCAACCTGTTGACCGTTTTTTGATTAAATTTCCCTTTTTCAATATTGTTTTCTATTCTGTGTGTTTTTTGTATCAAGACTTTTTCTCACACAATCAATTCCATGCCTTTAAATACATCACACCTCAGCCGCCATCAATATCTTATCAATGCTGCGGCAATAAAGAAAAAGAAAAACATCCACAATTTTTTATTATCACAAACATTCAATATGGGAGCTGTGGCAGCTACAATTGCTCTTCGGCCTACTCTGGAAAAATTACCACACCACACTTCAATTCTTTCTAGGCAAGCCTGGATTGATGAAATGATCAACAATCCAAATGAACGTGTATCTTTTGACAATCTGGGTATGAGGAAGCACATCTTCTTTACCATGCAACAATTTCTTGAATCTACTGGTGTTCTTCAATATAAAAATGGGTCACATCAACAGAGCAGCTCAGTATCACTCTCTATGCAGTAATTGTTGGTCTTTTCAACCAAAAGCTTCAGACCCAATTCCAAAGGGCTGCTGATACCATTTTCAAATAGGTTTTTTCTTTTGTTTCTTTAGTCTTGGTCATACATTGCAGTTTGTTCATCATTCTACTTTTTTAGAGTTATAAATCAACTCAATCTTGATATCCCATCAAATTCTCATATTCTCAACACTTATGTTCAATTACTCAATGTGGGCACACCTCAATCAAGCATCAACCAGCCTCTTGACTTTCCCAACTGTCCTGGTGCTGTGGATGGTACTCATGCCCCCTTCACTGCGCCTCCAGGAGAACAAGCTCCTTACTATAATCACAAAGGCTTCCTATCCCAAAACATATTGGTTATCTGCAACTTTGGATTACTTTGGAGAGTTCCATTCTGCTGATCAAGTCAACTCCATTCTACCCATTCCCACTCAGCTGTCTGAGTTTGGCCCAACTGTAGAACAGGTTAACCAAGCTTCTGATTTTCATGATAATTTAGCAGAAACAATGTGTGAGGAGTACACCACAGGGCTGGTGGCACGTGACGCTCACGTTGTAGAACTCCTACGCAGTGAAGCGTAGGCTGAGCCGGAGAGGGGATGAAGTACAAACTATGAGAAGAAAGTACAACAATGCAGTTACGCTGCCCTCAACCTAATAATATTCTCAAAAGTTCAAAAAACAGAGGGAAACAATTCAAAACAAATATTCCCGCTACACACACCCAAACACCTGTAGTAGCGTTGCTCTACTCTTTCCACTGATAAAAACCAGTACCAACTTGGTCCGAAATGGCTCAAACAAGTCCAGAGACTGTACTGAGTGGTCACCAAAGTCCTTAAACACTAAAAAGTGTCTAAGCAAGGGCTATAGAAAAAGTATAACACAGCTAAACAAAGTATTTTGATAATGCTACACAGTCCGATCTTATTCGAAATACACAAACTGGGATTTTTGAATATAATAAAAAAATAAAATAAAAAAATATAGAGAGGAAATTGATTAAAAAAAAATAGAGGTTGAATGAACTTCTAAAGCTAATTTAAACTAAAAAAAATAAACTACCAATTTTCTACTAAAAAAACTACCAAAAAATATTAAGAACTCAAGCTAGAATGCAGAAATTGCTACTGCAAAACTTTCACACACAGACCTTTCACAGGTCTACAGATTACACACGCCGAAATCTCAAATTTGAGATTACAAAAAAATACACTAATACCCTTATAAGGGTGTAACACTAATAAAAAATATAACTCTTTTTTTTAACACACTACAAAACACTAATATACTCGAACACAAGCTCAGCAAAACACACAAAAAACTCCACTCTCCCAAAAAACGGACACTCCACTCAACAACTCCCTCCTTCTTATACTCTCAAGTTGATCAACACCACCTGCCAACTCCAACTCAATGACATCATTCAATCTAACCACTCTAACCAACTACCACCTCGGATCTCCTCTTTTCTAACTCTAATCTCTTTTAGCTTCGATCTTGATCTTCAAATTTTTAATGTAAGTTCTTTCTTTCTTTCTCTTTTCATTCTTATAGTTTCAATTCTATTCTTCTTTTGATCTCTGTCTATAAACTAATTAATCATCTGTTGATCTTTTCTTCCTAATCTGATTCTAGCTATTTTTTAGATCGGTCTCAAGAGCTTCTAATGGTCCAAATCGATCGATCTACCTTAAATTGAATCAATTTTCTTCTTTTTTTAATTTATTTCACTTCTTTTTAGATCGGTCCCAAGAGTTCCTAACATTCTGAATAGATTGATTGCCTTAAAATCGATCTTGAGCTTCTATTTTTAATGTAAGTTCCTGCATCACTTTCTAATTGCTTTGATCTCATTTGTTCTCTTTTGATTCATGTCAATACACTAACTGATCATTCTTTCTTTCATCTTGAACTTGTTTTGTTTAATTTTAGATCGCTCTCAAAGATAACTAGCCATCTGAATCAATTTATCTACTCAGCTTTAAGCTGGTAAGTCTATCTATCTTCTTCTTTTGTTTAATTTGATCTTGTTCTGTGTTCTATAAACTAATCTTAGTTGTCTCTTTGCTTTAGATTGATCTTTTACTGCTTCTGACTTGACTTTATATTTTTGTAAGTTTCTCTCTTTACTTCTATTGTTCTTTATAGACTTTCTGTTTTGACCTAGGTGCTTGATATTTAATAAATATGTCTTATTAATCTAATTTTCATACTCTTTAGGTCTTCATAGATAAATCAATTAGTCTACTTTTTGTTTGTGTTGATTCTTTTAATTCCTAAGATTTTTTTTTTGTTTGATCTTTGTTTGATGTGAATAAAATGATAGAAAAATATTTTGAATCTTTGAGTTAAATATTCTGTATAGGTGAATAGAGATTTGATAAGATAGAATAATTTTAATTTGATTTGTATAAAATTGATGTAAATAATTTGAGATGTGAGTATGTAATAAAAATTGTTTCTTGAACTGATTCTGAGAAATGAAAGTATATAAGTTTGAAAAGTGATCAATGAAAAGTGATCCAACTAAATTAAATCATGAGTTTAAAAGAAAAATGACATCTTTGTAAAATGAATGGCAGAATAATTTTGCTTTCCACAACGTGAAATTTGAGTCTGCCAACAAAACACATGATGTCTACATTGTCATACCCAATGTGAGCTACATGTGCCAGCCAGCGTGAGCTTCATCCAATGTGACCATAAACCCACAAGGTAAGCCCAATGACCTGTTTTTTGAGTGAGAGGACACACCCAATGAAAGGGTGAGCATTGGATGAAGGTTGGCTCATCCCAATGTATGTTGCACACCAACAGCAAGCCCATTTAATTTAGGCTCAGCATTTGTAAGTTGCTCACAAGATCAACTTTTACAAACAACACTCATCTACTCTTTGCATGGACACATACATATACATACACAAAATGAAACAAAGACAGAATGATCTGAGAACAAAGCAAAGGATTGAAATTCAAACAATTAAACAGAAAATCAAAATGATGATGACAATCAGAGTGTTTTGTAGGGGATTGAGATTGTTGAAGATGTGAAGTGTATCAAGTGAATTTGTTGATGTTGTCAGTGAAAAACGGTCATCAGTAGAGTCAAAAAAGAATTCAAGTTTAAGGCAAGTACAACATGAACAATCAACAGATATGGATGGGTGTTGGTGAAAAGAATATGATTGCTGCGGATTCAGATGAACAAGAATGATAATGAAGGATTTAATTGAAGGTAAGAGTGACCTAAATATGAATGTGAAAAAAGAACAAGATACTGAAAACAAAGCTTGATTGATCGAGTGTCAAAGAGAACATTTGAATCAACAATCTGAATGCACTACAAGGACAATCCTAATGAAAGATCACCTCTGCTAAAACCAATAGCCGTCAAAAGCAATAATCTTTGAAAACGGATACACTTTGGACAAAGATTTTTCTTATTTGCAGTGAGATTTCCCTTGACAAAACCAATACTCGGCAAAACCCAATAGTTTTTGACCCAAATGTTTGGGTATTGGTTTTAAGAGAGTCGACTGTATAAATGAACAATTGATGAAAGTCTTATGAGGCGTGAGAACAAGGATGATGATATACTTTTGAACGTAGAATGGTTGTTGATGTAGATAGCAACCATCATAAAGAGGTTTCCTCAGTGAAGGAAGTGACATGATGTTGCAGTGACATTCAGCTGTGATGTCATAGCTGACATATCATTGACAATTCACTAATAGGTCACAATTCAAATCAATCATTTTGATTTTTGAATATTTAGGTTTAACCTAACAAAGTCCCTCTAAGCAAGCAAGACTGCAAGATGGATGATTGGCATCCAATCTCATGCAGCATATGGTGGGCATGTGGCTGGCATGTCACACTCACATGACCCAGCTCACCCGCCAATAGGATGGTACATCACATCAGCATGACATGAGCTTGCTGCTCACATGTAGAACAGATGACAAGATTGGGTGAGGGCCACGCATACGTGGTCACACTAATGTCACCTTATTCTCCACAACCAGTGGTTGTGGGGATGCCTTGTTCCTATCTCACGTGGTCCCAGTGAAAAGTTGCCCTATGGTATAAAAACGTAAAGAATGTCATGCACAATTTCATGGTCAAAGACGACATGGTCACTAACTGTTCACTACAGTCCTTATAATGTCCTCAATATGTATTATGAATATAATCAATTTCTCACATCATAGTATTTGCTGTATCAAGCTTTATCAATCATACATACTTTAACATATTATCTATTCTTTCACAGTTACAATGTGTTGCTTAGGTTAATGATATTTGATTACAATAGGTTGCTTGGGAATATTGATTACATTATGTTGCTTAGGCTAACAAAATTTGATAAAGATTGAATGAGTTTTGCTGTGTGAAAGGTTTGTCTTTAGGCAGATTGATCATTTGGAGCTGGACAACTGATCAAGTTGGAAATAAGTAGAAATACATACGTTCAAGGTATTGAAAGGAAGATAAAAGGGAAAAAAACTCACCTTAGCTTATCCAAGACCCAAGCAGTACACAGTTGTGTCATAGTGGCCAAGAAATTTCAACAGATCCAATCATTTGTTCCAACGAGGTTAATAATTTGTATGAGCTGTTCATCACTCAAATCCACACATGATTGTACCTTGTGAATTGCTTCTGTAAGAACATCATCATTTTAATCTTTGATTTTCCAAAATGAAGCCAAATCAGGTTCACCAAGGGATCTGTCAAAGGACTTTGCCATTGCTTGCATTGTCTTGTTCATACCCTCCAGGGTCTGTGCAGCAGATTGTTTTGTGCGCCGGACTGGTGGGTTTGAGACAATGACAACTGATTCACAATGTCGTTTCTTGGTGGTGATTCTTTCTTGGAAGCACCTCTGTCATCATTAGACAAGTTGTGCACAGAGGAGCAAGCTGAACTTGATTGGCACCTGGTGAACCAGCTTTATGTACCACCAAAGTTGAAGAGTACTTTCCAATAGCTACTTTACCTTCAACTAATGCAGCCATTTGATTGGATAGTGGAAAGGGTGTATCCCTCCATCAAAGTAGCAGCTTGGACTTGGCAGTCTGGTAGACCATTAGTCAGTACACTACCATCATGACACTATCACAAAAAGAGATGAATCACATTTGCTTCTTATTCCAAACATCATCTGTAGCTGTTACACATTGGGTTTCATTATCAAATCCTGCACCACTCAACGCTCAGCAAGCTTTGTTTGACTTGTAAAGAGATTTGAGCTAATTAAAAACAAACAATGAGAAGGAGTGGCTTCAAGTAAGTCTTAGCCTCACTGCCATCAAGATCTGCAACAACATTCTGCCAGACAACTGGCTTGATTCCATTCACAGTCTCTTGGTTCTTTGGCATGGCTGAACGTGTTGCTTCAAGAATTGTGAGCAATTTGTCATCATCATTGGGTGACCACTAAGCTTTGCTGAGGGGACCCCACCTTCTTCATCCTTCTTGGGTTTTCTTTTTTTGTTTGTTTTCTTGCACTGAATGTCTTTTGGATGTGGTGAAGACATTTTTGATTACAATCAAAAGAGTCAATACAATAAAAAAAGAAAAGAAATTACACAATCAATCAAAGTGAGATGGGAGCTGCCTAGTTGACTGCTTGAGGTGCGAGATGATCATTAGATGGTGGGTGAGACCACCATCTTCATCTGACCAAAATCCCAACCTGATCACTCAGGCTGGAATTTGGTCCGAACGGTTCTCATCTGATGACCGACTTGACAAAAACCCACAAGATAGTCATCTCACGTTTTGGTGATAGATGATTGTCAAGTGGTTGCCAGATGTGGAGCCGAACGGACCCTAATCCTTCTAAAGCTTTTATAGCTCTAGAATGACTTTCAGATCTATAAAGACTATCACTCAACCTGATATGAACTGACCAATACTAATTGAAGCCTCCTAAACGTTTACTGATCTGTTTTGATCTCATGGTTTAAATCCCATTGATCAAATCTTCAGGTAACATTGCTTTCCTAATCAAACTTCTAACCTTAATTGTATCTTCTTGTTCTTCATCTGGATGATGACGATCAATGTCAATTCGAGATGTACCGAATCATGAACGTAGACAAATTAAACTTTTTTTAGAAACATTCCAATTTAACTTAAACTCTTCTTTGATATCAATCCGATTTTCAACTTTTCCTAAAGAAGAATTTGAATTAAGAAGTTCAGGGAGTACCCAAAGTCCAGTGAAAAGCCGAGCCAAACAGAGCCGTAGCCGAGCCCAGTGGCACATTCACACGCTGCGATGACCGATTTGTCGAGTATTCTGAACGTCTCCCAATGTGGGGTGACGTTTCGGTCAATCAGCTAAAGAGGAATGACATAACACACCTCCGCACGTGCATTGATTGAATGACCACCTTATGGGCCACAAATTACCTTGTTTGGAAAAATATTGGGCTAGCTTGTCTGTAAGCTCTCTGAGTAACACGATATTTGAGCAAAATGTGAAGAAGGGGATTGCTGGCAAGTAGGCAAATGGTAACAAAGTCTTTCATTGATCAGGAAACTCATGATGAAAGTTGTTTTCTTTCTGTTGGGGCGGGAAGTAATGTCAACCACTTGAATTTTCAAGCGGTTCTTTGCTCACTTGCAAGGCTCGAAAACAAAGATCAAAAGCACCTTTCGGCTCACCGTTCCAGGGGTTCGGTAAGGAACAAGGATGACTAACTTCGGTGCCAAGGTAGGAACTCGGCGTCTTCTGATGTTGGACAACATCAGTCTCACGACCAAATCTCACGGTACTGTTTTGGGAGACATGAGACATTCGACATCTCAACCTCTTCCCAAAACGTAACACTGCGCGGACTACGTGTGGCTCTACTCGGCTCGACTCGTGGGGGCTCAGCATTTCAGGGAGTGACCGAAGGGTTGACCAAATTCAGAGCAGGAGCAGAGCAAGCAGAGTACGAGCAAGCACGCAGGGGAAAGTATATTTCAATAACCTCTACTCGTCCATAAATTTCCCACATAACCCATACTCGTACAAGATGTCGCCAATTTGGGCAAAGACTCTCTGTACACATAGTGCCCAAGGACAATCTTCCCCCAATCAGACATCTCAAGCCCCGGACTAATCTCTTCATCCGGCGTACAAAGGGCCAGTGCATGGGCGTTTTGTTGGAGTAAGTATTATATATACTTCCTTTGGGGTATGGGTATATGGTTTCTCTGAGACGTATGTCATGGAGTATAAATTTATACTTTTGTACTTCCCGTATTATAATCATGTTCAAGGGCCTGTTTTTCTGGCTTGCCCTGCCTGCTCCAAGGCGGCTGTCCAAGGGCAGGCTCAAGCAGGTCATCCTAGAAAAACAACCCACCGTGGTGTATCCGGATACTATTGGTATTTCGTTGTCAGGGGCTCAAAGCGGCGTCTGGATAGGGCCGTGTGACAGGCAGAGGTTTGAAATCTGACCCAATCGGACACTTTCACACGACTGCCGCTCGTGCTTGACGCTTGCTCGGGATTTGGTCAACCCAGCACATATTCCGGCATTTCACTGCCCTTCGAGTTTTCCGGAAGTTCATGAAATTCATGATGATCATGAAGAAATTAAATATTTGAATTCATACACTTTTGAATCTTTCAAATTAAATTAAATCTTCTTTTGAATTTGATTTGAATTCTTGAATGAATACATTGGTTTCATAAATTCCTTTTGGTAAATCTTGGATTGAAATGATGTTAGAGATTGATTCGGAATTGATAATTTGATCTCATCCAATGGTAGTGATTTGACGATTAGATCCAAGACATTCTTTTAATCAGATTGATTTGGATGATTTTCGATCTTGAGATTGTTTTGATTCGATCTTATATTGAGCTATTGTAAGTCCATGTGATAGTTTATCTGAACTGATATATGGAATCGGTGCACCCAAGAACAAGGTGGGATTGATAACGTTCGATTTGATACATAAGCTAATGTTAGAGCATTTTCTAAGGCTATACGCTGATTATGAAAACCTACATGAGGTAGATAAGTTAAATATCGATTTGA
Source organism: Melampsora americana (assembly GCA_022264835.1). Classification (NCBI taxonomy): domain Eukaryota; kingdom Fungi; phylum Basidiomycota; class Pucciniomycetes; order Pucciniales; family Melampsoraceae; genus Melampsora; species Melampsora americana. Next base: position 431,101 of record JAIFHY010000003.1, on the reverse strand, counting down.
TTTTAAGATTGGTTTAGGTCTTGAATTTGGAAATGGATCGAGTTGAAGAACTTGGAATGTAAAAAAAGAAATCAGGAGTGCTTTGATTTCAATTTGATGAAATTGATGAAGTTGATCAACTAAGTTGATTGTCCTTTTTTTCTTGTTGTTGATGAGTTGAAGATGATCTCAATGATAATCAGAAACCGATCAGTTTAATTTGATTTGATTTAGTTAATCATGATTTATTGAAAGTGAGAATTAAGATTGAATTTAAGTAAGTTTTGAGTTGAAGATGAGATTGTTGTTGTTGTTGTTGAATTTGTTTGATATAATTTCTTGATGGTGATGGTGTTGCTGATGGTGATGGTGATGGTGATGGTGTAGCAGGGCTATGCCCACCTCCAAAAATAAACACATCTGTATTAAATAATACAGATGTACAGAACTGTATTGTACAGAAAGATAATTAAGAATGACCATTGGATTAGCGTTAGCCCATCCATTGCTCAGCAGTCGAATAATGCATTCCTGCACTCTTGACCACCCCATCGAGTTATCCTTGGAATGAACCAAAGATGATAACCTCTAAGTCATTGGACTTGTCAAGCGGCAAGGAGTTCTAGCTAACAACTAACGCTAGCACAAGATCGCTATCCTACCCATAGGACAGTCACGCGCTCTAAGAATTCATTCTCACCTATTGTAATAGTTCAGCATATATAAAGGGAGTCATGATACATAGTAATGAATCCCCAGTTCTCTCAGAATCCTCTTTCTAGAAGGACCTTTTTCCCTATTGTGCCCATTCTCGAATAGTGTCTATTTCCCAATACTCCCTATTCTCGAACCATTATACATAAGAATCCTTTTCAGCTTTCATCACTCACTACGTAAGTCATAAGTAGACTTAATAAGTCGTACACGTGGTGATAAGTATCGCCCCGTTACAACTGGTAGCGAGAGTTTTTATTAGATCCTTCTTTTCGTTGTTTGCGTGGACATAATATTGAACATTTTATTCATTTTTTCTATTTTTTTGTTTGATTTCTTTCAGTTCGAAACCTTTCAAACAAATTCCTAGATTCTTCGGATAAAATTAATTCTCTATTTTCCTACAACAAAGAAAAGCGGTGAGTTTTGAATCTGACACCTCAGTGGTGTAGAAAGAGTACTCACGTGTTTGGGTTTTTCTGATTCATGTGGAGTTTTTCTAGTCCAGTCATGCCTGCTCTCACCAAGGCCCAGCGAGCCGCGTTACAAGCTAAACTACCGAAGCCCGCCAACAGCAGCGGAGTCTACTCGGCGTCTGAGTTGGAGGCTATGACAGAGGAGCAGCGAGCGATTCTCGCCCAACTTTCCCAAGCGGCGATCACCAAGCCGACCCCTACCACTGCGACGGAGGGCGACGAGCCTATGGCTGATGGATCAGTAGGCAAGGCACCTATCACTGAGGATGGATCTGTGGTCCTGACCGGTGATGAGTACCAATCCTGGGTAACCCATCGGGCTCGTGAGGAAGTTAAAAAGTCCGTAGTCGAGCGTAAGTCGTCTGTCTCTGGCACTTTGACTACGGTCTCTAGCAGTTGTTCTGACAGTTTTGTAACATGTCCAGATAAAATGGCCACGGTGTCGTTGGAGGACGATCATGATCGCCTCGAATCCAGTCTTGCAAAAGCTGTGCGGCTCATGGACAATGCAGGGATCACCCCGTTCGATGGGTCGTCCAAGATGGACGCGAACATCTGGTTGATGCGGTTCCGAAAGGCGATGATGATCAGATGGATTCACCCCGCCATTTTCCATCGCTTAGCTATGCAGTTCACTACAGGGATAGCTTTGACAAAGGTTGAAGCTTTGTTGGGTACGGACCTCTGCCCGGCCAACTACTCCGCTTTCTGTGACTTCTTGTTGCACGAGTTTCCCCCTACCGTCACCAAGTCGACCATCAAAGAAAAGTTAAATGATTTTAAGCAGCTCCCGGGCGAGTCGGCCTCGGAGTACTATGATCGGCTTTTAGTTCTAGCAGAGGAAGCCAAAGAAGTTGGCTATGCTATTGAGATGAGAGAAGAATTCGTCTCAGGTTTGAATCCGGCGTTGAAGGCGTTCATTGAAAGTCAATTGATTACGGCCATCAAACCAAATGAGGTTACTTTCGACACGGTCGCTTTGTGGGCCATTTCGAAGGATAATAACTACAGACGGGACAAGGCCCGTGAGAAGGTTTCTCAAGTTGCGGAATCCTCGAATTCAGGTCGTAACAAGAAGAGAAAAACAACTGTTCAGGCTAAAGTCCCGATGGCTGACAAGGATTGCTACAATTGTGGTAAGCGTGGCCATATTTTTGGGACGATGGCTAACCCCAAATGTCCTGAACCGGTCTCTGAGAAGACCAAGCTGTTCTTTGAGAGTAAGAAGACGGAAAAAGCTTAGGCGGTCATGATTCGACTCCATCTGATTCGCCTGATAGTAATGTTATTGGAAATGAAATATATGCGTTGTCTAGTAACCTTTGTGAGTCTGCTCCTTTGAAGAGCACTGTGGTCCGTGAGCCACTTTTATCTAGTGAGAATAGTGAGGTCCATGAATCCTCTTTGCCATGTGAAGTTACGGTAAGACATTCAATGAACCACTTATCACTATGCGTCTCCGCGAGTGATTCTAGGTCAGAGAAAGAAGAACCTAAAATGAAGAAGATTGTTGAGGAACCAATCGAAGTTCCAACACAACAACGGGTTGTGCCTTTGGTTCCAACCGACGAGGTCATTAAAGACGCGTCGGATCCCTCTATTGAAAGGGAAGGCAAGCTAACTATGAGCTCCAAGAAGGATGCTCCACCGGCCAGTGGGCCTGGATTGAAGCTTAAAGGGGAACTCAACTCTTGCAACGTTGAGAACCTGTTTGCCTTAGAAAGCAACTCGGCTGGACACCGAGTGGATTTTGTTTCGTTGGCAAATGGAAAAGCCGCGAAGTTTTTACTTGACTCAGGGGGGATGAAAAAATATGTTTCATCCTCATTCGTCAAACGGTGGGGTTTGGAAACTTTCCCCGGCCAAGGTTCTAGCTTCGTCAACGGTGCATTTGGCGAGCCGGTAGAGTGCAATCGTCTTTGCTACGTGACGTTTAAATTGGGATCCTTTGAGTACAAGATCCCTTGTAGAGTCGTACCGTTAACCCAGTATGATGTCATTCTTGGTCTCGAATGGATTAATGAATATGCTCTCAGTACAGACTGGAAGACGGGACTCTGGGTCCTGAAAGACGGACAGGGTAAAACATGCAAGTTTTACCCCAGTCAGCTAGCTGCCCCGCGACAGCGTGAACATCTGTTACAAATCGTGGAAAGTCCTCCTGGAATTGAGGAAGCCACTCGGTCTGCCTTTCGGAGATTTTGTCGACAAAAAGATGTCGAGGTGGTCCTCTGCCATCCTAGAGAGTGCCTCGAGAATATTAACGAGGTGGACGGTCCTCGAGAGGAGATCCCCGCTGCAATGCCTATGATTGATCCAAAGGATAAGGCTCTTCAGGAAAGGATCCAGCGGTTGGTAGATCGATTCAAGGACCAATTTAGTGAGATAGCGTCGGTTCCTCAGGTAGATAGGGTAATTAATCACCTGATAGATACAGGAGATAAAGGACCAGTGTCCCAACCCGTTAGACGGATGTCTCCCCTGCTACTTGATGAATTAAAAGTCAAACTTAAAGAGCTGCAAGATAAAGGTATGATTCGACCATCCACTTCAGGATGGTCGTCGCCGGTACTCTTTGCACGAAATGCCAGTGGAAAGCTTAGATTCTGCGTGGACTATCGCGCCGTCAATGAACTGACCAAGCGTGACCGGCATCCCCTCCCGTTGATCCAAGATTGTTTTGATCAACTGGGAGGTTCAGTGGTGTTTACTAAATTCGACCTTCAGCAAGGTTTTCATCAAATGAAGATTGCTGAGCAGGACATCGAAAAGACGGCTTTCGGTACAAGGTACGGCCATTATGAATGGCTAGTGATGCCTTTTGGGTTGGTAAATGCCCCAAGTACCTTTCAACGCATGATGACTGATATCTTGCGGGAATACATTGATGATTTCGTCCAGGTCTACCTGGATGACATTCTCATCTATTCAAAGAGTATTGAAGATCATCTAGTTCATGTTGAAAAAGTTTTAGAAGCCTTGAGCAAGGCCCAATTAAAGATTAGTGGGAAGAAATCCTTACTTTTCGCTACTGAGATGCAATTTGTAGGACATATCATCTCTAAGGACGGTGTTCGAGTAATGCCTGAAAAAGTGGAGGCCATTAAGTCATGGCCCAGACCTAATAATGTCTATGATGTGCGCGCCTTCCTGGGGTTGGCGGGCTATTATAGGAGGTTTATCAAGAGCTTTGCCCGGTTGGCAGCTCCACTGCATGCTTTAACCGCAGGGGCTGTTAAGAAGAAACAGCCTGTCGAATGGCTGCCGTTTCATGAGGCGGCATTCGAAAGTTTGAAGACTGCGCTCCAGAGTGCGCCGGTGCTTATCACGCCTGATATCAAAAAGCCGTATATCATGGAGACAGACTCCAGTGACTATGCGACTGGAGCTGTCCTGTTGCAGGTGGGAGAGGATGGCCTGGAACATCCAGTTGCTTTCGAATCTTCTAAATTAAACCCCGCGCAACAAAACTACCCCGCCCAAGAAAAAGAGCTCTTGGGCATAATTAATGCTTGGCGTAAATGGAGAGTGTACGTCGAGGGTGCGGTAGCGGACACAGTAGTCCGTACGGATCATGCCTCGCTGGTTTACTTGAAGAGTCAAGTGCTGCCTTCGAGGAGGCTGCATAGATGGATTGACGAATTTGCCGAGATGACCATTAAGGTTGAATATAAGAAAGGCAGTCATAATATTGTGCCGGATGCTTTGAGCCGGCGGAGTGACCTGATGGCTCTACGAGAATTAGGCCATGAACTAAGAGACCCTAGTGACTGGCCTATGTTGATCCCATATATATTGGGACAACGGGAGTTGCCCGAGTGGGTTAGTGAGACAAGCAAGGCCCTTGCTTTGGCTAACCTTCATAAGTTTGAATATACGACGGATGAGGTCTTGTTGTATTTAGAAGGTGAGACGTCATCACCATTCGTTCCGTTTGATCATCGAGGAGATCTGATGGATAGTCTGCACCATCAGTCTGGCCATCGAGGCCGTGATGGAACCCTCGCGCTGTTGAAAGGGCGGGGTTGGTGGCCGGGTCGTTATGCTGATGTGGAAGAATATTGCAAATTCTGCTCACAATGTCAAATCTTTGACAACCCTAAGAAGCACTTGGAAAACGGATTACAACACCCTCTTCCGAGTGTTGATCCGTTCGAGCGTTGGGGGGCTGACTTCATCCAGCTGCCAGAATCGAAAGAAGGGTACAAGTGGGTCTTGACCATTATTGACCACTGTACCGGGTGGCCTATAGCTGTTCCACTTAAAGAAGCGACGTCCCAAAACGTTGTGGACGTCTTTATAAATGATGTGTTCCATCAGTTTGGAGTACCTTCGGAGATCTTGACGGATAGGGGTCTAAACTTTCTGTCAAAGGACATCCGACGATTTTATCAGCGTACGCACATCCGGAAGTTGAACACTTCCGGGTATCACCCGCGTACAAACGGAAAGACTGAGCGTCTTAATGGATTGTTTGAGAAAGCTCTCTTCAAATTAAATACCACCGGTGATGAAACTCGGTGGCCAGAGTTTGTAAAGCAAGCACTCTTTTCAGTGCGTATTAACCCAAATACGGTGACAGGGTGGTCACCTTTTGAGTTATTGTATGGGGTAAAACCTCGTCTGATAGCAGACAATGCCAAGCTAAGACCTGCTATCCTCCCAGACGATAACGTCGAGCCTACTTTGGCGGCGCAACAGAGGCAGTTGCGGTTGGATGACTTGAAAAAGTCAAGAGCCGAGGCTCGTAAACAGCAGGAAAAGCGTTCGTTAGAGAACAAACAGCGGTTTGATGCTGGGGTTATTTCGAAGAACGGGTTGCGCTCTTATTCTATCGGAGAAGCCGTTAAACTTCGAAACGAAACAGCAACAAAAGGGCAGCCTAAGTGGCATGGACCCTTCGAAGTTTTTGACGATCTCGGTCAAAACGTTTATCGATTGGTCGACCCTTTGGGATCTTTGTTCCCACATTCAGTGAATGGTAACCGTTTGCAGCCGGCAAAGGTACGGGATATGTCCCTCATGCAGCCCTGGGCATTGCCGAAAAGGCTACAGGAGCCTAAAGAAAAGGATGCCGATCGAGTTCCGTCGCAACTAACGACGGAAGCCGTACGGCTTACGCGAGCCCAAAAGAAAGCTGCCAGATCCAGGATTCGGATCATTGGTAAGTTTAAAAATTCGCCGAGTGGTGCGGCGTCTAGTCAGGAGGGGATGGTTGTAGCAGGGCTATGCCCACCTCCAAAAATAAACACATCTGTATTAAATAATACAGATGTACAGAACTGTATTGTACAGAAAGATAATTAAGAATGACCATTGGATTAGCGTTAGCCCATCCATTGCTCAGCAGTCGAATAATGCATTCCTGCACTCTTGACCACCCCATCGAGTTATCCTTGGAATGAACCAAAGATGATAACCTCTAAGTCATTGGACTTGTCAAGCGGCAAGGAGTTCTAGCTAACAACTAACGCTAGCACAAGATCGCTATCCTACCCATAGGACAGTCACGCGCTCTAAGAATTCATTCTCACCTATTGTAATAGTTCAGCATATATAAAGGGAGTCATGATACATAGTAATGAATCCCCAGTTCTCTCAGAATCCTCTTTCTAGAAGGACCTTTTTCCCTATTGTGCCCATTCTCGAATAGTGTCTATTTCCCAATACTCCCTATTCTCGAACCATTATACATAAGAATCCTTTTCAGCTTTCATCACTCACTACGTAAGTCATAAGTAGACTTAATAAGTCGTACACGTGGTGATAAGTATCGCCCCGTTACAATGGTGATGGTGCTGGTGTGGTTGAATTGAATTTATAAAAAGGTTAAAACAGGTCAAAACTTAAGGATTAACCGTTAAGTTTAAAACAGCGCGACGAGCAACTTGAGTGTGAAATGAATAAAGTTGAAAATTTAAACAATGGACATGTCCATACACACATAAATTTTTAACCGCCCCTTCTAGATTGCAATTTAGAGCAAAAGGAATCAAGACTTTTCAGTGTTCGACAATCTACAATCTTCCTTCGCGTCTCTGAGCCCGATCCCAATCCATCGATCACACAAGCCTACGCGACTGACAGAGAGATGACACATAGGGACTCTAGCGCATCGTCTCTTCCTTCAAATACTGATCCAGGCTTCTATGAGATGTCGACGAAAGAAAAAGCGTTCCTACAGATGAACTTAGACCGAGCACGCGTTGGTTTACCTGAGCTTCCAGTGTACAGTGGCCGGTCCATTGCTCAACCAATAGGTGAGAGTGCTTTTGGTATGATTGATTTGATTGTCGTTCTGAAAGCTCTATGATCATGCTGCAGACCTTACAGACGACAATAAGGCCCATCCGACTCGCGAGGTTGACGAGGACGCTAATCCGTTAGGGCTCAAGTTGGACGATACTGAACAGGATGGATATATGTCAGCGCAAAATACTGAACAAGCCCTTCGAGACTTAGTGGAAGGCATGTACGAAGGCGATATGGAAGGTGTTGATGTAGATGCTACTATGCCCGAGGGATTGAGCTGCAAGTTGTTACCTCATCAAGTTCTGGGTGTAAATTGGATGCGAAGTCGAGAAGAAGGGAAAAAACGAGGTGGAATCTTGGCCGATGACGTTCGTATCAAAGACCATATTGATGAGCGATTCTTTGACATAGTCTTGAACTGATTTGAGTGTTTCCAACATTGTAGATGGGATTTGGAAAGACCGTTCAATCCATCGCTCTGATCAAAGCCCACCCGCAACCTATAAAAGGAGAACCGAAGACGACTCTGGTGAGACTGATTTGACTTGATCCTCAACATATTGTCAGATGAATTTTAATACTACTCCGATCCACATAAACAGGTCGTGTGTCCATTGGCCCTCAAAGATCAATGGGTCGAAGAAATCCAGCAAAAGTCGGATCTGAGCGTGATTCAGTATCATGGCCCTAAACGAGCGAATATCGCTCATAAATTATACAAATACCGAGTAGTAGTGACCACCTATGATGGCCAGTTCCCTTCATCATCCGCATGATATTTTGTTCTTATACTCATATTTTTTCCCTGACGCTATTGTGATTTGGTATTCAATCATCCACAGTTGTCGTCTCCGATTGGCCAGATCCTAAAAAAATTGCCGAAAGAGATCTCGGATCTGTGCAGGACGAAGATTCAGACGATAGTTCAAGGCCAAAGCTCCTCAGTAAGGCCAAGGCCAAGAAACCTCGCGCCAAGAAACCCAAACTTAGTCCACTTTTTGTTTATGAGGATGGAGAGCCGATGAAGTTCTGGCGGGTGATCTTGGATGAAGCGCATACGATCAAGAACCGAAACAGTCAAAAGGCTCGAGCATGTTGTAAACTAAACACTGTGTATCGATGGTGTTTGACCGGTACACCAATCCAGGTCAGCCAACATGTTGATCTCATTTTATCAACGATATTCACAAAACTTTAAATTTACAACAGAACGGCGTCGAGGACATTTATCCGCTTCTCCGCTTCATCGGACCTTCAGTCAAACCTTTTTATGAATATAGCCATTTTAATGACAAGATATTGAAACCTATGCGAAGCAATAACGGTAAAGGGGCGATTGCCAAGATTCAGGCATTATTGAAGATCATTTTGTTAAGACGCTCGAAAGACTCAAAAGATAAAGATGGTAACCCAATTCTCAAGTTACCTGGCAAGGAAGTTATACTGCTTCGAACTACCTTTCGGGATCCGTAAGTCAAATGATATATCTTGGTCAAATCGTGTTCTGTATTGATCTTTCTCCAGCACACCAGTGCGGAGGAGAAGTTTTATACTTCTGTGGAGGAGCGTATGACGGAAAGAATGGCCAAGATGGCGGCAAGTGGTGATATGCAAAAGGTACGTGTGTGGAGTCATTGATCTCATATATCGCAATGATAGCTGACTGATAGCTATGATAGAGTTATATTGCAATCTTGACTCTGATTTTAAGGATGAGGCAGGGTGAGTCATCACCATCACATCCTTTAACTTGTCAATTATAGCTAAGCTTCAATTCTTTCCAATGGCACACTACAGCTACCTTACATCCATCATTGGGTTCAGAAAAAGCTGAACTGGCGAGTCTGGAGGCTGCCGTTCCAAATCCAGCAACTCAAGAAGAGATAGATGAGAAGGTGGATGACCTAGCAGATCTTATGGGAGGACTTGGTGTCAAACAAGCGGCTCCTACCTGTGCTATCTGCTTGGAAATTTTACCAGATGACATGCTGCCAGGACCACATTGCGCGGACTGTGTGAGGCGCGTGAAAATGGCCCAGAAGTTCGAGGGAATGAACGCTTCTACTAAGATCTCAAGACTACTCGAGCTTCTAGACGAAATCGCAAGCGAAAGTCCAGAAAAGCCCAAGAAGACGATTGTTTTTTCGCAAGTTAGTGAAGAAATCTGATTAAAGTGATGTACGTTGCGGCTATATGTTGATTTGGCTTCTATAAAACAGTTTACATCGTTCTTAGATTTGATCGAACCTTTCATCAAGAAAGCAGGACATAGATATGCACGATGTGAAGGCTCTTGACGCTTTTACACCTTTTTGATCACAGCTGATATATAAACCTCTGACCCGATAGACGATGGTGCGAAGACTGCAGATGAAAAGGCAGAAGCCTTGAATAAGATCAAACATGACCCAAAGTGTACAGTCCTGCTGATATCCCTTCGATGTGTGTTTCTAGTCTTTCCCTCTGTCCATTTTGCATGATTTGTAGGTCAATTTATGGCTAATCTCAAGATGTTTTGCTTTTGATTCGCGCAGGTGGGAGTGTTGGTCTCAATCTCATTTGCTGTGCAAGAGTCGTATTGATGGATCCCTGGTGGAATCCGTCCATTGAATCTCAGGTTAGGCTTTTTTTGTTCCAATAAATCCAATTAACATTCTGACCTTTGTTTTGGGTCTTGCAACTAGGCTTTTGATAGAGTGAGTGTTCAGATCCAACCAAATCTACCTTGGCATGGATTCTTACTGAAATGTTCAACGCTAGGCTCATCGATTCGGGCAACGTGAAGATGTGTGAGTTAGATTATTGCTAATTGCTGGGAATCTCGTTATTGAGCTTTTGGCTGATAATTTAGCGTCTTGTTTGTATTATAGTAAATGTTACAAGATAACAATTGCCGATGTAAGGAACTCTTTGTACTCATTAAATGGGTTGCAGTGGGATTTTGTCCTCATAATCTATCTGTTTCAGACGATCGAAGATCGGATCCTCAAACTGCAAGAGGATAAACAATCAATCGCAAATCAAGCCCTTGGTACAGAGGCAGCTAAGAAGATGAACAAACTCTCAGTGACTGAGATGATGTGTATGTTCCAATATCTCAATAAACATCTATGGCTGTGCTGCTGACGTGATCTGACTATTGATTCATCACTGAACATTCCTATTCTCAGATTTATTCCAAATGTGAAGAAATGATTGATTTGTAAACTCTTTATTGAATTGCATCGGATAATGATTGTGGTAATGCGTGTTGATGGTATGGATACGTTGTTAAACTTACTATAATGATATTTGTATATTGCTATTGTGCCTTGCCTCTCACACCCTCAACTGAGCAGTTGAGTAAATAATCTTAATAGAGGACAACGCAAATGAGCCGATAAAATGTCACGTTTCTTGTCCGTGTCAACAACCTCTCACCAATGACTGCCCTTTTCTTGGAATACGCATCACGTATGTAAAATCTATGGATACCTCCCATGATCGACGTTTAGGGATACTCTTATCCTATCGTGAATTCCGGCAGCAAGCACCCCGTCGCCTACATTGACATTGACAATTCTTCAGAGGAGTCAAGTCGGAATTGATATCACGTGCAATCTCACCGGGGCATGTCAGGACCCCGGAATGCCCCTATGAAGGGTAGTCACACAAAAAAGTTCGTTTTGAGCTCCTTCGGGTATTTTACGTCATGGGTTTACATTTCGTTGTACATACACCACATGTTTCTGCCATTGGTGATTGCCAGTTTGTGCCATCCCAGACGCTTCAATTGAAAGGCTTGAACGTCTCTTTCAAAGCTTGTGTTGTCTTTCGTTTTTCAACTTTTTCAACCTTATTCAACCATGTCAACATCTAATGAAGAAACTATTATCTCACGGTCACCAGTCACAACGTGATTATTTAGGCAGGTTTGTCTTTGTGCTTTTGTTGAGAGTCGAGAAACTCTTTGGAGTGGTTGTGCAAAACTATTTTAAGAGCATCTCCACCGTTGTAAGGTAGAGGTGCGAAAACGTCAAGACTGCCACGATTTACCTTACGGACTCGAGCCACCGGACCTTGTAAAGTGACGTAGTCCCACGAGGGATATGCATAACACACTTTTGGTATGCTACATGTAGCATACCAAAAGTCCAATATGCAAGACGATTTTTGACGTAAAACGTCTTTTTTTTCTCGATTTTTTGCCCAATCGAGCTACAATAAGTCAAAGTTATACCCGATTGGGCGCGCGGGAACCCAAGATGCATGCCAGCGGTGGCGCCCGTTGGCTTTATCTCCCATATAACAGATAGGCGGCCGGCAAGGGTTAGCTCGAGTCCTACGGCTTCAGTTCCAACAGTAGTGATGATCATTACCTATAACAGATAGGCGGCCGGCAAGGGTTAGCTCGAGTCCTACGGCTTCAGTTCCAACAGTAGTGATGATGTGGAAGCTGATGCCGGGACAGAGACTATAAATACGGCCGGCCTGTACAACTAACACGTGACCTGTAGTGGTGCAGTCGTGTACACATACAACACTCTACAACACCCCCCCCACGACCAGCCACAAAGGTCTAGAAAAAGAAACAAATCCAACACACAAGAATAAAAGAAAGAAAAAAAACACACAACATCTCCTCTTCAATCATAACAAAAATAAAAAAAATCCCTCCTTCCTCACTCATACGACTTCACCCCAACCCCAGATTCTTCTTTCCTAATGCAAATAGTTGAGGTCCCAGCGCTTTCGTCAATATATCTGCTTTCTGACGCTTGCTGTCGATCCAATGAAGCGTGACGGTTCCTTTAAAAAGTTGTTCATTCACATAATAAAACTCCCGATCAGTGTGCCTTGTCCTCTTGTTAGATGAGTTGTCCTTCGACACGTGAATTGCCGCCGTGTTGTCGCAGAACAAACTGACCGGTCCCATCGCACCAATCACATCCCCCACAAGGTTCCTGAGCCATACTGCTTCCCTAGCCGCGGTCCCCAACGCCATATACTCCGCATGGCAAGTAGAAGTAGCCACACACCCCTGACGCTTCGAAGTCCATGATAGCGGACATCCAAGGAAAAAAGTTACAAACCCATGCACTGAACGTGAATATTCCCCCCCCCAGTTCGCATCCACATAAGTATGCAGCCCAGTCTTGACCTCATCCTTCAACGGTTTAAGCTTCAGCTTCACACAACCATTTGTCTGTAAGTACCTAAGCACTCCCTGTATGGCATCCCAATGCTGCCGAGTAGGCCTAGCAGAAAAACGCGCCAAGAAATTGGTTGCGTACGTTAAGTCAGGTCTCGTCGCTATCGCTAAGTAGTTCAAACAACCTATAACCGACAAATAGGATGTCTTGTCGATCTCCTCCTCCTCCTCCGTCGGCGATGTAGGTAGGTTAGATGAGTTAAGAGGTGTACTTAACTTCCCAGGCTTCTCCAAAAATTCTTGAATGATCTTACTCGTCAGCCCTCCTTGAGATAGCTCAAATGACCCATCCTCCAACCGCTTCACATCGATGCCTATGATACACTCCAAGCTCTCCGACCACCTTATCCTCAAGTCTTTCACCAGCGCCTCCGCTACCTCTCTCAACAATCCCAAACTACTCCCCGTCACCACCCCATCATCTACATGCACCCACGCAATACATACTTCATCTCCCCTTCTACATACATAAACTGATTGATCAAACTGACTAGCCTTGAATCCCAACTTCTCCAGAATCTTCACGAAATGCTTCCACCAACACCTAGCCCCCTGTTTTGTACCGTACAGCGCCTTGATGGCCTCTAATATTTTATTTGCTCTTCTCGCTTCCTCCATACACCCCGGCGGCAATCTAAAATAAATTCTATTCTTTATATCACTGTGAAGGTATGCCGCCGTTACATCGAATGAATGTACGGGCCATCCCATCCGCGCTGCAAGAGTCAACACGAAACGCAAAGCCGCAACACTTGCCGTGGGCGCGAAGGTCTCATCGTAATCGATCCCTTCTCGTTGATTAAAACCTTGTGCTACTAGTCTCGCTTTAAATTTGATTGGTTTTCCCGATTGATCGAGTTGTTTAAACGTGTACACCCATTTCAAACCTAGTACATTAACATTCTTAGGACGATCGATTACTTTCCACACCCCCATTTCCTCCATGGCTTGTAGTTCCACATTCATCGCTTCCTTCCACCTGTCCGCATATTGATCTTTCATCGCAGCAGCAAAGGTCTTTGGTTCTTTAAGACATGCCGATAAGTTGATGTACGAGGTGATGCTCTCGGTCTGGGAGTCTTCTTCTTGAACCGTCAATTCTCCATTGAAATCCCCAAGCGTAAGTGCATTGACAATGAATTCCAAACTTCCTTTCTTAGGAGGATCGTTCAGTATCTTGTTGAGAGATTCAGAGGTGGTAGCCTTAGGCGATTCCGGAGAGGTATTGACGAACTTATCTTCATACGGAAATACTGCTATTCCAGTCTTCAGCAGCACCTTCGAGCCTGGATCGTAGAACAACCATCCTTTTCCTCCATCCACATACCCAATCATCACACAACGCCTTCCTCGATCATCTAGCTTTCCATTACGTTGAGCTTCATGGCGATGAACAAATGCTGTCGAACCAAACGTACGGATAATATCCAATTGAGGTTTACGGCCATAAAACAGCTCATAAGGTGTACGGTCCCCTGTGAGTGTGTTTGGCAATCTGTTATGTAAGTAACACGCGGTAAGATATGCGAATGACCAGAAAGACTGAGGTAAGTGAGACGCCGCCAGCATAGTCCTACCCATTTCACTGATAGTCCTGTTCAATCTCTCCGCTACTCCATTCTGCTCAGGCTCATAAGGATTGGAATGCTCATGCACAATTCCTTTCCCTTTCAGCCAGTTACTAAATGTTGTCTTGATGTACTCCCCCCCGCCATCAGTTTGTACATGTTTGACTTTGCACCCCGTCTCTCGTTCCCATCGATTGATCACCCGCGTAAAAACTTCCGGCACATCGGACTTGTTCTTGATGATTACTATGTCGGAAAAAGTCGTTGCAACATCTCTAAAAGTTACCGTGAAACGGTTCCCGTTCACATCCTCGGGAAAGGGACCCATAACGTCAGATACTATTACGTCGAGCATCCCAAGTTCACGTTCCGATCGACCCAATTTACGTTGCCTTGTACTTTTACAAGTGAGACAATCTTCACATGTAAATGCCTTCGCAGGTAGGGATTTTGGTAAACCGAACCCCAATTGGCCATGGCATAGTTGACGAAGTCGCTTCATACTAACATGTCCAAACCTCCTATGCCAAAGATAAGCGATATTTACATCCTTCTCTGCATTCATCACCTCGACTCTCCCAATTCTCTCAGGTTGTCTCGCATCGCAAACTACGGATTTCATTGCATGTATCACCCACTTCCTATCTTTATAAGCTGCTACAATAGATTTATTGTTGCTGAGACATATGATCATATCCTTCCCCCAAAACCATAACTTAGCTCCTTGCTCCACCAACGCCGCTTGAGAGATGAGGGTGTTCGTCGCTTGAGGACTGTAGTATACGTCGGTGATATCAAAATCCGATCCATCGGATGTCTTCACCCTCAGGGATCCTCTCCCTACGATGTAGGCATTATCGCCATGAGCTGCGGTGTTCAACTTGATAGGATGGGATAATTGCTCATAATTAGAGAGCGAGGAAATAGCGTTGCTCACATGATGGGTTGCGCCGCTATCCAACAAATACTCCTTTCCCCCTCCCTCATCATCCGAATTCCCTTCAGCACTCCACGCAACCGTTGATGCTGATACTTGAGTATGTGTGGACGTCGTCGCTTGTGGTAATTCTCCCGGGATAGCCAGTTGGGCCTGTCTCGCAGTAACGTTAGGCGCACCGTACGTCGCCGACCCAAAGACTGCCTTCCTCGTATAACTTATCTTATTCGAACATTTCACCCAATCATTGAAGTGAGGAGCGGTTCTGGGTTGAAAGCGTTGAAAGGCGGAACACGTTGCTTTACTGTGGCCGAACTCTGCGCAGTGAAAGCACTGCCATATCCCTTGGTGTACCTCAGGACATGACATACGTGTCGGTACGATCGGATTTGCCTCGGTGGCTTCGCGCGCTTTGGTGTCATGGAAGATCGGCGGAGGGGGAATCGCACCTTGCATGCGGGGTTGTTTTTGTTGAGAAGACGGATAAGGGGAAGTGTTGGTATTGAAAGAAGGTCGCTTCGATTTCCATTTCGGAGTATTCATCTTCTGAAAGGATGACGTCAAAGCCTGAATACTCATCTCATTCTCGTTCACCGTCTTCCTGGTAGTGATCACATTCTGCAAAGTTGAACGTATCTCTGCCGAGGTGAAAGCCGATTTATCGGTCCGGTAACGCGCATCAAGGATACCATTCACCACATCCATACCATACTCGCCAGACGTCGGTGAACATAACTGATAAACCATTCCCTTCACAATGTCTTCATTCCAGGTAAAACCGACCGACTTAAGTTTCTCAAAATCCACATTAACTTCATTTACAAATGTCATGAGGTCGGTGGTAGCAGGATTAAATTGTCTAAGCATGATTCTTCGAAATAAGACATATTGGGCTGTTCGACCACCTTGATGAAACAGTTCTTCTAAAGTGTGCATCGCATTATGAGCTAACTTCTGCTTGTAGATCAGATCCTTCAGCTCCTCGGCAATGGTGCAGTTTATCACCCTACCGGCACACTTGTTGATCTCCATATCAACCGGATTGTCTTGATCGATACTTCTCAGATCCCAATAATCAGCTACACCTGTCATCTCGTACACCGCTCGTTCAGTTCTCGACTTCCATCGTGCCAGGTTGGCACCGTCGAGGGTCAAGTGTTCAATCCCGATGATGAATTTGTGTACGTTATCATGTTTCGCTGCGAGTTGTTTTACGCGATCGATCATGAGTTCGTCCATTTCGGGAGATAATTCTCGTAGTTGATAAGTGGTCTCCCGATGTTTCTTCTTAACGAAGTTCACGGTTTTATCCGCTGAATCGGAGTCTTCTTCGTCTTCAGCGGAGTGACTTGGAGGAATATGATAAGAGGAAGAGGGAAGATTGATAAATGTTTTCGGATTAAGCGGTGAATCAGGGAATGTAGTAGGGGTATTGTGTCTCGTATTAACTGTTTGTTCGGTTTCTTCGCTTCTTAAACGTACGGTAGAATCGAATTCGATTTCGCTATTTTCGGTGTTTTCGTTTTGATTTTCTTCACGGTTTAACGATTGCGATCTAGATTGCGAACGTGTGGTCGTTCTGGTGGAGACTGTAGACTTCCTTGTTGGACTTCTGGCTAACGGCATAAGAAATATCGATGCTGAGTGGCGGCTCAGGCTTATTCGGTGAGTTCCGTTACTTCGTTCACTATTTTCTCGTACGTCCGAGTGGTAACGCTGCTCATAACCTATAACAGATAGGCGGCCGGCAAGGGTTAGCTCGAGTCCTACGGCTTCAGTTCCAACAGTAGTGATGATCATTACCTATAACAGATAGGCGGCCGGCAAGGGTTAGCTCGAGTCCTACGGCTTCAGTTCCAACAGTAGTGATGATGTGGAAGCTGATGCCGGGACAGAGACTATAAATACGGCCGGCCTGTACAACTAACACGTGACCTGTAGTGGTGCAGTCGTGTACACATACAACACTCTACAACAGGTAGCGCCTGACAGGATGAGAGAGCCTCCCGATTAAGGCAGCTTTACCTTGCAACGGTGGAGATGCTCTTAGACAACACCTGACAAGACCAAAGAGATCATGAAGCAACTGTGTTAACCCCACTTTGCTATATATATGTACCAAGTTGTTTGAACCTCTGACTATCATTCCAATCCTACCGTGACTTTCACCCTTTGATAACACTTGGCCTTGAGCTTTTCCTTCTTGAACATCAAAAACCTCATCCCGCTTCTTGATATCTAAACATCTCAGAATGCGCTTTAGTTTTGTGTTTGCTGTCATCGCTTCAATCGGAGGTAACTTGCTAAATTATTTCCAAACTCGCGTGTTGTTGCTTCATTGAGACAAAAGTCTGATTCCTACCCATATCTTATTTTGATCTTAGTTACCATAACAGCGATGCCAAATGCGGTGTAAGTTACTCTTGTCCTATATGATGTCTCAGGATCAATTTACTGACACTTGTGTTTTCGCGACCGCAGTTCTGATGCCCATGACAATTTGATGCCTCGTAGCTTACCTCCACAGGTCAAGTGAGTTGCTCGTCTGGAGTCTCTCACTGAAAATCTACCTGATCTGCATATTAAAATTCCCCTTCTTCGTAACCTCAACAGTTTGAACCCACGTACGACCTCCGAGCTTCAGGGTGGCGTACACTCAACTAACAAACTGTGTGTTGCTTCATTTCTCTCTCTTCGATTTAAACTTGGAAAATCACTCATGTCTTCATCCACCTGACGACAGTGAAACCAGGCAATGGTGGGGTAGAGGTGGAGATGGAGGTGGAAGTGTGTTCTCAGTTGCAAACGGCACCCCAGGAAATAGATAGCATCCGTACATTTCATCTGATTCTGAGGACGCAGTAGTTGGAACGTGTGAATTTATTTGTTTTCTGGACTTTGCGGCCGTCACATGACCTGGCCTATAATTATCATTTGCGCAACCCTTGGGAGAATATCTCATCCGTGGCAGCATGTAGGATATGCAATATCAGTAGTCATTCATCCTATGTCTCTGGGGAAGCCAAGCTGGATTTCCCCGACAGCTTCAAGAGGGAGGGGCGCTCTTGTTTGGGTGATTTCATGAATTGCAAACTAAAATTTCAGTTGAGTAAACTGATCCGATATACAAGTAATTCCCAAGGTGCAAATTTAAATCCCGAGCAGAAATCTTGACCGATGTGAGCTTTTATAAGACTTGAGTAATTGAACTTTCTTGGAATCATTTGAATACCATATACACCACGGGTAGGAATCGACCGCCTGGGGGCCGCCTGGCTCGACGGCCTGCAGACGGTCAAACTCTGCAGGGGCTCAGGCGGCCTGAGCCCAGGATTTTAGCAGCCTGAGGGCGGCAAGCAGACCGCCTTTAAATGTTGTATTCTTCCAAAAAAAACCAGGCAGGCAGCCTGAGAAAAATCTGAGCGGGCCGGGTTTCTCGCTACCCCAAACGGCGTACGCGCTTCCATGGACGAATGCTTAGATGGCAGGTACTCGTCGTTGGATCTGACGGACACGCCATTATTTCTCCAGCGGACCGGATACCGGATTAGAGATAGTCTCGTGGGACATCAAAAGTTGTAAATAATGATAAATAATTGTAGCCTTCACAAAATTGACTAGTAACCACACACAACAGTTGCATTATAATGAATTGTACATCTCTTCCAAGTTAATGGGCGAGGGGTTACCCAGTTACATCACTCATACTAATAGTAGAAAGTCAAAACGTGATTAGTTGTCATTGAGCTCACTTAGGGCCATCTGCTCGTGATCAGAACCGGGAGCCAGATCGTCCACCGGCACCGCTCCAGCGGTGCCTGCCAAAATGTCCTCTTCACTGGGCAATGTCAGTTCATAAGCCTCAGTAATCTCATCCCAAGTCCTCTTTCCATTGAAGATCTCGCCGTCGTTCTCATACACGATGTTGTAGAATCTAGCCAACCAAAGATTTGGGTTAGTACTTTGAAGGCCAGAGCATGCCCAGCTCCAGATCATTACTTACGAAGCCGAGTAATCTGGCACCGTCTTATCCATATCTCGAAGCTTCTCCGGCTGAAGGTCCACCTCCGCCCAGATCTTAACACCAGAAGGATTAGCGCGAAGGCAAGCTGCTTCACGACGCTACGCGGGTCACATTGATAGAGCATGTCAGTACGTGAGATTCCACATCCAGTTAAGGAATGTGCACAACCCAGGTACGCCACCCGGGTACGTACGGGCCCGTCCGCTCGCTTCCATGCGGTTCCTGCATTGACACTGGAGTTGATGAGTCCACACTTGAGCGCAATCTGGTTTAAGAGCCACATCAGATAGCAGTTTCCATTTGTGCTGAAGATTCCACATCCAGTTAAGGAATGTGCACAACCCAGGTACGCCACCCGGGTACGTACGGGCCCGTCCGCTCGCTTCCATGCGGTTCCTGCATTGACACTGGAGTTGATGAGTCCACACTTGAGCGCAATCTGGTTTAAGAGCCACATCAGATAGCAGTTTCCATTTGTGCTGATGAAATAGCACTCACACGATGCCACAATGCTGGAAGATCAGGAACGGCGACTTTCTTGACAGCGCCACTCCTCTGGTTATTGATGTTGGTTAACAGCTGAATCATTGAACAATTCAGCTTCACCAAGATGAAAAGCACTGGAGGCACCACTTACCAACAAGTGTAATTTCTTGCGGGCATTCGTACCCGCGTCCTTGATAGCAGTGGCATAGTTTCTGAGACCCTCGCCATTGCTGACACCCCGGATCTTAGACGGCAGCTGTTCAGCAACCCATTCATTGTTGTCACCACCTCCAACCTTACCCTATAGGTGTGAATAATTGGATTTGAGATTTTAATTAATAGACGTCAGTATCAATCAAGAACAAAATTTACAATTATTCAACACTCACCCTTACAATATTATACAGTGACCTCTGAAGGTACTTCAGAGCACCATCTTCAAGAGCAGTGTATGCCTGGATATTGGCCTCAGGAATGGACACCACTGCGAGTTTGTTGAGATGGGACTTTCTCAAGCTTTCAGTGATCAACCCTTGACGCTTGGATGCAGGCGAGTATCACTCACTTTCAGCTCTTTGGACGCTTCCCAATTCTTCCGTTTAGCCTTATGGGTTGTTGCGGGGTTTTCGGCTGCGACAGTTCCAGTGCTCCCCTCGCCGCGCGATTGAGCAAAGTGGCCTGATTCAATCACTTCTCGCAGGTCGATCAAGTTGGCATTTAGAAGGTTAATTTTTGACAAGAGTCGGCCGGTCACGCTCTCAAATTGCTCTTCCATAAATGTGGTCAGGGTCGTGAAATGTTCTGACATATTGTTTTCAATGCTTTCCAATCTCGCTTCGAGGGTGGAGATCATGTAGCTAAATCTTGATACGTTAGCACACATTGCAAGGTGTCGATGTGTATCCCCGGAAACCTGTTAAAGTGAGTTATTAATGTATTCGAGCCTGAGACAATATAAATTAATGTCAAACTGACCTCTGCCAAATCTACTGCAAACTGGCCATGTTTAGCGTCCATGCCGATCGTCTGGATAATGTCTTCAAGGTAAGAGCGGTCGTACTCAGTGAGTTCAACGCTAGAGGAGCCCGGCTCCCGTCCAGCGGATCTTGCGGCTTAAGTCACCCGCGGGTGATCATCGGGCGCCTCATCGTTTTGATTCTTGGATGGGTTTGGTGAGATGCCGCGGCCCCGCTTGTGGCTTTGGGATGATTGTGGGGCTGGTGAAAAGCCAGCTTCGCGAGTGCGAGTGATTTTCATAGGAATGGTTGACATGGGTTTCGCTTTGACCCGGGGGCGTGGTTCACCTACACTGGCGGATTCAGTGTGGATGCCCCCCAGGTCATTGCGCTCCAGCGTGCTGGTGCGCTTCGTGTCTCGCATGGACACTCGGGTATCTAATAACTTCATTAGTACACCAACATTATGCACCCAAGTGAGGAATATATCTCACTCAAAGGGGTACTCAACTCGACATGGTTGTTGAGTCCATGCAAGGTGGGCCCGTCGTAAGGGCTTTGGGAGGCCCTCGCAACGTTGGACAGGGCAGGGTGGGGGTTTAAGAGGTCGCCTATATAGATTGAGAAATGGCATTAGAATGTTTGGTAGGATTAGAAAAAATTAGGCTCACCAAAAGTCCTGGATTGAGTCTGTGCCATTATCAAGCAACATTGATGGCTTTCTGGTGGGGGCTCAGGCTCCCCTTCGAACATGTTTTATAATGCCCCCCTGCAGTTTGACCTAAACCAATCTGCGACGAGATTGGGGCGGCCGCAGGCAAATTGGCACTTGTGCAAACGAATCTTGCAGTTAAATTTTACTGCAAGATTCATCACCTCAACGTTGGACTTGGGTTTCTTTCAAAACCCGGGATACATTTCCCAGCAGATTGTTCTCTTTGGGTTATGTTCCGTTTATGTGCAATGAAGAGATTGTTTGTTTGCATTCCATATTGAGGGAACAATACAATTGGGCTAAATACAAAGACAACCTCATAAATATCCAATAGGTGGTTCATGTGGTGTTTATATAACATTCACCTTGCCCATTAGAATGATTTGATTCAAATCATTCAAGGTCTTGCTTCTGCGCTTCTTTGCAGAAAGATGATATAACGTTAAGATAGTACAAAGTCAATTTATTGTCAATGTAGTTGTCTGGGCCGCGAGTTGGTTCTCCAACCCGCAAGAATATCTTTCTCGACAGACTTACCTGGTCCAGCGAAGGGTACCATGCCGTAGCCCGAGCATGGAAGTTCGTGCGTAGATGAGGTTTCCACCGGGGTCCCAGGAGGAGTAGCGTTTGTGTCTACAGTCTCAAAACATGTCCTGGTCAGTGTTTGATTGGTAGGTTGATCAGCATGTGATGTATTAACCTACCTACAACGTGAATGGCATCCTGCACCTCCAGGCCTTCGTGACCCAAACTTGCGGTTTGTGGTTCTTGAGGAGTAAAGATTGCATCCTGCACCTCCTGGACTTCGTGAGACAAACTCAGGGTTGGTTGTTCTCGATGATATGAGATGTCCACGGGTGATGCATGATAATCACCTTTTGCAGCTATGTAAATGTTTTTTTAAGGGGTCAGCCTATGATTGAATAAAGATCGAATATAACATCGATGCACCACCGGCCTCAATCGCATCAAGGACCGCCATGTCTTCCTGGGTCAAATTAAATGGGATGTCCAACTCGTCTATGCCTGCATAGACAAGCACAGTGTCAGTGTAAGGCTTGTTCCATGCGACGAAGTGGTGGATTAAAACTTACCATTGTTGGTAGGCAACATTGCGAGTTCGGCAGGCGTCATGCGCAACTTATCCATTGTGTAGATGAGGCCATTCTTACATCGCCGCCATGACTTATAGGGCGGCGCCCTTTTGAAGCGCGCAGGGTTGATGCAAGGTCGACGGTGGCCGAATTTGCCACAGTCAAACACTGGTCCATGCAGGCACGAATGGACGGATGAGATTGAGCTATGATCGGCCATGGGTAGATTTCAGCTTTTGAGCGTTCATCTAACCCCCGGAAATAGATGAGGTCTTCTTCAGTGGGGTTAGCCCAGTTGCGACGGCGTGAAACCATTGATATTTTCAATCGATGGGTGAACGATGTAAACGGAGTTTAGTTGAACAATCTAATTAGAAAATAGGTGTAATTAAACCAATGTTAAGTAAGATAAGCAGCAATGAGATCACGCTGGTGACAGGTTCGTGAGGTGAATGAACAGTGCGAGCGATGAAGGGGTTTGGAATTTTTCTTCCCTGGTGGCCAATGAAGAGCCCTTATAAGACGTTTTGCAATAATCTTGGGTGTTACTGAGGCCTCAGTAAATATATCATAACGTTTACGTCATGATTGATATCCTAAGATGTTTTTGATTTGATGTCACGTATGAACAATGACAACTCAGCCAATAGTTGATGAGTTGCCCACATCAACATTCGGCGGGCTCAAATTGAAAGCCAGCAAGATATCATATTGAGGCAAAAGAGGATAAGCATGATTTGCTTTCTCATCATTTGGCTTGATGAGACTGATCGCCTCGGGATTCACATATGGGCAATACACCACAAATTTCATATACAAACAATACACTGAATTGCTTATCGCTTATTTAACCAAACCAAACAACATATTTTGGTATGCACAACATCTTATTCATAAGAGGACTATACTGAATAAAGTTCTGACGAGAACATTGCATTGTTCGATGACCTCAGAAGCGGATAGGGCAGTTTGACTTCCGCGTTAATTGACCTCCGCGTCAAGATGGCCTAACTGGAGGTGAGGGGTTATTATTGCCATTCTGCGAAGACCGCGGCTGGCCTTCCCACTTTGCAAGGCCCTGCTCAATTGATTTATTCCATTGGGCAGGTTCAACGCCATCTACTTGTATTTCCGCCAATTTGCGGTGTAATTCTGCAGAATAATGTGATGCTGTGTTGAGAATGAAAGAGCCGGTAGATGTATGACTTAACGTAGGGACTAATATATTGGTAACTTTCCTTTTGATTTTTTTTCGTATGGGTGGACGTCACGAGGCATTTATTGCTATGGCAATTGTGCTGCATGTTTACTAAGGATTCAATTTCCTGTGCAATTCAGACCATTTGAAGTTAGTATACATGTCAATGCCACAAATGAGCAGAAAAGTCGTACCGTGATTTTGCAAGGGAATAAGACCTCAGAACATACAAACTCCCGCATGCCGTAAAAAGGCACAATGCGGCCCCTGTTGCATTTTGCAAGTACCAGAATCACGCTTGAGGAACATTGTCCCTCTGGTTTCCACATGGAGACCACACGTCCGACAATAAGAGTGCTTTTGAGCTGCAATGAAAACCATGTGATTACAGCCCAGTTGGTGCTGTGAAACAAAGAATGTACATACCACAACAAAGTCTTTGACTTTGATAATTTGTTGCGAGGTGAAAGTAACCCTGCCCACTTCTTCCAAAGATACTCTTCTTGCGGTCGCTTCTAAGCAAGTGGGCAGCACGCCTTGGGGAGCCTTCCGGCCTAATCATGTGTACACATGAGCACGAAGCGAGTATGGAAAGTGGTTAGAAAGGAATAATGAACTGACCACTGTCAGAGAAAAAATTCTCTTGGCTGCCTGCCAAATCAAGGCCCATTGCCTGCGCCAATTCCGGTATCTCAGTCAAGAGTGAGCGCACTTTTTTGCCAGCAACCACTCGAGATTGCAGATGATCGTCAAAGAAGCTGGTTGCCGAGAGCAACATGCGCATCATCAGGGCGGTCAGGAACGTGTTGGCAATATCGTTTCCAGGGCTCTGCTTACTCAAATGGACTGATGCATCCCGTGTTTTGCCGTTGAATGATTCAAACCGTTCCGTAGCCACCAGCGCCAGGAGTCCAAACCTGCGGATAGAATGCTTGAGGTGTACCAACATATGAAACTTTGGCTTGTTAACCCATTGTGCTGACAAGTTGATAAGCAGATTAAGGAATAAATCCACATGGGTATCCAGCTTGTTCAAATAGATGTCCACGTTGGTGATTTTGGTTTGAAACACATAAGATCCCAATAAGCAGAGGGCCGTCCATAAATGTCGCACATCCTCTGCAACATGGCTGTAGAAAACAAAAGGCACAGTCTGTAGCACCGTGCGGAACTCTTTACCTACTAAATTTTGAAAGAACTGGATCAACGTGTTGGGAAGGATTGGGGGCAATTTTAAACCTTTACGATCAAACGAGCGCCACCGAGCTGACAGATCGTTGTATACTCAGGCGCCACTCTTGCCGGGTTTTATGGCCTTCATGGTGTCGCGATAAAGGTACTTCACCACTCCCAAGAGTACCACGTGCAGGATCTCAACTGGCATATCGAGATGGCCATTGAAACCTGGGTGAAACCATGAGGTTAGAATGCGTCGGCATTGAGTGGAACCGATGACATACCATCAAGCCTCAACATAGGATTAAACATACGGTGGCCCCATTTGTGATCTAGCTTTGCACAAAGTGCATCGACCTGGGGACCTTGCAGTTTGCCGTGAGCCGATGGAACAAGGTCAATGAAATATCCATTGAGAGTATCACACAAGCCATATTGACGACCCAAGTTGTCCACCAGCCTCTTGTTGTTTTTAGTTTGAGCTGCGCGCCAAATCTCGCAAGTTCTTTCGTGAGTTATATCCCAATTGCGAATAGGCAATTGTATCTTAGTCAAGTCACAACTGTTAGTGTATAACATTATTAATATGGGGCAGAGCGCACACCAGACACACCTTTGCACCAAATTCATCCAACCCCAAGAGCCTTTGGACAAACGCTTCTTGTTTTTTTGCACCTGACGATCCACTTTCAGATCACACATGCAACATGGAGTTAACGTGTTTGCTGGGTTTGTGGTGTTGCATATCTCCGCATGCATCGGTGAGTTGCCAACGTGGCAAAGGACCATCACCATTGCGCATACCTCGGTGCTGAGAGTGTGATCATAAGTGGTGAAGCCATTTCGGGCCAAATCGCTGGCGTGAAATCATCAGTATGCAATCGCCATTAGAGATTGGGTATGAAAAAGGACCTTACTTGATATCATCCACTACGTGGTCAAACAATTCCAGAGCCGTTTGTAAGGTACACACGAGTGGGCAGAGGGTCATGGGTTTCAATGTATGGGATTATACAGACACCAACTTATCTTTCATCTCAACACCTGGCTCTGATGAATCCTCACTCCTCAGAGAGCTAATTGAGTGACGATTCGGAGCTAGGTGAGATTCCCAGTTCTCTTACTTTCTATCTCATTTCCCTTTATTCCTTTTGATTTAAGATTGTTGTGAGACTCCTCAGAGAGCTAATTGAGTGACGATTCGGAGCTAGATATCAATATAAACCGAAGTTCCAAGTTTGTGCTCTCTCGAGAGGTCGTGCCGGACTAATATCCGGACTCCCAGTGAAGGTTCCTATAGAACCTTACACTTTTTTTAACTTGATCACTTCGAAAGTTAAAGTTACATCACCAAGAAAAAAAAAAAAAAAATTCGCACTATTTCATTACATCCTATCTGTCCTTTCTGTCGGTATCAATTGTCTGTCGGTTCTGTCAACACTTCTGCCACCCAATATCTCAGGGTTTTCTACTCTGCACATCCCAGCAACTACTCTTCTGCCTTCGACACTGGTAATCTCGCCGGAACTCCTGACCTTCCCAGCCTGTCGGATGTCTGGTCGGCTATCAAATAAGCCCGCAAACTACGTAGACGATCCGGACTCATTACTTCGACAAGCCAGAAAAGAAAAACATAAAGAAATCATTGCAGCTTCGTCTGAAAGCCCACCAGCGGGACGACCTCCGAATTTTTCTTGGAGACCCGAAGCTGTTCCATCAGGATCGCCGGCTTCTTTAACGGATCGAGTAGTGTACGCGTCGTCCTTTCAGCAAAGGAGCCCGGACCAGCCTCAAACACTTACCTTTTCGCCAATCAACTTATCGCCATCGGCACCGGAGAAAACAGTAATTGATCTTCATTTCAAGAAGTTACTCGGACAGACACGGACGCCTCATCCGCCTGGATATCTGCCTCAAGACACACCTTTGCATAAACAACTAACCACCGCTACGACAGGCATCACTCTGACTTCTGACCCCACCAACACTATGTCACGTGAAGAAGACTCTGACACAATCCGAGCTCTGCGATCGCAAGTCGAAACCTTGGAACAGCGAACTGCTGAATTGGACGAGTCCAGGCGAGAGACTGCGGAACTGCAGCAAATGGTACGGGAGCTTCTGGCGGACCGAAGTCGTACTCAGTCTCCTAGGGACCCGGGAGTAACAACTGGAGGCAACCACCCGGGAACTGACGCACCCAGCGCTAGCAATCCCTACGGCCGATACCTTCACGCGACTCCAACATCTCCATCCCCAGCGCCGAGAAGTCAACCGGTGGAACATCCGATCAGCACTCAACAACCGACTGCCGAAAGCAAGGAGGTTCATCAAACCACCTCAATTAACTTACCGCGTCAACGGGTGAGTTGGGCGGGGGGTATCACAAACCTCCCGTCAACCGCACCGCCGCCACCAGCCCAGTCAACACCTGCGGTCTTCAACTCGAGACCAGCCTACCCTTCGCCACTAGCGACTTCCTACTCCACGGCTCCACCAGCGCAAGCTGTGGCTGGAGATCTTAGCAGCGACGCATACCCAGCTGGAACTCCGACTGCCGACACCCATAACGCTACCACAGCAGACCGAGTCAAATTGAGCGACTTACCGAAATTCAGTGGAAAGTTCGGCAAGCCCGCAGACCTCTTTCATTGGCGGACCCTCATCGAGGAGACTTTTGAGATCAAGAACGTCGTTGATGATCGAGAGAAATTGAAATTGTTAGGTTCATTGTTGAACAACGAAGAGATGTCAGCCTGGTATCAATCAAATAAGGAAGAATTGAAACGACAATCGTGGGAAGGTGCCATGCAGCTGATGGCATTAGGGACTTTACCTTATGCTTGGCTAACGGATACGGAAAACGCCTTACGACGACTCGAGATTAAACCGGGAGAAACCTTTGAGGCGTATGTAACTCGAGCTCAGAGCTTATACCGACTGATCAAACCTTTCGGACAAATCACCGATTATCACCTGGCTCAGCACATTACCTGGGGAGCACCACAGCTCGTCAAGGATATGATTGAAAGGGAGGGTCACTTGAATGTCACTCCTTTCTCATTCCCGAGATTCAAGGACACAGCGGACGGGATCTGTCGTTTCCTCAGGAACAGTCGATTATTACCTGACCCATCGGTGAAAACAAGATCAAATCCATCAGTCCCAACACCTACCTCTGCACCACCAAATTCTGTACGATCCGGACCTGCTACCAGAGTACGATCTGATGAGGAGCGAGCAGATAACGCGTGGCGATACCACGAATATCTCCGACGGAATGGCATCTGTTCGACTTGCAAAGAAAAATGCAATAACCCGGCTTGCACAAGAAAAAACACTCGATTCCTGTCTGTCCCAGCTGATTTCAACCCAGGACCTAGACCGAATAATCGAACGACCGTCGGGCCTAGCGCGCCACCACCACCAGGTGCTGCTACTCAACGACCTGCTGGTAGACCACCGACCGCGGCAGCTTCTTCTCGTGTTGCCGCGATTGAAACATTTCCGGACATATTAGCAGAAGACATAGCGGCGTATGAAGAAGCCGTTCAGTTTCAAGCGAACCAAGCTGAAGAGGAGGTAGACCAAGATGGAAGGTGCGTACCTTCCAGCCCAAGCACTCCTATCATTCTGGAGCTAACGTGCAATGGAAAACCAGTACGGGCGCTTATCAACTCAGGGGCTGGAACAAACCTACTGTCGGAGAAGATGGCGTGTGAACTACGAGTTTGTCGACGACCTTTGGTATCACCAGTGGAGGTACGCCTGGCAATCCCAACGGAGGGAACACCTTTAGTCTTGCGGGAATTCGCAATAGCTAATTTAAATTCGGATCATCCCAGCCTTCGTTTTGGAGCGGTTTTTTTTAAACTGGCACCATTAGGACCGAATTATGATATGATACTCGGTTCCCCTTTCTTGTCAAAATTCAAGTTAGATATCTCATTGCATCGTCGAGCTGTGTTACATACTCCTACTGGAAAAATCCTCTATGAAAAGCAATTGCAATCTCACTTGGTTAGAGTGCTGTGTGCGATCGAGAACCTTGAGAAGATTGAGGCTGTTCAGAAGCTGAATGAACGGGAGATGTCCGTATTTCGAGAGTTTGAAGATGTTTTCCCGGCGGAATTACCACCGGTTGAAGATGGTGAGCCGCCGGATGAACCGTTCCCGGAAGGATTACCGGATGGGAAGCGTCAAGTGAGACACAAGATTATTCTCACAGATCCTAATGTCGTGATCAATGAAAAACAGTACGGTTACCCACGAAAACACTTGGCTTCATGGCGTAAACTGTTAGATCAACATGTATTGGCGGGACGTATCCGCAGATCTCAGAGCCAGTACGGATCCCCATCAATGATCATCCCAAAGAAGGATCCAACTGAATTGCCCAGATGGCTTTGTGATTACTGTACATTGAATAAATACACGGTTAAGGATAGAGCACCTTTGCCAAACGTGGATGAGGCGGTGAGGTTGGTTGCAACAGGAAAAGTCTGGTCAGTGGTGGATCAGACTAATTCATTTTTTCAGGATAGAATGCGGGAGGAGGACATACCGCTGACGGCGGTAAAGACTCCTTGGGGTTTGTATGAATGGACGGTTATGCCTATGGGACTAACAAATGGTCCAGCTACTCATCAAGCACGTAATGAAGAAATTTTAGGAGACCTAGTGGGAAAGATTTGCGTAGTTTACATTGATGATATAGTTATTTTTTCGCAATCTGCTGAAGAACACGAGATACATCTAAGACAGGTTTTGGAGCGGTTGCGTGCAGCTAAGCTTTACTGTTCAAGTAAGAAAAGCAAATTGTTCCGACAACAGATAAAATTCCTCGGACATGAAATCAGTGAAACGGGAATATGTCCAGACGAGGAGAAAGTCGAGAAAATCTCCAAATGGTCTTCCCCAACAAACTCAAAACAACTTTTGAAATTCTTGGGAACCGTGCAATGGATGAAGAAATTTATTGATGGACTTTCACATTATGTCGGAACATTGACACCTTTGACAAGCACCTCTCTGACAGGCAAACCGTTCCATTGGGGTGAAGCGGAGGAACATGCTTTCAACAACATCAAACGCTTGATTACAACATTGCCAGTACTTCGAAACCTGGACTATGACTCTGACGAGCCGCTTTGGTTGTTCACTGACGCTAGTGGTACTGGGTTAGGCGCTGCACTGTTTCAAGGAGCAGAATGGGACACTGCATCACCGATAGCTTATGAAAGTCGAACTATGAACCCAGCAGAAAGGAACTACCCGGTTCATGAACAAGAACTCTTAGCAGTGATTAACGCATTGAATAAGTGGCGCTTACTGCTATTGGGTATGAGGGTGAACGTCATGTCAGATCACCATTCACTGACAACGCTCTTAACGCAAAGGAACCTCAGCCGGCGACAAGCTAGATGGCTGGAGACTCTATCGCAATTTGATCTCAATTTCAAGTATCTGAAAGGCCCAGACAACTCTGTCGCCGATGCTCTGTCTCGGCGCGACGATGTAGCATTATGTGAAGTACGAGGAACCTTGTCTGATGACGAGCTACTCTTGATTCATAACGGTTATAAGCAAGATAAATTTTGTCAAAAGCTGCGCAAAGTATTGCCTCTAAGGGACGACTGCGTAATTGTCGACGATCTGATTTATCTGGACGGGAGACTGGTCGTGCCAGCGATAGGAAACTTGAGACACGATTTTATTGAACAAGCCCACTCAGCGCTTGGACACTTAGGAGCTCTGAAGACCTTAACAAGACTTCGATCAACATTCTTTTGGCCAGGAATGACAAAAGAGGTTGAAAGCCAGCTGAAAGCTTGTGACTCATGCCAACGAAACAAAGCAAGGACCACGGCGACAGCGGGGAAGTTACAGACTTCTGAAGTGCCTAGCAGCCCAATGCAATCAATAGCGATTGATTTCATTGGCCCATTTCCGAAAGTTTCGGGTTACGACATGATATTATCATGCACTTGCCGACTGACCGGTTTTGTCCGACTCATCCCAGCGTCACAACGTGATACGGCGGAACGTTCAGCCTCCAGACTACATGCAGCATGGTCCTCAATCTTCGGATTACCAGACTCCATCATTGGGGATCGCGATAAAGCGTGGACGTCGCGATTTTGGCAACGGCTACACGAACTACTGGGTGTAAAAATCAAATTGTCAACATCATACCACCCTCAAACGGACGGTCGAAGCGAACGATCCAACAAGACTGTTGGACAAATCCTACGACACCATGCGGCGGAGAAGCACGGTAAATGGTTTCAATCTTTACCATCGGCCGAATTCGCAATCAACTCTGCGATGAATGTTTCAACGGGAGTATCTCCATTTCAATTCGTGTACGGCAGGATACCTCGTTTATTTCCGATCAAAAACCCGATTGAAGAGGATACAGACGAGGTAAAGCATTGGATCGAGAGACGTCAAGGGGAGTGGGCTATGTGGAGAGATAAACTATGGTGTCACAGAGTGGATCAGGCCTTACAATATAATCATCGGCGAAAAGAAGGTGCACCTTTTTCAATTGGGGATTGGGTCATGATAGACAGTGCGGATAGGCAACAAGTAGTAGGGGGTAAATTTCGAGGGACAGGAAAACTACGAGCTCGATACGATGGCCCCTATGAAGTATTAGAAGTCCTGAATCTTGGACGCGACTATTGTCTACAACTAGGACCTGGCGACCTTTCCCACCCAGTCTTCCACATATCAAAACTGAAACTGTACCACTCGGCATCTGAAGACACAGGCGAGCCAAACATTGCGACCATGTCAGTGGTCTCGTCACGACCGGAACCAACCCCGACTGAGACTCGAGAGGAGCCATTGGGGCAAGCTAGGAATCGTGACGAGGGGGTGTGCATCAAAGTTGACGCGCTAGCACCCCCGCAATGTGAGTCTTTTTATTCTCTCATTCCTTTTGTTAAAGAAACCGCTGGCAAGCATTCCTTCCTCCCAAATAACAGCCCTGTGACCGATGGACATATTGATAAGCGCGTTGGGGACGAAGGAAGCTTAACAATTGCAACCACTGAGTTGGTTTTGTCAATTCCGGAAACAACCCCACTGGAGCGCTGAAGCGGAGACACAGGGGTCAGCTAGGAAAATTGACAAGGGGGTGGTGTCTATGTGACACGCTAACACCCCCGCAATGTGAGTTTGATAATTATAAATTTTTCCATGTTTTATGAGACGGCTAGCAAGCAATTTTGCCTTCTAGGATACAGTCATCACAACACGAATAACGATATAGCACTGTGCGCAAGACACTTTACCTCAAGATGAACAGACATACGATGACTTCAAAGCTCACGACTCAAGACAGCATTGACTTCAATCAAGCTGACATCATATTAGCATGACATTGGTTTTCTTTTTTTTTCTCTTTCTCATATTTATAATTTTTTCCCTCAGCTTTAGAACAAGTTCAATTTCTTTGGGGCGAGTTATGGCCAAGGTTTTGGGGGCGAGTTATGCCGATTTCAAATTTTCTTTTCTTTTACTTATGGGTTGAGGATGCTATTACGGGACGGGATATTTTTAGGAAGGGAGGGTGTAAGGTACACACGAGTGGGCAGAGGGTCATGGGTTTCAATGTATGGGATTATACAGACACCAACTTATCTTTCATCTCAACACCTGGCTCTGATGAATCCTCACTCCTCAGAGAGCTAATTGAGTGACGATTCGGAGCTAGGTGAGATTCCCAGTTCTCTTACTTTCTATCTCATTTCCCTTTATTCCTTTTGATTTAAGATTGTTGTGAGACTCCTCAGAGAGCTAATTGAGTGACGATTCGGAGCTAGATATCAATATAAACCGAAGTTCCAAGTTTGTGCTCTCTCGAGAGGTCGTGCCGGACTAATATCCGGACTCCCAGTGAAGGTTCCTATAGAACCTTACACCGTTGCACAGTTCGTGGTAGCTAGGAAATGGGTATGGTACTCTTGATTTGACAACATCGGAGGGAGACCTGACAACGTGAAATAGATACTCATGTGTTTGTTGTATTTCTTGGGGACATTACCCGAAGTATCGTCAAAGTATAATGTGAGTGGGATATGACAAATGATTTTGCCTTCAGATTTGATTCGCCATGGATTAACAATGGGGAGAAGTTGAAAACCCCTGGGAGTTTGCTCTTACCAAAAAAATTATCAGTTACTCACTTTTGAGATCGTATATATCGGACGCATGACTCACGATACATATGTTTGCCACATAGTTTGCGCAGACGATCGCCGTTGTCCAGCTCAACAGCTCCAAACAGTCTCCAGAACAAAGATACTTCAATCGTCAACAGGTCAGGAGAGTTAAAGGGAGGTTCGTCATTGAGGACTATGCGGTAATCTTCCAGGTGACCAGACGCAGGTTCGACTATGGCTCAGAGGCATTTTGCCTTTGTGACTTCCTTCTGATTGTAGAAAAAGACCGGAACGACTAATTGCCCAGTGGTCACTTGCACAGGCTTGTATATATAAAAATGATCACCTTTATGTACTACCATCTGAACCCGGAGTTCTTTCGAAAATCCTTCTTGCCACTTTTCACTCTGGGATAGGCGGGTTACCAGGGTGTTGACAGGGAGGTTGGGCGTAAATTCAAGATGAGGGCTGACCCTAGGATTGGCCAACTCCTATATAAATATTCACATTAAGATTATCAGTGTTTTATTGTGGTGGTATGTATATCTGACTCACACTTTGGATGATGGTCTGTACCTTCAGACCAAACAAAGGGTTGCCAGTTGGGCTGTCTCTCGCCGCGATGGCGAGGCCCATTCTCCGCTTTAGTCGGTTTCTCAATTCGCGTAGAGAGCCCCATGCAGGCAGCTGCACATCACATATGCGTAGGATCAAACAAATGCGCTGGTATTGTAGACAAGATAGAAGGGAACGGGTGGAACCAATCATGAGCAATGCCACTATGTGCTTTGTATGAAGCGCGAATCACTATCAGCAATTATGAGAACATTGACGAAAATGTTATGGCGTTGGACTGACCTCTTTTTTGGTGAACGGGAACCAGCCGTTGCCGCTGGGTCCATCCGATTCATCTAAATCGCCATTGAAGTCCAAGTTGGGTGGGAGGTGATCATTGAGGGGGTGGTTCATCGGATTGGCCATGGCTTCCAATGCTTCACGAAGCATATGGAAATCCAATTCGTTGTCTGACTCATTGGCGTCTGAGATATCATCTTGTAGGTCGGCGCTGTGGATTTCACGTAGATATGAGAGCGGTGTGAGGGGTCTTTTGGGAGATTTGGGCCTTGCGTTTCCTGTTGGGTCGAGGTGAGGGTCTTCAAACATGATATCAGGGCGCGGTTCAAATGATTGGTGCTGAGATGACCAAATAGCTTCAAGCATCACTTCATCGGCTTCCTGGCGGGCTAGGAGTCTCTGAACTGCTAGATGGTGGGCCGGCGTCTTGATGTGGGATGGATAATCACTCAGGGTCCGGCTGTTGCACGCTGAGCATCAAAGCTGAGGATTGGCGGGGTCATCTGAAGTGGCATATATGTCTTTGAGAAAAAATTGTCAGCATTGCAGGGCAGGATATAAGAGGGATGATATCACATACACGGGTCTGTGTATGGGTGTGAGGTGTCTTCAGCCATGGAGGCATTGGCAGTATGAAATCCAGGCGGCAATCGAGTTTGTGATGAGATGAAAGAATGTCAAGAGTTATTGCAGACGGCCTGCCGATGCAAGGTGACCACCAGCAGACCGGGCACCACGGCCTGCAGGCGATCCCGGGTTTGCAGTCTTGGGACCGATCCTGATGGCCTGCCGCCCCCTGAAGGCAATCTGCAGATGGCTTGTATATAGTTGGCCTGGGGACCGCCCAAGCAGAGAGTAGGCGGCCTCCAGGCCGCGCAGACATGGCCTTTATGCGGCTACCCAACTGTTGTCAGACCAAGCCGGTCCTGGGGCCTTTTTCTGACAGAAAACCTATCCGTGGTGTACAGCCGATCCAACAAAGATTGCAATTTTTTTTAAGAAATTTCGCCGCCGCAGCAGCCAATACCTGGCCAGGGGGGCAAAAAGGGCAAAAACTCAGTCGAAAAGTTTTCACATATCATCAAAGCCAACAGGTCCAAGGGCGCCTTTATACTCTTGTATTTTGTCAAGCTAAAGCGCCATGTCACCTTCATCAAAGCCACCAACCTCCACTCTCCCACTCTCAGGTACAAAAAACGACCACGCCTGACCGATTCATGCACCACCATTTCCAAGACTGCCTACAACCAGAGGAACCCATTTCCAGAAAGGGTTCCTATAAGACCAGCTTTGACATTCCATCCGGCGAGTCGCTTTCAATTCTTTCCTGATTCTCTTTCATTTTCCGAATATTTTCTCTCACTAAAATCATCAAACTTCCTTCCTTTGAATCTTTCACTATACTAGTCATGTCTTCAGAAGTCAGTAACATGCAAGGTTGGATGAATGGTAGTAAGTGGTTTCTTTCTGTTTGGGCTCTTCACTTGTACTGATTTCTTCATGTCTCAGTTTTTGAAGACCCCCCGGTCTTGCACAGTGGACCTGATGCGCCAGCGCGTCAGGCTGGTGGCAATTTGCTGGAACGTCCGGGAACTGCAGGCCGGGCTCGATTTGAGCAAGCGCACGGAGTGACTGTGCGTATCGCTTTCAAGATCAGTTTTGAGGAAACGGAAGCCCAGCCACGTGTCCGTATAGGCGGGACAAAGAAGGCTCCCAAAATGACAATCAAGACCGTCGAATCCCGGCACTTTCACAATGGATTGGGACGTTCCATCAATACCTGCTTGATTGGGAAGAGCTTGAATGATTTCCAGGCTCTGTGCGGTGAAGCGGTTGACGGTATCAAGCCCGGGATGAAGGAAGTGATACTGAACGGTCACCTGGCCGAAGGCTTGATATGGAAGGCCACCGTCGGCAAGAAAAAATTCCCCCTGCACTCCTTTGAGGATTGGCAGGAGTTTGTCCTTTTGCTAGATCGCTCAAAATCACGCACTGGCGACTTAGATATATGTAGTCCAAACGAAGCCCAAAAAAAGAAACAAGTGGACAACGTAAGTGAATATACTCACATGTCATTAGGATGAGTGATACTAATATCACTCATCTCTGATCCAGGACAAGGCAGCCAATGGGCTTATTGCAAAGGACACGACGGGAAACAAATCAGCTGACAATGACGAATTGATCAAGGAGAACTTGGTGAGCTTCCTTTTTTCTTATGTTTGACCTCACTTTGCTGATGTCTTTGGTTTGCATCAACAGGAACAGAAGAACTTGTTGGCACGTTATACTGCCTCCAACAAATTGATTGAACGTTATGGCCAGACTGGAACCGCTGGTGGAGATGGAGCGGTTTTGACCTCGCCCTGGGACCCGAACTTCAAATATCAATTCTCATTTGAAGCTTGATCCATATGGTCCAAAGCAATTAAAAGTATTTTTTTATTCACATGTAACACTCAACATAACCTCTTCTCGCTCATAGGTTGAAGGCCAGGCGACTCTTGAAAAGCCACCCAACACTCCTGATTACCGCTGATCAATGAAACGCACCAGATTCGAAAAGCACACCACCTCAGCTGAAAGATATATGTATCACTCAGCTGAATTTCGGCGTCAACGTAAACCGACTGAAGAATCCCCTTCAATTCATGGGGAAAAGCTTTACTTGAATAAGGTATCACCTGTTGTGGTGAACAAAACTCCCGAATATAAATCTGGAATCAAGTTAACCCCAAGTCAGTTATTCACTTCTATCATTGATATGAATCCTGAGTATGCTAATCCCAATCCTCATGTCCGCATCAGGCCGCGAGCATCATCAATTGCATATTGACCCCTCGCTCTTGAATCCAAAATTCATCGACCTATCGCGTGGATCATCGGATTTTGGGAACAATTCCGAGGTGTCTGATGTCCACACTTCTGACGATATCTGGAGCTCAGAGGACATCGAGATCATTACGGGCAGGCCTACCCCCTTTGACAAGTTTCTGGCCTCAGCCGGGATCAAAAAACCGGTGGATTCAATCCGCAAGGTGCTCTTGGACGCAGGTATCAAAACCTGGACCGATCTTTTGCCGTCAATGCACATGACCGAATCCTTGGTGATGGCTTTGGGAATCGAAAAAATTGTCGCTGGATTGCTCCTTGCAGCAGCAAGCGAGCGTCAAGCAAGCATCTTGGGTAAGTCTCTTATCAGTCAGCATAGTCTGACGTCAAATCTCAGTTCGAAACGAATCTGACAGCCCATATTTCACTAATATTTTCAGCACAATTTCGCAAGTCGGGCGCAAGACATGCTTGAAGAGGGATAGACATTACAAAAGCCGGCTTTCGTCAAAGCCAGCTTAGTTCTTGTATTCGCGCCGCTCTTGTATCTGGTCCCACCGGTTTGCCTTCAAAAGAAGTGATCCTGAGAGTTGTTATCATATCATCTCACCTTTGGAAT
Organism: Melampsora americana; assembly: GCA_022264835.1. Taxonomy (NCBI): domain Eukaryota; kingdom Fungi; phylum Basidiomycota; class Pucciniomycetes; order Pucciniales; family Melampsoraceae; genus Melampsora; species Melampsora americana. Next base: position 393,858 of record JAIFHY010000003.1, on the reverse strand, counting down.
TAGATGCGGGTCGCCCCCCCAAAAAAAGCTCTCAAGATAAGAGCTCTTTAAGCCAATTGACCATATCAAGCGAGAAAAAAAAGAGCAAGAAAAAAAAGCGCGAGAGAGCGAGAAAAATAGACGGTAAAAAAAAGGGGCTGCTTCAAATTCTTGAAGCATGCTCTGTACTATCATAGAGACAAAGAGCCGCTTCAAATTCCTGAAGCGGGCTCTGTGTCATTAAAGATACATTGTTACGGATCATCTTTGTTGATCCGTATCAATGTCAGATGATCCTTCTCAGAAGGATCATATGATGATTGCTCTCAGCGGAAGTTCAGCAAAAGATTTTTTTTTCTCACTACCTTGTTTTAAATTGTACAAGGTAGTGAGGACAAGCTCAGTACTTGCTCATGTCAGCTCTCAAAAGAGCTGACATGAGCACGTCAGCTGGAGTGGGCATTAGGGGAAGTTTTCGGTTCTTAAGGCAATTTTATTACATTTTGATCGCAAGAGAAACATTTAAAACTAAGTAATCTGATAACCTTGTTAAGCTTAAACATAACCACAACCACGGAAAAGAGAGCCAGTGAGTTGCTTGGTAAAATTATCAATACATGCCTCCCATACGCAAGCCTGCTCCTCCTCCTTAGTCAAATCCTTATGTAAAACCCCTGAACGACGCAATTGTGCTTTCAAAGGCGAGAAACCCTTCTTGATGGGGTTGAAGTCAGGACTGTAAGCTGGAAGATAGATCAGGCAGACTCCTTGTGCGGCACAGAGTTCAGGGATGCCAACTCCATGATGGATTGGTGCGTTGTCCATCACAAGCACTGAATCACGTGCTGGCCATGGATTCATGAAAGGTAACTAGATATGAATCAAAGAAGAGATCAGCATGCGCGTGCCAGAGAAGCCATCAGACAGAGAGTGAACGTACCAACTGGAATTCCAGATAATCTTCGAATTGGACCCAATTGAAACCACCGTCTACGACTTGGAGTGCAACAAGTCCAGACAATGAGATGGCTGGTAAGATTGTCCAGCAACAAGCTTGAGTGGCACGAGGAAGACGGTGAGTACGTTGGCCAAAAGGGGCCCTGGCGAAGTCACGATACAGACGGCGCTTTGAAACACTACTTTAATCTGTAGCGCAATACATTTGATCAGCTCTAGGAAACAGGTAATGAAGTACGGGAACTCTTACCTGCAAAAACTAGACATCTGGGATCTATCCCAAAGATATTATCGATGTAATGACCACAAGCAACGGGGTTCTGATTGGGATGAACCGTGCGTGCTCTTTTCCAAGTCAGGCAAAGCCGGGAGTTGAGCTCGGTTCAAAGTGTTTGGAGGCAGACGTCGAACTGAAACGCCTTGAGAAGCCTTGCCTTGAGCTCGTCCAGGTAGAGCATTGGATTGGGTTCAAGAGTTTCAAGGATACAGCGACGCTGAGCATCGTCGAGACGAGTGGGAGCACCTTGCTCCATCCAGATATGGGGGTCCGTGATGACTGAGTGAGTCGTGCGGTAGAGGTCAAACCATCGGTGAACGGAAGCAATCGAGACCGTGATGCCTAGCGTTTGGCAAATTTCCTCGTGTTGCATTCTGCGCAGGACCATGCGCACAATGATCACCTTGAGATCCGGGCTGTAAAATGTCAAAGGCATTGATTGGGATGCTGAGTGGGATGAAGGAATTGGCGGAAAGGAGTGGCAAGAGTGATTCGGAAGAGAAAAAGGTCGTGAGAACAATCCAGAACCAAAAAGGGTCCTTTGGTCAGGCCGTTTCAAAGGTGACAGAATCCAGTGTGGTCGTGATGATGGCGTCAGGCTTGCAGGGCTGTATGTAGAGAGGAAAACCTCACAAAGAAAAAAATTAAAAAAACCTGGCAGAAATGAAAACTATTGGTTTTGCACCTGCGACAATTTTTTGGAAAAAAAATCATTCTTTGTTGGATCGGCTGTACATACAGTAGATTTCAAAACCCTTGAAATCGGGAAGTTTTAAAAATCAAGAGGTGAACTGTGCGCCGCCTGTGAAAGGTGTCAGATATGCATACAAGAATGATATCATAATTGGCATAAATTTCTAAACCCCCAGACTTATGTGGCGCACTTGGCTGTGGGCCCCTCATGTGTGATCAAACATTCCTGGAATCCCCTAGAGTTTTGAGTTTGAGCCGCACTGAGTGTCTCTTTTGAAATTATATTTTTTTTACAAATTTTTCCTTTTTCAATTTGTTTGTTATCATGAAACAAAACAAAGAAAAAATTTGGCTATTGTCTTTGTTTGCAAGTGTATGTGGCCACTCTATCAGTAGACCAAAAGAGTGATATAGAAGCAGGCTACACGAGTCAAACACAGGAGTGCCAGTATCATCAGACACTGTGGGCAAAAGTCCGTCGCAGCCCAGGTTGCAACAACATGTCGCCTGTCACGGTGTGTAGCGACACCGGTACAGCACACACCCAAATTTGGCGTGCGACGGATCGTTTTTGGATGCGACAGCTGGGCTGGTTGTGCGACAGCTCAGCTGTCTACCTTTTGTGCTGTGACACAAGCCATTTGGATCACGATCGTTCCAAATGACCCTCCCGGAAAAGTGACCATTATATCAGGATTTGGGGAAATAAAAATACTCTTTGGGTCTAGGATGGAACTGAAGCATAACACTAATCAAAGTCTTCAACTATCTGACAAATTACATAGTAGGATAACTGTTGATGTTGTCTCTTGGCTTGGAGTGTGTCTGTCATCCAAGCAGTTATCAATCACAATGACTGATCAGGACTTCTCCACAACCACAAGAAAAATTCTGATGATGTACACCTCCCAGTGAAACCTCACATGTCTAGCTTCAGATGTAAATTCCTAGCACTTGAACTTCTTCAATACATAACCTTCTCAAAAAGGTAACATCATGATTCTTGAACGCATACCTTCCAATATTGATCTGTGTATTTGCTTTTCAAAAGCACTTTCTGACTGTTATATTTCAAAAGAACTTGAAGCTTGGTTAATAAGGCTACTTGTACACACAAATATATTCATTCTAGGAAGTCATCTTTGCAAAAAAATAGTGCTTAAAATAAAAAAGACAACAACCATTTCAATCAATGTAAGCATCATACAACATTTACAAAGAGGTGTGCACTGATCCTAAAACATAAACTGGCAAATTCATGATTGAATAACTCACAGTTTACATAGACAAAGCAAAATTGGCCATGATATCTAATGAAATGCACGCATGAAAGTACCTGATGATTTGTTTTCAATGATATCAACGAAAGGATGATTAAATTTTTATCTCGATCTTAAGCGCATGGCCCGATTCCAACTTTTGATTTTGATGTTACATATCAAAGCTGAAAGTGATGTATTGAAGTCTTATCTATCATTATATTACTTCAGCTTTCCAAATCTATGAACATGTGTTAGACTTAGTTAACCAAATTGTCGTATTGTTGAGAATTGACCGTCATCAACTTTTGGTTCAGGTGCAAGTCTGCACTAAGCGGTTGTGGTGACAATAGAACACTTCTGAAAATCAACAGTTGTTGAGTTGAGGCTTTTGATTGTTTGAATTTGCTCCGATGAGGTGAAGTCGGAAGAGGTGTGATAAAGGTTAATTGAGTGATGGGGACGGCTGTGACTTGAATAGCTTGTGTGAGTGTCGCAGCACAAAAGCTAGACTGTCAAGCTGTCGCAGCTCAAAAAAGACTGTCGCATGCCAAATTTCAATGTGTAACGTACAGGTGTCGCTACACACCGTGACAAGCGTCATGTCGTCGCAACCCGGGTTGCGACGGGTCTATGCCCACGGTGAGAGCAGCCATCACGCCATCTGACGATTAACCCACAAAGGAATAAGAGATTGGAGGTTAAACAAGTTTTTAGATGCGGTGTCTTACTAACTTAACAAAGTCCCTCGATGCTGGACAGCTGTCAATCAACCAGTTGAATCCGCATGTCTCAGCATGAGGGACTTACTGTTAAAGTCGGGTTTTTGGCCTGAGGGCTAAGAAACCTTTGGCTGAGAGGAACTTGAATTCCTCTTTGCTGCGAGCACACCGAGGAGTTCCACCTCTCCTTCTATCCAGACATGCACCAGGCTTACCTACATATCCTACAAGTGAAACCAACTCCATCCGCCTTTTGGTTCTTGAGGTAGATGAAATTTTGTCTGGGGACACATTCTGTGTAATCCCATGATACCCGCGCACCGGAGGGTGCCTCTAGAGTCTACCTACTTGTCGAATTTCGAGTGGTACGGATTGCACCACCTAAGTCTCAACTTTGCTCACTCTACAACTTCACGCTTCCCCTGACTCTTTTGCTATGCTTACTCGATCCAATTCGAAAAATCTCACCGAACGTCCCAACAAGCAAGTCGCTCTTACTTGGCAGCGTGAACGAGAGCTACTGAAATCAGCCATTCCTCCTAGTCTACGAAATGCTCCCTTGGATTATCAATTGGAAGTCGTCGCCAAAGAATTCAAAACGTATGGACAACCCGGTCGCGATCTTCAAGTTAAAACGGGTGTGTCGCTGGTCAATCAGCGTAACACTTTCTTGCGGGCCGGTACTGGGTATGGAAAGTCTCAAATTCCAGAAGTCTATCTGTCATTACATCCGAAAAACCCAAGGCCTGTGGTGTTAACCATCAACCCACTGGATTCCCTAGGCCAAAACCAGGTATAGTTTTCATGAGGTGTTGTCATTATAGTAGTACTAACACTGATTATCTTCTTTTGGAATATAGGTTGCTGACAAGGAACGGCGTATCTTGTCCGCAATCAATTGCACTGCTGAGAATGCAACCAAAGAGAATTTTGCTGACATAAAGGCTGGAGTATATCAATTTGTTTATATGGTGAGAAGTTAATGTATATCATCCCCCACCTGATTTTCAAGCTGATCAGGTAATTCCTTATTCTAGAGTCCAGAGGTGTTTTTGAACAACGCACTCTTCAAGAGAGTTTATTTCTCCCCCGATTTTCAAAGAAGGCTCATATTGATTGTGGTCGATGAAGCCCACATGATCTATTCATGGGGGCTGGTCGAAAGTCGCGATGCTCGTCACTCATCAGCACACCTGCGAACACAGGATAGAGGTGTTTTCCGACCATCTTACAGAGAACTAGGTCGAAGTTTGACATCGACAAAAGCCCCCGTTCTTCTCTTATCAGCGACCTGTCGTCCGGTGGCAGTCGAAGCAATCAAAAAAAACCTCAAATGGCGCGACGCGGATGTGGTTTTGCTGGAGGGCGAACTGGTTCGGCAGGAGATACGACTCATCCGAATCCCTCTTCAATACTCACCAAAGTTAGGTACTGATGTGCAACGCCTCTTTGCACCAAGATCAGTCATACCAGACTTGATGATACCCCGAACGCTCTTATATTCAAACACGCAAAATGAAACTCTCGCCACTCATCAAGCAATTCATCATGCGCGAGACACTTTGGCTGACCGATACAATGGAAAAAGCTCGTGCGTGCGCCGATTCCATGCAGTAACAGGCTCAAAGGACAAGGTCCAGCACCTCGAAGATTATTCTGAAGGTAAGGTAGCGATCATGGCATGCACTATGGCTGTTGGCATGGGTTGTGACTGGCCTCATACACGACGTGTGATTACGGTTGGAAGAATGGATCCTTCGACAAGCGTCCAAATGTTAGGTCGATGTGTGCGCGACGGTCGACCTGGAGTTGGGATAATGATGGTAGAAGCAAAGCGGTCTAGCGGTAAAAACGCACCCTCTCATTTCGTCACTCCGTTTAAGATGACAGACAATGATCGAATGGATGCAATGGCGATAACCCCGGTATGTCTTCGCATTGCCTTTCAGGTCGACAATGTGTAAGTTGTTCTCCCTCCAGATATTTAAGGAGTTAAGCTGCCTGATATAAATAATTTGATAGGATCGGTCACGTGCCTTTGAGCGAGAGCGATCCTTTCTACGTTCAAGAGAAAAGAAGGCAGCAAGACTCAAGCATGCGACCCTGCCTTTGTTCGAATTGTCGCCCGGATCTGGTCTCGATGGTTATTGAGCAACAACCTCATCTCACGCACCACAACTTCGATCTTTGGATGACGGCCACATCTGTTGGGCCAACTCCAGTAACCAACGTATGGAAGACTTCCAAAATCGAATTAAATAAATCGAGTGCAATTGTTTCATGCGCCTCAAATGAGGTGATTCGCAAGAATTCACTTCTGAACTCTCTCGCAGAAGAGCTCTCGCTCTCTTTTCTCGAACTTTACACGAAGACTTACCCCGAAAACAATTGCTACGTACGACCTCATCACATGTTGTCCGAGATACACATATGGAAGATGATCAAGAACTTTGAGCTCTTGCGCAACGGAGTTAGTTTGCGCGAAATTTTTGGCAGTGAGCCAATCAAGGGAACCTTTCAGTTGATTCATCACTGCCTTGGCCGATGGGCTTCTAGGGACGACTTTCGTATTTACTTGGACAAAGCAAAAGCTCGAGCGGCCAAATCCGCGGCCTCGGCGGCAAAGAGAGCTGACAAGAAGCGGAAATGTGATTTCAACAAGGTTCTAATAGACTCTTCAGGTCAGAAAAAACAGAAACACAGTTTATCAAGACCTTCGACCTCAGTTCCAACCGCAGAGCGCATGGGATTTGTCATATCAGATCAGAAAGAAAATACAATTCAATGTACAGTAGAAACGCCACATTCGATGAGAACACCTAGTAGACCCTCTTATAGTCCAAATGATTCCGCAAATCGACTGTATCACTCGCCTTCTACCCTAGATCATCAAGTTGCGACAGGACGAGCCATTGGGGCACAGTCATCTCATCTTTCACCAAATAAATACCAGCTACCGAATGCATTTTGCACTCCGACACCTGTAGCGTGCTCGCACCTATTCCACCGCGCTGTATCTCCTGTAGGATTCTCACAGTTGAATCATCGCAATGTGACTCCAGTAGGTACCTTTAACAATGACTATCATAGTGACTCAAATTTATATACTCCGCTAGTAAGCTCGAACATCGAACATCATCAGCAGTCAAGCCATCCAGTCGTTCAGCCTAATCAGGCGGTTTCCAGGAGATCTTATGGAAACATTCGCCAAGATTATTCAAGGAATGCAAGCTACGATACTACTAGAGTAGTATCACTTCCCAACGATTTACAAATGAGGAATTCCATTCAACTACAATTTACCCCTGGCACTGTTCACAATAACCACAACCTACAAATTCACGACTTTCAACCAAATGGTTTACGTTCGAGTCAAAACCACCACCATAGAGTGGTATCTCTCCCAACGATATCCACTTTACAGGTGAGCACACGATTCAGGCTATTATCTACATTTCAGAATTTCAAGATGTCCCTTCAACATTTGACTCTTCGATTCTAAGACCGTCCTCTTCTTCTGTTTCATCAGGCAGGACCGCATTTGGGCATCCCCAGCGGTACCGAGTGCGGCCACTCCGCTGTTGAGCCTCCCGGCGAAGGATCTCTTGCAATCTCACAAAGCCTTCCCCCATAATATCCTTGACACAATCGGGCCGGGAAGGGTAAGAGTCTCTAAATAGGTAATTTTTCGATTTTTGGAGAAAGTTTCTCATTGAGACTGGTGTGATGTTGTGATTATGAGACTGGAATATCAACGTTCGTCCAGAGCGTCGTTTGATGTCCTTCAAAAGGGATCGGAACTGTGTTCAAGTTGTTGTATGTATTTAGATACAAGCTCGTTGATAATTATTTACATGACGAAGGTTTTGCTTACCACTGGAATGTTGAGTGAAAACCGCTCCGTCAACCGTTTGATGTTGGTTCCTGGCCCCTACAACCGCAAACAAAAAAAAAAGTAACCAAGTGCTCTCAGATCAATCAAAGAGGTGGAAGAATTCACACTGTGATTGTAAAAGTATTTCAACCAGTAATTTTGCAATTCAAGGAAAAAATCCTTGGCCACAAAATGGCCGGCCCTCCCACTGGCGGGTATCAAAAGTGAATGTTTGATAACATGAGCTACTCGCTCTGGTAGGTACTTCTCAAGGAGCAGAACCAGACGGGGAATATGACGTGCATAGTGAGTCATACCTTTGACTCCATGAGTCATAATTGACCATTGTTTAAGTGTAATTATTACTCTGCCAACATCACCAACACGCATCGCCTGATCCATCTCAATGATGGTGCCTAAATCACGAAGGCGTAAACGCAGGTTGTAACCTACTCCGTCTCCTTCTTTCTCAGCACGCTCAAGTGCTTCCACTGTGAAGAACTTGTGGTGACACTCATCAACAACTTGCTGAGCATTATCCGAGTCAAGATGATCGTATCCGGAGGCTTTTTGGTCTAGTAAATATCTACAGGAACATACAAAGTCAGCCAACTTTGTATGTGCCAGTAGATATGATAAACCCACGCACTTACGATAAACAAGCTGTTACCTCGGCCGCATGGACCTGATACACCATGTGAAGGATGGAGCTGAAGTCTTTTTTGGAATGGGGGTTATCAATCTTGACACCCAGCTCATGTGCAGCCCGTCCCATTCCCGTTGTGGTAATCAAAACCAACAACCTCATTCTCTCTTTTATACTCTTCTTAATAGTATGAAGAGTTCTTCTTCATACTCACTGCTCAGCATACTACCTCTCGTACTCAGTGCTCAGCGGATCAATTCTTTTCCTAAAGATCACACATTTCAAATTAAGTTTAATTTATTTTTTTATCAAAACTAACTTAAAATAATCAACAAACAAGAACAATCTTCATATATATATAAAAAAAAAAGAGAGAAAGAAATTTAAATTCAAGATCGATAATGACAAAGAAACAAGCAAAATAAGCAAAGAAATCGAAATTGATAATCATAAAGAACAAAGTTACAGAGAGGAAAAGGAATAGTAAAAGAAGATAAAGTTAAAGTTAAAAAAAAAGGGGGGAGTCAGTAAAGATGAAGAAACAAAAGAGATGAGAAAATGAAAGAAAGAAAAAGAGACATACCTAAATAAAAAAAAAAAAAAAATCGATTGATCTATCGATCAATCAACGCTTAAAATTCGAGGGTGGTTAAGAAGTGAGGTGATGATGGGCTGAGATCGAGGGTGGTGAAAATGGTAGGAAGGGAGGAGGAGGTGCGTTGTAGTAGAGGGGAAGTGATAGGAAAGTAGAGGAGATCGTTAGCATAGTTAAGATGAAAGTAAGAGTGAGGATTAGAGAGAAATGACGTACTTTAAACCAAAAGAACGATCGATCGACCTAGGATCGAAGGAAACAAGCAAGAAACAAAATAAAATAAAAGTGTAGTTAGTCACGAGAGCAGTAGATGAGATAAGATTAGAAGAATGAGAACTTACTGGCAAAGAGGCAGCTGGGATCGAGGGTGGTGGAGGTGTTAAGATTGAGATGCAAGGGTGTATTAGGTGGTGGGAGTACGAGAGGAGAAGTTCTTTTAGGAAGGCTCAGAAAGAGATAGAAGGAAAAAGAAACAATAAATATAAATTAAAAAAGTAAAAAGAAAAGAGGACACTGACGTACCTAAAACAATGGGATCGAGCGACTAAACTAAATCTAAGAGAGGTGGAGGCGGAAGAAACGAAAAGGACAAGTTAGAGTTGGAGGGGAACAGTGGGAACTGGGAACATTCGGAAACTAAGAGACTGAGTGACAGAGGAAAACAAAAGGAAAAGGATGGCCGTTAGTGTTAAGAAATGCAATTAAGACGTAGGAAAAGTAAAAGAGAAGGATGAGCAATAAACAAGAGAGAAGGGACTGACTTACAGGTGAACCCAATAGGAACTTAATTGAAGGTCTTATACAGCCAGTGAATCAAGGGACTGAAGTTGGAATCGAGAGAGAGGTAGGGAATGAAGGCTGAGTTGTGGTTTTGAGTGAGATTGAAGGGTATAAAAGCCGGAGGATGGAGCAATTGTAGGAGGAGTTAGTTCGGGGGTCTGTGTGTGCGTTTTCATTTTGTGAGTTAACTAAAAATCGAGTGTTAGTGAGGCTTGTGCGTGTTCGTTTGTTACTGTTAGGAAAGAAAAGGAAAATTAGTTTTTTTTATATTTAAATAGGAAGTGTTTTAGAATTGGGATAAGAAGAGAATAAGGATTGATTAAGAAAAGGAAATAGAAGTGAAAACTGAAGAAAGATAAATAAAAAGGGACTTACTAAAATCAATTATTGTAATAAGAAGTTGCTGAGCTAGGTTGAAGATCGGTGCCTGGCAACAAGGACAAAATCAACACCCCGGATCCCTTGTAGAAACCAAGTCAGGGCCGGGTCGGTCGAGTCTTGGAAATCCACCTCCGGACTTGCAAAGTCTGTTACACCTGTAACGGCTCATCAAGAAAATTCGAAATTCCCTCTCATCCACACTACAACCCTGTATAGGGTTGTGTGTAGTATCATTCTACTCCGCCAAACACTGCGCATCCAACTGTGTGGATCTCATTAGGTTTCGGGAAACTTTTAAATAGCAAGGAAGTGTATTAGAGTTGTCCCATCAAAATAAAAATAGGTTGAGGGCAGCTTTATAAGCACCGTAGTTTCACCCGCTTTTACAAGTGGTGATTCTTCCCCTCTCCGGCTCAGCCTACGCTAGACTGCGTAGGAGTTCTACACCGTGTCAAAGGCGGCGGTTGTATCACCATAGTGATGAAGCACTATTGCTTGCATAACATTCCATAGGAGGTGAGCGAGGCCGGGTACGGTTAACCAGTTGAGGAATCCTTCTTCAAGGTTCAAAGCGGGAATTCTTTTTTCTCGTAAACTTTCAAAATTCATACAAGCTCCCACATCACCCTCCACAATATGCAACGCCTCAAGATGATCAGTCGGTTCGTGGCCAGCCTGGATGCTCACTTGGGCCATGAGCTGTGACACTCCTTCCGCGGAGGTATCTGTGGCATTCATCAGCTTCAGCATCTTAATTGATGCTTCTTCCACTTTGATGGGATCAACTTCAGGTGGGGTTCTTTGTAGGTCTGGACGTTTTGGAGTGGGGGAGCCATGTGTATCAACTGCAATGTATGAAAGGTACGAATCCGCGATCTGAGCCTTGGCAACAGCCTCAAGGTGAGCCAATTCCTCTTTGTTAGTCATGAAGTCTGAGATGTTGACCTCATCCTCTTCAGCTGCCTTCATTGCAGCCTCAAAAGCATGGTAAGAGAAGTCGTCTTTTGTCAAGTTTTTGGCGACATGATCTGAGGCTGAAATAATGTGATAATATCCAGTAGATCCGTGGAACATTGTTGAATCTGACTCGATGCGCTTCATGTGGATCCTTTCTTGAAAATCAATATTGTCCACGCATACAAAAGGTTGAACAACAAAATCTTGTGCCATTGTATCTTTCAAATTTTTTTCGGCTGCTTCTCGAAGTGTATCAGCCACTAGTAAAGCCGTTGATCGCGATGCTGATAAGCCGTGAAAGTGAAGGAACTCATTGAGTCTTTCAGAAGCTCCGCAAGCTAAGAACGTCATGGCATTGTGAATTTGCATGCCATTACTACGTCGGTTACAAACAAAAGCCACCATCGAACATATCATTGTCGGAACCTACGCAAAGGTGGTAAGTTTCCCTGTTGGGAGAGACCTATCAATTCCAACCAGACTTACTGCTGTAGATTGAAGTATCTTCAAGTCTCGGTGAGTTTTTGGCTTGGTCTCCGTAATCCCCTCGAGCAATTCACCATCATCGTCACAGGGAGACATACCCTCATTTGAATCCGATGGCTGAGTATTTGCAGTTGGATTTGGTGTACTTAGTTCCAGTTCTTGTTTGTCATCCTTGACAATGCTTGACAAGATTTTCGCACTGATCAAATCATATAGAAACGGTATGGAAGATTGCAGGGCCATCTCTCGAGTGGTCGTGTTTTCTTCCAAGAAAAAATCTGAGGTGATATCTCCTGAGCTGTAGTACGACCCATGGGGTGCTGTACCGCGAGGAGGCTCCTGCGACGTTACAATGCGCTTGGCCTAGCTCCAAATAAGTCAGCAATTGATGTATATTGAAGTGAGATCACCATGAGGAAATTGAAACTCACTTCATCGAGTATGAAATCATTCCATAACTGATCCCCCCCTTTCTGTTCGCAAACAGCTTGCCTCATAGATAACATTACTTCCACTGATGAAGGCCATCCCTCTTCAGTTCCCCAAATTCTTCGCCTGTACCTGAGCTCCCCGTTGTCAGCTGCGAAATAACAATTCATGAACTCCTTGGGTGTAATGCCCTTTTGGTGGAGGATCTTGCACACTTCTACAACATCCGTTACGCGTCCAGGATAGAAACTTTGAACAGGGTGTACAATGGATTTGTCCCTCATATTTGCTTAAGAGTGGCTAGTAGAAAATATTCTTGTGTAGAACGGATGATGGTTGTTTTGCAAAACAAGGGTTGACGAGTTCAAGAAATGGCTGGCTGGAGTGCCTCAAAAAATTCAAAGACTGTACCTCTTTGGAGCCAACATTATATGAAGGCAAAACACACCTGCTCACATTTTCTCATGATGTAAAAGGTATAGTATGGTGCAACATTCACCCTTGCAGTCTTGACCTGTGCTGATCCTATGTATTGGAATGGTCGCGCGTCTCATCTTTTATGTAAAACACTATGTATTATACTAATGTGGATGGACTTCAACAACAGCTATGATGGTCAGTTAGGTCAATCTAATCAGATCATAAGGCCAGATTTGTCAATAAGATAGATCATGGGCTCTATCGTTGCACTAGCAGTTTATGTTGAAACACCCAAACATGTGGATCAACCGTGGATGGACCTGATGTAACAATAATGCCAATCTGTTTGGTTGCCTTACAATTATGTAAAACACTATTATAATGAAATGATTAATAGCTTGAAGGACCAATAAAGAATAAGGAAAGAATGAGCACAGTGGCTGACTGTCGAGGATAGTGTGATTGAGAGCGATGAAGTGCTGTAGCTTACTGGCTCCGTCATGGGACTATGTCTCGTGACTTAGTAAAGCTACATGACAAGATTACCGAAAAGAAAGCGCGTGTAGCTCAAGAACCAAAAGGCAGATGGAGTTGGTTTCACTTGTAGGATATGTAGGTAAGCCTGGTGCATGTCTGGATAGAAGGAAAGGTGGAACTCCTCGGTGTGCTCGCAGCAAAGAGGAATTCAAGTTCCTCTCAGCCAAAGGTTTCTTAGCCCTCAGGCCAAAAACCCGACTTTAACAGTAAGTCCCTCAGGCTGACTTGTGCCGATTCAACTCGTTGACTGGCAGGTGTCAGCATCGAGGGACTTTGTTAAGTTAGGGTGTCTTAGTTGATCTGGCAAGTAAGCTTGACATCTTTCACAGGTGGCGCACGGTTCACCTCTCGATTTTTAAAACTTCTCGATTTCAAGGGTTTTGAAATCTACTGTATAAATATGTGGCGAACACCCCCATGGGAGAGCACAATCAAGAGGGGACAAACTTTGATAGCGTGTTGCTTAAAAGACCTACATATGTAGATCGTATGTACCAAACCAATTTCAAGCCCTGCCACCCTCTGCCTCCAGTCCGACTCCATCTCTGATTCCTTCGTGCTCGCACTTGAAAGACGCTTAACTGAAGCTGGTCCCCCTTGTCTAGCCAACACTTCTTTACCTCTTGAGTATCAGATATGCGCTTCAACTTGATACCTGCTGTCCTCGCTCTAGTCGCAGGTAATTAGGGTTTTCTCTCCTCTCGGTTCTCATCTCTCCTGACTTTCCATTTGTCTGATATCAACATTCTCGTGATTTGACTTCAGCTACGATGGCAATGCCTAACGCGATGTAAGATTTTATTTTTGTATCAAACTAGTCAAGTTTGTTTTACAATAGGTCGGTTCTTTTGTAGGAGAAGTATCGAGCCCGAAGCCAGCGAATTAAAGCCTCGTTACTTGGGCGAAGATGTCAAGTGAGTAGAGATTTAGCAAACCCCTGTCTATCCAGTGCACAGCACAATTGGTCTGATCGCTGCCTCTTCAGCTTAAAGCCCCGATTCAACCCATGGCAACCTACACCCCCCGGGAACGCTTTTAGAACAGGGAAGGTTCCTGGTTGAGACTTCATCCAGACCTCACACACGCCGTCTGTTGGATCACACTACGTATCAGATTGTGGAAATTTGTCTTGTCTGCTTCGGCATCCCCGATCACCTGATGATGTGAGAGAAGATTGACAAGAAGTCCGATGCTTTACTCCCTTGAAATTATCATGCATCACATTTTTACTGCTTGTTGTATTATTTGGGTTCCTCGTCCCATGCTTCCCTTTTTCCCCTCAATCTCATGTTTCTAAATTGGTCTGTTCTAGCAAATAGGCACTTTCGCTTTTATCACTGCTTTTGTATTGAAATATTCTTGATCATAGCTGATGGAGATACCTACTAGTTGGGTTATCAGATCATTCAGTGTCCAAACTCAGTTGTACGCTGATTAAGACTCAGTAGATATTTTTCATTCTATGCTGGTCCAGGCTTTCCCCCTGAGAATTTTTTAGCCCTTTCTTTTTCTAAAGGCAAAAATTGTAAATCCGTGGTATTCTGTAGTACCGTACTTAGGAGATGGAATTGAGCCGCAGTGATCATTATCTTTTGTTCTCACTTAAAGTTACTCTATCCTCTTCATGTTTCTGTGGAGCGGTAATTTACTTATCTCTGGGTCTGTGAGATTTTCAGTGCCTTTATTTCTTTAGGTATTCTATGGTGTATTGTGAACACCTAAATGGAATCTCATCATAGAGAAGTGATGTCTCGAAGCAATTTATAACATGTGTAGTCCTTGATAACTTTTCATTGCAATTGTATCCTCGTATATATTTTTAAGAGGTCCTGAGCGCCTCTGAAATTACAAGAAAATGCCCAGATCTATTCAAAAGTCTTTCGCACAAATATTTCACCTCAAAACTACCTTCACATGAAAAGAAGTCAAAAAACAGCTATTTATAAGCCCACTTGCATGCCAAACTACTAGAACATACTTTTTTGAGTTAACAATTAAATCTATTTTATCACGACAAATCCCCTATGTACCCTTGAAAGAAATTTGTCCGAGACTGGATCGTGGAAGGCAATCTAAATACCAACATTGGCTGAGCTATCACACCTTTTACACAGAGTTGATTGCACTCACATCAATTTTTGCCACAATAACTCAAAATTCGAAGTGGGTTTTTTTGATTCTATAGAAATGATAGTACTCCAGCTGAAAAAGAGAAAACTTGATATATAAACTGCTACACGATCTGATTGCTTGAGGATGAACTTTTCCTAAGATGATTGATCATTCAGCTTTGTTATTGATCAGGATCTATCACAATACTCAGGAGGCTTCAATGAACTTTAGTAGTGATTGATCAAATGTTTCCTCAACTTTTGTGTATTCTTGAGGTCATTCCACAGGTTGATATCCACTTACAACCAATACGCGTGATTAATTGCGGCTATGTATGAGGTCCATCGATTGTGCTCGCTGTTGTCTTGGACTCTTACACTCGAAAAAGCCCCGGCTCGGTCGATCTCAATTACCCGAGTACGTGAGAATATACAATTGTAGCGAGTCAGCGAGTGTTCCATTTGAAGAAGTTGAAGTGAAGTTTCCAGAACTCCACGTTTAATCACTTCAAATATTAACCAATCGATCAAACAACTTGAAACCTCATAATAAGATCACCTGCATCATTTCAATCGAAATTCTGAAACACAAACATGAAAACAATTAACTCAATTTTATTTACATTTACCACCATCTTACTACTCATCAGCACAACCAACGCTGGTATTTTTAATGCAAAAGGAGATGTAAAACTGATAGACGTAGATAGGTTGAAAAAACATTTGAAAACTTCAAGTAAAGGTACATTTGTAGCTTTTTATGCTCCTTGGTGTGGTGTAAGTTTCTCTCACTCAAACTTTTTCTTGAATTGACTACATTTCTTTCGTTAACCTGTGTTTGAATGAATTATCCTGTGGTTTTCAGCATTGTCAAAGTCTTAAACCTGAATTTGAAAAAGCTGCAACAAATGTAAAGAATTTGGTGGTCTTTGGTAAGTTTTGTACAGCGGAATCTAATTTGAAACCTTTCTGTTGAGATCCTAACATACTTGATTTTATAATTATATATAGCTGCTGTGGATTGTGATGCAGATCAAAATAAAGCATCATGTGGTCGAGATTATGGAGTAAAAGGTAAGGTTTCAAATCTAAAGAAACTCAAGATCAAGAGGGGCAAAAAAAATCATCAAAAAGTTAAAGAAACTTGACATCGATTCATCCAAAACATAAGGTTTCCCCACAATTAAATATTTTCCAGGTACACCGGTAGCCATGGATTACGATCAAGAAAGAAAAGCAAAAGCAATGGTAGATTATTCATTAAGATTCATGCCAACGTTTGCAAAGAAAATCAAATCCAAGAAAGATTTAAAAGAGAAAATCTCAAAATCATCTAATGTAAGTCTCTATTCTGTTGAAATTTTTTATGAAATTCAATTCTCAAGTTAATTTCTCTTGGTATACTTTGTTTAAAAAAGGATCGACCATTGGTCGTACTTTTTACCACTGCTACTGCTACGACTCCTACCTTTAAATCTTTATCTAGTGTATTTCATAAAAAGATGGAAGTTTATACAGCCACACCAAAAGCGTAAGGAATCCAATCTTTGTGCATCCGAACCAAAAAAAATCGATCTGATTCTCATTTTTGTTTTGATGTGTTTGTGACAATAGAATTGGAGAAGAAACAGCAAAAGAATTATTCTCAATAGAAAGTATACCAAGTTTAATTGTTTTCAAAGGAGAAACCAATCATGAAAAGTTTAAAGGAAAGATGAGCTATAATACATTATATGAATTTGTTAAAGAACAGCTTCAAACTAATAAATCTGAAACCCAAAAAGCTAAAGGTGAATTATGATGTTTGTTGTTTGCTTCTCTATCTCGCAATTTTGGTTTTTTTGGATTTTGTAAGTCTTGGCAAAAGATATGCACAGTAATTTTTTTGGTTGTTGAAATTCTACTTTCATAAGTGACTGAGATGAAGTTATGTACACAAAAAAAGAGAAGGTCTTGATCAAGAGAAGAGATGAAGTTTGAGATTGGTAGTCTAAACAATCCTATGCATACAAGTATGTACAAAGGTAAACGAGGTTTACATAGGTAAAGCCAAAGTAACAAAGAAACAGTCGAGAGAAGACATTGAATGTTTCGGTCAATGAGTCACTGTTGAGACTGACTTGAGTAAAGCAGATTGTCTTTCGATTTGGTTTTCAAGTTTCTTCAATTCATCAATCAAAACCTTTTTCTCCGATCTGATCTGATTCATTTCTTTCGTATCTTCCTCCTCTTCTTCTTCTTCAATTACTTCATCTTCATCAACATAAGCTGAATCTCTCTTCTCAATCTAAACCAAATCATCAATTGAAAAGATCAATTCAGTTTGTTTGTGGAGGAAAGGAAGAAGAATACTTACACTTTGTCTTAAAAGTCGTTCACGAGTTTGTAATCGTTTTAATCCTTCTTCTGATTTGATTAATAATTTTTTTAATTGAGGTTCGATTTCACTTGTACATTGAAATCGGGCTTGTTCGATTTCTGAAACTGAAACTAATTCAAATAACTTTTTGGTTTTGTTTAAATATTAACTTTCCAAAAAACATGTTTTTAAAATTTCAGATGATAATGTTTTTGTGGCTTACTTGAGTATTTTTTGTTATGGTCAAAGTCCTTGGTAATTCTGATGTGACTCGATTTAAAGTCTCGACACATGATTTTAACTAAAAAGGATTTGTTTTCAAAGCAATCATTAGTTTTTCTATTCTCCTTCTCGTAAAACTTTAAATCATCTTAATTTAATATAAATATGTTTTTACGTTTTGATTAGTTCGATTTAAATATTGAGATGCTTTGTTGAGTGATAGTAAAGTGTCTGTTGAATGAGAAAGGTTATTGGATGACATTCTTTTTGTAATAAGAAATCAATCTTGAAGGTTTTGATCGTAATTTCAATCGGAGTAGGTTGATCGAGTTAATAGTTCTGTCTAAGCTTTCGCGTCAAACTCGTTTTGGTTGGTCAATGATGATTGATCTAGGTTTCATTTGTAACCTTTTGGAGATAAGATTGCCTCCAAAATTTCTAGAGACAACATGAACCGAATGATGATGATGATAAAGTCTTGAACCTTTACTTTATCAGACTTTCACAATTTGACTCAACTTCCACAGGGTGGGGCGCGAGACATGCGGTATACCCGGGCACGTCCGGGCGCACTCAACGCTGGCAAAAAGAGGGAGCGTAAGCATATCAGTCTTGAATGGAGACGAGAGACAACCCAGAGACAACCCAGAGACTATGTACCGAGGCCACAGTGCGACCCAAATTACCCGCAGGCACAACTACCAAATGAGATCATAGAGACATGCATCTCAAGAATCTAAGATGCATCCCAGGGATGCAAAGGCTCCTTACTTAGTATGGATAGGATGATAGATGAAGGGATCATGATAATTTTCAAATGTTCAAGTCTTTATTGAGAGTTGCTCATCTACCATCAAAAATATCACGATGTGGAAATTGTCCTCATCCTTTCCCATCCTTCAGAACGCGTGTGACACACTTCCCCATCCAAGACCAGGTATCCTAACTGGTTTTGGCTGCCCAACCTGCTACAAGACATCAACAAACAACAAACAGCCTTTAGAGTACACAAGACGCGACGGTCTGCCTCATCTGATTGGTCTTCGAGTAATTACCTCTTCTTCATCTTCACTGGTTTTGATCTTCTGACAGTCAAATGATATGTTTTTACCAGTTTCGGACCAATCCCGTTTTCAAGCATTTCTTTCTGTCCCCGTGTCTCCAGGACGTTATTGCCGAAGTGAACTTGTACAATCAGCGAGTGCAAGGTCCTCAGCAGTTTTCGCGTTTGCTCAACCCAGAATTCGTACCCATTTCTGGTTTGAACACTCCAAGCACTACTCAGAGTCAAAGCACGTCCAATGCGTCGGATGTCCTCTTTGATTGTCATGGTGTGGATGGAAAATACGCGTCAGGGCATCGCAAACAACGTTTGAAGCAATGCCCAAACAAATTGTGTCAACAGGTATATACCACCTCTTTCTGATTTCAAATTGGGTCAGTCTCTGAAGGTTTTATACATACAGTGCTGTCGCTCTTCAGGTCGAACGTGCTCACATCATTGCTCCAAAAATCCACCTTCATCCACTTCAACTGCACCTACCGCATCAAAATCCAGATATTCTAACCATGAAGATGAAAACCATGTGCTGAGTGAACAGCCACGAAGTCGCACCATCAATCGTATTCTCAATCCTCAAGCTGATTGCCATGCTATCAGGGATCTGCCTCGCGAAGCTGTAGCTCATCACAATGCGGCTCGACAGCGCACTCAGGCAGCTAAAGAGAATGTGGATCTTCATGAATTGACCCTTCGGGTGTGGCTAGAGGTGAATACTTTTTTCTTATTGGTTTTGCATCTTATTATGATCTTATTTTGACCACCAAAAATTTCTTCAGGCTGGCGAAGCTTTGGAAATCCCAGTTACAGCACTTAATTTCCCCCGATACGCATTGAGGGAAAGCCGCTCATTACAGCGAATGGCACACAATCTTTTAGGTCCCTCATGGGATCTTGAACTCGAGGTACTCAGACCTGGTTCATTGAAATGGGTGCGCACTTCTGCCTTTCTAATTGATGGTACCAAAATTGATGGTACCAAAGCTGATACACAAAATACATGATTTATTCCAGCAACTTGTTGATGCAAATATCCCTTTGCTGTATCCGTTGGAGACAACCGAGTTGTTGATTCGGAAGATGGGACTTCCACTCGAGAGCTGTCTTGGTATTGATACAGCAACTCACTCATCCGCAACCAACACTCAGACACGTTCTTTAGATATTCAACATCTACTTGAGCCGGGGGTTTCACAAGGAATTTGGGGAGGATCTCAGCATGGTGCAACAAACAAGCAATCCACTTCTCAACTTGAGCTTGATCCAGACTCAGATGTCGAGATTGTTGGGAGTCTGAAAAGGGGGAGGGAAGATGATGATGACATAGAAAGCTCACCTCTATCTCGGAAGAAGCCTCGAAAGCTTATACCCTTCTTGAAATCCACCTGTAAGCTCGCCGAGTTGTTGGTTTGGTGTTCAAAGGCTCCAAAAGTCTCTGCAAAAGGGGTTGCCAAAGAGACGTGGCATGAGATTTTTGGTGATCGATACCAAACTGATCCATTGATGAAGACCGCTTATAAATATCGGACATGGGCTCTGGACAGAGAAGAAGCATTGCAAGAGTGGATGAAAGGAAAGGAGGATGTCACTGTAGCCCAAGCTTATCGTGTATTTCCGCCTTTGATTGTAATTGAATAGTTGCTTTTCATTGACCCGTACCATCAACATTTCTTCCCATGCGCTCATTTCCTACCTAAATTCATCATTCAACTCATTCGACTCAAGAACCAAACTACATCCTTACATACACTCTCAATCACTCACAATCCAATCGAATCCAAGCTGGTCCTCAGAATAGAAAACTGACTACATATCAATTCAAATCTCTATTCACATCACTCTTCAAACTTCATTCTGATTGGTTTTAAATTTTATAAAGGTTTCATTATTTTTCCACCTCAACTTCACCATCATCATTCACTTCATCAGCACCTGTTATCATGACCGATCTTAGTCCTCCCAACGAGAATTCAACTACTCCCACTCTCTCTACACCTACTGAGACTGACTTCAACATTATCATCGATCCTGACTTCAACACTATCATCGATCTTACTCAATTGGCCACCTCTTCCCCTCTTCATCTCACCTCACTACTCACCAATTCACCACCTAAACCTGTCTCATCTAGTCCAAATCATCACTCCTTCGACAACCTCTTAACCTCTTCAATGATGAATGACGTGGCTTCACCGGAATCAGCTTCTACCCAACCACTTACCCTTCACTCGATGCTCAGTTATTTTCAAAACCCACTACCAATCTCTGCTCTCAACTCATTCTCTTCCTCCGTTACTGCCGCTAATCCTATCCCAATCAGTTCAAAACTTCATCTGATCTTCAAATTCATTTATGTTTCTGAATCAATTTTATTTTTTTTGTTCATCTTTAGTCGCCCAAACAAGAAAATGACTCGAGCAGAAGACATTGGTCTTTATCATATTGGAAATCTGTCCAACTTACCCCCAAAACCACTCTCTCCTAGCAACATTCGGAATCACCAATCCAATGCTTCTGGTGCTAGCTCAGTCTCTTCCACCACTCGTCATTCTAGGTCTGGTTCCATGCCATCATGCCTGTCTAATTTAACTCAATCTCCTCTAAGCTTGTGGAAATCTGTCCAACTTAGCGAAAGACCTCAAATCTTACGTCACTTGAACATGGGTTGCGGCTACTGGATTGCTCCCTGCGAGGATCTCATGGATCTCCTACATCTG
The DNA here is from genome assembly GCA_022264835.1 of Melampsora americana. NCBI lineage: Eukaryota > Fungi > Basidiomycota > Pucciniomycetes > Pucciniales > Melampsoraceae > Melampsora > Melampsora americana. The sequence continues at coordinate 372,397 of JAIFHY010000003.1, read as the reverse complement.
CTCAAGGAACGCTTCTGCCGTGCACTCATCCTCTTCTGATATCAGTGAGTTGCATTTGTTTTGTTTTCTTTTCCGAAACCAGTGCAAATTCTGACCAGTTGATGGAATCGACTACCGATCCTCTCACTTATGTTAGATTTACGATCATCACTTGAAAAAATTCGAGCTAGAGCTGGTACGGCTGCATGTGCATACTTTGGCAGGGGTTTTTTTTCAGCAAATTTTGTTCCTAGAAGATCAAGAATGAATGAAGAAGTTCGATCGATCTGATCAGATGAATCAGTCTTTGGGGATGGTGAATTACAGACTGAAGCTGGTCAGGTCAGAACACTTGATCGGTCTCGATGCCGAATCTACCTTTCAAGGTCTTTTTATGCTGATTCTTTCGCTTTCTCTTATTGTAGTGCACGAACCACCTAAGCCTTATCTACATATGATGCTGCTCGTGCTAAGGATGATGTCTTTGTATTTGATTCGATGATCGATAGATGTTCGGAAGTAGCACAAGGACGATTTTGAGCGAGAAGTATCAGAACTTGGTTAGATTCCAAATATACGGATTACAAATCAAACGAGTAGTCATCACGGTGATTTTGAATTCGATTCCCCTTTCGACTAATCCGAATGGAACGTTACTCTTAACTTCTTGATTAGATACAATCAAATCTACCTGGAAGATATTGATTACTTGCACCTAGATTAGCACCACATCTCTCACATCTCTGTACCCATAAATCAGCGTCATTCACAGTCTTCTAAGGGGGATCAATCAACCATTTGATGCAGAAGCTTCTCAAGTGATTCTAGATGGATTGTTTCATTCGGCTAGGCCAGTTTTAGAAGAAGTGTTGGGTAATCAAGTTCATCATGGGGTCACTGTCTTGGATAAGATTTTAGGATCTCAATTTGTACCTTCTAATCAAACGAATATGATGTCAGAAAAAATTAAAGAAGTTATGCTTTCATTGAGAGTTCAACGTATTCCAGGTAAGTTTGATTTCGATTTGGGGGATTTAGAACATCAGAAAGTTGAAATTGATATTTTTCCCTCTCTCTCTCTCTCGCTCTTTTTTGTTTTAGCTTATAAGCGATCAGCGATTGTTATCTCACTCAGTGTGAGATAACTGTCGGCGTGGAATTGTGTGCTTTTCCAAGTCAACCTGTCATCCGATTATGATTTTATCCTTAATCCAAATCTCCAGTTGTAGATATTATGCTCATCTTGCTTTTTGTTAACATACCCCAATTTTAAGAACTGTTACTCCTCTTCACTTCTTCATTGAAGATGTGCTTTAATTCACTTTTCAATCAATTTATAAAGAATTGGATTGTAGCCTTGATTGCAGAGTATATAACTTTCACTTGTTAAGGTTGTTAATTCAATCAGTACACTTGTTGCATTCAGACAAGAAGGCAGCATCCAAACAAATATATCCTTGGATTTATCTCCATATCAAAAACAAAAAGACCAATCACAGTTGATAAAATTGAAAAACACATTTTGAAGAAAAACAATCAATCTTATCTCTTAGTTAAAAAACCCAACCTTTTGTGATAAAGTTTACATCTCTTTGAGCCTTCAACTTTTCTGAAAGCCACTCATTTCTCAATCTGACCATTACCTCCAAGAAAAAGTTGTACCGGACTGCATGCATTCCCCTACAGATTGAGGAAAACCCACCATACCATATATTCGTCAGCTCTGCCGCTGAAGAGTTGAAAATCCATTTGTTGCCATTTTTGAGATCAGGAATTTTCTTTGGGTTTGTGAAATTTTGACAGAATTGGTCAGACTGTTTATGAGAACACATATGAAATGCATCAACTGCAACAACTGTGTCCTCAAATAATTTTGTGTCTTCAGGATTGTTCCAAACATGTCGCATTAAATTACAAGCATTGTCATAGAAGACAACACCTGGAAGGATGTCAGGAAATGAATCTAGGATAAATTGCTGGGAAGAGCAAAAGAAAGGTCAGAGATGATTGACAAAAAAGAGTAGATGGTTTCTCTTACTTTAACTGCGCTGGGTGCTTCTGCACGAAAAAATGTGGTTCGTGCCAAAATGATACCACAACAGCCCACAATCAGCTGATCATTATGAGTACGGCGCCTTGAACAACATGCTTTTGTGGCATTCTTCTGATTTCCTTCTCCACCATCCCTTCCAGCCTCGTGAGCGCGATCCGTCTCATCAGCATCTTGGATCAGTTCAAGGTCTTCTAATTCGGCGGTCCAGATATTTTGATTCACTGAAGGATCAGCTGGCATTTTGCATCCGGTTCGTGTCATCTTTTCTGCTAGAGTATAGGGTTTGTCTTTGTTTTGCAAGAACGCTTCACCAATATCTTTGTGTTTATCACATGTGATTGAACCAGGACAGCATTTAGTAGTACAGGGTTGGGCGTAGCATTGATCCTTGAGTGAGTCTTGGTGCTGTCCACAGAATCAATCATGAACACTATCCAAATGATTGATACACGGATGTTGCTGGCCGAGAGCCTCCAATTGCTCACGTGAAGCGCTGCAACAGTAGTGTCCTATGGTCACACCATCCGTTACAACCGCATGAACACCTAAGAATTCACTTGATCAGCTTGTTGAACAATTATCAGAAGATGTATAAAATATGATGAACGAAGTGCACCTTTATCGTTTCCCTCATTATCAATGGAAATGTAAACACATTTATCACATGCATGATTTCGATATTCAGTACCCGATATAGTCCAGTATTCCAACTGATCAGCCATTGCGTGTAAGTATCTTCGAGCTCCTAAACCTGACATTGGTACCTCTAGCACTTTCTTTCGAGAATCAAAATGATACAAAAGGTGGTGGATGTCAAGACCATCACTACAAACTGCCTGAGACATTGATGCCCCAAAAGATTGATTCTTCCTAAATTTTGGTGCTTTAAAAGTCTTGTGAGTATGATTGTAATGGTTGACTAGATTGAATATTGACACACTAAACAGGATCTCTCAGAGAAGATTCCTTTGATCTTTCAGAGAAAGACAAATGAGACTCACTGAGAAAGCATTTGTAGAAGAGATAGTGAGTCAGCAAGACGTTTACTCATGAAATAATGTTGATGAACTTGAAATATATCCTGATTTCGCTTTTGTTCAGGTGTGTAAAAGTATCGTGTTTTCCCATGGGAAAAATATGAAGGTCGAAAAGTTATCTTACATCCTACAGCATAACAAGTATGTGAGTCAACATGAACATTCAAAGTACAAACACCAAACTTTTACCTGCACAGTGCATCGAGATACTCTTGATTGGATGTACTCCATCAACATCATATAAATAACCATCAATTACTTTATCTTTTTTGAATGGTAGTTGCTTTTTACACATCAGGCAGACCTCGGTAGGCGGGAAAAAAAATTCGTGTGGAATTTGATGCGGTCCTTTCAATCCTAGCATCTCAACAATATTAACTGGGTTGAGATGGCAATGCTCCAAGCATGGGAATGTTGTGACCCACATCTGCGCCAGAGCAAAATGTGGGATCTGTTCGTCAAGTGCCGCGTGAAGATAATCCATCGGTACATCTTTCTCCGTAAGACTGAGCCCACGTCCTGCGCGCTTGATCAAGTCACTGCCTACCAGGCAAAACTTGACCAAGTCTTCAACTTGGAGGTTTTCCCATATCGCTGGGATTGATTTCAATCGGTCCGCTATTTTCTTCAAAAGCATTATGATGATATGACGAAAATGACAAAAGACTCAATTAAACGAGAAAAAATCGAACGATTACAAGATTCAATTAAACGAAAAAAAAATCGATCGTTTACAAAGATGGGAATTTGGGTGCGACTCGGAGAAAGGATAGGGTGAGAAGCGAGCGCGATGTGCGGCTGCATTAGATCGATGCAGCCGCTACAGAAACGGAACGAGCAAGGCTGTACAAAAAGATGTACAGCCGTTGTCTCCCGTTGTCTCCATTCAAGTCTGATACGGTTACTCTCCCCAAAAAGATATTGAATCACCAAACTTTCAAGGTATTTTGATAGTTAAAACCGCAATTCAAGTCCAACTTTAGAGAGACATCTAATTTACATTGAGTGATAGCTAAGATCAAAGGAACTTGGTGGAAACGTGAGTGATAAAACTCACAATACATTAAGCGGAACTTAATAGAATAGACACGAGTTTGGGCGAAATCCCTAGGCTAAAATGCCCGGGGTAATAAATTCTTCATATAATAACAATCCCCTACGGGGTGGAAGAGGAAAAACACACAAAAGAACAAAGAAATAAAATATAATAGTGGTAGGTCACTGGTTATTTACAGATGGGAATGTCAAGATTACTAGGAATGTACAAAATTCACATTGTAATGACGGTCCGGGTATTTATTTTATTATATTTCACTTATGTTTGTTTGACGTCATTACCTGTTTACCAAATATTTTGTTCATTTCCATTTTACCATTCTCATCTTATTCGAAAATCATCTCATCTCTATTCTCAATTTTAAAGTCAACTACAATTAATATTAGTATTGAAAGTTCTTTAAAAAAATACTTCTTAAAAAGAATTAGATGTCCGAGCATGGTGCAAATTATGAAGCTGCAGCGGAAGTTACTAGGAAACTGGCTGAGATCGAAAGGTCTTATCAAGAAGCCGGTGGTTCTAACAACGTCTCTATGCAGTCGATTAGGAGCTCTTTCGCCGAGGTCATTCCGTTTAATTCCAGAAACTGGTATAGACATTGGTCTAATTTCGCTATCAGGCTACTCAAGTTGGACAGGGATGCCCATCGACCATTATTTAAAAATCAACTTCCTATCCCTGTTTCGTGTCCAAGATCTGAAAATGATCCGGTTTATATATTTAACCCAACCGAGAACACGATCTATCCTCCGGATTTATCCAGAGCACCCACTCCTAATCCTACTTCTACTTTTGATGTTGGATCTGATCCGAGAAGAGAAATTCCTCGAGTTCCTTCAAGTGAAGAAAGAATTGCAGTTCTCTCAAGACAGAATATCGAGAATCAAGACAGAATTAACTCTTTATTATCAATTCATGAAGCAAATGCGCGGAAGCGTAAACATCACAAACATAAGGATGTATCCTCAAGTTCCGATTCAGATTCTTCTACAAAATCAGAGAAGAATCGAAAGCGGTTTGCTTTTATTTCAAAAAAGAAAGATGCTGTCGACATCACTTCTGGTTTCACACCTGGGGCTCTTCTATTCTACGAGGATGTTAAAGCCTACGACAAGTCGATTTCTCAAGCCGTTAGGGAATTTAACAATACTTCAAAACCCGCGGATTTCTCGGATGTCCTTACTAAAGATCTTTTGTTGGGGAAATTCATCGACCTTAGAAGGATTAAAGGTGAACTTCTTAATCCCAAGAAGGGAGATACTTCTTATGCTTCTGTGGGAAAGGAGAAGGGTCTTGAAGTTTCGAAATTCCTCCATTTGGAAATTATTGATTTGGCGGAGTGGCTTTACTACTTTGGTATCTTTAAGAAAGCTATCAAAGCCGCTTTTCCGGACTCAATCAAGCAATACGGAAAATATATTAAATCCCAGTTTTGGTCTGCGGGTATTATGGCCAATTGGAAAAATATCGCTGGTTATGATGCGGCATTCAGATCCCAGGTAGCCAATAGAAAATATATTTGTTTTTCTGATTGGGACCACAAAGATTGCGAGGTTCTCAAGTCTCAGTTCTTTGGGAATGCTTATAATCAGCATAACTTTATTCCTATGGCTTCTAGTTAGTTATGTTTATTTGTTTCTTTTATTAACATTTTTTCTAACTATTTTTATTATTAGCTTCTCGACCTTTTAGTCAACAACTTTCTCGTCAGAAGCAGTTTCAAGCAAGTAGTTCATCTTTGAAGCCATATTCGTCGGGTTCTACTTACTCGCCTTATTATAAGCACAAAGGAACTTTCGAGATTGAAGACTCTAAAGGTTGTAGAGTGGAAGAGCAATTTTGCTTTAGTTGGAATCAGACGGGCACTTGTGTCGTCGGGCCTTCTTGCAAACGCATCCACCTTTGTGTTAGTTTCTTTAAAAATTAGTGTTTTCTGTTCTTCTTTATCTTTTTTCTTTTCATCAGGAAATTTTCTTTATTAGTTAGTTCTGACTTATTTAGTTCTTTTAGAACGTTCGAGGATGTTGTGCAAAACACTGCGGACGCGATCACGCCTGAAGAATATACTTCAGAGCGTTTTTTGCGGGGATATCAATGGGACGGTGTAGCTCCTATGGGTTTCTCTTCGGCAATTGAATCTAGTAGGACAGCGGAACCATTTCCGAATGCGCCTTCGTTAGATGAAGATCTCGACGCTAAATTTATATTAAATCAGTATCCTTATTTGTTCAAAATCAAGACGCCTTTCAAGGTTGATAAGATGGAGGAATTATTGCGGAATCATCCAAATAAACCTTTCGTAGTTTCGGTTATCAAGGGTTTGAGAGAAGGATTCTGGCCATCTTCAGCTTTACCTTCTTCTACTATCATTGATCTTCCAAATCATCAAACTTGTTTGGATAACCAGGCCCTCCTTGAAGATCAGTGCAAAGAGGAAATTGAAAAAGGGCGGTACTCGGAGGAGTTTTCGACCTTATTACCTGGAATGAAAGTCATACCTTTATTAATGACTTCTAAGAAGGATTCGACAAAAATGCGAGTCTGTTCAAACATGAGCTTTGGAAAGCCTTCTCCGAATGACCTTATCGACAAGGATAAGATTAAAGTCTCTTATGATTCTCTTAAATCTTTTGCTCCGTATTTAATGAAGTTGAAAAAGAAACATGGGAAGGTTACTTTATTCAAATCCGACGTCGAAGGAGCTTTTAGAACATTACCTCTTCATCCTCAATACCAGATTCGTCAAATTCTTCGAATTAGGAAGAAGTTTCGAGTGGACCATTGTCTTACTTTTGGTTCTTCGGCTTCGCCTCATATCTGGTGTGGAGTGTTTTCATTAGTTTTATGGATTCTAGAAGAAATTTTCCATATAAAATTTTTGAATAGTATGATGGACGACGTTTGGTCCGTTTCGGATGCCAAAGATTTTGTAACTTTTAAGGATCATCGAATTCCTGGTCCTCAGGCGAAGCTCTTAATGGTATTCGACATTCTGGGGGTTCCTTGGGTGTGGAAAAAGCAGGTCTTTGGTCCTGTTCTTGAGATCATTGGTCATATGGTGGATTCTGAAAGCATGAGTATTTATCTAGAGGAAGATAAGAAAGCTCGTATGGTTGATGCGATGAGGAAGTTTGTTTCTGTGCCTCATCACTCTTTACGAGACTGGCAGTCTTTGCAAGGTTGGATTTCTTGGGGGTTTAATTCTATGCCTTTAGGAAGATTTGCATTGCAAAGTTTATATGAAAAAACTGGTGGAAAAACGGAGAGATTCAAGCAAATTCATTTGAATAAGGAGAATCAGGAGGATTTACGTTGGCTAATTAATTACTTTAATGATAGCAACGGAGTCCTGATTTTGAAGTCTTCAACCTGGTCTCACTTTCAGGCAGATTCAACGTTCTTTGTCGATGCTTGTCCATCAGGGATTGGCGTTTGGCAACCTAAGAATCGAGCAGCTTATTATTTTAGATTACCTCTTCCTTCCAGAAACATTTTCTGGGCGGAACTTTTGGCGGTTTTGGCGGCCGTTGATCTTGGAATTGATAATGGTTCGAAACGGATTTACATCCATACCGATAATAAATTAGTTTTTCATTTGTTTAACTCTCACCGTCCGAATCAGTTGGTCAGGCCTCTCTTCAGACATATCATCAAGCGTATAGTTGTTGCTCAAGCGGAAGTTAAAGTTGCCCATATTCCGGGTATATCTAATTCTTGCGCCGACTTGTTATCTCGTAATCTTATCGACTCCGTTAAGAGGTTCTATTTCCCTCTTTCGTTAAAAATTCTGGATATTGATCCTTCCCTTTCTTCAGGAGGTACAGAGATCAATCTAAAATTCTATAATAGTTCTTCTTTACACTGGCATCGTACTCTGTAAAGATGGATCTTTCAAACATAACCGTCTCTCAAATTCGGGCTCTAGCGGATCAAAATCAACATTCGTCTGTCGCGGATATCACTATTAAGAAATACGAATGCGGCTTCAAAAGCTTCTTTCGTTTCTGTAATCAATTTGATTATATTTTTAATCCGGACGCTGATACTCTTCGAGATTACATTTCTTATACTTGTCTTAAAATCTCTCCACGTTCTGTTCGAGTTTACTTAGTGGGAATATCTTTTATTTTTAGCCTTAGGTATCCTGATATTATCTGTGAATCCCGTTCTTTAATTGTCAGAAGAACTATGAAGAGTTGTATTCGAAAATATTCAAGACCGGTGGTTAGGAAGGCACCTTTGATGATTGCTCAATTGCAATTTGCGGTATCTTCTATGGGTTCTGCTCATGATGACAGAGTTTTTCTAGCTTTACTCTGTGTGGAATTTGGAGGTTTACATCGACTGGGTGAATTAACGGTTCCGGATTCTAGCAAGCTATTTGATTCCAGGAAAATCATTCAACGCAGTTCTTTCTCTTTCTCTCACTGTGGTAGATTCATCAAATACCATTTGGCTTACTCAAAAGGAGATACTTGTTATATGGGCGTTCCGGTTATCATTCAATTCTTCAAAGATTCGTCGGCTTGTCCTATTGTTATTATGAAGTCTTATTTAAGGTCTAGGGATTTTTTATTCCTATCTTTACACGAATTATTTCTTACTTCTTCAGGCGTTCCTCCTTCTCGCTCGTGGTTCTTATCCCGCTTTCATAAGCTTTTTTCGAAGGACTTTTCTGGTCATTCTTTACGCTCAGGAGGTGCAACAACTTTGGCCCAAGCCGGTGCTTCGATGGATTTTATTCAATCTGCCGGTCGTTGGTCTTCTGAAGCTTTCCGTATTTATGTACGTGGTCATGCGGCATTAAGATTACCTGATTCACAGAATCATATTATTGGTCAAGCGTCCCATGTGGGCGCTTCTGTTTCTTTTCCTTCTTAAGCAATGTGAGATTTCTTTTCTTCTTTTCTTCCTTTCATGGTGGTTAAGTTTTTTAGATCTCCTTCACTGTAGTTTGTCAATCTCATAGTCTTTCTTTGAAACATGATACTGACTCTGTGACTTTCCTGTTGGTTATTAATTATATTTATTGTCCTCCCTTCTTCACCACTCTTTAGATTACGCTCTTTTTAATAGGCGGGTCGGAGAGGGTGTAGTTGTTGGTCAGGATGATTAAAATTTATCCCTTTTAGCCTTAGTGCTAAAAGGACTTAGCCCAGTTTCACATTCAGATTTAACTTATCATGATTTTCGTATAAAGAACTATGTTGACATTTCTAGTGGTAGGTCACTGGTTATTTACAGATGGGAATGTCAAGATTACTAGGAATGTACAAAATTCACATTGTAATGACGGTCCGGGTATTTATTTTATTATATTTCACTTATGTTTGTTTGACGTCATTACCTGTTTACCAAATATTTTGTTCATTTCCATTTTACCATTCTCATCTTATTCGAAAATCATCTCATCTCTATTCTCAATTTTAAAGCCCTCCCTTCCCTCCCATTTTCAGCTTTTCTATTGTTTTCTTTACTTATTTGATTTATTTTATTTGTTAGCCATTTTTTAGTCTTTTTATATTTGTAAACCACTAGCCACCCCGTAGGGTGTAGTTGTTGGTCAGGATGATTAAAATTTATCCCTTTTAGCCTTAGTGCTAAAAGGACTTAGCCCAGTTTCACATTCAGATTTAACTTATCATGATTTTCGTATAAAGAACTATGTTGACATTTCAATATAAAAATGAAAAAATCTCAATAATAGAACCATGCCAAATTCAATCAAAAAATGAAAGGACAAAAAACCGAGATAATGAAACTTTTTTTTTTTTGAAAAAAGAAAAAAGAAAAAGGAAGTTGAATATAACAAAAAATTTATAAGAAGCAGAACAAACAACATAAAAAGAGCCAAATAAGCTAAAAAAGAAAATGAAATAAAGAACAAACTCCATCTTCCTAACTTCTTCATCTTATTTATAAAAAATATACTAAAAAATAAAGAATAAGACAAAAAAGAGCCAGAAAACATAAAAAAGAAAAACTAAGACCAATAAGGGAAGAGGAGGGAGGGCCGCGAGAAAACAGAAATAAGAAAAAAATTGATAATGGAAAGGAAAGATGAGAACGTGATGGAATTCAGAAACTTGGAAGGTGGTAAACAGCTATGACCTCATCATCGAATATCAATAAAAACTGTGAAGTATCCGACAAAGTCAGTACCGTTACATTATAAGTCCGAATCAATCACGTTCCCTTCTGTTAATAACAAGTTACCAACTACAATTTGATAAAAAGATTATCCATGATACTTGGAGATGAATCTTGAAGTGGAATATAATGAGTATAATGTAGAAACTGAAGTTATATTCACAAATGGGATAATTTCAAGATTTCCAATGATGCTCTAATGAAATATTAAGATTCTTGAACCTTTCACAATATACAGCCTTTGTGAGAAATAATGGTATTTGTTTTTCTTTGTCCCAGATTTAACCACCTTTCTGACTAACTTAACCCAAGTCCCAAATCTCGCAGGGCGCTTTTGAGCTTGCGAGCTTGGTGCCCTGGAGAGGGACTTGCATATCATTGGCTGGTTTTGGCGTACCATCAGGGACCCCAGTGGATAGCTTGGGTAAATCATTGATACAGCCTCTTGACTTTTGTACCTGAGACAGTACTCTATTTCTGAGTAGAGCAATGTGTTCAGATGTCTGAAATGAATAACTTCACCTTTTGAACAAAGCTCAATCAGTCCTCTTGCTTTTTTGAGGAGAGTTTTTTGGGGCAAATCAAATTCAATGATTGGCTAAAACCAGTTCAAACTGATTGAAACTGATTTAATCACAACTTGGTTTCATTCCAAAAGCAAAAGGGTTATTGCCCGTACATCAATTTTTAAGGGTTATTGCCCGTACATCAATTTTTAAATCTCAAAACCTTCATTTATTTCCTGAGAAAGCTAAGAGTGTGATACAAGAGATCTGAATAGACAGAAATTATGAGACTAGGTGGAAGTATTCCCAGTTGAAATAGGCAAGGGACTTGATTAAGACAAAGTGGGTGTATTTGCGGTTTCAAAAAACCTCCCAGCCAAACTCAAATTTTGAAACCCCTGCTTGCTCACCAGGGAAGCCTGATGTTACATAAGTCCCTCTTTAAACACCCAAGCTTGTGAGGAAAAAGTGTCTGGCTACAGAGGGACTTAGTTAACTTAGCCTTTCTGACATTGCCATTTTTGTTAATTTCAGACTGAGGAGTGGGTGGTAATTTTCAAAATTCACTTGCAAGTTGATCTTTTCTGAAACAAATTCTAATAATAGATTGATGTTCAAGGATCACAACCTCGCCACCTACTGCCTCATCATGAACTCACTGGCCAGAAGGAGGCATGGCCATCGGGTTTCCTTATGACACTGCAATCTCAACAATTCCAAGCAAAATCCACTTTCATCAACCTTTGAGTTGTTTTCTTTCTTTTTGTAGTTTCATCTTTTGGTAGAATTCTTCAATCTATTCCTACGTCTTTTTAGAGCTTCTGTGTTTCATTTCCAATTCCCATTTTGAATCTTTCCTAATTAACTCTGATACCAGTCAGTCTCCCAAACGTTCTGTGGTTTGATTGGCAGCATGCTTACTTTGGATTTGTTTTCCAGATATGATGCCAAGGACTCCAATTGCTGATGGCCAGTTAACCCATGAGTATGACAAACCGGATGAAGGTGAGAAACTTCTTTGTTTGGCCTCACTGTCTCATAAATATGTCAATTTTGTTTTAGTGTTTGATCTGCCATACTTGATCACGGATGGGGACAACGCCCCAGCGCGTCATGCCACTCTTGATTGACTCTGGCGTCAGGGAAACAAACCTCATTTCAAGTTGGAGAATCTCAATCTTGCACAATTAACTACAAAGAAAAAACAACTTTCCTTGAATTGAGCAGGGGAAAATGATTGGAAGTGTAATCGGTCATCAAGGGTTAGTATATGTACACCTGAGCCATAAGACTAACATTACATATATGCAACAAGCTGAGTAATTTGATAGCTATCATGTACATACAGGTATGCTCAGTTCCCAGCTCATCTGAGTGAGTAAATCATATGTGATACAATGTGCAACTTTTTCCGATTTGAGAAAATCCCCCCAAAGATTGACTACACATAACTCCAAAGCTCCTGAGGCAATACTCTAGAAGCAATCCAACAGTAACAGAAAAAGTGTTACATGAAGTTTGGTTCATGGAATTACACCAAAATTACATGTCAGTGTATGTAGTCAGTTTTTTGAATGATTTGTAAATACTGTAAAGAATTACAGGTGGTATTACATATGATTCACTCATTGATATGAGCCTTCAGCTGAGCAGCTCTGTATGTACATGATATCTCTTGAATTGCCCATCCTGGTGCACATATGTAGTGTGGGTGCAATGGATCCAGTGTGCAGTGATAAATCCTTGATGACCAATTATACTTCCAATCATTTTGCCCTGCTCAATTGAAGGGAAGCTGTTTAATGTTTACAGTGATTGGGGTGACCTTCAAGGTCCACACAAACAATCCCCTTGAAGTTGCTCCTGGAATGGTCAAGTCCCCTTCCCCTTCAGAATTGACCGCCAGTAAAAAGAAGCCTCCACCACCACCTAGATTTGCCATTATTGATTCTGCCACCTTTAAGAACAAACAGCTTTTAGAATTCAATGTGGTTTTTTAAGGTGAATCTTTAAATGACTTGAAGAACTTGGGACGCAATGTCTGCAATGGTTACTAACCTGGGATCAAGAAGGTTGTTCTCAAGATCCCGTTGGCGCCCTTGCTCACGTGGAGCACCATTTTTGGTGCAAAGAAAGTGCAATTGACAAATTACAATACTTATCAACAGTTTTTTCAAACTATAGAAAAGAGTTGGAGCCGCAAAGGTATCATCAGTCTCATCCTTGAGAAACCTCAAGTGAATCAAAAATGACATGTGCAGGTAACTCATTTCTTTCTCTTTGTATTTTTTCATTTCTTCATATTATTATCTGACATTTGCTTTACCTTGTGTCTTAGATTTATGCTAGTGAAGTAGCAGCCTATATCTAAGGTATCAATGGGCATATTTCCATCAACGAAGAATTAGTGGCTTCCAAGGAGGAAACCTTAGTAAGTCAATTTGTTTCAATTTGTATTAGATTCAAGTAGGTGATTATTTTGTTAAACGTCTAGGAATTCAAAGCAGACAAAGTGTCAGAGCATGAGGCCGCTTCTATATTCCAAGAACATCTCAAACAAGCCCTTGGTGGTGATGGGGCAATTTTATCCGCCCCATGGGACCCAACGTACTTCTATTGGTTTTCACACTGATGTGCATTCCTACGGGCAAACACGATTGTAGGATTGCATTTTCCTTTACTTTCTTATCCATTTTTTAACGTATGGTGATTTGCAGCATAATGGGTACACCACATGGGCCATCCCTCCAAGCACCATTAAATACAAGAAAGAGATGGCCAGGAATGCAGTTAATCACAAGGATATGAACGTCAACAACCGTGTGAAAAAAGGTACCCTGTAATAGCGTGAAGATGGATAAAAGATATTGTGGTACATAATCTGTGTGAATTGACTATAAAAAACTTTATGAACTACAGTAAATTACTAGCATTCAAGGAAGGTCGCCACCGACAAGGATTACAAGTCGAAAAAAGCACTACAACATACATAACTACGTCTACAGACAAATCATCTTATCATATGATTCGAGAAAGGCCCACCTGAGAAGCACCGGAATAGCATAAAATATTCTCAAATTCTGCAGGCCAGGGAGGTACATGGAGATTTATGAAACTTTTGGCCGACTTTAACCCCTCTAATAACTATATCCTCCCCATTTAAAATCCCTGGTGTTAAGATTAGATGACTCGTCAACAAAATTGTCGGACCTAAAGAAAAAGACAAATGCGAAAACCTACAACTTTGAACTGTATATTTTCTTACCCTTCGCACCGGAATTTCGTGTGTTCAATGCATTGAAGCTACAAGAGATCAGGCGTGAGATATAGAAAATGATGGTTTAGGTCCTCAATGAAAGAGAGATGACTCACTTGGTATGTTGAGCTAAGTTACGAGGGTTCAATCCACTGGCACCAATATCGGACTGGAAACTTTTTTATTAAAGGAACGCGTTCAAAGCTGAATCAAACACAACATATATGAAAAGTGACTCTTACATCACAATCGGTATTGCAATCGTAATAACTTGAGCAAAAATCAAAAAAGGTAATCAATATTAGAGAAACTTTGAATTCATGAAGCAACCATATACATCAGATAAATTCAATTCAATTCACCTGCGGTTGAAAGTAGAACACTTAACATGAGAAAAAAGCGCATATTTAAAATCATATATGGTTTGGATTGATTATGTATTCAAAAGATTCTCGATTGTGTCAAATTTGTAAAATGAAATCCGATCTTTTGTTGGAGAAATGAAAAACTAATTTCCGGGAGAGTAAGAAGTGAGCAGACTTGTGAGAGGACTGAATTGGCTACTTTATGCAATATTTTGGTTCATCATTTTGAGAAAATCAAGAATTACAACGTTCTAATTTTATCATGGATCTCTTACACAAACAGATCTCACCCAAAGCTTAACAAGAATCTCGCACCAATCTGCTTGACTTTTGAGGGCAAACCTTGGTGAAGCTTTCTGAGATCGATTGTATCGTATTGTAAATTATATGTGCATAAACTTTGCTTTGGAATCGAAACATTTGTTGTGAAGGTTCATCCCAATTCTTTTATATTTATATGTACATAGTTCAATCTTCTTCTTGGTGAATTTTAGATGGAAGATTTGCGAAATTCAGCTTTGTGTCGATTTCGAAAGATCACAAAGGGCCTCTAATTTACATACTAGATATTTGAGTGCAAGCACAAGTAAACCTATCTTTCAGAAGGAATTAGGGCCCGATCGGTAGCCATCAACCTGGAGGTTGACCCAGCCAAAATTTTAAGTGTACGCTTCGAGGTGTACACTTGAAATTTTGCTGTTCGGTACAGCGACTGAGGTTGAACTTTGAGGTGTACACCTCGAGGTTGCCCAGCCAAATTTGTCAACCTCGAGGTTTTGATGTTTTGGTCAAATCTCGAGGTAGACCTGGCTAGTCCCATATACTTGCGAGGGCTCTATTAATATAGAGATGAAACACGAGAAAAAAAAGAGCACTCAAAAGTCAAACCCATAATAATTTGACTTGTGGTTGCTTCGGTTGCGTGTACCGAACGCACTCTGCCGAAGTACAAACCTCGAGGTAGACCTGGTCTACCTGCGGATCCGCAGGTATACACTTCGCAGGTATATACTTGCGAGGTTGAAGGATACCGAACGGGCCCTTAGTATCGCACCTCTTCCAATGTGATATATGAGCCCCGGCAACATATGCCTTAGTCAAGTCTGGACTGATACAAACAGGTTTATTTTCCTGAAGTGTCATTCGATATAGGAGAGTTATGAGTCCTGGATCTGAGAGAAGGTATCGTTTCTAACCTGATAGCCTGCTTTTGTATCGCATTGCCATATCGGTCACAATCAAACATTGATCTCATTTGATTAGACTGTATATCAAGCTACTGAGGCTTATTGCGCTTCAAGTTTTTGTAGATAGATGTCCAGGGGTGGGAATATAGGGAATAAAAATAAACTGATACGCTGTAAAACATAGCAGCATATGTATGGAAATGGTCTTTGGATGAATCTTGCTACAGACCCATGGAAACCTTTTTGATGTGTCCAATAGGATTTTTAAAGTGGAACTCAAATCGGTGGATGTATTGGTAGCGCAACTATTTATTAACTTATCATGGCTAGTTGGCGAGGCCGCTGTGAAGCAAATAATGTTCTATCCTCTCACTGATCTTTGGGTTGGCACTGAATAATCTTTGACCATTTTTTCGATTGATTAGGGTTCAAGGCAGTATCTTACTCATCACTGTCTGATATGCATGTCCCCAATACACAGAAGGAGGTAACTATGATAATTTATTGCTATATCTTGTTCCAAACTGTGCGGAGGTGACTCTCATCAATGATCATTGTGTCACCAGCGGTCGCTGAAGATCAAGTACCATTCGGACAGTATCAGCTGTCGTTCTTCACTGGTGTATATACTTACATGACCTGTGCAAAGCCATAATGGTGTTTATTTACGATATGTGATTTGGTATTTTGTATTCATGAACACTTTGTTTTGTTACACGTCACTTTCTTCCTCGATCGAGACACTTCATTTTAAATAAATAATCAAAATACATATTTACAATTCGAAACAAAAAAGAAAGTCAGAGGTAAAGAGGAAAGTAAAGAAAAGGGAAAGGCCCTCTAACTAACTCTGGTCTCATGTCTCTCAAGACAGTTTACCCACTCATCTCTCTTAGTCCTCAAACTAATCGAAACGTCTTAGCTTTCTTAAGGATTGTTGTTGTTTGTCTCATTGCTGGTGCTGCTGTTGCCTCTCGTTTGTTTGCTGTCATCCGACATGAGTCTATTATTCATGAGTTTGATCCATGGTTTAATTAGTAAGTCATCCTGTTCCTCAATTATCCTCAAATTTACACGCAGCTAACTTTTTCTATCCCCCATTTTTTGATTTGGTAAAAAGCCGTGCAACCAAGATATTAACCGAACAAGGTTTTTACGCTTTTTGGAATTGGTTCGATCACACGGCGTGGTATCCACTTGGTCGAGTGGTGGGTGGTACTATCTATCCGGGCTTGATGGTCACTAGTGGTTTGATCTGGAACGCTTTCCGACTTTTCAATGTATGTTAGTCACTACTATCATCCTCCCCAATGAAGCATCATTGAACTTCACATGAGCTCTTGACTGATTAATTCTGCATGTTTGGTATATTCAGATCCCTGTTGATATCCGTAATGTTTGTGTACTCCTCGCTCCTGGGTTTTCAGGCTTGACTGCCTATGCTGCTTACCTCTTCGCCAGAGAGCTGGGTCAAAAAACTACCTCGAAAGGTAAACCCCAAACCAAACTAATCGGTGAAACAGGTGAAGGCACAGGTCTCTGGGCAGCACTCTTCATTGGAATTGCACCTGGTTATATTTCTCGATCGGTTGCCGGTTCATACGATAATGAAGCGATTGCAATTTTCATCTTGATGTTTACCTTTTATTTATGGATCAAAGCTCTCAAACAAGGATCAGCACTTTACGGCTCAATGACAGCTCTATTTTACTTCTACATGGTGGCTGCATGGGGTGGTTACGCCTTTATCACCAACATGCTTCCACTTCACGCTTTAGTTTTAGTTCTCATGGGTAGATTCACCAATAAGCTTTACATTGCTTATTCTAGCTTCTATGCCATCGGTACCCTTGCCAGTATGCAGGTGCCTTTTGTTGGATTTCAACCTATCCGTACATCAGAACATATGGCTGCCCTCGGTGTCTTTGGTCTTTTACAACTCGTAGCCTTTGTGCAATTGATCCGAACTCATGTCTCAAGTAAACAATTCCAACTTTTACTTCAGATCGGTTTGGCAACGATCGGACTTTTGGGAGTAGTGGTCATTGTCGTCTTGACTAAACAAGGTTGGATCGCACCATGGACCGGACGATTCTACTCTCTCTTCGACACTGGTTACGCCAAGATTCATATCCCGATCATCGCCTCTGTATCTGAACATCAACCGACAGCTTGGACAAGCTTCTTCTTTGATCTACAGATGCTCATTTACCTCTTTCCAGCCGGTGTATACTTATGCTTTAGAGAATTGCGTGATGAACATGTTTTTGTGATCATCTACTCGGTTCTGGCTAGTTACTTTGCTGGTGTCATGGTTCGGCTAATGTTGACTCTCACCCCGGTTGTCTGCATTAGTGCAGCTATGATTGTTTCATCTGTTTTCGATCTTTATCTCGATCCTGCTCAACCAGAGAGTGTCGAATTCGGTGCAGCATCTTATACAACTTCGATGGATACATTTTCAAGTACTGGATCGGAAGTCAGCGGTCCTTCATCCACTCCTAGTAAGAAGAAGAAATCACATGCAGCTTCTCAATCGGTTTCATCAGTCTCATCAGTGACTTCAACCGCATCCACGCGGACTCAAAAATCATCTCGATCGGCTAGCTCATCTACTTACACAGCTGTACCTACTCTCAAAGCTATTTGGGGACTTGACACTCGTTTCGCAATTCTCTCTGCCTTTACACTCTTTAGTTTGATCTTTGTACTTCATTGTACTTGGGTTACTTCTACTGCATATTCATCACCGTCGGTTGTCTTAGCCTCGAGAAATCGTGATGGAAGTACAAACATTATTGATGATTTCAGAGAAGCTTATTATTGGTTGAGAATGAACACCGAAAAGGAAGCGAAAGTAATGAGTTGGTGGGATTATGGATACCAAATCGCTGGTATGGCTGATCGTACCACTTTGGTCGATAACAATACCTGGAACAATACTCAGTAAGTCCTTGTTTGGTTGCTGAAAAACTTTGAAGCCTTGAAGCTGACTTCATCTATCATCATCAGTATCGCGACAGTCGGTAAAGCAATGTCTTCAAAAGAAGAAGTATCATATCCAATTCTGAGAAAACATGATGTAGACTATGTATTAGTGATTTTTGGAGGTCTTTTAGGATTCTCAGGAGATGATATCAATAAGTTTTTATGGATGGTAAGAATCGCAGAAGGAGTTTGGCCAGAAGAAGTCAAAGAAGGCAATTTTTTCTCTCAAAGAGGTGAATACAAAGTAGATGATGAAGCTTCACCTACAATGAGAGAAAGTTTGATGTATAAAATGGTACGCTCGATCAACTTTTTTTCTGCTTCAATTTCTTTCGTTTCATTGATTGTTCACATTTTTGGTTTTCAGAGTTATTATCGATTTCATGAATTATTTGGAGGTCAAAGAGCACAAGATAGAGTACGAGGACAAACTTTGCCCGAAGCAGGGCCAACACTGGACACATTAGAAGAAGCCTTTACATCTGAGAATTGGATTGTTAGGATCTATAAAGTTAAAGATGAAGATCTATTGAATCGAAATCATAAAGATGCCAATGCATTTACATCTGGAAAACGAAAGAAAGCTGGAACTAGTAGAAAAAGAAAGAATAGACGTAAAGCTGCTGCATAAGGATTTTTCAACATCATTCTTTTTGAGATTCAGATGGCAAGGAGCTGATTAGGTATTGAGTTTTAGTTTTGCTTTATCACCTTTTCTCGTTCATCTCATTCTCTCTTAGTCTGTGTTTGTGTGTGTGTTTCGAAGTTTTTTTTGCAAGAAAGACTAGTTGAATGTATATATATACATAAATAAAAAAAGACCGGCGCTCTTTCATGTTTGGGCATTGATAAAAATCGATACGAGGAATGGATCCAAGAAAGAAGGGCCAATGTGTGATAAGGCTTATTAAAACATCTACCAGAAGATGAAGAAATGAAGATCGTGTTCATGGATCCATAATTTGAATTTCAAAAGGACGCTTCATTCATGTTTTTATGAGATTCATTCCATTATGAGGTCTTTGTCTGTGTCCTACAAGATTCAAGTCTCCTTGAGATCAGAGGATTACTAGCTATTCTTTCAAAAAGGACCAAAACACTTGAAGTGACTTGAGACGTTCAAGATTACATCCTACCCCTGAAAGTTCAAATCGTAGCCACCTTGTCAAAGATTCATGGTGAAAAGATGAATACTTTGGATATGCAAGAGTCATAGGTCCTGATGAACACATTAGGTCTCTATGTTTGTCAAACTGATCATGTCACCGGATTGACTTCAATGACAATCCTCATGGGTGCAATGGAAGAACCACAAAGCATCTTTTCTTTATCTACCCGCTTGGCATCAAGAAACAGGGCGATCCTTCAAGACCACTTGGAGTACCTCCTTGACCTGCACAACAAGATTAAGAGATGTCTGACGATATGCAAAATGTCCAATTCAATTGCCATGTTTGCTTTCCAAGTCACTGGAGTGCAGGAGTCTTGGTGATGAAGATTGTAGAGTGAATGACTTGAAATAGAATTCGACCTTAGAATAATAGATATAATGAATGAAACTAAAAGGATTGTCTGCTTGCAGAGGGACAAGAGTGGTGACTTAAATCAATCAGCCTGAGCCAAGGATGGAAAAAAGACTTACAAGGCTGGAATGCAGAGGACAAATATGTTCAAACCACGTACGACGTCTTTTGCAACAATCGACCTACATCTAACGTCTCCATCCACTCGCGCCCCAAAATGAACTGTTGGGGGGGTAATGTTGTATTCATTAGCAAATTCAACTAAGGGTTCGAACAAGGTAAAAGATTTAAGTACAAGAAATCGGTTTGCATCTCCCCCTGTTTTCGACCAGGTCTCCTTCCCCTTTGCCGCCGACGTCGCTCATAGCTGTGGTAGCTGCAAGAAATCATGATTGAAATGTATTATGACAAATCCTCAAATGAAAGTATGGTTTGAGAGCTTCACTTCACTTACGCTGAGTCTTGGGGTAAAGTACGAGTTACCAATCCACTGACATCGGAAATGCTACTCTTCTCGGCAAACAAAATATATAAGCTAAATTGAAATAATGCGGCGTAAAGGCCAAGCGAATCTTACGTCGGATGGGGCACTGCAAGTGTAGAAGCTGAGGCGGAAAGAAAATGTGTGTTCGTATCAGACAATAGTCATTTGAATAAAACAGCGAGAGTTTGACACAAGATAAACCTAGATACCTGCAAGTGCAGCGATGGCGGTTAATGTGATAGAGAAGTGCATACGGTCTGAAGATCGATGATCAAGGGGGGTGAGTAAGTGTGCCTCAAAGAGACAAGCCTGTGTTCTTTATGTGAGTTTGAAGAGCGCAACCGGTGCGCAATTGACAGGTGTTCTTTAATCATGAGTATGTAACAAGACATGAGATTGATCACACAACCAATCATGTTTCCTTCAGATGACTTTCAAGTTACATAATTGGTTAGACGTTCCATGAGCGCGTTTGCTGCTGAGCCATTTATTTAGAGCATCACCACCGGGCTGTCACAAGGCCGTGTACATCGAGGAATACAGACTGTATCCACGTCGTGTGGGAAATTATCCAAGCCACCGGACCATGGAAGCAGCCTGTACGAGTTACACTCCGTGTAAATTTCGACCGAGAAATACACTCCGAACAACTTCCCAAATAGCGCCCAATCCGTTCCAAACATCCGACATCATGCTTCTTTCGGAATTGCCAAAACAATCAATCTTGGAATGGCCACAAACAATAACCTCGATCACTTCTACCTCCACCCCAGTTGATCACTTAAACACATGCCAATTAGGATCCTTCAGCGACGCAATGACTCCAATCGAACAAATTTGAGCAATCAACCCTCATTTCATGGTTTATTTCCCCTCATCGCACCAACTATCGTCTCCTCTGCCCAACCAAACAATGCTTTTGGACAAATGCTTCCTGGGCACAGTGTCATTTATTCCTCATTTTGAGCAATCTGCTCACACCTCAGGTTTTTCAGGACATTGGTATGTATGAACGTTGCTTATTTTGTGTATAAAAGCCGCACACATAAGCTGATTATTGTCATTTGTCATACTCTTCTTTCACTTTGGTTCATCTGCTTATCCTCATTTCTTTCTCACCTTGTTTCATCTTGGGTATTGTCTCTGGTCTTTTAGATCCCTTGCCACTGGTTGGCTACCTCTTCATTACTTGATACCCTGTCACTCTGCCATGTGGTTGAATAGGTTTGATTACAATCATGTACCAGATGGTAAGTCTTTTAATTTGTCTATTTCAATTTACTCCTCATAAACTGATTGACTGACTCTGTGCTCATTCAGCCAATGAGACTCATCAACATGAACGTGTTTGGCAGGTACCTGATGCTAATTGTTCCCCTATCATGGGACCTCCATTGCAACTTTCTGGATTCATCGGTCTGTTTAAAGTTGAATAGTTATGTTTGATTGGGATATACTTACTGATAACCACCTTTTTATTTTATTTTTGTGATGTAGAAGCGGAGAAGGTAGCAATACGAAACACCCCAAATGAATGGTGTATTCCATTTGGAATGAATCAACCTGCCCATCCTCAACCTTCCTCTATCAACCAGTCATCCACACCTTTGCATTCCCCTCTTCCTTCCATTGATTGCACCACCTCCTTTGGGAAATCTGTTCCCGCCCCTGGAGTTAAACGCAAGCCCTACACTCAAAAGTTGGCCCCAATAACTCTGATTCCAGCCCTTGCCAATGACAATGCCATTGCTGGATGCAAAGGCAACTTTACCCCTGACAAAGACGTTCAGCTCCGCCAATCATGGCTGAACATCTCACAAGACCCCCTTGTTGGAAACTCTCAAACCTCTTCAGCCATGTGGCAACAAATAGTGCTGACTTCAAAAATTACATGCTGCTTCATCCGAATGTCATCAAGGATCCGAAATCTCATGTCAAACAAACAGATGAGTCACTTCAAGGCCATTGGCGACCAATCAACAAGGCAGTCAACAATTTTGTTGGCTACTTTTCAAACGCCAAAAACTTTCATGGCAGTGGGAAATCTGCCCATGATATCATAGCGGACACTCATCAAACGTATCTAGTGCAAGGAGGCCATAAGTTCAAACACTTAGCCTGTCACACGGTGTTGGAAAGTGCTCCCAAGTGGTTGGATTATAACATGGATTTTGCCCGACGCAACACTCCGAAACCACCCAGCTCCATTGTCTCCATGCAATCCACTCCTTCCCCTACTGACGACTCTGAGATTGAGGTCATTTCATTGGAATATCACGAACACCCAAAGGGTAATAAATTAGGCAAGAAAGGAAAGCAAGCTGAAAGTCCATTAGCTCAGGTGGCTGAGAGCACAAAGGCTATTGCAGAGGCTAGTACTGCAATTGCATCACACTCTAAAGTTCAAAGTCAAGCGGTTGATTTTCTTACTGATGACCTGGTGCTCAAGACTGATACTAACAAATTACATGATGCTATCAGAATGTACCATGAGCAGAAGCAGGAGGAGATTTTGAAGAAGCAAATGGCTAAGATGATCACTGCAGCTACAAAGTAGCTAGGTTCCTTTCTTCTTTTTTGTGTATCATTCTTTCATTCTTTTTTTTTCCATTCTTGTGTGTTTCATTCTTTTTTACCTCCTGTCTCATTCTGTGGTTTTATTTGATGTGTCTCATTTTTCACTGTGTTCTTGTTGAAGGCCTGGTTGTATTGAATCACCAAAAAAATAAAAAAAATTATATTTCATGTATCTACTAAATAAAATTGTGTTGTGAAATTGAATTTTGAACTTGTTTTGACTTGATCACATTGAGATAACCAAATTGGCAACAAAATAAAGCAAGATTAAAATGAATATATAAAAAAAGGTTGATTGATCAAGCGGCCGCTCCGCGTAAGTTCCAAAGGTGATCAACCAGGTCATTCTGTAGCTGAAAATGGATGTGATTGTTGACCATTTGTTGTTGATACGCAAGGTATTGCTTGTATGGCACCATGTCATCTTGAGGATGTAGCACCTCTGCAATAGGCACCAGGGGTATTTATTACCTCACGAAATCCTTCATCTTGCTCATCCTCAACAACCATGTTGTTGAGGATGACACAACACAACATGATGGTCTTCAATTTCTTTGGACTCCACATGCGCGCAGGTCCCGCTACAATTGCAAAGTGTGATTGTAATATGCCAAAAGCACATTCAATGTCTTTTCAAATGGCTTCTTGCATTTTTGCAAAGAGCTGTTATCAAAAAAAAACCTTAGAATCCTCTTGATACGTATGTGAGTGAAAATCAAAAGGCTGACCTTTCTCTTTTGATCTTGTGGACTAGATATTGTTTTTATAATAGTGGCCCAATTAGGATAGATCCCATCGCCTAAATAGTATCCTTTGTCGTATTTGTGACCGTTGATTTCAAAATTACAAGCAGGTGCCTCCCCTCTGCAAAGGCGCTCAAAGCAAGGTGAATGATTAAGTACATTCAAATCATTGAGAGACCCTGGTACACCAAAGAAAGCATGCCAAATCCACCGGTCGTGCAATGCCACAGCTTCCAAGATGATGGTGGGTCCTTCTTCTTTTCCTTTAAATTGACCGCTGAGTGCCTTTGGGAAATTTTTCCATTGCCAATGCATACAATCAAGTGACCCCAACATCCCAGGGAACCCTTGGTCTTTGTTGATAGCAAGAAGTCTTGCGGGGTCCTTGCCATTTGGTTTACGGAGGTACTCTTCTCCAAAACAATCAACAACGGCTTGACAAAATTGCATCATACTCTCCATCGAGGTAGATTCCGCCAAACATAAGTTTTCATCATTCATATCGGCAGGAGTACCATATGCAAGCATCCATATAGCGGTGGTGCGCTTCTGTAAGGGACTGAGACCAAGCCGGTGACAGGGATTGTGCTTTTGAACAAAATATCTATCCTTCAAAGTGACTCCATCAACAACCCGCAAAAACAATTCTCGTCCCATTCAATATTGACAACGGAAAAGGTCATCAGGATATCAGGGGTTTGGTGTTAAGTAATCATTGATCAACTTCTCATGGCCCTCTTCATGCTCTTGATTAATGTTGGGGCTTTCCCTGGCTTGGAACATCCGCCGTGGCGCTCTCCTTGGCCTTCAGAGGTGAAGAGGTGATGAGCAACGTTTGCAGCCACTTGGCCGGCGTCAACAATGGTTTGCATCATGTTGGAATTTTGAGTACACATTGCAATGAGGTTGTTAAGACTGCAAGGGTCGTGATCTGGCTCTTCAGCCATCTTATCGATGTAACAAAGTAAGCAATAGAGGCTGGACTGATATTACCAACATTTCATTAACTCTTCTTCTCATATCACGATCGATCCAAATCCAAGTATCAATTGGAATGACATCATATTGATACATTGATCAAAAACAATATCGCTTGCTAAGCTCAATTGGGCAATTATCATTTTACACTTTCAAGGGTTTACATGGCCTCGATTTTGTCAAACTACGGGCAAATTCGTCTTACAACACATTCCCTGTCAACCGGTTGTTTACAGATGCCCAATTGGGAATTTTTTACACGCCAACGGTGGTGATGCTCTTAAGAGCAATTCCTTTGGTTCCTTTCCTTGCTTAGCATTGCCACTGGGCCGTTTAAATAGCAATATACAGGCAATATTCACGTCGTGTGGGACAAGACAGGACCCTGGGGAGCCCCAATATACCCCCCTCACAAAAAAACCAAATTTTTTGGCCTCCAACCTGCACAATTTTTGCCGGGTTTTTTGAAAAAAATCGGATTCCTACCTGCTGAGTAAGGATCACTTTTTCTTTGGAAAAAAGATAAAAATCCCTTCCAATGAGGACCATCAAGGTTTGTCTTTTTGGGCGTTTCAGAGCAATTAAACATTTCAATTTTTTTTGGGAAAAGCTTGATGATTTTTTGGAATTTGGGAGAAAAAAAACCAAGAGCCCAAGTCAGAGCATCAAAGAAAACCTCTACACATGGTGAATATCAGAGATTTTAATAACAAGTAGGGGGAAGAGTAATTGAATGTTTCAAAAAAAAGATATAAGAATTCGATGACAGAATCTAAAATTGACAGAGTACCTTTATAAAGGTAAAGAAAAGCACCTGTGCGCACTGTATCCTACCAAGAGTATTGGATGATACAGATACATGTATCATCCAGTGTAGTCCGCCACTAAGCATGTAGAATCTTGTAGCTTGTTATATACAACTGGGGTGACCTTAAAATCCTTCTAAGTCCCCAATTCTCCAAGGGGGGGGCCTTGCCAAACTTTACGCACTCAATAACTTATCACTACTACAGCCAACTTTATCACTACTGTAGCCAGTTTATAACTCTCACAATCAAAAATATATTACTACCTAAATGTCCTCCTCAAATCATCACGACTTAAGGGAAAAAAATTACTCCCACAACCCATTCTCCTTACCTCAACTTGAATTATGACTACTTCATCAACATCTCTCACTACCTCACTGCCCTATTGACTGCCCAACACCAACTGTCACTACCCTATTGACCACCCAAACTCAACTGTCACTACCTTCTAAAATCTTCACTCCTGTATTAGCAATACTACAATCTCACCCATTTCTAATCTCCCTCATCTGAATACCTCGCTAAACCTCCCTCTTCAAAATTACAACCCCATATCGATACCTCACTACATCAAATCAAAGTAAATACATCAAGTGATTTCAAGACCTCAACTGATCATCATTGCTTTGTCTGGCCTCACCACTTGCCCGAGAAAATGATTGTATAAGTTTTTTCACACTCATCTATCCTTTCTTATATTCCACCTTGATGATTTTCTCATATGATTCATTTATACTATATATTGTTCTACAGGTGGCAGAAAACACAGCAAAAGAGGAGTATGTATTTCCAGTGCCCGACATCATTGAAATTCCTGGCTCGCCGCGAGCCAACATAAACGACTATGTCAAAGATTTTGATGCCATCAGCCATGGATACCGCATTCGAATCAATAATTCCAAGGATGGTAGTCACCTCATACACTATTCATGCTACCGAAGTGGTCATCCACCTCCATGTGCTTCAGCAGCTCCAACAAGATCAGCACGCATTGGTTGCCCTTTCAAGCTCAATGCACGATATCTACCTTTGAAAAAGGCTTGGTTACTGGTCCATACCCACCTGGGCCACAACCACCCTCCCGATCCCAAGGTCAAACCTCGAAAGGCTCAAAATCCAAAATCTCTCACTATTCAACCCCCTGAACAACCTCCTAGCAACCGCCCGATTGCTCAGGTCAAGACTCCTGACAATACCTCCACCCAAAGGTTGGCTTCCCCCTCCGATCCAGTCACCAACAACACAATCATTTCCCAGTTACCAGGCCTCCTTCAAGCATTAACACCTCGCACTCAAACCACAGCCTTAGTTCAGATCCAAGCTATTCTCAGCAACTTAGCCAAACACTGAAAAACACACCACTCACCAAAGCTAACTAAACCGATATTACCCCTTTCATTTACCCTAGAAGAACCTCATGCTGTAAGCACCTTTCAAAATCACATCAACACGCACCATCAGCTGACTTAGCTACACATCAAATGAATCCAGGAAGACTTTCCCCACGAGGTGCTTGAGTCACCACCTGCAAAAGAACTGGAGCAAGACCATGTGTCAGATGAATCGGTCAGTCTCAGCTTTGAATGCAGCTGATCATGCAATACTGAAGTTGACTCAACACTCACAGATGAATCGCCTTATTGAAGATCTCTATGGCTTATCTGAAGTCACGGACTCAACTTTCAACATTGACGACCTCCTCACGCAGCCCAGCGCATTGGAACCTCAACGAGCACCATCCCCTCATGGTAGCCCAATTTCCAACAAACAGCCCCAGGAAGACAAGATCAAACGTTTTGGTAGCTTGAACCCCATAGAAAGCGATGGAGACAATGCATGCATACCAGCCGCACCATTACCCATACCCAACATAACCAATCCGCTTATCGATGTACAACTTGAGAACTCCCAGATGCACACAGCCACAACCTCACACCAATCTCAGCAAGCGTCATCCCAAGAAAAACCTCTTCGTACTGACACGCACCTTGCAAATAATCAAACCTCGTCTGCTGTAGCCCTCTTTGACAACGTACGGGTCACTTGCAAACGCGCTCGCGAGGAGGCTATGCTAAAGTCGCCAGTTCCCAATCCAGCTCTACCTGAACTCCTTGTAGAATATCGCATCCACTCGTGGCTGCAACCCTTTGTGCTCGACTTGCGCCAAGTAAAAGCGGATGGACACTGTGGTTTTCGTGCAATCGCCCTATCACTTGGCAAATCTGGAGACGAGTGGCCCTATATAAGGCAAAGGTTACATGATACAATCGCTAACATGCCTGACATCTTCACGGAATGAACCTTCTTTGAGCCCCGCACAACTGCTTTAGCACGCCTGTCAACAAAGAAACAAAATGTGGTTTCAGAACGAGAATATTGGCTCAGCATGCCAGGATATGGGGGGGTTATAGCTACAGCGTTTGACCGACCGGTGTTATATTACGAGCCAGGGATGAATAACAAGATATTCTTCCCATTCACAACCCAGCATAATACAAACCCACCAATTGCTATAGCCTGGGCAAATCTTCATTTTGCTTCTCTTCTTCTGGATTTTACAAAGCCTGATCTTCCTGCTCCACCTGTTTGTGCAACATGGCAGAGATTCCATCAACCAGATGCCTCAAGCTGGTTAGTTGCTTGGGAAGCATTGATCCAATCACCGACTGCATTCTTAAAGCCCAAGGCCAATACTTGCCGCAACCGAAGAAGAAAACAACAGGTGATAAGTCTTGATTGACAACAAGTAAGGCTTTCGCTTCACCCTTAAATTACTTTGTACAAGTATTATCCATCCACTCTTGTGTTGTTACCTTGGAATGCATGCCTCGAGCATATTAATTATCGCACCTTTCCTCAAAAATGGTGCTTTGACTGACAAATTGAACTTTGCAAAATCCACACTTCATCTAAGGTAAGTAGTCATGTAACTTTAACTTGAACTGTGAGATGGTACAGGAGAGATTTGGTTGATACTACAATCAGCTCAAGAGTATAAATACAAGTTGTATGCAAGTCAAAACTAAATAAAAATTCAATAGAGAACAATACCCTCAAGGATCTCCTGGAGGTCTTGTTCTACCTCTGGTTCCTCTTCCTCCTCCTCCACTCAAAAGATGGGAACCCCTAGGATCTCGGCCCAAGTCGCAGAAGTCCTAGCAACCATGCCCTGCCATTGATCAAACAAGTCACTGTTGATGTCAGCACTACCTTCCACATATCTTGAGGTGGATTGAATGACATATCACAGTCCCCTGTCCCATCTTTTCCATAGTCGACATGAGCGTCTGGCAAGGCCACTGTACAGGGAACTCCACTCGAGCACTCGAAGTTCGCCTGCACATACAGGATATATTAACGTCAGTGGCCATCAGATATATGGAAATCTGACACTTTGAAACTTGTTCACCATTTGTGTTACTAGGTCTTGACGCGTCAACTCGAGATTGATAATCAAGTGCCCATTGCATCATCTGCCTTACTTCGCGGCCTAAACGTCGACGCTCCTCCTCAGAAGAGCGGTGACTTCGGAAAGCCAGTATTCCATCTTTGGTTCTCTCGCAAGTGGCCCACGGCTCGTCAGGGTGATTCAGTGCAGCCTCGTTCCAAAAAGGATTCCGGATGTCCATTGCCAATATCTCTTCAAAAGAAGGCTCCAGAATATGGTGAGTTGGGTGGAAGCGTTGATTGTACTTCCTAGCATGTCTCAGATAAGTTTCGGTCTTGGTCTTCAACATTGCCCTTTTCTTCTTGCGCAGTGTCTCATTCCTTGGCTGATTGGTTGCGCCTGTGAGAATTGAGAAGTTTTCATTAAGAACTGCTGCTTAATGCTTTACAATCACTTGATGTAGACCCAGCCTTACCAGTCCGAATTGCAGCATCAGCTTGCTGTTGTACAACATCAAACTTGGCTTCATATAGTAAACCCATAGCCACTTGAATAGTGATTGCCGCTGTCACTCTAGCATCTACGCCATAATGAGTACATTGCCTGTCAATCATCGGTGATGGCCTTGAGCCAAGTCGTCACATTTGATTTAGAGGAAATCAAAGAGTTGTACTCACTTGTCCCATGTCGTACATTCAGCAAATGAGCATTGCCCAAGTCCTCAACTACACGCTGCATCTGCTGTTCTAACAAAGCAAGTGAGTTGGGCAGCCTCAACAACTCCTGACGCTGCTGTGCTGTTCTGATAGGAGCATTTCCTGCATTTAATTCAGTCATTCTCTTACTGAGAGTGACTACATCAGCTTCTTTCAATTCTGCACAGTTAGATAAATCTAGCTCACCAAGCATCCAGCAGCTCCTCCTCCAGCCTAAGCAAGACCTCCAGCCTGGCTCGTTTTTCCTTGGATTTTTCACTTATCGCTCTCAGCTGCATGTCCCTCTGCCAAGCCCACTGTTTCTGGAAATACTCGCAAGTATGGGTCTTGTCTGCCTGAAGAAGTTTTGCAAGTGTTGACTGTGCCTGTTGGATCTCAGTTTTGTACTTCTTAGTATGAGCCACTAGAAACCGAACTATTTTTAGAAGATTGTCAATATCCAGCACACATGCAAGGCACACATGAGATTGAATGGAACTCGCCAGCTTCATCCTTCAAAACCTTGTTCCGATGGCTGGTTCTAAGATCCAAGCTCACCATCCGATGTTGTTTGGTAGCATACCGGAGCAATGCTACAAGAGGTGCAAGCTTCCACCATACACGTTCCATCCCTTCACCATTTGTTTTGCCCCACCCTCCGTTAAGCCTTGGGTTGTATTCAAGCTGGCATCCCCAATTGTGCGCATATGCATGAAACAATGCGGTGCCAAGTCGTACTTGCTCCGCTTGTTTTGCGTCTGTAAACACTTTCTTCTGCAGTAATTACTCAGGTTCAGCTAATAAGTACAATATTCCATTGATATCATGAATGTCACTTCACTTTCTTAATGGTCTTGTCCAAATTACAACCAATATTGTAAAGTACACCCAGGTTTGTATCTTCGTCTCTTTCATCCTTAAAAAGGTCGAGGAGCCACTGAATAAGAGCCAGACCGTTATGTGATCTACCAAGTCTCAAGTCAGCTGAGTGCATCGATATTGGCCACACTGAAACTGACTTTTCACCACTTTGTACAAGATTTATAAACTTCAGAAGATGGTTGTGCTGGCATGCCATCCCAATCAATCCAGATTCATCCATGGCCTTAACGTGGTGTTTTCCCCGAGCATTGTTGGCTGTTGTGTGTGCTTCAGTACATGGATCCTTTACAATAATTGGTCAAAATTGTAAAGGCTTGCAATGATTTAACAAGAGCTCACTGCTTCACCTTCATCTGGACCAAGGCCTGCCATCAAACGTTCCTTGGCCTGCACAATCTTAGGGTCGAGGAATATGTCGGGGCGCGGCGGTTTGAATCCTGGTATGGGAACACTTGCACAGGCATGGCGCTTGTGTTGAAAATTACCGTCAAGGCAAATCAATACCTGAGGTTCATCAGGTCGGGTCGTTCCGACTGGTGGGCCAAAACATTTGGGACAATTGGAAGCAAGGATGTCAAGTTCACTCAGTTGAAGGCGCTCATTCTCTAGTGATCAAATTTGCATGATGATTGCGCGATATGCATCAATTGCCTGCGCAAAAGGCTCCCGCCACTGGCGCGGCTGTAAGTGATCCAGATATCAATATAGATGTCAGTTGTTCAAAGACCGAGATGACAAAACTTCACAAACTTGCATATTAGGAGTGACAAACAGTGGATTGGCATCATCAAGAGTGTCATCCAGGTAGTCACAAAAGCCTTCTGTTGAAACTGCGCACCGCAACCACAGGGCGTGATGATGTTTCATCAGGCGAGCTGAAAAGGCGGTACGTGGCTGGCTTGGTGATGCAGCAATATAGCCCATCTCTAGCAATCGAGTGACATCAGAAAGATCACACCGTTTGCAAAATGACACCTTAACTCGCTTGCGACCTTGAAAAACGAGTTTTTGCGTCAGTGATGAAAATCATAGTGGGGAGCACATGCATGGCTAGCTCACTAGTCAGATCGACAAGATCCACATCTCGCTCAGTTCTGCCTGCGCAGGTGCAAGGTGGTGCAAAGTCCTTGTTCCAATTCGCCTCATTCCCCCAATTTGAGGTTTTCAGTCAACATCGAAGGAATGTAGGCAACATGACAGCATGCTGCCATTGCCAACGAGTTTTGTGCTTGAGGCATTGAGCAAAATTAAGTTCTCGTTTTAAGTCATCAAGCACCGGGTTCTGGTTGTTGTCCTGGTCATTGGGAGCAATTGGATGCGGCATATATTCATTTATGTTGATTAGGTTGGGCTCGTCGTCTTCAGGTTGGTCGCCATCGACTTGCATTGGCTCAGAGTTATAAACCTCGGCGTCTGCTACTTCTTCAATCAAAGGTGGCTCAGCAAGTCGGTTGTTGAGTCTGGCCAGAACAGCGGCATGGGCAGCTTCTGCGTTCTCCAGATCCTTCTTGCGTCGTTCAACCATCTGTCTTTGCAATGGTGTGACGGTGTAGGAACTCTTGCTGAAAATGTGAGTTTTAGCAAGCAATAACTGAGTAGGGAGCCAAAGAAATAAAGGAACCACCACACACACACAAAAGGAAGTATATGAGGTGTGAAAATAACTTTGGATAGAGTTAACTAGCCTACTCTAAGGAAATCCTGAGCCTTTTAAAGAGCCAAAAGATCAGAAGAAGGAGGGAACAATAATACTTTGAGGAGTACTACAGAAACGAGATGAGGGTAAAAGAGTAGAGTAGAGGGTATTGAGATATAATAAGGGTATAAGGAATGATAAAGTGCTTAGATGAATAAGACTTGTAGATAAATGGGGGTGTGTACTGAACACAAAAAAAAGAGGCTACACTACAATTACTGCTTCAGACTAAGATTCCCCAAAGCAATCAATAGTTTAAATATAACTCAGTGAAAAGAACAATCCCAAAGGAACTATCACAGACTACCCCCTTGAATACCACCTGCAACCAAATCAACAGACAGACTACCCTCTACTAAGAACTAGACTGATGAAAGATAAAACCTGACAAAGCTATAAGTTACTACCATCCACAAAGTATTTGTCCAACAACTTATTGGCCAATGTGTTGTAACTTATACTTTTCTAAGCCTTTCAAAACCTAGGTTAATATGTTAGAATTCTAGAAGAAGTGTTCAATGAAGCAAACTAAGCGTATGATAGAATAATAGAGCTCAATGGATTAACTAGACTAAATGATATACCACACACTAAGATTCAGAGGTTAAAATAATAGAATATCAGACTTATGTAGCAAGCAAAGAAAAAAGGTCTCCTTATATCAACTTAATATAAAGGGCAAGAAGTGATCACAGAAATAAAAAGAGAGTATAGGCCAGTTGGTACTGCCAATGAGCTATAAACTAATAGGAACTTTCCTGGATAAATTTCTGGATAATTCTCAAATCCTCCCTGCCAGACACCTGAGTTTATATACACACTGCCAGTCACATATGAAGAGAGAGGGAGAGAGATGAGAGAAAAATAGAGTGTGAGAAAAGAAAACAAGAGCCACAATTATGTACATATACAACTTCCAATGCTGCTCCAAGATTCACTTTCCCACTAATATAAATAAACTTTAAACAATTGAAATATGTAATTTCCTCCTTACTGTGCCAAATAAATAATTGAATTGAGAGAGACTGAGAGAAAAGAGAAACTGAGAATCCACCCTGACTATACCAATTACATAACTGAGACTGAGTTGATTGAGTAAAAGGAAATAAGAAAAGAGACAAAAGAAACTATGAGAAACTTCACACCACTTGTCCTGCACTTCACCCCTCCTGTAACTTCTCACATCTTCAAGTAATAGTTCAATTCAATTGTTTGATGATATTTTTATTGATTCATTTGATAATTTGATATCTAGTCATTTGAGTAATTGAGTTTTGTATTGAATGATGTCAAAGGTTTAGTCATTTGATTTTTAGTAATTGGTAATGGTATCATCATTTGAGAATGTGTAGTTTTAATTTTAGTAATTTCTTCATTTGATATTGGTAATTAGTTGATTGTGTAATGTTCATTTGATGTTCTAATTGATATGAGATATCTGATTTGATGTGTAATAATTCAATTTGATTTGATATGTATTTATTTGTAATCTTTGAACTTTAGTAATGAGAGAAATTGAACATTTGAGAGATTATGAGATATAATTAAATGATTGGTTACTTGCATTATTAAATAGTTTAAATGATGCAATGGTTGAATGATAAATGTTTTCTAATTATTTGATTACTAATTTGATGTTTTAGATGTTCAATATTTGATAATTCAATGATTGGTTTATTTAATTATCAATTGAGATGATGATGAGATGAGATGATGATGAGATGAAATGATGATGATGATGTGATGATTACTAATTTAATTATGATGACCTCATGAATGTTAATTTGATCATTTGATTCCTTTCTAATTGGTTCATTTGATTCATTGTTAATTTAACTCTTTTGGTTTGACTACTTTCATTGTTAATTAATTTAATTTTGAGTGAATTTCTTCATTTTGAATTGATTTCTAAACTTGAGATGCTTCCTCCCATGTTCTCCTTTGTTTCTAACTGTTTTTAAATTCGATTTCAGCCATTCTTTTTCCAATCCTTCCATCTAAACACACCAGTAAGTACCTTTCCTCCTCCTTTCCATATTCCATTTGATAAATCACTAATTTTCATTATCTAATGCTTTAATTTTTAATTCCTTTCTTGAATTTAGTTTCAAATTGGAATATTCTTTTACTTTCTAATTCAATTTTAATTAATGTTTATAATTCCTTTCCACTACATTTAATTTTAATCTTCCATTAATTTAATCCTTCTTTGATCTTCAATTCTTTCAATTTTAATTTCTTCAATTTGTAAACTTCTAGACTTGTAAAATATGAGCTGGTGATGTAATTTTGAATTGCAATTGGGATAATTAAATGATTGATAATCCACTTAATTCTTTGAGCTTTGAACTTGAGCACTGATTCTAATAATTTGCTCACCACAACGGGCTTTGGCTCTTTCTTCTGATGGTGAAGACCTTGTATATTGCGGTGCGATGGCATGTTGTAATTTTCCCCAACCTGTTTGTTTTTGTTGAAAGTTAGTTGTTAATACAAAACTTGGGTGCCAAAAAGTTGACAATCAAAGACCGACTTTATTGGTGACAGGACCAAGCGGAGCCGAGGTGTTGCAGGTAGCGATAGGACAGTGCAAAGACCGAGTGTATTTGATGATAAATGATTGATGTGTTGGAAGAATGGACCAGAAGACCAACTTTGTTTGATGATAAGTGATTGATGCGTTGGAAGAATGGACCAAAAGACCAACTTTGTTTGATGATAAGTGATTGATGTGTTGGAAGAATGGACCAAAAGACCAACTTTGTTTGATGATAAGTGATTGATGCGTTGGAAGAATGGACAAAAAGACCGACTTTGTTTGATGATAATTGATGCGTTGAAAGAATGGACAAGTAGAATTGAACAAAAAAAAATATCTTATGTATTTGTTTGGCTTTTTGTATTTTGTATTGCAAGTAGTTGAGAGATGAAAAGCGTGGGGACAAGGTTGAAAAGGGGAGTGTGCCTCACGACTCAAACCCAGGAGTTCAGGTTCGCTGCCTGGAGCCCTTGTTCAATTTCCAAGTGGCTCATTGAGCAGAGTGAGACACATGGACCCTTGGTGAGGGTCCATGGTTTATCATACTCATTGAAATGAATCAATCAGTATGAATGACACTTCTCAGCTAGCGCTTGAACATTCTGGCAACAGAAATACACAGACTTACTCAGTCAGTGTAGGCCAAACCCAAACTTTCCCTCATTGAAATTTGTTCAAAACATGATTTCACCTAGAGTTGTTTGTGTTCTACTGTGGTTCCTTCACTTACTCATGCATAAATACATGAGTAAGTTAAGGTGCAAAGCCCATAGATATTTATATGTTCAGTCCTTTTGGAAAGAATGCAGGCCTTGTCACACCTTGGTGCCAGTCAAATGTTAATGTATATTTCCATGATCTCATATGTCATTGAATCTTTTCTAATACAAATGTGCGTATTTGTATTTTGTAAAGCAAGGATAAAAGTAAGTACACAAAGTCATCCATTGTTTTCACAATGATGCATGTGGTGATGCAAACATTTCTGAACACTAAAACCTGTTATACACTAAAGTAATATGACACCTTGACTTGAATCACAGTCAGAGGATTATAAGAATTTGATTCAAGTATTATCAAGTAGAAAGATTGAGAACCAAACGGTAAGAAACGCACCATCTGACGAAAAATGTAAGCACTGATATCTAATGGGAAGGACACAGTCACTGTATCTCAAGTAGAAATAAAAAACCTTGATGCAACGTCTGTCAAGGCTGGTGCAAGACTTGGATTGGTGCAGGCATAGGTACTTGCCTACTCGACTCTTCTGTTGTGGGTCCTGTTGTGGTTTATCCCTGCTTCATGATGGATTCATTAGTATCACTGTTAAAAAGTATCATGAGCTCAGGTTGAATACTGACAATTTAGGGGTGTTTCGACCAGGATGTGTCTGTTTGGAAATGGTGTTCACTGCAACACTGAAATAATGTTCATTTGAATCATAAACAGCAATCATATCGTTGTATTAAAAACATCATTCATAAATATCAAAGTCTAGACAAAATTGACCAACATTCCTATATATAGGATGTTGAACTGGTGCTTCAGCCACCAGAGAGGCCAATCTAGAGAACATATTAAACCATGGTCATTATGGTAGATTACTATAGTTAAGTAGTCAAATATGTACTTACTCACTGGGAGGATATAATGCAAGTAAACTATATACCAGGCCAGTTTCAATGTGACACCAGTTGTTGTACTCTTCACCAGGGATACACCAATTCCGTAAGGAATAGCATTGGTCTTTAGAAGAATTATAAGATGAAAACTGTTTGGAAGTCTGCCAAAAGAAGTGATATATGTGGGTGATTGGCAAGCAGGGCGAGTAGAGTGATAGTGCGAGTAGAGTGATAGTTCTCTGAGAATCACCTCGTGTACACTAAAGCCTCGGCCCCGACCCGACGATAAAGACCCCATTATCGTCCGAGCGCCTCCGTAATTTTGGTGCAGATGTAACCCAGATGCATTCCATGCATCTGGCGGTATTCACCTTCAACACTAAAGGTATTCCTCAACATCCAAACTTCCCCATTTATGTCTTTTCCATGTATATAGAGCATATATTGAGCACTTAAATGTAGGTATAGGGGCAATCAATTGTGAAACCCCCATATTTTGAAAATTTTCTCACCACAAGGTTCCAATGAACTCCAGCCTCACAAATTCACAATTCACAAACTCACACCCACTTCACAACCTCACAAAGAAACACACATTCACCAATACCTTCACAAGCTCACAAACTCACATTCATCGCATCACAAATTCACAACCCTACATCAACTTCTCAAACTTCACAACTACACATCCAACTCAGTACTGAATATCACCCAAGGTTCCCAAACTTGAAGTACATACCCTGTAAGTTCCCTTGACTCCGGACTTCTCCAGCTATCAACTCACACCCACACTGCACATCAACACCTCCCATACAAACATTCAATATTGAACTCAAAACATGCTTCGCTCCACTCGCCAATCTGTCAAGTCATCTACAATACCATCTCAGAAATCACAACCAGCTCGCAGTACCCGTAGTCAAGTCTCAAAGTCGACACAGCCCCACAAGAAGCGCCAGTTTGAGGACTTCAAGGAAGATGACGCTTCTGATGATAACTCTAATGATGATGAGTCATCATCATTTGGCAAATTCGAGTTCATTGATCAAGAAGATGAAGGATGGGAGGATGAAGAAAAAGTAACCAGCCTTCCCGAAACAAAGCCCCAGTCAAAACCGTCACTACCTAAGAAGACCAGCCGCATCCAAATTACACTCGCAAACTATCAAGAAAGTGATTTAGACATAACCACAATCGATACATTCCTTCACAACAGCGCTCGTAAAACACGCAACCGGATTCCTGCAGATGTACAAAAAGAATTGAAGAACATTCAATTCATTTATCGACGAGCCAAGAAGCTATTGGCCCTGGTTGCACACTGCAGTGAACACACAGTCAACGAGTTCCTGTAGGTGTCTCATAACAAAGATAACCACCTGTTTATGTATCATCTGATCCTCATTTGTTCTATCAACATTTACAGGCACGAGGTGAGTATGCGAACCAAGCGCACATACTATCAATGCTATCTAAAGTATGGAAAAGAATGTACAACCACTCCAAGTTAGTATATGTTTTTTTTCATGTCTTATCAAACCTATCAAAATGCCCTCAATCTCTTAAATACTTATGTTGAATTGTTCTTGCCCGGTCTTCATAGTGCCACCTAGGAATCAGTCGAGTGGCTTCGAAGAACGAAACCGTCATCTTGGCCAAACATGGTCCTCATACGACTTTGACGAGAAGCACGTGTTCAATGATGAACTATTTTTTTTGCTTGGATACTTAGCCTGTGGGTGGGATGTTCCCCCCGCCGAACCAACAACCAAAGCATTGTCCACGGAAGATATTGAGAAGTACTTACCAATCTATAAGCGACTAGTAGATACTTTCAAAGTAGCCAAAGATTTAGGTCAAGGCAAATTTGGTCCTCACTTACCCACTGCTCGACAAAATAAGGGAATCTCGGAGGTTCAAAACATTGATCATCAGGTACGGATAGATCCAATTCATTCGATTATCAACCCAAACTAACATCGTAGCCCTTGCTTATCAGCTTCAGATCCTCAAGATACGCTATGGTGTTGATTACTCTCTTATGGCCTCCTCCTGGTCACCAGACACGAAAAACCAAAGTGCACAGTGGAGTATGGAGACATCATCGTGTGATGATTGGATTGCGTTGAGTAACGGAACTTGGCACCTCCTAGAGAAATTCGTGCGTCAAGTCACCCAGTCCGACTTACATCTCCATCCCAAAAAAGTCAAGAAGGTCCAGCCCAGCGATCAGATCAAAGCACGCCTCATCGCTGTGTTGAACTCACAAGTTAGTGAGTATTTTCCCTTCCATACAATATGTCAACCAACTGACATGTATCATCCTGTTCTAGAACAATATCTGAAAGCACCATACTCACACTTGGACTGTCACCCTAAGACCTCGAATTCCCATTTGGCACTTGAGAAACGTGTTTTCCAAGGAGGCATCAAGCTAATGGTGGTACGATCAGCACAAAGCCAAATGACCGACACTCTGCTCTCAAATGAGCTGCAAAAGATGACACTTGCCACCCATAAGCTCTGGTTGGCCGACATTGAGGCAGGACATTACAAGGTGATTCAACAACCAGACATATCAGATGAAGAAACGGACATGAAAGATTCTGAATGGGTGACAATGACTCAACCTTTTGAAAGCCAACTTGCCAATGATTCTACCTCAGCCTAAGTATCCCACATGGACCTTTCTTAGAATCATCATACTTAAGCGTAATTACAAACAAGGTCTCTGATTCATTACATACAACATTTCTTCTTCTTTCTCACGGTTCTTCTTTAACTTCATTGTATTTAGTTCAGGTCTCTGTGTTCAGGTCTACGTGTCAATGATGAAAAGAAACCCACCCAAAGAGTTCATCAGAGCTTTGAACTCAAACCCCAATAAAAGTGTGACCAATTTGTATTCAAAATAGACAAGAGCTTCAACACCATTCTCTCTGTGTGAGCGTGAGAACCTTAAAACATCATCACAATTGAGGGACTCTAAGTTCAGCTTCACAACTGACTCTCAACTGTTCACAGCTGGATATGCCACCTTGTGAATATAACTATCACTCACAACAGCTTCACAACAATCCTTGCCTTCTGAACCAAACAACCTCAACTTTCATTGCTATCACTTACAATTATTACTAATTTGATCTTTGTCTGGGAACTTTGTGAGCTCTGTGAACTTTGTGAACCTTGAGGTTTGTGAACTTTGTGAACTTTGTCAACTGTGTGAACTTTGTGAGCTTTGTGAACCTTGTGAACTTTGTGTACTTTGTGAACTTTGTGAGCCTTGTGAAGTTTGTGAGCTTTGTGAAGTATGTGAGCCTTGTGAACTTTGTGAACCTTGTCAACTTGGTCCTCTTTGTGAAGTTTGTGAACTTTGTCACCTGTGTGAACTTTGTCAGCTGTGTGAAGTTTGTGAACTTTGTCACCTGTGTGAACTTTGTCAGCTGTGTGAAGTTTGTGAAGTTTGTGATCTTTGTGAAGCTTGTGAACTTTGTGAACTTTGTGAACTTTGTGAACTTTGTGAACTTTGTGAACTTTGTGAACTTTGTGAACTTTGTGAACTTTGTGAACTTTGTGAACTTTGTGAACTTTGTGAACTTTGTGAACTTTGTGAACTTTGTGAACTTTGTCACCTGTGTGAACTGTGTCAGCTGTGTGAAGTTGAACTTTGTCAGCTGTGTGAAGTTTGTGAAGTTTGTGGCCTTGTGAAGTTTGTGAAGTTTGTGAAGTTTGTGAAGTTTGTGATCTTGGTGAACTTTTGGTGAACCTTGTCAACTTTGTCCTCTTTGTGAAGTTTGTGACCTTTGTCACCTGTGTGAACATTGTCAACTGTGTGAAGTTTGTGAAGTTTGTGGCCTTGTGAAGTTTGTGAAGTTTGTGATCTTTGTGAAGCTTGTGAACTTTGTGAACTTTGTGAACTTTGTGAACTTTGTCCTCTTTGTGAAGTTTGTGAACTTTGTCACCTGTGTGAACTTTGTCAACTGTGTGAACTTTGTCAACTGTGTGAAGTTTGTGAAGTTTGTGGCCTTGTGAAGTTTGTGAAGTTTGTGATCTTTGTGAAGCTTGTGAACTTTGTGAACTTTGTGAACTTTGTGAAGTTTGTGAACTTTGTCACCTGTGTGAACTTTGTCAACTGTGTGAAGTTTGTGAAGATTGTGAAGTTTGTGAGCTTCGTGAACTCTGTGATCTTGGTGAACTTTGTGATCTTGGTGAGCTTCCACTTGAATGCACAATGCTAGATACATTTGAGATCTAGACATGCGCCCACTCAGGAGCTACATGTTCATCTACCTCATATTGTTCAACATCATCATCAGGGCCTGGAACATCTTCTTCCCCCTCTGGAACATCTCCTTCATCTTCTCCTCCCTCTCCTTCAATAGTCACTCCTTGTACCATATGTTCCCACTCAGCACGACTCTTTTTGACCATATTCCGCCACCTCATACACTTCTCACGATCATCCTCCTTGTGACACCCCAGTGGGGGTGTGGTCAGGTTAACTAGAGTGCAAATTTTTTCTTGCCATCTTATCCATATACGACATGATTGCTGCATGAGTGTTGAATGCAAAGCTTGCATTGAATCCTTTGATGCAGCCCATAACGGTAAGATTCCTACAGTGAAGCAAAAGTGTGACCATGTAAGTTTTGCCTGGCCGTATGATGTGCAGTTAATCCTTCCAGAGGTATACATACCTTGCCTGATCTCATCCTGAAGTACATCTATTTTGTCCTGAAAGGCCAGGCCCCAGTTCATCATCTGTCTTGCCTCCTTTGCTATTCGGCGGAGCTCCTCCTCACATCGCTGTACATCAAGATAGGCTTCAATACCATCCTGAGTTCGTGGATCTACCGCCCATGGTTCTTGTGGATGGGTGAGGTTACCACAATTGAAGAACGGGTCCGTTATTTCCATTCGTTCAACCTCCATAAGGGTAGGCGTGGCAAGGGGTTCATTTGGTGCAAACGTTGCATTGTAATTACCTGCCAAACGATTATATGTCGAATGCTTCCTTCGCAGCTCTGCATTCTTCAAGACCCGCAAATGATTCATTTTGGCCTGTACATTGGTACCTTTTTGATCGGTGGTTTGGTAATTAGTAAGTTTCACATCATTATCAAGTGGTAGAAATTGTTTGAAAAAGCCTAAAATCACCTCGTGCAGTGCCAGCACGCCTTCGGTGTTCAAGAACCCCACTTTTGGCCTCAATGAGCCGGCCCTTGGCCACAGTTATCTTAATCAAAGGTTTTGCTCGCGCATCTATAGTTCACAACCACGTTCATCCAGGATATATGAATACTGTTGGAAAATTGAGGAATGTGCAAACATACCAGTCACCCCTGTGAGTTCAAGGAATTCAACAGTTCCCAATTTGCTAGTTACATTGTCCATAGCTTCCTCGAGCTGAACCATTGTATTGGGCAATGACAGCATGGCCTGTTTCTTGCGGCCACCCCGTTTAGATCTTTTTTTTCTCTGTAAAGCAGCCAGTCTTTCTCTGCGACCGAAATGATTCAATCAACAACATTGCTGTTGCAGCAAGCACATGTAGGCACGCTCAAAACTTACTGGGCAGAAACAAGCTTCTCCTCCAGCTCAACTAGCTCACTCAGCAACTGGAGGTAGTCAGCGCTGGTCTGACTCAATGCTTGACTCTGTAGTTCTTTCTTGCGAGTCCATTGTTCCTCAAAGTAATTCATACTTAACCCATGTGTCCTTTCAAGGGTTGTCAACCTTTCGTGGGCCATCTTCAATTTATTTTCTGTCCGTGCAAGGTGTCGCAGGGAACATTGAACTGAAAATGAAGGTCCTCCATATCAGTGACCATGATAAAAGATTTTGGAATGACAAATGACTTACCTGCGTTCATTCTTCCAAGGTCATTCTTGTGAAGCGCTGCAAAATGCAAGCAAGTTAGGCGATGTTGTTTTGTGCAATATCGCAGTCGCCGCACTAAGGGTTCAAACTTGGCCCATATTCGCTCACTCCCCTCCCCATCGGTGAGTCCCCAACCTTTATTCAGACGTGGATTGTAGTCAAGCTGACATGTCCATTCGTGTACAAAGGAATGGAACAAGCTGGTCGCAAATTTGAGCCGGTTCCCTTGTCGTTCTATGTGAAATTGATTCCGCTAAAAGTGGGTGTTGTGGCTATGAGTTTACCAAAAATCAACATCTATCACTACGAGTTAACATTACCTTTTCAATACCTTTCTTAATGTTACACCCTATGTCATAAAACACTCCAAGCTTTCCATCAGGTTTTCCCGGTCGTGCTTCGGTGGCTCGCAGCAGCCAATTGATGAGGGCAAGGGGGTATATATTCCTACAGACAAAACACAGTGTAAATGCGTATACAGATGGAAACAGGAT
The DNA here is from genome assembly GCA_022264835.1 of Melampsora americana. Lineage (NCBI taxonomy): Eukaryota > Fungi > Basidiomycota > Pucciniomycetes > Pucciniales > Melampsoraceae > Melampsora > Melampsora americana. The sequence goes on along the minus strand of JAIFHY010000003.1, from coordinate 329,509 downwards.
ATATGCTTCAACTTTTCCCCGCTCTGAATAATGCTGATGAACTTGAGGCATTGATCATGCCGGCATCCCAATACCTCGAGTCCTGTTTCATCGTTTCCTTTCCAATGTGACTTGCCACGTACATCGTCCGCAGCTGTATGCCTGGCTGAGCATGGATCCTGACGTTCATGAATCCCTGCTTTCAATTTCAATCATTGTGTATGGTAAGAAATTAGATGCAAGCAACTGACCACTTCTGCTTCTGCCCAGTGTGTTTTACTAGCTTTCTGTGGGCGAGCAACTGGTACACTATCTCGCATCTTCTCAACTTCTTCCGGAGGTAGGAACATTGCGGGAGTAATCACACCACCCAATTCGACACTAGCAGCCAAGTGACGGCGGTGTTGAAAATTGCCATCCAGGCAGACACAATGACATGGTTCACCATCTGGCAAAGGATCTACATCCGGCCCAAAGCATTGGGGACACTTGAACCCTAGCTCATCAAATTCTGTGAGGCGAAGTGCCTTCGATACTGATGTGTCCGTCATGATCAGCATTTGGCGATAAGCATCCATAGCTGCTGATAATGTTCGATGCCATTCGCGAGCCTGATGGTACATTAGGTTCACAGGGTTCACAGGTCACGAATTGTAACAGTATCACGACGACAGGCTCACTTACTTTTTCACCACCCTTTGCAAGGAATATGGGGTTGCCTGGGTCCAGAAACTCCGCAAGAGCAAGTGCAAATGGCTGGAAGGCAATGCTGCAAAACTTCCATAGTATGTGAAAAAACCTGAGGAGTCGAATGCTGATTGCAGAAACTGGCTGGTCCGGAGTGCCTCCAATATATCCTGCATGTATCAGTCGCACTTGGTCATTCACATAACATTTGCAAAACAGTATGGATATCTGTTTACGATCTGATCATCCATCATTGAGTCTAAGTACATGAAGCACTTGAACGTAAATGGTATACATACTCACAACATAAATCCAACACATCTAATGTGCGTGGTGTGCCCTGACAATTACAATCCTTCTTGTGGTCGTAATTGAAAGTTTGAGGATTTGACCAATCCTTTGTCAGTTGCTGCATCTTGAGGAAGATGGGAAACATAGCAGGATGGCGAGTGCGCCACTGCACTTCTTCATGTGCTCTTCGACCTGAGTAGAAGCCCCTATTTGGGTCCTGTGCAATATTATCATAGCCGTCTAGCCTAGGATCTGGTGGATCCCTCGTCGGATCCTCTAGTGGGGCCACTGGTTGGACGTCATCCAGCTCAGCTTCTTCATCATCATCTTCAGTATCTTGATCCATAGGGATGTTGCCGACAAAAGGAACGTGATCCATAGTGACATTGCCTGATCCAGATGGAGGAGCTGGCAAAGCCGCTTCGCCGTTCCGTTTGAGTGCCTTTTGACGAGCTTTAATTTTCATTGAAAGCACTCGAGCATCCAGGTCATTCTGAGGTTTGCGAGTCAGACGTTCAATTGTCGTAGGGTGGTACTTCTTCTTATTTGCCATTTGATTGAACCACTATGGTTGACTGCGTTTGAGTTTGAAATAACTGATATTGAGGATAGGTGGTTTAGCTCTCTCTTTTGTGAAACAATATATCGACTGCACCTTATCTTGACTGGACCTTGTGATCCCTGGTTCAATTGCATGCTGTCAACTCTTTGACAATTTTTGACGCTTGTCAGTTATGTAAGAATGCTCAATTGGGAAAGTCCTGACGTATCAGGACTTTTCCTTTTTTGTTCTTTTATGGCCAAAGCACCAAAGGCGCAACCCCAAAAGTGTTTGAACTCCCAACTAACCCCATATGGATTTGACAGGTTGGCCTCAGTTTCTATTACAACACAATCAGTGGTATATACAGACCCAATCTAATAGTACGATGGTCACTCAATTTGAGTAAGAGGCTATAGCACAGATAAAATGATCAATTCAAGTGCAGTAAATTTCTGAATATGTAGGCTGACTATAGGGTACAAGCCTGCGCATACCCTATGGGGAACACTGAAGATGTTAATTATTGGGAGGGATGTCTCCGTGCTGCCCACAAAAAGCATCTTCTGGTGGATTTAGTTTGTGAAATGTGGGTGTGGGTGATCCTATCAGATGGTGATATCTGATAGTTCCAGACAATGGTATTTGATAGTATTAGATTATAGTATTAGCTTGACAGGTTCTCAAGAATTCCAAATGCTTTATCCAATCATGAGGTTGGCTCACACATCTGGTGAGCCATTGAAGATATGTACAATAAGATACATATGGGCACGTTGCACATACCCCCACAAGACTGAGATTTTGGGTGATAACTTCTATCACAGATGGCCCAGAGCAGATTGAAATCATTCAAACTGTTCCCAGAGTATGATTGAACCTTTCTCCCAATGCCTTTGCTTGACCTAGCTGGTGAGCCATTGAAGATATGTACAATAAGATACATATGGGCACGTTGCACATACCCCCACAAGACTGAGATTTTGGGTGATAACTTCTATCACAGATGGCCCAGAGCAGATTGAAATCATTCAAACTGTTCCCAGAGTATGATTGAACCTTTCTCCCAATGCCTTTGCTTGACCTAGCTGGTGAGCCATTGAAGATATGTACAATAAGATACATATGGGCACGTTGCACATACCCCCACAAGACTGAGATTTTGGGTGATAACTTCTATCACAGATGGCCCAGAGCAGATTGAAATCATTCAAACTGTTCCCAGAGTATGATTGAACCTTTCTCCCAATGCCTTTGCTTGACCTAGCTGGTGAGCCATTGAGGATATGTACAATAAGATACATATGGGCACGTTGCACATACCCCCACAAGACTGAGATTTTGGGTGATAACTTCTATCACAGATGGCCCAGGGCAGATTGCAATCTTTCAAACTGTTCCCAGAGTTTGATTGAACCTTTCTCAAAATAACTTTGCTTGACCTAGCTGGTGAGCCATCAGGTTTGCGTGTTGCATATGGCTTTCACATGCTAAGTGGTGACATTATGGGTGATCCTGACTCAAAAAATTTCAAACTTTTTTCTATGTCAAAACTCACAGGGGAATGTTATACAATCATGCAACAAGTGTTAATTTTTGGTCAAAATGAAAATTGAAAAAGTTTTATTTGAAGACCGTACCTTCAAAAACATGTACAAAACTCACAAAAACAGCCATAAGTGCAAGAAAGACTGCCATCTCAGTAGTCAGTACCTAGCCAGTTTATAGCCACACACTATAGGTATAACATCCAGCTTCAACTTTTGGAATATCTCAAAAACACACAAAGTTTCATTGGTAGCATGTTTTCCCGAAAAAGTGTGCTACAGCTCTTTCGGACAGCCCAAATCCCCAATGAATGCAAGGAAGGACTTCCATCTCAGTAGTCAGTACCTAGCCAGTTTATAGCCACACACTATAGGTATAACATCCAGCTTCAACTTTTGGAATATCTCAAAAACACACAAAGTTTCATTGGTAGCATGTTTTCCCGAAAAAGGGTGCTACACCTCTGTCAGACAGCTCAAATCCCCAATAAGTGCTTGATGGACTTCCATCTCAGTAGTCAGTACCTAGCCAGTTTATAGCCTCACACTATAGTTATAACATCCAGCTTCAACTTTTGGAATATCTCAAACACCCACAAAGTTTCATTGGTAGCATGTTTTCCCGAAAAAGGGTGCTACACCTCTGTCAGACAGCTCAAATCCCCAATAAGTGCTTGATGGACTTATTTCATCGTGAGAACTACCTGGCCAGTTTATAGCCTCACACTATAGTTATAACATCCAGCTTCAACTTTTGGTTTATCTCAAACACCCACAAACTTTCATTGGTAGCATGTTTTCCCAAAAAAGGGTGCTACACCTCTGTCACCCAGCTCAAATCCCCAATAAGTGCTTGATGGACTTATTTCATCGTGAGAACTACCTGGCCAGTTTATAGCCACACTATGTGGCTCTCACATCCAGCTTCAACCTTTGCTTTATCTCAAACACCCACAAAGTTTCATTGGAAGCATGTTTTCCCCAAAACAAGTGCTACTGCTCTATGTAGTGGCGTAAAAGCCATCTAACAAAGATTGGTACAAATGATAATGGTGTATATAATTGTGTATTACCTAAAGCTGCCCAATGTACTATTGATGTGAGCTCTTTGATACTGCATGCCATAACCCCCCAAATATAATTTTCAGTGGTCACTTTTGTTGACCAAGGAACCCCTATGGTGGAAAGCAAATGTGCGCTCTTGATTTGGGTTCCAGAAGTTTGTCTCTCAATCTTATGAATACACCAAAAATATCACTGATCATGCATTTCAATCCAGCTGTTTATGGTTGTCATAATATGCCACTGGGTTGTATACCTTACCACACAATTAGTGAATGTGGTCACTAATTGTGTGGTAAGGTCCATAGTTCTCTGTAAGGACGGGCGCGTGGTGCCATTGCATGTTTGGTCCAAGTTTTAGGCCGGGATATCTGTATATATATTCAGTGTTAGAAAGTTAATGCATCCCGGGATATCTGTATCTATATCTAGTGTTAGAAAGTCAATGTATCATTCACACATCGAGATGAGAAACTATTTAGTGTTAGAAAGTTAATATATCCCGGGATATCTGTATCAGTCAATGTATCATTCACACTTCGAGATGAGAAACAAGCTAATCAATTGAAACACTCGCCTCATTGATAGTTCATGGAATTCAAATTATCATCTATATTGAATTCCAATTTGATTGGCAATGATGAGAGTTTGTGCTCAAAAGCACAAACTCTCACGCTTTGTCATGTGCTTTTGTGTCAATAAAAACGTTCATGAGTCCATAAAGAAACGACCAGTGTCTGAAGCCATCGGAGTTGGTATCTCCCAAGACAATTGTTTTATGCACATTTGCATTCCATTCCTTTCCTCTGAATTTGTCTACAATCGAAGTGTCCACAAGCTCTGTCCAATTCATTATACGCATGCTTCTTAAATCACCCTAAATAAAAACCTGAAAAATATATTCGTCATCTAACTTTTGCAAGTCAAACCACCACAAAGCCTCACTTGTTTGCTTCGAACCTAGTTCATCGCGACGCCAAACCCTGAAGCTAGAAGTGAAACTGATGAAGGTAGTTTGACTTGCAACTGTGTGATTGTACAGATAGCTGGAGGTGTGATATTTTTGACAGTAAACGTACTTTTGAGGTCTTCTTCCCTTTTTCATTAATTCTATCACCACCTCTGCTTCCATCTTATGGCCAAATACAAATCCCCAAGTACAACCACATCCCGTAATAATCGTTCTACTCAAATCAACAACAACCGTCCAACTAATCGAATACCCAATTCCCGAACTGCCAAGAAAGCGGAGCTACTCCATCGTTATGGCTTACCAGGCGACGCAAAGTTTCTCTTCTTCAAGAAAGGTCGTAAATATGGTAAACCCCGCCTGAGCTTATCTTACGGCACTGTTGTCTGCCTGGATTTCGACACATCCGAACTTCTGCTCGTGGTACGCTTTGTCGAAAGGGACCCAATCAACCAAGATTTATTCGATTTATATGACCACTCAATCAGCACAGTATACCAGCATGCCAAAGCGCGAGGTGAAATTAAAATCAACGCAGCAACTTACCGTGGCAGGAGACAAGGTCGTAAGTTTGGAAGGATGCATGCGGCAGGGTTTCGTCCAGGTTATGAGGCGGGTGTCAAGGGAGGTAAGCAAACCAAATGGTTCTATGATTTCTCTAAATTTACCAGTAACTGATGATGGTGTGATAGGCCACTATACGTGGAATGCAGCGACAGGGGCCGACCTATGTAAGATGGAGGCCGACTTGAAACGCCAGGGCAATCTGCCACAGATTGAATCTTTCTTTGCCGAACGATTCAGCGGCCTTTCTTTATCTGCCTTCGAGTCAAACGCGTCGATTGCGGCCCAAACTCATGCGCCATCCTGGGCAAATGAGTCCTTCTACGTCTCACCAAACTCAAAGGTATTTGGATCAAATATTACCGTCACCTTCGATGAGTTTGCCAATAGGAAACATAAAGATCGAGATGTGTCAAAATATGCATTTGGGTTCTTTGGCCGAGTGGACCGAGTAACGGGGAAACTTTACCAGCGGGGATCAACATCCCCACGAGGCAATACCACAGGTGCCCGCTTTGCACTCGATGACTACAACTTCGACCTCGATTTAGATGCATGTGACGGTGTTATTGAGATGGTGTGGAACTCACAAGTTCACCATCGTACGACGCCATCGAAGACTTTCAATGGACTCGGGGATCAGGTTTTACCTGAGAAGGCCGAAATCACTCGCTTTGCATGCTCTTGCCAGATCTCACAGGCCTTGGTTAATCGTATTGACAATGTTCAGTCTTTGCGAAGTGAGCTGGGTGAAGCTGATTGGGTAACTTATCAATCCTCCGTTTTGACTGGGTACAAAGAACAAGCTCATAAAAAAATGAAAGCTCTGGCTCTCAAACTAGGAATTTGGCGTGATGATTTCTGACATTGTGAAAGTTATGGACATACTGTTAAGGAAGCTGTGAACTTGTGAGCAGCGGAACTAACTGATGAAGTTGTGAAGATGTGAAGATGTGAAATTGAAAATCTGGGAAGCTGTAAACTTGTCACATTGTGAGTTTTGGGACTTGTGAACTCTGGAAAATTGTGAGTTTTTGGGCTTGTGAAGTTTTGTGCAACTTGTGAACTTGTGAAGAAACAATTTGTGAATTGGTGAATGTGTGAAGCTGTGAACTTTATGGAGATCTGAACATTGTGCAGAATCAATGTGAATTTGTGTATGTGTGAAGTTGTGAACTTTGTGGAGAAACAATTTGTGAAGCTGTGAACTTTATCAAGCTGTGAGCTTTGTAAAGAAAGAATTTGTGAATTTGTGAATTTGTGAATTTGTGAAGCTGTGAACTTTATTGAGTTGTGAGCTTTGTGAAGAAAGCTCTTGTGAATTTGTGAATTTGTGAAGTTGTGAACTTTATCAAGCTGTGAGCTTTGTGAAAAAAGAATTTGTGAACTTGTGAATTTGTGAAGCTGTGAACTTTATCAAGCTGTGAGCTTTGTAAAGAAAGAATTTGTGAATTTGTGAATTTGTGAATTTGTGAAGCTGTGAACTTTATTGAGTTGTGAGCTTTGTGAAGAAAGCTCTTGTGAATTTGTGAATTTGTGAAGTTGTGAACTTTATCAAGCTGTGAGCTTTGTGAAAAAAGAATTTGTGAACTTGTGAATTTGTGAAGCTGTGAACTTTATCAAGCTGTGAGCTTTGTGAGAAAAGAAGTTGTGTATTTGTGAAGTTGTGAACTTCAAATTCACGTGAAATTTGTGAAGAAAGCTCTTGTGAATTTGTGAATTTGTGAAGTTGTGAACTTTAACAACCTGTGAGCTTTGTGAAAAAAGAATTTTGGATTTGTGAAGTTGTGAACTTTATCAAGTTGTGAGCTTTGTGAAGAAAGAATTTGTTAATTTGTGAGTTTGTGAGGCTGTGAACTTTATCAAGCTGTGAGCTTTGTGAAGAAAGGATTTTTGGATTTGTGAAGTTGTGAAGTGTGAACTTTCTGAGGTTGTGAACTTTGTGAAGAAACCAATTGTGAAATTGGTTGTGGATTTGTGAACCTGTGAAGTTGATGAGGTCAGGTTGTAGAGTGTGGATTTGTGAACTATGGGAAGTTGTGTACTTTGTGAAATTGTGTACTTTGTCGAGTTGTGTCTTTGTGAAGTTACACCTTGAGCACTTGTGGAAATTATTTGTGATGCTGAACATCATTGTGAAGCTGCACACCTCACCAACCATTACAGCAACAACTTGACGCTTGTGACCTTTTGAATCCAAACTTCATTGTGAAGTGAGAACCAGATGTGAACCTGGATAGGATTAGTCTCAGAACTTCCAAAGCACACAACTTCACATGCATGCTTTGTGAAGTTAAACTTGGCTCTTTACATCATCGCACCAAATAAAGTCGTCTGTTTGCTGGACATAAATTCACACTTGTGAAAGTGTGAAGTGTTTCCTTGTGAATTTGAAGATGGTGGTCAATATTTGTGTTTTGGCAAGTCAAGACGCTTTGGTTTTTTGGAATTTTTTCTTTTGCTTTCAAGAATGAATCAATCACATACATCTCAAGATCTAATGGCTACATACAACATGATTCAAGTAAGAAACTGGTGGTTTGGGTCTTATGTCTTGGTATCACTGGTATCACTGAGATCACTGCTATCACTGCCATCACTGCTATCACTATCACTGCTATCAAGGCCATCATTGCTACCATCCTCTAATGATAGGTAAACTGGTTCACCTAAGCCTAACCGTAACCGAGTCTCGTCATTTTCCTTGTATCTTGCTTTTCTGAGCTGCTTGGATAGCTTGGCGAATATAGCACAGTTGTCATCATATAAACCGGCCCATCCTTCTGAAGTTTTGTCGTGTAAGTGGTTCCAGTCTTGGTTTAAAAAAGGGATGGGAAGCAAAGGAGAGAGTGTTAAATCTACAGAGACATAATGATTAGTCCGAACAAAGGCTATTACTATAGGTTTGATTTGAACGGGAGGAGGGGTAAAAAATGGGCGAGTGTATAACGTTGCCGTGTCTAGTTTAGAGTAGTAGATCACTGGTTGGTTGTAAGTATTGGCGATGAGAGTCGTTCCTCCAGGCATGGGGTAATATAAGGCTGGTGGGGCGGTTTCGAGGGGGTTTTGAAGAATCTCGAGAAATTGTTCAATGGTGTAATTGACGCACAGCGTTGGGATATGGTCTTTGTACCAATCGTATCTTGACAGAAGCTCTGCTTCCATCTCCTTGCGGATGATTGGTGCTTCCTGTTCGGAGCGACCCAGTGAAACAGCAATTGAAGCAAAGGCACAAAGCCCTTGCCCAGAGACATCAGTTACAGATATCACAAAGGGGTGTAAGTATGAAGGTATCTCCTCCATACAAGGGATAGGGTGCTATTCAATCAATGTAGTTAGTATATAGCAAGCGAAATGATTATAGAACATAAGGACTATACCTCTGGTGGGTTACAGGTTGGTGTGGATTCGTCTTTCTCATCTTCAGTTTGCTTGTCTTTCTCATCTTCAGTTTGCTTAGTGGTAGGGGCTTCTGGACACTAAAAAGGATGTAGCAGATTTATTAAATCACACTTTCAAAATTTCAGTGCCTGATTGATGAAACACTTACATCATTGGGTGTTGGAATCGATTGAGATACACCAGATCCAGATCGTAAAGTTCTCTTACGCTCTCCTGTGGATTTCACAATCGGAGCAGAGGGTGGCGCGCGATTGGAGTTTCGCTTGCCTTCTTTAGTACGAGAGGAGGCGGGTTTCGCGTTTGGAGGTTTGGTGGCGACTTTGTTTGTCAGTGGTTGTGGTTGCTCTTTCGATTTTGTAGCCTTGCTCGGAACTGGGTGAACCGCTGTGAAAGGTAGGTTATCTGTAAGGGTTTTGGACTTGCCTTTAAGTCGAGCTGAAGATCGGGCTGAAGGGGCTGCCGGCTGGGCTGCCTTTGGAGGTTTGTTGACTTTAGTCGATGTAGACGATTTCTTGGGTGGAATAGGGGCCTGTTCAACAGGTGACTCAATTGGCATAGGTTGATCATTTGTTATAGGTGTTTGGTGACTATTGGGAGGTGGATCGTGGAGGTCTATCTTGAAGGAGGGTGGACTTGATATGGGAAGGGTTTGAAGAGGATCCGAAAGTGGTGGTTTTTCTGCAATCGGAGAGGGTGATGTGCTGCTTTGGATCGGAGAAGCTGATTTGTTTTGCATTGGAACAATCAGAGAAGTCGTTTGAATTTCAATCGGAGAGGGTGATTTCACAGAAGGGGCTGGCAATAAGGTGGAGTCGACTTGACTAATGAACCTCTTTGTCTGGACAGGTGATGGTGAGGGTGCTGAGACTGTTGGGTTGATCTCAGGTAGCATTCCTGATGGACCCTCCTGTGGTTAAAGAACAAAAGTAGATATCAGGTTTGATTTAGTTAGGTTGTTCTCAGGGACCCAATTGGAATTTGTCTTACTTTGGCGGTGAAAAAAACAACTTGCGCAGTCGGGTCTGAAGTAGGTGTGTTGACACGTGGTGACTTGCATTTTGGTTTTGTTGGGAATTCGTCATCATGATCATCGATTTTACGCTTTGATGCATTCAAGTGTTCCGCGGTGACATTGTTCATTTCGGCAAGCGTCAATTCATGGTCAAATGTTTCTACGATCGATAGCTGGGTGACAGTGTCCAACTTTTGTGTGCGCGCCAGGAATAATTCAAACGTTTGGGATAGGGTGGGTACAATACCAGGAGGATTTGGTTGAGCTGGGTCTGACAGAGAAGGCGGTTTGGACGGTTGATTTGGTTTGGAAGGTGGTGGAGATTCGCTGACAAGAGGTTTTGACTTTGGTTCAGATCGTCGTCGATGAGATGGGGGCTTGTTGATGAAGACATGATCATGTCGAGGCTCATAGATTTTGAGCGTGCATGGGCCATCTTCTGAGGCTCGGGTGGCTTGAGCATAGAAGGGACAGGTACCTCGTGTCTTTTGGCGTCGAGTGCGTCCTTTGCAACACTTCAGATCGAGGTAGGTGGGGCGTGAATCGAGAATTGAGATACTATACCCATTGGGAATCGAGTGTTTATCGAGCGCAGACATGAGCTCTTTGGAGTTACTAAATACTCCAGGAGGAGGTGGTGGTAAAGATAAATTCAGGCGAGGAGTAAGAGGCCGATTGCTAGAGGGGTGATCATGATGAGGGACTAGAATTTGAAGGGTCCATTGTTCTTCGTCGGAGTCTAGTGTGCGTGTTGCTTTGGCATAGTACGGGCACGTTCCTGGTTTGTTTTGGTTTTGATATCGACCTTCATAACATTTGTATTCAATGAAGTTAAGGCGGGAATCGTAAATGGATATTTGGTAGCCTTGAGGAAGGGTTTGTTGGTCGATGTGAGAAGTTATTGCATATCGATCCTTGAAGACAAGCAGAGGAGATAAGGAGGACTCATCCAAAGTGATATCGGGTCGAGTCGTCGGAGCTTTGGTGGTAGGATCTGTAGCTGGCTGGTTTTCTTCTTGAGGTTGAGAAATGGGTTTTTTGTTGTCCATGCTGAGAAAGAGGGGGGTATCAATCAAGGTGTGAAGGGGATTGGATCGAGGTGTGAAGGTGTGATGGTGAAGGCTTGTGAGTGGTTGTGAGTTTAGACTTGGTGGTTGGGTAATGATAGTACCTTGGGGGGTGAGTCGATTTGTGTATGTTAACACGTTTGATTTACATGTGTGTATGTCTTGTGTATTGCAGAGGTGTGAAGGTGTGAGCTGCGAGTTGAGTGTGAAGGTGTGAGCTTGTGAGCTTGTGAAGGTATTGGTGAATGTGTGTTTCTTTGTGAGGTTGTGAAGTGGGTGTGAGTTTGTGAATTGTGAATTTGTGAGGCTGGAGTTCATTGGAACCTTGTGGTGAGAAAATTTGCAAAATATGGGGGTTTCACAATTGATTGCCCCTATACCTACATTTAAGTGCTCATTATATGCTCTATATACATGGAAAAGACATAAATGGGGAAGTTTGGATGTTGAGGAATACCTTTATTGTTAAAGGTGAATACCGCCAGATGCATGGAATGCATCTGAGTTACATCTGCACCAAAATTACGGAGGCGCTCGGACGATAATGGGGGCATTATCGTCGGGTCGGGGCCGAGGCTTTAGTGTACACGAGGTGCTGAGAATCCAGATGATGCAGTGAGATATTGCACATATATGATTTTAATGATGGCCAAAGGAATAAAGATGACCAAAGATATTGGAGAAGCAAGGTTTTAAATTGTATATGAATTCCATATAAAGTTGCTGCATCTGCGCTTCAGAGGAGGGCTATATCAATGTGGGGAAGATTTTGTGCCTCAAGTGGGTGAACCTTGTATTATATGGTCATGAATTGCATATATAACTGATGCATCTGCGGTTCAGAGGTGGGATGGTGTTGATGTGGGGAAGGTTTGATGGGTCAAATCGGTGAACCTTTTAACTTTAGCTGACTTTGCAGAGTCAGCAAAATGACTGCCTTCCAGAGTTGATTAAACTATATGATTTGCATGGGAAGAAGGAAAAAAATACAAAGTTTCTTCATAGGTTCAACCAGACTAGTTCTACGCATTTAAAAAGGGAAGGAAATACAATGTACAAAATGATGAATTCATGAACCTGAATGACTCTTATACAAATTTCAAAAATCATCAAGCGCAAGGGATTTGTTAAACTATATGATTTGCATGGGAAGAAGGAAAAAAATACAAAGTTTCTTCATAGGTTCAACCAGAGTAGTTCTACAGATTTAAAAAGGGAAGGATACACAATATACAAAATGATGATTTCATGAACCTGAATGACCATTATACGAATTTCAAAAATCATCAAGCGCAAGGGATTTGTTTCATCTACATTATGTGAATGGCCTTTTGAGGAAACTGTTGAAGCAATCAAAAGATAAGAAAAGGGTACATAAAAAGGAATTCAAGAATCTTTGATTTGTCTTCAAAGGTTGTGAGGACAGTATGTAGATACTAAGAGGTAAATGTGAAGTATTAAACATGGGATTACTTCGAAGTGGGAAATACAAGTAACAATTAAACTTAAGGTACTGGATGCCTACAAGTCTAAAGCAGCAGCATCAGCTGACCTTTTTGCAGCATGGTGAGCAATGCACTCCTCTCTATACTTCTTGTGCAACCTTTTTTCCTCAGATTTAAAGATGGCCAATACCTCCAAGAGTTTGAAGTCCGCAGGATAAAACGGAATCCACAGGCGCCTGTCGCTAAATACCTTGGGGGATTGATTCATCCCAGAATAGCGCGCAGCGCCTGCAAACACATCGGCATGGCTATATATGGCCATGCAGATTCGCTGAGGTGGGCAACCTGGCAGGTGAGGAAGACATGTAATGCAGCTTACCCCATGCATGAGTACATCAAAGGCGGCATGAACAGAATAGCCCGGGCCACCATGCACCGCGTATCCGAGATAGTTCAATATCAATTCACCCCCACCGTAGTTCTTACCAAAAAAATTTGCTGAAGCAAAAAGGGGGGCATTATTACCATCTCGGTGGTGGTCAACCTGCATTCCATACATTACATGCCTACCTGTGAACTTTTCAAACAATTAATGACTAGTTCTAAGGGAGGAAAGCAACAGCGTCAGAAACTTACCAATTCCCACAGGATTTACAAGATCCTTAAGTTCGCGAGCGGCACCACGATTGCCTTTTCGAACAATCACTTGCAGCGCCTTCAAAGCGCGCTCGTAAGACTGAGGCTGGAATGCCTTGATGATCAGGCGACCTAATTCAAGAGGCCATAGCATCTCCGCGTCGATTCGGGCTTGGTCCTCGCGCTTATAGCCAGTTTGTTTGCCCATCTGAATAACTGTGGGGAGGTTGTAATGACTGACTTCAACATCTTGCCATCCAGAGGAAGGGTGGCCTTGTCGAGTCTCTCCTAAGGCCATTTGCCTGTCGGACATTCCTGCACGAAGCTCCTGGATTGCTCAAGATGGAGTGGTAAGCAAGTGTCTAAGGGTTTCACATTTAGGTTTTGAAGGGAGCTTACCGCGTATCTACCATAACCAATTGCCTGAGATGGCAAGGTTCCATTGAGAACTCCAGGAATCTCGATGTAGTTTGATTTGGCGCCGCTCAGATTCGAGGTAGCAGTCTTCGATACCGCATACGGACTCTGCGCTGGGGGAGTAGGGGGGTGATTGATCGAGCGTTCGAAAGTTTTGTGAGTCATTGGCCCTACAAACTCCACAATTTCGTTCACGGCCGCTGCACCAACTAATGCAATGCGTCCACGTTCCTACGATTAAAACCAGCGTTAGCGACATGATTAAAGGCTCTAGCAAAAAAAAACATACCTGACCACTGAGGGTGGTAGTGAGCTTGCTCTCCTTTGGCTGGGCGCTGACAGCAACAACCCTGCCCGCTAGATCAACAAAGACGACTGCCTCGCCTTTTCCTACAATCCTTGGGTTGACGGATCGGTCAATTGCGAGTTGATTGAGGGAATCAATATTGGGATATCGCAATGCAAAGGGTAGGGGAGATTCAGGATGTGCAGCATGAAAATCAAGCGTTGATTTGATGTGATGAACGCAGGTGAGGAGCGCTTCTTGCATGCCGGTTAGAGGTTCAAGAATAGAAAAATCTTCAAGGATCTTGTCAACGCTGAAGGGAATATCGCCAAGGTTGAGATGATGGGTGTGTTGTAAGAAGTATGCACAAGCTAAATCAAAGTCAACTTTGATGATCCTGGGTTTCTGAAAAAGACGGTGAAGGTACTCCGCTACTTGTGTTCTCCTGCGATAGACGCTTTGGAAATGGTGAGCTGGGATGTCAGGCCTGAGGTGAATGGGTACTTCGTGGGTGCGAGGTTTGGCTTTCTTAGCGATTGAGGGCTTACGCTTTGCTTGAGCGCGTTTGGGTTTCTTGGATTCGATGTGTCGAATGGCTGGAACTATAGGAGGTGGTCTAGAGGGCGAACAAAAGGGGTTTCAGCATCCTGGAGTATTATTCATGAGGACTTGGAATCACAGGGAAACTTACGTGGGCTTGGGAAGGCGACCAGGTTCTTCAACATCAGATAGGTCTGTGAGCTCTGACTCGTATTCCGCATTGAACGCGGTATGCTGAGGCTTGAGTTCGCGTGGCGGGCACTTGGGACAGGGAATGATGATACATAAGATTGAATACATGAGTCAGCTTCGGAACTGTAGCAATAGCATCTTGCTACATGCATTCATGGACACATCCGGTTGCCCTGAATGCATACGCAGGAAATCAGGCTCAGAGATCCGGCTAAGAGCGTTGATTCCTGGAGCAAGACACTATTGTGATAAGATGAAACAAACACCTAACAAACCTGAGCCACTGATATCGGTCCTTGGTGATGCATGGTTGAGGGAGCGTGCGAAAAGTGGGGTTGGGGAAAGCTAAGTGAGCAGTGAGGTCGAAGAAACAATTGGTAAGTAACCAATATCAGATTGAGAGGGGTGCGGTAACGAGGTTCCAACCGATATACCGATACATTGTTGAAATCAAAGTACCGGTATATAGGTTTTAAGTAATGATAGTCGCCTGGTGGTAGTGAATGTAACACCATTATACCAGTACATACTTGGTACCAAGGTACTGGTATGTAGGTTTGAAGTGATGATGGTCGCCTTGTAGAGAGGTTTATACTGGTACAATACTGGCACTTCGATAACCAGTATCAACCAATATACCTATACATATCTCATTCTCTGAGTTCTACTTCAACTCTACCTGATTCACAACATCAAATCAATCCATCAAGTCTCATCAATCCGATCGATCACACCACTGATGATGATGATAATGATCTGAAACACTCAATCGATTCAAATCATAATCTATCCACGCCTAAATCAAGTTCAAAGTTTAACTCGGATGCTAAACCAATTTGACCGAAGTTATCTGCATTATTATCACCTAGCTTTCCAAGATAACCACCTAATTCAAATCATCATCATCGAAGATCTTCATCTGTTTCGATCTTAGAAAGAGGTATGTGTTGATCTTTAAGTTTGATTTTAAGATGACTTAGAAATATTAATCAATTTATTTATTTAGATATAAATTGTTAGTGATAAGTAATTGGTCCTGTTGACTATAACTATAAATTCTTCTTGAAGGAAATTTAGACTTCGAATTGAAAAAAACGATAAGAACTTCAACAAGATCAATCAAGAAAAATGCCACCACCTGATTCACTTATCCATGCATCTAGTGGTGCACTGGATGGGATTTGTACAATGTATTTCATCTTAAAACTTTTGAATTTCCTTCATCATTTGAAATAAGCACTTTCACTGACTTTGATTCGTTTTTTTTACCAGGGAATTTACTTGAAAGGTTTACCGATCAGTTTGATCAGTTTTGAATACCGTGTCTGAGATAACTAGATTGAACTCTCGTCATCGTTAGATCCTCTGATCGTTATTTCTACGACGGCTCAGGTTGAAGCCAAACAACAGGGAGAGGTGAGCTCTCAAGGTTTTTTAGCTAAACTCTTGCTCAAGGACAATTTCTTGAAGATTAAAATGATAATCTTCAGTTGATATTGAAATATATTTAACTATTGTTGATAAATTAAACCTGTAATTGTATTGATGTAATCTTAATTTGAAGATAAGTTGAATTCTTGAATATAAATTAAATTTATAAAAACTACTATTGAGTATATTGACTCTTGAATATAATTATTGAATTGTTTGAAATTGATGAAAATGTTATAAATTTAAAAAAAGAATTAATTTAAATAGAATATAACACAATCTTATTTTGCGCACAGGTTGGGTAAGTCCCCTGTTACTGAAGTGTGGCAGTCACACATTTTCAAAGGTTCAGGCACATATTCTTGAATTCAATCTCACAGTTTGCTTCAGTTTGCTTGATTATGTGAGGAAGCCTACATGATTGTTTGCATTATTAGGGATGTGTTTGAGATCACAAGGGGATGGTATCAAGAGAGACAAAGTAGCATAGAGAATTGGAAATTAATTTTGAAAGAGAGACCTCAAAAGCGTCATGAAGGTCATGATATGATTTTTGTCTGGCGAGGTGGGAAATGTTGAAGATGAATTTGATATGTTCAGGAAAATTAACTTTTAAGAAAATCTTGAGTTTCTTGCGCTTCCCCCAAGTGGAGATCGGAAATGGAGGAATTGGCAGTGCTCGCTCCATTGTTGTTGTTGGTGGTGTCATTATTCTTTTCCTCATCATAGGATTTGTTAATGTTTTCTGCCTCATTGTTAGAATTGGAAGGAGAACTTTGTTGTTTGATTTTGATAGGGTGTTTGTCTACTCAAACAATTGTATTTCTGTTTGACTGTATATCTTCGAGCCAGTTGAGGACTTCGTTGTTGGTCAAGGATCTGGGGCCTTTGGCCAGCATGGCATCGGTGACACGGCTATCTATTGTACGCTTGATTGTTAGCCGGACATCACCTCTAAATTCTTTTTTAGCAAAAGATTCTTGAACATTAGGCACTTTAGGATGTGCATCGCCTCTACTTTGGTAGCCTCCGCGGAGATAAGGGGCTGTAAAAACCACTTGATTAGCGTGATGTAGTGCTTGAGCTGAGTTGGGCTTACCAATCAAGTTGTTGAGCTCAAGCGCAAGGTCTGCACGCATGCAAGCTTGTCCTGCTTCAGAAAGCGGTTTGGGCTCGTTTTTGGCGGCACGCAGGTGATCAGGGGCCTTGGTTGCTTCGAATGCAAAGCATTCAAGGAGATGGTTTTTTTGCTGCATCCAAGCCCACCGTTGGCAAGACGAGTGCTCGTCCTGGAAAAGGGCTCGAGATGTGGGGGATCCGGGATTCCAACTGGCTAACAATAGGTGGAAATGGAGGTTGAAATGATTCTTGAGGGTGAGAAGCTGCATCATTGTTATGTGTGAGTATGTCTCTCAAGTGATGTATGCAACTGAGATAAAATACCTGGTGGACAACTTTGCTGATCTCGTGCGACCTTAACTTCTCCAATGAACGGTTTCTTGACTTACCACTGTGCCTCCAGAGGCGTCCATCGTGGTTTGGTGAGATCGTAGGATTCCTAATACAGGAGTGA
This sequence comes from Melampsora americana, assembly GCA_022264835.1. NCBI lineage: Eukaryota > Fungi > Basidiomycota > Pucciniomycetes > Pucciniales > Melampsoraceae > Melampsora > Melampsora americana. Next base: position 311,867 of record JAIFHY010000003.1, on the reverse strand, counting down.
AGATTTTAGAGGGTAGTGACAGTTGATGTTGGGCAGTCAATAGGGCAGTGAGGTAGTGAGAGATGTTTATGAAGTAGTCATAATTCAAGTTGAGGTAAGGAGAATGGGTTGTGGGAGTAATTTTTTTCCCTTAAGGCGTGATGATTTGAGGAGGATATTTAAATAGTAATATATTTTTGACTGTGAGAGTTATAAATTGGCTACAGTAGTGATAAAGTTGGCTGTAGTAGTGATAAGTTATTGAGTGCGTAAAGTTTGGCAAGGCCCCCCCCTTGGAGAATTGGGGACTTAGAGGGATTTTAAGTTCACCCCAGTTGTATATAACAAGCTACAAGATTCTACATGCTTAGTGGCGGACTACACTGGATGATACATGTATCTGTATCATCCAATACTCTTGGTAGGATACAGTGCGCACAGGTGAAGAAAAGACACTCAGACGCGTGTTGAAGAGACAGCGCTGAAACAAAGATAAAGACAGAGCTTGAAGCTCTTACTAACCTGAAGACCAGAGGTTAGATGAAAACAATAGACTGAGTGAAATAGATATAAGAGAAAGGTATAGAGTAATAATATTAGTTAAGTGTAAGTGTTGAGAATGAAAACAAGGACAAAACAAATGCCTTTAGATCTCTTCTTCCAGATTATAAGAGATGAGGAACAAGAGATCAAAAAGGGACAAAAGAGCTCAATATTTATAGAAAACATGATCAGAGAAACCACAAGTTGAACCCTGCACTGTGAGGGTTGGGTATTCTTTTGAATACTCAAGGCTCACTAATTTTCAGATTTATATATTTATATATTTAAATGTTTATAATTTTATTTATTTTATCTCAAATGTATCATAAATACAAGGATAAAAGTGTAATATAAAAAGGAGGAAAGAGAGATGAATTTAATTAAATGTATTTGGAGATTTCCTTAATGAAAGCTGGGTCCAAGGCTTTCCCTTAATCCTTATTATTACAGATTAAGGAGTGTTTAAGATCACTACTCTGGTTGTCCTTAAAGTCACCAACTTGGGGTTGTTCTTAAGGTCACCAACCTAAAGTGCTTTTTAAGGTCACTAACCTAGAGTTGTTGAAGGTCACTAACCTGAAGTATAGTCTACTTAGGGGAAGTAGAGGATCCTGATGAAGGAAAAGAATATAACTTACTGTAGATGGGGAAACTCTAAAGTATATGAAGTGTTATCACTAGTCTTATTTATAAGACTCTTGATTATTTACTTCAAAGGAACTTCTGTTAGTTCTTAAAAGTGATTGTTATATATAATTTTTCTATGAGGGAATTTCTTCTGAGGTTAGGAGAGGGGTTTATATATTCTTCTCTCTTAACCTAACTTTTATGATATTTGCTTTTATCACTATTTTGGTTTGGATAGTGATTGCCAATTATTGGTTATGTATTATGTGCTTCATTTAATACAAGCATATTTTAACTCTTGACACTGAGTTATGAGGTGTTCTTATGTTTTTATAGGTTTTTACATATATGTTACTTATATGTTACATACTGTTTTTAGTATGTACATATATGTAATTATGGTTTTTAGGGGTTTATTGTATTCTTAGTCATCCTTTGAGTACATGTACATGTGCTCAGGGTTGACATGCACTAACAACACCCAAATACAACAGTTTAACCCCCTTGCATCATTAATCACATTCACCTTCCTCCATCTTGTCTATCTTACATCTACTGCATCAACTAGTGTCAGATGTACTTAAAACCATTATGTATTTAGATCAACCTTTCCAAACCAGCCAGGACTGGATATTGGCTTGACCGACAAACAATGAATTCCAACAAAAGAAACAAGAATTCTTGAATTTGGTGAGACAAAGTAGAACAACTTGAAGCAAGAACATCAAATTAAATCTCTAGATAAGGTGGACAGGATTTGATCACAAACCACCCCCTTTGGTAACATGTGTCATGTGTGCAACCAACTGCGCACCACCAAAAAGACACATTCATCTTTGGTTGCATCATTGACCCAAAATTTTCATTTGATAAGTAAAAATGCAAGAAAAGAGTTACACATATTTTTGAACATATGTTCAAGTCAAATATATTTGTAACTATGCAAGTGCGACTTGTTATATCTCTTTCTCTTTCCACTTCACTGATATTTACTCCTTTTTTCCCCGACTGTTTTTGTACAATGGACAACAATCTGAAACCCTCATCACCTCAACCTTACACTTGCTTCCTTTTTCCCATATCCTCTCCCCCTCAATCTCATTGTCAATTTGTTTTGAACTCAAACTCCAACGTTCATTGTGATTTGATTGATTGTGTTCAGAACCTTCATGGAAAACAATATCAAGATTTCAGAAGGCCTTATCTGGTTGGAAGAGTGTAATTTTATAAGCTAAAGCTAATGTGGATGGGAAACAAGTCAAGGATGAAAAAGGTAGACAGAGATGGAGGTCATTTAACTCAATTGAGTCAATGATCTTGTTTACCAAATCTCAAAAGTCAGTCATCATTGGGATTATCAATCTAGAAATGTAAATTGAAAATTGCCTTCTGAACACTTTACCAAATGTTTCCAAAAACCAAAGAGTTGTGTGTTTTTACATTACATACACAGTGAGAAAATTTCTCACCAATATGTAAAAGTTGCATTAAACATTAATGCAACTTTTTTTGCCAAAGGGGGTGAACAGTAACAAAAGTTTAAAGATTACAATTCGAGAGTACTGTTTTTTGAGCTTGAGTACATTCAAAAGCAAGTTGATCAAGAACTGCTCAAATGTACTGTTCCTGGCTCATAGCTTCCAACATAGCACAATAAGCTTGAGGAATCCACACAGTGTTAGCCTTGGGTTCAGTGATATTCATCAATGAGGTAGAGGAAAACATGTAGTGAATATCTGCTGTATCAAGATGGGAAACAAAGAGGAAATTTGGATAATTCCCTTCAAAACCATACACTCCAGGATTCCCTTCATACATGTAAAGCTGGGTAGATGCATATGAGAGCTTAGACTGATTGGATGATTGATTTTGTAGGTACTGTGATCTGATTGCTTCTATATGTTGAGGATAGGGTGAGAGCTTGGGGTGACCTGCCTTGGCATTATTCCTACATTGAGTATAAAGATGATATATTTTTTCTTCAATATGAAACATTTTCCTAAATGTTGAGTAAGGCTCATTTTGGCCAACAAGTCCAAATTCCTACCTGGAAAGTTAGGACTATTTTTGACAAAAAAAGCAGGATTCCTCCATACCAAATAAGGGGCTAAGACCTGAGCCACCGGACCATGTAAACAACCTGTATGGGTTACACTCCGTGAAAATTGGGACCAGGAGAGTATAGTATTCCACTCCATATAACTTCACAAATAGTGCCCAATTGAGCAGACCTGTCCAACCTCTCCCCTCTTTTGTACCCGTCTATCTAATTACCTTTAGTTTACCACAGCAAATGAGGACCACATTCTCTCTCTCTTGCCTCAAATGGGTAAATACATTATTCACTCTCTAGTATTTACACGGCGGCGGTTTTTGTGACCTCCATGAAAAATCACAATACAACCTATGACCTGTCAATGGTCTTTGTACAGACAATCAAATGCATTCCCTTTGCATTCCCAACAGTGGCACCAGGTCCATGCCAGAGACCTGTTGGCGTATTTCACAAATACAACATTTTAGAATCCCTACCCAAGCCACCAGGCCTCCTCACGTGGCAATTATTTCCACATGGCATGCATCTTTGATTTTTGGGACACTAGCCCCAGTGTCCCAAAAGTCAAAGATGCATCTGCATATTAACGTAATATTTGTAACACATCACATAAAACCCATCCCTTGTGTTGTATTCAAGCTCCCACCATGTTCAAGACGGCAATTGGTAATCCCACCTTGCTGCCAAAATATACCATACTCACACCTTGATGCCCTCCCAATCTATTGTATATTGTGATCCCTGCAAACTGATTTATTGACCGATGTGGCTATTCTACGTAGGGATTCATCATTTCGGTGAATATTTTGGTGTCTTTGAAAAGGGATTTGATAAAGTGCAGTAGCACGTATATAAGCAACAAAGAACAATAATGAGTCTATTCAAGACTTCTGACCTGAAGGTTGTGTTCAAGTTTTTATATCAAATGTTTCATTACATATTTCACGTACTTGACATTCAAACTAATTGTGATATTTCATTTCTCATTTGTTTAATCTTTGCATATGTAACAGTTTAATGTTGTTCATTTACTTTTCATTATCATCACTGTTAACCTATGTATCACTCAGAACAATTCTGATAAACCTCAAACAGCAGGGATACAGAATCTCCCTTCCTCATCCAAGATCTTCTATTAACTTCTTGGATGAAAGGTGAGTTTAAACTCTGATCGTGGGGTTTGATAAGCTCAAAGATTCAGTTCTAAACTGTATCTTTCCCTGCTCTGACAGGTATGTAGTTCACTCTTGTTTTGTTTCATCATCCTTGTTCTTTGCTTTTTTATAGTTGTGATAATAATAAAACTGATCCAAGATCTTCTATCAACTTCTTGGATGAAAGGTGAGTCTAAACTCTCATTGTGGAATTTGATAAGTTCAAAGATTCAGTTCTGAACTGTATCTTTCCCTGCTCTGACAGGTGAGTTTAAACTCTGATTGTGGGATTCGATAAGTTCAATGATTCAGTTCTGAACTGTATCTTTCCCCGCTCTGACATTTTGTCACAGGATGGCACAGAGTTTCAGGTAGACAATGTTAGTTATAGCTATCACTTTATTTGATAGCAATCTTTGGAAACATAGAGCAATTGAATTCTCTTTCCCAAGATATTTTATTCACCTGATAAAGTGCAGTAGCACGTATATGAGCACCAAAGGATGATAATGAGTCTATTTTAGACTTCTGACCTGGAACCAGCAACATAAAGTGTTAGATCAAAATGAAACATTAAATGAAATAGTGAGTATAAAGTACCTGAAGGATGGTACAGAATTTCAGGTAGGCAACGTTAGTTCTAGCTATCACCTTATTTGATAGTGATCTTGGGAACTATAGAGCAATTCGACTACCACAGTCAATCAAAAAATAATAAATGTAATCTTCAATATTAAATATAATCAATAACGATAAAAGAGCAAAAATTAAAAATATACTTACTTCTCTTTCCAAAGATGGGAAAGAGAAGTACATTTGAGTGATGATAATGTACAGGTATCATTGTAAGTTTTGTTCATCCTTCTTGTTGAGGTATTGTATAATGTAGCTCTAATCATTTCTCCTTAAAGTTTTTTTGTATCTTCATCTCTCCTAAACTTCTAACTCTATCTCTGTTCTGTAATTTTCAACTAACTAATTCTCATTTCTTTTCAATTGCATACTTCAACACCTGCCCTCAATTGACAAAATTAAAACACCTCTCTTCACCTATTCTTCTCATGCCAATTTTGTCTCTAAATTTGTTGAAAGAACCAGGATGTAATGGTTTTTTCAATAAATCTGCCAACATATCTTCTGAGTTGCAATGTATCAATCTAATTGCACCACTCTGAACTTATTCACAAATCCAATGCCAGTGAATTTCTATAGCCTTTGTCCTCCCTTGACTAATCACATTTTCTGATAAGTCTATCGCACTCATACTATCACAACTCAATAAATAAGGCTTTTCTTGAACAAAAGCTATTGATTTGCGAAATAAGGCCAACCATAGCATTCCACAACAGATTCATTTGCTGCTCTATACTTCTCTTCCATTGAAAATTCAGCCACGGTTTTCTATAATCTGATACGCCAACTGATTGCACCACCACGAAGGAAAAAAGTGTGTTTGTCTCTTGACCTTCTAGTACTCTTGTTGCCAGCCCAGTCAGAATCAGCAAAGTGTTTTGGAAGTACATAGGCGTTGTTGCTGATTAAGTTGGTTGAAGTGCTGCGGTCAAAATGAATGGAATAATCTGAACTCCCTTTAAGTATTGTCATACATGCTTGAAGGCTTTCCAATGTTGCAACATTAGATTTTCTGAATCCTGAGACAAACAACCAACTACATAGGTGATATCTGGCCTGTAACATTGAGATGGATATGTGGGTAGTTTGAAAGATTTTGCTTCATCAAACACTGATTTAGTCAATTTGATGCCTTGATTCTTTCCAGCTTCCACAATTTGAATTCTGACTACGCATGTTGAAATACCTAAATCATCCATCTTCCAAAAAGTCAAACTTTCCTTCTTAAACGCAAAAATATTGTTACCAGTGATTGCAAGGTCATCTATGTGGAACTAATATAAACAAATCTTCTTATCCCTCACTCTGATGTACACACCCTCATCTGCTTCACACTGCCTGAAACCAGCTTTCAAACATTTCCCTTCACACTCATCATTCCATTCACGTTCTGACTGCTTCAGCCCATATACAGCCTGCATTAACTCAGCCACATCATCTGGATCACCTTCTTTCCATCCTGATAACACAGCGGCTATCCATCTTTCAAAAGACAATTCTTCAAATAAATAAACAAAGCATAACAAAAGGAATTCTATTACATAAATGAACAACTCTTCAAAGGGAGTATCATTTTGCAATGGATTGAATCACAGAATCCAAAGGCTGACATCTTGACAAAAGCATTAGGTCCGTATCTTTTTTTGGAAGGGAGGAAGAACCTGAGTTTGGAGGATTAATCTTATTTTTTTATTTCTTTCTTTATATTTCCATTTTTATTTTCTTAACTTTTCTAATGGAAAACGTATATAAAAAAATGGAGGTTTCTTAATTTTTGTTTTTATTTGTTTTTTCTTGTTCTGTTTTTCTTTAGGAGGAGGAGTGCTGTGTCTAGTCGCGGGGGGTTTCTATGGTCACAACTGCTCCACAGAAAGTCACGTGCCTGTACAGTTATACTACTAGATGACTTCTGTTCCATCTCCGGCAGAAACTTCCTTTCCTCAACCATTGGGAAGCTGAAGCTTTGGAGTACAAACTAACAGACTTCTTGTCCTATTGATTATTCTTCCTGCATGTGCTACGTATTGGGCAAAGTATGTATCCAACTTTCATCAATTTAGAAAGGACCAAGTTTCTCAAATTTTTACAATTTTATGGGAAACTACCCAAAGTTCCAGCAACCTGTCAATATGATGCTCATACAACCCTTGGCATAATTTTTTCATCGCAAGTCAAAGAATGAGGTTTGTGCAGAAGATTGGTGTGCGTGCGGCCAGGCTTTCAACCTGCCAGAAAACAAGCAAAGGATGCCTTGGAGCATCTCCAACGGTTCTGGATCTATAAAAAATACAGAGCCCAAAGAGGGGTGCTGGAAACGTAAAAACAGCTGTATTCAGTTTGCAGATTCCAGTTCCTCCAATGTGCACATGAGGCATGGCTGTTTGAGTTCCGACCATGCCTGTTATGCCATAACCCTTACAAATTGAGAAACCAATGATGAAAAGAAAGAACAAAATAAATAAAAGGATTAAAGATAGATACAATGGCACGGATACACTGACCCATTCCAAAAACCCGTCCAATACGTGTCTAAAAAAATCTGCTGTGATCTCACAATTGGTCCTTCATACTTAAAGGACCAACTGTGTGAATTTGGTTTTGCTGGAAAATGAAGCTCACACGCATGGTGAGCTGTTACGTTTTCAGACTGCGGTGGAGGGTCTTTGTGTGACCCCAGCCCACAAATGTAACAATTAGCTTATGTGTGTGTCCAGAATGTTACATTTGCAGGCCCCCGTTGGGGATGCTCCCTGCATCCAAAAACATGATACATTTGTCTACAAATGACACTTTGATGTTGTATTTGCTTTTCAGCCAGACATTGCAGCACCACGTTGTAGAACTCCTACACAGTCTAGCGTAGGCTGAGCCGGAGAGGGGAAGAATTACCACTCTTGAGAGTTGGTAAAACTATGGTGCGTAAAGCTGCCCTCAGCCTTTGAAATAAGATGAGACAATTCTATTTAAACTTCTTTTGTCCTTTTAAGGTTTCCCAGAACTTGATGAGACCTGCACAGTTGCTTCTGCAGCACTGAGCAGAGTCTGCCGCTGTAGAACTTATAACCCCACAAGGGTTATACAGAGCGTAAAGGGGATAATCTACTCTATAAATAAAAGTAGAAGGTGTCTAAGACTGCCCTTTTAAAACACACAACAAAGAGCTTGCTGAGTGAGTAATGATAAGAACCAAAAAGAAATATTATTATTAATTATAAGAGGAAAAAGCACCTTGTTTGATTTATTATACTCAATACTTTATTAGTATTATTCCCAATGAAGCTTTTTAGCTTTACAATACAATTCTTTAAAGTAAATTTCTCTTTATAACATTGATCAAGGGCGTATTTAAGTGATCTGATACTACTAAAATAAGTTTATAATGATAAACAAAATAATAGCCACGTAGAAGATAAAGAAAAAAGGGGAAGAAAAACTCTTTACAACCAAACTACAACTATATATAACCTATTTCTCAAAAGAAATACATGGTAAACAGCCTCATTACCTCTTCTTTACCACTTCAATATTCATTCATCCACGTCATAGCCTCTTCTTATGATCAATCTTGCTTTCTTTCATCTCTATTACATCATAATTATTTATAGTAAGCCTTCATGATTATTAATTTGATCTTCTTTTGATTCTAAATAAGCCATAATTGATTTTCAAAATTACTAACTTCTTCAAATCTTGTTCAATTTTTGATTACTAAAGTGCATTGAATAGATCTCTGTTTACCATCCAAGACCATACGCCACAATCCCACTTTCTGATGAGTAATGGTAAAGTTATTGAGTTGTGAATATTGAGAAAACCTTAATTTGTAAGTTATTACACGTTGAAAACCCATATTACATATGAATACAGAAGCCAAAACCCATGATACAGCCTGTTTACCAATATTACATATGCGCTGATTTTCATTCTCAAATTTCATATTTTCAACTGTTTCTTCTTATGAAAGTTTTTTATGCATCTTGATATAGTTAAAGTGAGGTTTGTACATTATAGACCTTTAGATTCTGCGTCGATTGAGCCATTTTTCGGCCAATTCGGTGAAGATTTAATATGTATTACTAATGGAAAACTCCCATTTTGGCCAAATTGGACGGCTTTGAATTTAAAGCCGTGTTCGAAATGTTTGAAATTCGAAGTTCGAAGTTCGAAGTACTCTGTTCTCATTCTTATTCCTTGATTTACACCACTTCTCTCTCAGGTAAGCCACCTTCTGCTCTTATCAAACCTTACCTAAAATCATCTAAAGAATCCATTCCCGTCATCACATCTTTATAAATATTTTTATTGACTCATAAAAACCTAAATTTCAATCATTTTACCACTTTTGACGTCATTTCTCTTTAATCATTCTTCTTTAATTAGTTCAACTTTTCTGTTCTTTCTTCTTATGATCAACTTTAATTTATTCTTAAGATCTTCTTTGTAAATCCCTCATTTTAGTAATCAATTGAATTTTTTAAATTTTCTTCTTTCTTGATTTGTAAAGTATTATATAAATTAAAATTAAAATTATTAAGCTTACTTACCAAAAGACCACGGTGAAATTAAAGATAATATTATATTGATTTATTAATATTGATATAAATAAACTTTTAAATAATTTTTTAAGAGCACTAAAAAAAAGTTTAAATTTTTTCCTAATCACGGCTATAAATTAATCACCACACCACTATTGTGTACAACCCTACACAAGGTTGTAATCCATAGATATGTAAATTGAGATGTTAACACAGCTTGAGTGCATGTGTAACAATGTACAGGTCCAAAATCAGGTTTCGGATCCCTGACTTGACCTGGCCTCGACTTGGATCAAGAGGCGGGTTGGTGATTTTCTGTTGATTTTTGTCTATTTGAATTTTGACGACCTGACAACCTTTTTCTGAGCAAGCTCAGCAAATTTCCCTCTACACTTGACTTTCTCTACGTTCACCATTTCCCTACTACAACAATCTTAATCAATACAAAAAGTTATAACACTTTAAACTAGGTACGTATTTCTCTCTGTCCTTTCTAAAACACCTTTGAAGTATACTAACCAACAATCAATCTTCTTTTTAATTCTTTAACACTTTTAGGACTAACTCAATTTAATACTTCAACTAACTGACACTAACACAGACTGCAACAGACACAGACACACATAGATAGCTCAACTGAAGGACACAGATCCCCATTTTTTCCTTTTCTCTCAATCCCGCCTCCCTCTTATATTTTTTTATCTTGACTTGTCACCCAGCTAATTCTTCTATTTTGTTCTCTTTGTTCCTTTCCAATCGGACCTTTGCTTTACTCCGGATTACCGTCAATCTTATTTGGTTTAGATTTGTTCTTCTGTAAGTTCTCTCTTTTGCTTCCTTCTAATCTCTGTCCTTATTTACTAATTTTCTTTGTTTATATCCCAGCCTCCACTTTTCTCTGATTCTCCCATTCCATTCCCTTGAATTTCAACACCTCCACCTTCAATCCAATCTCAACTTGCTTTCCTCAATCTTTGGTCTCATCATTGTAAGTTCTTTCCTTTTGTAATTGTTCTTTTCCTTGGCACTAACTTTGCATAATGTGTTTGTTCTTTCCTGATGACTTGATGTCAACTTTAATTTTGCTTACAGATATTTGTTTTAGATTTTTCACTCAACTGTTTTTGGCTTGATCTCTACCCAAAATTCTGTTTACTCCAACCTCAGGTTTACTAATTATCTCTACTTTCTCAGCTTTAATTCTTGATCTTTTAGGTTAGTCCTTTCCATCTCTATCTTTCTTCTCTGTTCATCTTCCTCATCTGGTAAGTTTTGTACCAACTCAGCTTTGGTTCTTGTTTATTTTGTTTCTATTCAGACCAATTTGATAATTATTAGTTTTAGATCCGACCGCTCTGACCGATTCAGATCCCCGTCTCCATCTCAATTTCTTCACCTCCACCTTAATTTGATCTCAATTTGCTTCCTTAGTCACCTCCACCTCATCTTTTGATTTCAATCTATCTTGTTTACAATTGATTTGCTTTGATTGTTTGGTTCTTTTAGGTCAACCTTTCCTCTTTCCTCTTCTTCTCTCTTTTTTTTTATCTTCATGTTTTCATTTTTATTATCATTAGATTGCTCTCATTCAGTCTTACTGATAGATTTGTTTGTTTGTTATTAACTTCTGACAGTTTGTTAGGTTTTGATCCGCCAGTTCTGATTGATTTTAATTTTGGTCTTCTACTTCATCCAACCAATTCATTCAACTTCAACGTCATCTGGTTCTTCTTTCTTTCAGACCTTCCCTCTTTCCTTTAGGTTCAATTCCGCTCTTCTATCAAGTTTAACTCCTCCACTTTGATCTATAACCTCCAATCTCATTTGATTGATTCAGCTTTGTTCTAGGTAAGTCGTTTTCTGTTCTCTTGTTTACTTCTTTATCTCATATATTAGTAATTACTCATTTCCTATCTTTTGTATAATATTTTCATTCCTTCTTTTTTTCATATTTATCATTATTTGCTTCTGTGCTTTTAGGTTCATTCAACACACTCTGAATACTGCTGATTTTTGATTTTTGATCTTCTAAACTCTAAGTGAGTCCCTTCTTCTTGGTTGTTTTCAGCTATAGCTGATTGTTCCTGATCCAAAGCTGACTTAAGATTCTCTCTTTGAATTGCTTTGTTTGTTTTTCTCTTAACTTAGATTGATCAATTGTGATCATTTGCTTTTCTCCCCCCTTTTTTTCTTTCTTATCTTTCTATTAGTCTTATATGTGATTGTTTTTCTTAGTTTGCTTCATTTTCATATTTCAATACTAATTGTTCAAATCTGTTATTCTTTTGATCTTTATTTTCTCTTTTTCTTCCTCTTTAACCTTATTCCTTATTTGATTGTCTGTAGTTGACTATGTCCAAGAGTAATGATTGAAATTAAAAAAAATAATCGATTCTAAAAAAAATCCAGTGAAAGATGAGAAAGAGGTGTTGAACACAGTGAGCTCGAGCAAAGACTGTAAAGAAAAGTCGATGGGTTCTGATCACCACAACGTGAGCTGAATATCATATTTGTGGTTGCACCCACGTCCAACCTCTAAATCATGCCATTGTGTCTATTTGCGATGTCATTGATCATGATAGATTGCTATTTCAAAGTGATTGAGCGGGATGTAATTCGGCTCATGTGAATGATTGGATCACAAGATTCAACCAAACAGGGGGTTTTGGTATCCCCAAAGTGACAAAAATCTGAGAATATTCATATTCAGAGGTCTGCGGCTCAGCTAGAAACAATTTGAACAAGTGTTACGTTGTGGTGAGCAATTTATAGGGTCAATTAGGCAAAATATTAACTTTTTTTACGCTATAAAAATTATTTTAGAGTTTCCCTACATCAACACTAAGAAGTCAACATATCATTCATTTTATTTCAACGTGGTCAGATGGTAAACAAGCATATTTGATTTTAATTTGAATTTATACATCACTTTACGAATCAAGAAAGAAGAAGTTTAATTTTAGGACGATACTATTTGGCGCCCGCGTTTCTTGACCCGCCGCCCTGACGGTTTTTGGTACTTTACGTCAATCTGTTGCATGAGCCCGAGCCCGACCCTGCCAAACTTCTCAAATTTGACCGCAGCCGCAGCTGTTTCCGGGCACCGACTCACCTTCAGAGCCCGCTTTTCCAAAACAGGGCTATTAGAAATCGACATCGGGCTGCTGAGTCCAGATGAAGAATCCAAACCGGGCTACAACTAGAGATTACACAATACAAACCAGTCATCAACCGGGCACTTGCATATCCATCAACAACGAACAAATGCCAACAAATCCCAACATGTCCAAATCCGGCAGTTCTCTCCGTACAACTGGTCGACCTCACCACTCTCGAAGGGGCATACGCATAAGGATTATCATGCTGCCCCAAAGTTCAAAGGTCCATCCCATCCGAAAAATGACTTGGCCAAAGATGGTAAGTGTCTGGCTTTCTGCTTCAACTCTTAGCTCTCTCTCTCCTTCCCTTACAACAACTTCACTGATTTGGTATTCCTTCAACTGTCAGCTGTGCGTCTATACAATAGACAAACACATCATCAGATTGATCCTCTTCGCCAATTTAGACGACCCCATGTTACCACCAAATCGAGTGGCATCATCATCATCACATGCCTACAAAGGATGCCACGATGGTCATATGTTCCCATGTTCCCCCAACCCCTATTCCAACCACAGCCGCTGGTCCCATCCTCACAGGTCAATTGGAGATGGCCACACGTTTGAGCAGGACGCGATCAGCTCAGGTTATTGGCAGTATCCATTTATGCCACAGCCCAGTTTTCCCCAGTACCCACCCTATGATTATTCACCCCGCCACCCTGGTTTCTTTTTGCAACCTGCTTTTCCAGGTATACCTCCACCTATACCTCCAAGGGCTATCACCTCCAACGATCTACCACCACCTATACCTGCACGACCACCTCCGCCTATACCTCAACGACCTATCACGGGTGTTCCCGATTGTCTTCCAGCATCCGTATCCGTCACATTGACGGACGCTCTCTTACTCAATGATCAATCAACTCAAAAAGTGGCAGATGTGTTAGATGCAGAAGAAGATGACCTACTTGAAGATCTTCAAGCCGAGCAAGATGCCGATTGGCCTCCAGTTGGTAGGTCTTCTCACTATTTTAAGTTTCTATCTTGGCTCCTTCCAAAAACTTTTTGGCTCATGGTTAGTTTGGTTTCTGTTTTTATAGGTGTTGAACCGGTCCGACTTATGGAACCACCTGCTTTTGGAAAGCAGTTTGTACTGATGGCATGTAGAATTGCGTACATCAACGTGGTCGCTTGCCATCAAGGCTATGGCATTTCGATCAAGAGTCACAAAACCAAAGATCACCAGAAAGTACGAATTTACTTCCGGTGTGCCCTCAGTCGGCCAGTAAACTCAGTAGCCAAAGTTCGCGCAAGTTCGACAAAGATGACAGGGTGTGGTTTTGAAGTGTCACTCAACTACCACTCACGAGTCGATCAATGGATTGTACAGCAAGACAAGAAGAATCCTGATAAACATGTACATAACCATCCCCCTTTTGATCAACCCAACCACTTCTCAAATAACCAAAGATTCTCACCTGAGATCCTGCGGCAGATTGGCCTCTTATCCTCAGCTGGATTGCGCGCTGGCCAGATACGAGGACTTCTCAATTTTGAACCAGGCTTGGAACCTTTGCTTTGAGACATTCGGAACGCACTTTATCGACAAAGGTCCGTGTGGCTAAACGGACGCACCCCAATTCAGGGGCTTTTCAATTTGATCATCGAACATAAGTGGTCATTTTTCACCACTACCTCTAGCAACGGTACTTTGCAATCGCTATGCCTGGATAGCCCCCAAGCCATTGATTTAGCGTGTCGGTTTCCAACGGTCATTGGTCTCGATTGCACTTATAAGACGAATCGCTTCAATCTTCCGCTCCTCCACATCGTAGGCACAACAAACACTCACAGGACGTTTACGGTGGCCTTGTGTTTCATGCACAGCGAGGTTGAGGACCGATATACTTGGGCTCTAGAGCAATTGAAAACCGTGGTATTCAATGGAGATTCCGACAACCAGAAAATCCCCCTTCCCGAGACCTTCTGCACAGATGCTGAACCAGCCCTGTTCAGTGCCATAGGTAAGGTGTTTCCTAGTGCGAATCACATCTTGTGCATATGGCACATCAATCAGAACATCTCAAGAAACTGCAAGAAAAAGTTGGGATCCAACTGGGATGAGTTCATCAAGTTATGGAATTGATTCATCCAAAGCACCACGACCACCGATTACGATGAGGATTTGGAAGTCGTCAAGACTGTTGCGCGTCGACACCAGCTTCTGGATTACCTGGAGAAGACTTGGCTGCACCGAACTAATAAATTTGTCGCCCTCTTCACATCACAAACGCCACACTTTGGCAACTCATCAACTTCCCAAATCGAAGGTGGCCATTATTGACTGAAAAAGTTTCTAGATGGAAGCAATAATGACTTCCTTACATGTTTCAAGGCATTCAAGCGCGCAAGAGATTTACAACATCAAGAAATCACGACTTTGACTGGGATCGAGAGCCAAAAAACCTTACTCGGCCTGCCGACATGCTTTCGGGACCTCACCGGTATCATCTCTCATTTCGCTCTCACTAAGATGAAGGCTCAATACGAACGCATTTCAGATTCGTTTGCATCGGAGTGCACTCATACTTTTCGTGGGTCTTGGGGATTGCCGTGCTCACATGAGCTCTCAAGTGTAAGAGAAGATTACATCTCTCCCGATATGGTCCACCAACAGTGGCACATGACGTTAGTAGTCCGTCCTGGTACTTACGAGGACCTCAAGATCGCTGTGAGATCTCAAATGGATCGAGTCCTTGGACTTGAAGAACACCCACTCCGCAAGATTTACAAAGACCTGGCCAAGGTGGAGACCGGTCGGTATTCACTGATACTGATTCAAAATGCCATAGGCAAACATCATAACCGAGGCAGACCTCATCTCCAGACCAACAAAAAAAAAACATCGAAATCCTTCCAAAGAAGGCCGATGGAAATCTGCTCATGAGTTGGAGGAGACGGAAGAAGCACAAAGAATAGAACGAGCAGCAAAAAGAGCTCGTGGCCACAACTGTGGTCATTGTTCACAGTCTGGCCACAACCGAAAGACGTGCCCGACTCAACTCGCAGACGATGCGAACGATTTAACTATAGGTGACCTTCAAACTGATGTTGAGGAAGAGGAAGAAGGACTCATTGAGGGACGCAAAGAAAAACCGGTTCATCTACCGGTTCATCTTCATCTGGAAGAAGATAATCCTGAACCCCCCCTTACCCAAACTTCTCACAGGTCAGTATCCCAACATCATGTTCAGGCTTCTTCCTCACGGTTGCCTGTTTCTCAAAACATGCGAGCTGGACTTCCTCTGGATTCTCAAGCGACATCAACCGGGGTACGTTTGCATCCTTAGATTGTCCAAAAGGTGACCGTTGGATCCTCAAAATGAACGCAATGCTGATTTCCCGTCTTTGCTTCTCCCCAGTCTCACCCTGCTAAGGCTAAGCGCACGTACAAATGCAGTAATTGCAAGGATCCGAATCATCGCGCCAGTCGTTGTCCAGATAAGGCATTACCTCACGTCACACCTTTGCTACCATCCAGACAACCTCCTCCATCACAATTGTTCGCCACTGCCCTAGTCAGATCTCCTTCTCGGGATCTGGAACCCAACTTCGGTAAGTCTAATGCCAGCATTAAATCACCAGAAGAGGATCTTTTGGAATTGTCCCTTCTTGAGGATTTGGGAACCATCAGTGTCGAACGACTGGGGTCTGACAGCGATGAAGATAACGTGTGTCTGTGGTGTGAAGAACCACTCCCATCGGCACCTTCAAAAAGGCTTGAGAAGTTGAAAGCCACTCTTTGTGCATTACCAAATGCTATGTCTTTACCGGTGAGTTTTCTATCTTATACTAATCGTTCTGTCACCTTGTGGCTTATGGTATATATCGTAGTTCCCACAAACCGCCTCTTTCTGCAATTTACATCAAGCAGAGAGGGATGTGATACCCTTGGGTAAACTCGAGGGATGGCCATTGCAGATTGACTTTGACCTACTGAAAAAGTAAGCACAACCAAACCTTTCAACTGCTTTGAGTTTTTTTAAACTGAAAGCAATCTGTAAAACTACAGGCGCATCCAAACGCATACAAAGCATACTTACAAGATTATCGAGCGACAAGAACCATCTGTATTTCTGGACATCGCCCAAAGAAAATGGAAAACACAAGGAAGGGTCATGTTTACTATGAGTGGCAAGTTTGATGGTTTTGAGGTTGAGCAGCCCGGGTAGTGAGTGCCCACTATGTTTTACTTCATGTTTGTATTTTTGAGCCTGTACTTGATGTTCTGACACACATTCTAATTGCAGCTATGGGCCAATCGGTTTCGAGATCATGATCAAGACGCTGACAGACACTTTCATGTCTGAAGCCTCTGACATGACGCTAGATGTCAAAAAGGCATCGCCATTTCCCAAGGATTACTTCACCCGTCGTATACTGGTTCCAGAGCTCGCCTTACAGCTCATTGCGGAAGATTTGAACCTGCCGACTAGTGATCCAAAAGTCATGAATACATTAGAATCTAGTCGACTTTTCGGCGTCGCAGTCTTTTCAAATGACGAAGAGGGTGTTGAGGAGGAGGAGAACGGCAGCGTAAAGACCTTGAAACAAGGTCTTCTGAAGGACCTTCCCGATTGTGTGGTGCCCCTCGTCACCTCCACTTTCAATCCACCGGCCTTTGGCAATTGTGGATATTATGCGATAGCAGCATCTGTGGGGGATTATTCTGAACACTCGTATGTGGAGGTCAGAAGGAAATTACTGGCCGAGCTTTCAACACACGCTCAAGATCATGAGCGGCTGATTTCAACTGCTTCAACACGTCCCTCGACAAAGACTCAAAACACTAAGTTATTTGGCGCGGAGGTCGTTCAAGATCTGCTAATTCGCCTGAATTATGAGGAGCTCGAATGCTCGGAAGGATATTGGTTACGAATGCCCTATCTGGGGTATGTAATCGCCAGTGCTTACGATAGACCTGTGATCGTCTTTGAACCGCGGAAGGCATATTGCAATACCTTCTTCCCTTATCGCACATTTCCCACCGAGCTCAAACAAGACCCGATTGTACTAGCGTTTGTCAATCAAAACCACTTTGCAAGCTTGGGATTCAAGGAACATTGGTCTCTGCCGTTTCCGGAAGTCTATGGTAAGCACCGAAACACAGCAATGATTGAATCCACCAATATACCTGCTTGGATCACACAGTATCAAGATCAATTAGATAGCTGGATTGAACAGATTTAATTGTATACTTGCGTGGTAGATGTAGATTATTTGTTTCTGATGATTTGATGCTTGTATCATTGATTGAGTTTTTATGCTTGATCTTTCACCTCTAATTACTCAATTACACTCATTTGTTTTCTGTCTCACACACTTGTTTGTCTTCTCTATATTGGTTTGAAACAAATGAAGATATGTATCGAATGAAAATATGTATTTCACATACTTACCCCACATGATGACGCGATACTCGAGAGGCAACCTTTATGATTGACTCGACATTCGTGTCATTGTGCTTGCTCCCCACTTCTTTTTCTATTTTGAAATTGATTGAAAAGGTGTTCCTCTTTTGTCTCATCTCAATGCGTCTCGGGTTTTCAAGAAGGGTATCCCCTATGCTGCCCGAAGTTCTGGGCATGCTTGGCATTGTCACATGGTCAAGTGAGTCAAGAGTTCAGGAAAAGTGAAATGACACATTAGAATTTGAGTCTTGCCCGGTTTCGAATGAAACCGGGCTGTGTACAATTTATTCGGGCGACGAATTGGCAGGTATCCAAATGTGGGGCAACGGGTCAGTCAAAGCGGTCGCCAAATAGTATCGTCCTAATTTTAAAGAGTGGATTACTAAAGACGAGATTCAAAAAGAAGATCTTAAGAATGAATAAATTTGATCATAAGATGAAAGAATGAAAGAATTGAATCAATTACAGAGGAATGGTTATAGCAAAATGGCGCAAAAGTGGTAAAATGAATGGAATTAAGGTTTTTAAAAATTAGTCAAAATATTTATAAGAATGGTGAGGACGGAAATGGGTTCTTTGGATGATGTTAGATAGAGTTTGATAAGGACAGAAGATGGATTACCTTGAAGTGAAGTAGTGTAAACCAAGCAAGACGGATGAGAACAGAGGGTTTCGAACATTTCGAACATGGCTCAAAATTCAATCATGTGCGGCTTGGTCAAAATAGAGGTTTTTCATCAGTAATACATATCAAATCTTAACAGAATTGGCTGAAAAAAACATCAACCGATGCAGAATCAAGCAGTTCATAATGTACAAACTCTACTTTAACAATATCGGAAGCAACAAAAAAACCTTTATAATAAGAAACTAAACAAAAATTGAAATTCAAGAATGGAAATCAGTGCATATGTAATAATGGTAAACTGGCTGTATCATGGGTTTTGATTTGGAAATTCATATGTAATATGGGCTTCCAATGTGTAATAATCTTCAAATTATAGTTTCCTCAATCTTTACACATCAATAGCTTCATCATTAGTCATCAGAAGGTGGGTTTGTGGCGTATAGTCTTGGTTGGTAAAGAGAGTACTATCTATTGCACTTTAGTAATCAAAATTTGGACAAGTTTGAAAGAAATTAGTAATTTAAAAAATCAGTTTTGGCTTATTTCAAATCAAAAGAAGATCATATTAATAATCATAAAGGCTTACTATGGATAATTTTGGTATTTCACAAATGAAAGATTGCAAGATTGATCATAAGAAGAGGCTATGATGTGGTTGGATACATTTTAGAATGGTAAAGAAGAGGTTATGGAGCTGTTTACCGTGTATTTCCTTTGAGGAAAAGATTATATATAGCTTTGATATGGATTTTGAAGAATTTTCTTTTCTTTTTCCCATATCTTCTACATGGCTATTATTTTGTTTATCATTATAAACTCCTTTTAGTACAGTCAAACCAGTCTAGTCTTGAACATGACCATCCCGCAAAAACAAAATTTTGTTACCAAAATTTATTTACACAACACATAGTAATAAACCTTATGTAATAAGTCATTTTTGAGCGTATTAGATGATGTTGGTGTCAGGAATGACTTGAAAAGTTGATCCAGTCAGCCAATTTTTTTTTCAAGACGCTGATATTTGGATCTAGGTACCTAAGAAGCTTAAGCTTGAGTACTTAAGTACTTAGCCTAAGTACTTAGGTACTTAACTCAAGTACTTAAGTAGACATTTAAGTACTTGGAGTATGTAGCCGAGATAAGCAACTCTCATCACTGTAATGATTTGAGATCTTTCAGTCTTTATTGCAGCAAAAGAAAATTACAGTAATAGTTATAAAAAATTAACTATAATAAGAAATTAGTAAAAATAGAACTTAAATTTTAATTGGAAAACATAAGAGAGAATTAATACCTATAATAAGATCAACACAAATAAGAAATTGGTGATTAGAGATCAAACAGGAATTTTAAGGAAATTCTTCTTATGTCTATTAAATAAAGAAATCAATATGTGTATATATATGTTTGTATTTATAAATTCTAACTAAATACCTTTTAACACAAGTAAGCTTGCCCGCTCCTCCTGGATTTGATTACTATCAACGAGCTTGGTGTCGTGGTGATCTTATAGTTAGAATGTTATTATAAAAGATTTGAAACTGAAAGAATTCAAGAGGAAAAGTTTGAGAAAGATATAAAAGAAAATATTGATGAAAATATATTGAACTCTTAATGAAACTTCTTTCAATGAAAAAACATGAGAGCTATTTATAATGAAAATTTAATATGAAATAAAATTGAAATAATATGTAGTATCTTGGTAACCAAGATTTCAAATACTTAGGAGTTTGTGACCAATCCTCCACATTGGTAATATTTGAATTACTACGTCATGACTATTACACAATACTCTTAGGGATGATTTGACTTCGTAACAATCGCTGCTTTTGAAAACCTGAATATATCCTTTAATTGCATGTATATAGGATCAAACAACAGACAGAGAGTATAAAAAAGAAAATGAGAGAAGAGGGAAGAAATTATTGATCAATTCCAGCCGCATAGCCGGCATTACATGGTATACAACGATGTGAACAACATCTCTTGACCAATATCTCAGCTTGTACCCCAGTGGATCCCAGTCTTGAGTATTAAAAATGAATAAGTGTCAGAAAGAATTATGGAAATGAAAGTGAGTCCAAAATGAAACTCACCAATATACATCGATCTGGTGATCAATCTTTTGAAAACACTTGCAAATAGTTGTAACTGGACAGCACTTGCGTACCTCCTCACAGAGAGCCTTTGAATCTTTGCAGGTTTTGCATTCAAAGCTTTTGACTGGATAATCTATTAATTGAGATGTTGTCAGTTAAATCAGTCATTTCATGCAAGAAGGAATGACAACTTACAATACTTGATGAATGACCATTAATAGAGCTCAATCGGGTTGAGTTCACAGTGGAACTTTGGGAGGAAGAGACAGATATGGCCAGCTTCCTCAATCAGCATCTGAAACAATGGCTTCTCATTTGCAAAGTCTGACTGCAGGCTCAAGAATTTTGAGGCACAGCAGGTTGAATTGTCGGGCTCATCAATCTGGAGGTTAGCTGGGTCTGCGCCATTCTTGATGCGCTCTTCTACTTCTTTCTCATGTTTCAGGTGTCCTTCTTGAGCAGCTAGATCACGCTTAGTTCCTGACATCTTGCATGCTTTGCAGTGGAAGACAGGCCTGACTCCTTGCTCCTTTGCTTTGGCTTCATAGAGATCCCACCAGCCGCGCTCAGCAAGTACACAAGAAACACCTTTTGGTTTGCCAGCCAGCTTGGGATTGGGATGGTCGGTTAGATAGACCATTGACTGTGGCTGGCCTCAAAGATGAACCGGAATTCAAGGGTCATTGCTTGGGATGATTGTATCTTGTAAAACCTTTTGGTTTTTGCCACCAGGAGCCAGGTTCATGTTGGAGACTTGCAGAGCTGTGGGTCCATAGGATTCGTGTGCAGAGGAACAGTCGAAGACAAATACTCCCTGTGCGTCAGGGAAAAGATACTCAAAGATTGGGATTGCACAGTTCTTGACTTGTTCAATGAGTTGCATGCAGTCCCACCAAGGATCTCCTTTGGTTCCTGGGTAAGTGACAACTGCAGAATTGGTAAAAGCAGGCAATGGCGATGGGTTTCTTGAATGCTGGTCTTGAGGATTCATCTTGAGCCGACCGGTGCTGGTGGCTGGCGTGATCCAGTCAGAATTGTGGATTAGTCGGCCATTGCTTTTCTTACATAGCTCTTGTGCATTATCTTTGATCCAAGCTTGTCTTGGTTGCTTGTTAGCATGCACGGTCAACTCGTCATGGAACAGAAGGATCATTCCCTTTTGATCTTGAAGGACAAAAGGATTGGGTGGAGATGAAAACTTGAGATTGTCGCCATGATACGTTCAAGAGCGCTTTTGAACCTCAGACATTGTTTCAAGGTACTTATGTTGGTAGGCAACAACATCAGGGTGTTTGTGGCCGTCAAAGTACAAACCTTTACTATACTCACTAGCCCGGAAGCCAAGGCAATGAAGCCATCATTGAGCCGTGGTGTAGCAGATGGTTTTATGAAAACCATGTTCGGGTATTGCAATGGTATTGGCATGCTGAAGCAGTGAAAAGGGAGTGAGCTGTTGATTATGTAAAAAAATAAAATCATGTTTGAGTCAATCAATAAGAACTAAAGAAAATAAGAAAGTAAAAGCAATAAACTTACCTCTCCAACTTTTTTGTTTATTGCCCATGAGTGAAGGGAGTTGAAAAGGTTCTTGTTGTCCAGCATTGAAGCATGCTGGGTCGCAAATCCTCTTTGACTCAAGATCAATTTGTAAGACGTTGAAAGATGGACGGCTTGCTTTCTTATCCTTTTTGCTAGACTAACACCGGTAGTTAGTTGATTGATGATCTTTTTTCTTGGTTCAGTCGGTATTGGCGTTTGGTTTCTTTTGGTATCTTGTGTGGCACCAGCTTATTTGAGTTGGGTTGAAAACATGGCTGTTTGTAGCCTTTGAGGATCTTTCCGGTCTTGGTTTTGCATTTGCCAAGAGTTGGTGGATTGAAGAAAGGGCGAGTGAATACTGGAAATAAGGTGTTGCTGACAAGTTCAACATCGCATGCTTCATTGTCCAAAGAGTCAGCAAAGTTGGCTTCCGCGTAGAGAGGGATATCCAAGGGATCCATGTTGTCCTCCTCCGTTAAAGATCCTGGATCAATCGGCATCCAGTAAAGCTTGAATGATTGAAGGAGAACTGATTAGGTCTCCATGTCAGAGTCGGAGTCGTCATGAAGTCTGATCAGAGGCTGTGAGGGTTCTGAGAGCGCCGAGTTGGAGTGAGGTGAGATTTGAAGGGCTTTGTCCACGTCTTCAGAATAAGATTTCACCAAACGTTCTTTTGAAAGTTTGGCCGCGCGGAACTTCTTCCACCGCTTTTGTTGCGCTGTCAATGCTTTGCTTCCTCTGGCCATTTTGAATTGAACTATGATTGATGATTGAGATTGATATTGAATGAATTGAAAGTGGTGATAGGGTGGAGAAAAAACAGAAAAGAGGTGATAGGGTGGAAAAAGCCATTGAAAAAAAAGTGTACAGTACATATGGAGGTATTCCGGAGGGTCCAAAATTTGGGTCCTGGGGCCGGCCCCGGGGCCAGGCTGTGGTCAAGACTAGACTGGTTCAACTGTAGTATCTGATCACTTAAATACGCCCTTCATCAAACTTATAAAGAGAAATTGATTTTAAAAAGAATAATATTGTAAAGACTTAAAAGTCATTGGGAATAACACTAATAAAGTGTTGAGTTTGATAAATCAATCAAGCCGCTTTTTCTCATAAAATTGAAAGTGATATTTCTATTGTTTCCTTATCAGTACTCCATCAATAAATTCTTATTGATTTGTTTTAGAAGAGCAGTCTTTAGACAACTTCTACTGTTACAATCAGTAGATTATGCTCTTCACGTGTTGTATAACCCTTGTTGGGTTATAAATACTACAATGTGTTTTACCTGGGACAAAAAACAAAGTCACACCTGTGGCCATCTGTGTGACTCTTTGCTTGCGCAGGAGGGTGATTTTTTTTTAAAAAAATTGAAACATAAATTTCAGATCACATTTGTGTCAGAAACCGTATGTACGGAATGCGAGGTGGGTCAAAGTGACAACTTCAAATTTCAAAAATTGAAATTTCAAAATCCGCGGGTGCAAAACTGAAAAAACCTGACAAACCTTTGGATTAAACTCAAATACTGGACTTAAACCACCTGTATTTGGGCAAAAACATATGTTTTTGCCACTTTTGCCACATTTTCCAACCACAAGTTGAAATTTCACTCATTCCTTGTCACTTTGACACAAATAATACCATATAATTTCAAAAAAGCAATTTTTGCAAATACAATTCACAAAAACAACAACTCAAAATCTCAACCGATCCACAAAACACCATGTGTAAATACCGCAAGTCAACCATCAAACACAGCACTTATCTCTTCCTTAACTCTGACATCTCTCATTCCTTATTACAAACACTGCTTGTCAGCCTTTCCTCACAGCACATCACTCGATACCCATTTCCTCACTGCACTCTACTCAGAACTACGGACACTCAGCAACCAAAGTGTGAGATACGTTCCTCCAGTCTCCAAAAAGGCAACCACAAAATCTGTCAACCTTGTTGTATCTGGGCTCAACCTCTTCTCTCCAATTGTCATTAGGTGGTAAGGACTTTTCTGTGTCCGGTTTTAGTGATTCAGATTGGGCTGAAGACCGTCATGATAGACGGTCTACGACTGGTTACACATATCTAGTTGGCTGTGGACCTATTTTGTGGAAATCAAGGAAACAGAAAACAGTGTTGTTGCCAAGCGCAGAGGCTGAGTACAAAGCAATTTCTGATGCCTGCCGTGAAGCTACTTGGTTACGCAATCTCTTATCAGAACTTAAATTACGTCCAAGTTTGGCTATTTCCATTCATGTTGATAACAAAGGCGCTGAAGCCTTGGCAAAGAACCCTTCTCATCACTCTTGAACAAAACATATACACACTCAATTTCATTTTGTGAGAGAGTGTCTTCAAAATGGAAGTGTATCAATAAAACATGTATGTTCTTCAGATATGCTTGCTGATCTTCTTACCAAGCCCCTTGATAAAATCTTGCTTCAACGTCAAAGGCAAATGATAGGCATTGTTTGATTGTTTATTTGAGTTTTCTTTTATTTCTTTCCTCTCTGTTTTCTATTCTGTTTATACTTATTTTGAATTTATGTCTGTTATGTTGTTTTTTCTTTGTGTCCTGGTTCTTTGAAAGGGGGGGTGTTGGAGTTATCATGTGTGCTACTAACCATGTCACAACTTACTATGACATCATTTGTTTATTTCATGTATTCACTACATTTCACATGTTTATTTCACTTATTAACCTGAGCAGCTCGTGGATGGATTGTTCCTCATCTCTTCAATCCATCCATCTTAGGTACAGAGCACTCCTTCTTACACCTCAAGTCTAATATTGGTACTGACCATCAGCTGTTCAGTTTGAAGATTGTTTTACAGCAAAAATTCTTGTATATATCAGATCCCTTGTTTGACTTCTCACAGCTTCACATTCAGCATCATGCAACTCATTTTTTTCTCTTCTTTATACTTGGAAGATCTGACCTTGTGATACTGGGCTCCCTTGACAGCATGTTTCTCCTTCGTTGCTTCAGATTTACATTTTGCCATCTGTTTGACAAATAACACATCAGTGTTGTGTCATGTCACTTACCCAAAATCAAATTGAGGATCTCACCCTGCACAACGCAAAGCTGACAGTGACAGAAATCAGTCAGTTTGGATTGAATACTTGAGGATAATGACCTGAATAGAAAGAGGGTGCAAGGGGAGTTGACAGGACTGGAAAATGTGTGAATCAAGAGGCTAGACTGGTAATCGGGGGTACCCTCAGTCACTTATTCCAACCCCTAACATCAAACATCCTCCAGTCACTGGCAGCTTCCCTTACAACCTCTCACTATGGGTTCACTATCTTCTGAAGTAGAGGCACTGAGGAATGGATGAAAAAAAAATGAATGGAACATGGGAATTGATTTGACGGATTTGCTGCATGATGAGCAAAGAACTTATAGAGATCCAAACACGATCAAGTTGTGGTTGAACATAATAGGTTTGCACATGGAACCACCCCAGGTGCAACTTGTGGTTTTTAAATGACTGGTGGGTACAGGTACGCTCAGCTTAGTAGAAGGTTGCGTTTCTCATGGGCCTACATGTTCAGCACAGATCACACACTCCGCCGAAAAGTTTACAAAAAAAGATATCTTGAAAAACATTGATCTATTGCTGCTCAGCACTAGATCAATGAACAATATAAGCCACCCAGGCTCTGGTTCTGAGAGGAGCAACATGTCTGCTCAGGAATTTTCTACCCTTGGAGCACGGAGCGCAGGCTACGCTCTGGGTAGCGGAGGATTGAGCAGATTCCAAAACTGCTCTGCTCACGCTCTCTGAGCGGAGAGGTTATGGTGTTGACCTCACTTCCTAGGTGGTCTTCCTTTTAAGGTTGACCACTTTATGCCTGATTCAGTACGGACATAAGGTAGTCAACCTTACAAGGAAGACCACCTAGGAAGTTAGGTATCCCTTCTACAGGCCAAAAACTTGAGGGAAGGATCACCAAAGGTCCTAGGAGGTCTTCCTATTAAGATATAACTCCGTATGACCCAGACCTGTTGTCCTAGGTGGTCAACCTTAATAGGAAGACCTCCTAGGACCTTAGGTCTCCTATCTACGGTCAATCACTCACTGATCAACCGTAGAAAGGTCCCAGGAGGTGTCACAGAGTTGTGGCACCTCCTGCCATGGTCGATCAGTGACTGATTGACCGTGGTGAGCTCCTAGGAGTCTAGGTAGCTGCCTAGACTCCTAGGCGACCTTTCTACGGTCGATCACTCACTGATCGACCGTAGAAAGGCCGCAGGAGGTGTTGCAGCTTTGTGACACCTCCTGCCACGGTCGATCAGTCATTGATCGACCGTGTTGAGCTCCTAGGAGTCTAGGTAGCTGCCTAGACTCCTAGGCAACCTTTCTACGGTCGATCACTCACTGATCGACCGTAGAAAGGCCGCAGGAGGTGTCACAGAGTTGTGGCACCTCCTGCCACGGTCGATCAGTGACTGATCGACCGTGGAGAGCTCCTAGGAGTCTAGGTAGCTGCCTAGACTCCTAGGCGACCTTTCTACGGTCGATCAGTGAGTGATCGACCGTAGAAAGGTCCCAGGAGGTGTCGCAGCTTTGTGACACCTCCTGCCACGGTCGATCAGTCACTGATCGACCGTGGAGAGCTCCTAGGAGTCTAGGTAGCTGCCTAGACTCCTAGGCGACCTTTCTACGGTCGATCAGTGAGTGATCGACCGTAGAAAGGTCCCAGGAGGTGTCGCAGCTTTGTGACACCTCCTGCCACAGTTGATCAGTCACCGATCAACCGTGGCGACCACCTAAGAACCTAGGTGGTCTTCCTTTTAAGATTGCCCACCTAAGAGACTAGGTGGGCTGCCTTTTAAGGTTGACCACCTAAGAGCCTAGGTGGTCTTCTTTTTAAGGTTGACTACCTAGGCCCTCCGGTAGCTGATTGGCCGTAGATTGGCGACGTAGGAATCTATGAATCAAAAGATCTGATGAAGAACCCACCATATCAGGTTCACAAAAAGAAACATGTTGTTGGGGTAGTGTGGATGTTGTTAGATCTTGTAAACGTTCAAACCGATTCGGAGATTCCACTGCGAGTTTTGGTGCGTGAATTGAAGCGCTCAGTGAGACCCTGACTTTAGGGTAATCTGGAGATGAAGGTGTTGAAGAACCATGTAGTGATGAAATCTTTGGTGTTGATGGATGGTTATTCTGAGTCAAGGTAGGTCCCTCCGGAGTAGGTGAGATTGATGGGGTTTACACATGGTGTTTTGTGGATCGGTTGAGGTTTTGAGTTGTTGTTTTTGTGATTTGTGTTTGCAAAACTTGTTTTTTTGAAATTTTATGGTATTATTTGTGTCAATGTGACAAGGAACGAGTGAAATTTCAACTTGTGGTTGGAAAATGTGGCAAAAGTGGCAACTACATATGTTTTTGACCAAATAACAGTGGTTTAAGTCCAGTATTTGAGTTTAATCCAAAGTTTTGTCAGGTTTTTTCAGTTTTGCACCCGCGAATTTTGAAATTCCAATTTTTGAAATTTGAAGTTGTCACTTTGACCCACCTCGCATTCCGTACGTATGTAAACCTTATGATTCCAGAGGTGCATTGGGGATGCTCTTAGAATTGTTTTTGACAATCTGCCTTCAGTGGTTGTGAATTACAGACTCTGATCCTTCTCAACTAAAAGTAATACTTTGGTCCTCCCACTCGGCGGTTTTGAGGCTTGTTGTTGTTTGTCTTGTTTCTGGTGCTTTTTGTTTGTTTGTTTTCCACAACATGAATCTATGATTCCCAAGTTTCATCCATTGTTTGATTGGTAAGTCATTCTGTTCCTCAATTGTCTTTGCAGTCCCATCTAGCCACCTGAGCACTTAAGACATGACCCTATACCATAGGGTCATACAGACTACCTTGTGACCCAATGGGGTTCGACCCCCTCTGCCAAGATGATCATTCATCTTGAGGAGCATCTTGACGACTCTCCAAAACGGACAAGTCCCCTATTCCTTAAGGGCAACTTGGAGCACACCCATAGACCCATTAACCCCATACACCCTCACAACAAAACCTCACCATACCACATAGTAAACATACCCACCCAACTCCATTACCCACCTGCGCACTACAAATCACGTTGGCTAAACCCGACTCTTCAAAATCTACCACCCCACAAGAAATCCTCACCACACTACATAGTGTACATACCTAACCACCTCTATTACTCACCCGCCTACTACAAACCCATAGTACACATACATACCCATTATATATCCTCACCCGCGCACTACAAACCCACATCGACTACACCTGAGCAGAAAAAAGACACCCAACAGTGCCCAACCGACCACTCCAGCGCTGGTTTCCACCAGCCCCCAGTATATCATAACCCAATTTACAATAGACAGATCCAAAACGATTGTTCCTTTGTTTTGAAAGACAGATCTATATAGAGTACAAACATATCCTTGTCCTCTATATAGATCTGATCAAAGTCCTCATGTTGACCCTTCAAATTGGGCTTTTTTAGCTGAAATTGGTGGGAGTAGTAATTCACTAACCTCACTCCGTCAGATTATACTGAGATACACAAGTCTATACCCGGGTTCATGTAACCATACCTGATGCCATCATCCTCAGACCGGCCGCCAAAATTATACCAAGCTCCCTGAAATCATACCACCCCAATCCCACTACACCGCCTCCAAACAAATAATACCCTCAGGTCAACTGTACCATCTCAGCCGCAATCACACCATCACCACAATACCCATGACTACCTGACAGCCGGATAACACCATGCCATGTGCCACAACACCCCCCAGATCAAAATACACACGCCATAGGCGCCATATGCAATTGTAGCAACATAGGGTCACTCTATAAGCATACCATACAAAACATACACATCACATTATACCTCTTTCCAATTCCCAACCACATACACCTGCACAACAAGACAAGCAAATCACACCTGGGCAACCACAAGTTGCGTGTACATTCACAACTCACACACCTTGCTGATGACATGTTTGGAACACCTACTTACACATTGAAATCCCACCCTTACCCTACACTCTCATGTTACATACATGGTGCGCAGTTTCCAAACAACCTCAAACCTATCCCCACGAAGTACAACCCCACCACTTCAATGTTACAGAAAACATTGTGGGTTAGCTTCCCAATTTGAACCACACCACTGTACTCCTGCGTTCTCAGCTTCACACCTTATCTATACCTTCAGCTCAGCATCAGAAGTTCACATATCAGTTCTCCACAAAAATTCATTGCTCAAACCGTCCATCCACATCTCAGATGCTGCGTACCCGGTCAAAGAGATTCAACACAGCCTCCATGCCGCGCCAGCCTTCACCCATCCAGACAAGGGCACGCATTGCTAGAGAAGGTATACCCTTTTCTCTGGCCCTCATACCATCATTTCCGCACAGGCAGTTCCACCTAATATTTTGTCTTCATATTTTCTCAGGGGCTTTGTCAAAGTCCTCAGACTCTGAGTCAGACTCGGAGTCAGACTTGGAGTCAGACTCAGACTCAGACTCAGACTCAGAGTCTGATCACTCTGACTCTGATGATTCTGAAGACTCTGACTCCAAGCAAGATATGTCAGTTCCTATCTCACACCATTATTTGTTTTTTTTTCTGTTCGGCGTCACTGATTGTACTGGGTATCTGTGAAGACGACAAACATCACTCAGGCACTGGCCCTGCAGTGCCCCGCAAGCGAAAGAGAAATACCAAAAAAAATTGCAATCCTACCATTGCACTGCAACATACGGATCTCCCACATCCGGACCCCACGAAACATGCAGTCAATGAACAAGGAATTCCACTTCCCAAGAAATCAACGACGACGCCTACCATCGAAAATTACAAAGACCTCGCTGATAAATGGGATGAGGCCGAGTTAGAACATTACTTACGGTGTACCAAAGCACTAGGCCATAGTAGAATACCCCCTGACATTCTAAATGAAGCCCGAGCACTTGAACAAGAACTCACCACCCGCCTCAAGGTCTTGAGTCTTGCCGGAGGTGTATCCTATGATACACTTAAGTACGGAGTGTCAGTTATCTAAGTGATATCCCATGTTATCTTACTTTGCCAGCTGTTTTTTGACATACTTGGTCTTGGGCCCAATTAAAGTCATTGTTCTTCACGGGAAGACAAGATCAAGTCTTATCATGTGTTCCGCAGATTCAGCTTGGCCGCTACTGTTGAGAACATCAGTGAGTGATGTGTCTTTGTTACCCACGTGCTGCCTTTATACTATTACTGATAGCATTCTTCAATTCCAGTGCCTCAGATTGTCCCACGCACTTTGGACGCCATCGACTCAATGGATGCTGACCCACTCGCCGCCTACAACCAGAAAGTCTGCGCGGCCTGGCGCGCAGTAAAGTCCACACCCGATTATAAGATTTTCAAACACGGCTTGTTCCTTCGCTTGGCTAATGTTATCTCAAATGATGTCGCAATGTTGCAACCTCATGAACATCTTTCCGCTGAAGAAGAAGAATATCGTTCCACGTTTGAGCGACTGGTCAACCTCAAGAAGGTTAAAGAGCATCTTGCCCTCAACCGTAACACTAATCAAATTGCAAAGTACCAGGAGAAGGGGATTGCCCAGATGGAACTGATACACTCCTCGGTACCACTGTGTTTTCTAATTGCCATAGGATGTCTTTTACAATTCGCCCCTTTGACTAACTTCACCATCCATTCATAACCTCTTCTTTGTACCACAGCTTCAACTGGCCCATAAAACGTACGGTCTGCAATATCACCTCATGGCTGCTTCATGGAACCCAACCACTACCAACCCTTATGCAGGCCGGAGTAAAGAGTTCAGTTCGGATCCAGTTTATCTCACGGCCTTTTCTTTCAGCAACCACCTCCTGGAAAGGTTCGATCGGTTTGTGACAAGTCAAGATTCGTACCGCAAGTCAAAAACCCCAACTGTGACTGTGACTCCCAACAACCAGCTTCGTAAAGACTTCACTATGCATTTGAATCAGCTTGTTTGTGAGTTAAACAGTTACACATGCCTCATAAACGTGTAAAAACTGACCTACATTGGAGGCAGTGGACCACCTCAAAGATGTAAACCCAAAACTAATCAAGCCCCGGGTACACATCCATCCAAAAGGCAAAAACTGCGATGTATTATTGCGACAAACATCCTTTCCCAATGATATTTGCCTGGCAGTTCATCAGACAAGTGATTCCAAGGTCACGCCGGAAATGCTATCAGCAGGCCCGCCGCTATCATGAATGACAAATGTCTCATGCATACTTGGAATGAAGATATAAACAGCAGACGTTACACTGTCATTGTGGTTCCTAAGTCTAACATCTTGGATTAAATGAACAAACATACACAAAAATTTTGTGTACTGTCCATCTCATGTTGAATAAATGGCCATCTGAGACTGCATGGCGAATTTTTTAGTTGCCCTTTTTGTGCCCACAATAAAAGTCCCTGGTCCCTGTACCGTACTTGGAGGCCTCTTAATGGACGCTATCCTTTCAGACCCGCGTGCTATGCTGGATCAATATCAATGCCTTACCAATAAGATATCGACACAAATATTGAAAGTACAATCTTTGAAGATGCACGCTCCCCCCGCTCCGTTTGCCCATGATGAGGCGTCCAAATAGCCCCGCCCGCCTATCTGGCAGTGGCACGCGCTTCAAGGTACCCGCGGGCCACTGCCATAAAATTTTAGCCTGGCCGTAGGGTCATCATCACTTTTTTTTTGGATTTCGATGGTTCATCAACCAACCATCAAGAACTGCAAGATCAAGAAGAACCACAAGAACACAAAGAACGACAAGAACCAGTTCTGATTTCACTGACCTATCTCAACCTAACATCGGGATTGTTTTTGCAGATTAAAGCTTACAAGTTCACATTCAATAACCGATATGTTTTCTTCCAATCTCAAAGCCTCATTCACCAGCTCGACTTGCTTGTTACTTTGCAAAAGGTGTAGGAGAATATCATTTCGGGGTAAGTGATACACTTCTCTTTCAACTTGATTTGGATTCATGAACTTCTAATCATGAATTTCAAAATACCTAGAAAGGTCAACTAATGAAACCACATTGACTTACCATCTTAAACCATCTATTGGCTGGCTCTTGTTTTCATCATCATATGGAAATCCACTCACCTAGACCTGCTTCACGTCAAGAACTGGTAAGCTTTCATTCTGCTCCTTATCTTTTTTTATAATTGTCCGTTTAGCTTCTCATTTTGATGTTTTTAAACTCATTCATTCATCATCAAATGATACCCATTTTCATCATGATCATCAACATACAAACAGAAAGAATATACAAGCCTTACCAGATCAAAAAGTACAAGGAGGACAATCACTTGGTTTAGGTCCACATAACACAGGTGAGGATTGTCAAATGTTTGATGGGACTTACGGATTTTGTTTGAAATATTCCGGTGCAAGATTAGTCGCTGCAAGGTAATCAATCTCAGGGACTTCAGATATCACAATCAATTGGTTGGGTGAATTACATCATGCAAAACATTTGAAACCTTCTGGAATTTGTCATGTGAACGATACCCAAATTGGCCATTATTGAATTAGTTAGGTTAGTGAGGGATTCATTTGCTGTTCATCTAAAGATCTTTATCTCTGAAGCACGCATTGGAGTTTGAATAGTTTTAAAGAAAAGAGGAAAAATGAAATTGGTCTTCGGTCTACAGAGGAGCCATAACTCTGCTCAAAGAGGATGGATGGAAAAAAATTTCATTCATTTCTTATTCTGAACTTTGGTTTTGAAGGAGTTGGAACTGTTTGTCATCTTTTGATGAAAGATGAAACAGATTGAATCATTTATCTATGTAGGCCATCACTGGTTTTCAAATTTTTTGTGATTAAACTCATCATCCTCCCTTGGTTCTGATTTTCTTTCCGATCTCCTGTTTTGGTACACTGATAAGCAACTTACATCAATCAAGATCTTCAATTTCTTTTAAACCATTTCATCTTCATGTCTTTCTCTTCCAAACACATACATCCAAATACATGCTGCGAGACATCATCCCTAACCGTTGTATTGTTTTTTTCCCCGAGGTTTTGATAATTTTGCTCAAACTTATCATATTAATCCATCGGTGGATTTGATAGGATTTCCATTGATTGAGCCCCACTTGAGACTCGAGTGACATACTTTCTCGCAATTCTTCAACTTGTCTTTAATTAAGCCAAAGTGACTTTTACAAAGCTTTCATGATCCAGTCGATCATTTTTTTTTCAATTGGGTTTGAATGATATCTGTCAAGCTATTATGAGTTGAGTTGATGAACAGGCTGTATATAAAGGCCGATATACTTCAAATCAGATGATAGGTTAACTCCCGATGACACACGCGTAAGAATTGAGGAGCAAAATGTTTTGAATTTTTTTTTAGATTGGTTATGGAACCAATCTAAAAAATTGTTTTAGTCCAAGTGTGAGTGTTCTACAATGTGGTGCTGACTGTCTAGGTGGGCACAGGGTGTTTTATTGTATAGCTGGTTGGACAAAAACTTGCCCATTGTACAATTACAAATAGTCAAGTTTTTAATTGCTGCAATTGACCTGAAAATTGTTTATTAGAGCCAAAGGCCGCTTCCACCCCAGAGAGTGTGACCTATGACACTTTGTGTCAAGACTGTGAGGAATGGACAGTCTCGTATTGGATTTATGTCATGTTTTATATAATTTTGTCGAATTATAGACGGATGAACACCATGCGTTGTGTTCTCTATCAATTTCAAGAATTTGGGGAGCACAGTACGGGTAGCGTGTCTCACTCTGCTCAACGAGTCACTTGGAAAAGAAACAAGGGCTCCAGGCAGCGAAGCTCCTTGGTTCGAGTCGTGAGGCACAAGCCCCTTTTTTTTGCCCTTCACCACGCGCAACTACAAAAAGTGGTTTCATAAATGCATTTGCAATACCTGAGAACAATTGTTTGGTCTTTAAACCCGATTCTCACTGCCTCTGCATGTGATTGATGCCTCCTACCCATCTGTGCCCATCTTTGCTCTCACCTCATCAATCAACATACTTCCCGTCTACAACATACAACATATACCGCAACAAGTTCAAAACATCCGTTCCAACCCATAGTACCATCATCCGCACCTAGAAACCCGTGGTATGGTATGAAAAAACATAGTTTAATCGTTTTGATCATGGATAGGTTTGTGGGCTTTTCTCTGGAAGAGTTATGTTGAAAGGTGATTGATTGAGTGCCCCATCATTGATCATTTTCACACAAGAGGATGGATAATGTTTGAGATTATCCTGCTTACAAGCATGGTCCTGGTCATGCGTAACAGAGGCCAGTCCAAAGGGGTTACCCCCATTTGACTGGGAGTAAATCTTCATAATAAGTCAATGATTAACAATGAAGATAGTCCAAACATTAACCATGAGAAGTGAAACATGTGAGGTTTGATTGAAACCTTGGTGAATGGAATCATGAAAAGGTCACATCCAAGTTACAATAGGTAAAAGAGTAATTTATGTATTTCTGGAGTACCTTGTGTCTAAAATGATGTTCATAATGATCATCAGGTTAAAAAAGTGGAACTTTTGCAATCATTCATGGCCCGGTCCTTCTTTTGAGGTTGGGCTATGATATCTTCCACCTGATTCATTGGCTTTCTTCAAAGAAGGACAATTTTGATGTGATTGTTGATGAATGAGAAATCCAAATAAAACCCAATATGCCACTAACTTGTAGGAACTCATAATATTACACTGGAAAATTCACTCCTTGTATTCATATGATTAAAGGGGAAAAAATAGTCAACAAGGTTTCTTTAAACCAACAATGGGTTATCTTCATGAATACATATTGGAAGAAATATATTGTAAATAAATAAATAAGTTGTAAATTTCTTATATGATTCTTCATGATTTTGAATTTGACATTCAAGACTGTGCCTTTTTAAAGACACATTTTATGTAGAAAATGATCTTTACATATCATTCCACTTGGTATTTATAAAAGTATTTTGATTACTCTTAAGACCTCGATTTTGGTTGGGATTGGAAACTTAGTTTGGATGGTTGATGGATTGTTTTTTTGATTTTTTTTTGTTGGATTTAGATGAAGCTATGAAAGTGGGTCATGCAAAATAGAAAGTATTACCTTTTCTTAATGAGCAAAGTATTACCTTGCCTTAATGACCAAGTGTGGCATCCTGATTGTCTGAGATCTGATCCCATTCCACATATCTTCAGACATCAACACGCACATCTGATGTCCCATGATTTGAGGTCTTAAGATGTGCATACACATCATAAGACTTGAGGTCTCATGATCAAATAGTTGCATAGTCACAGTCTTGGATTTTTTGGGGGTGAGGACATAGCACACCAACATTAATCACTATGGTTTCTTGCAACAAATTATGTCCTGGGTAAGCCATTGGGGTCATGATGATCCAATAGTAAGCCAGGTCAAGTGGCAGGGAACATTATTTGCTCCTGTCCAAAGGGGACTGACACCTAGTTAGTCACTTGGTGATTTATAAGTTGGCAGATCTGAAGCTCAAAGATTGCATGAGATTGTGTGAATCAAACTTCATGCAATGCAGTTTACACAAACAAAGAGCTCAATTTGACTGTTTTGATCTCTGAACCAGGTGGACATAACAGTGGATGTCAGGTCAACCTTGCCTTGTCTCAACAGTACTTTACTCATTACTGGGTGGATAATCATGACAAATAAGTACAAAGTTGTACTGGGTTGAAATGACTCAGATGGATATTTATATGTGACAATGTGGAAATCTTAAATGACATGAATCCTTGCATTCATGCTCATCAATGTCAAGCTCTGAATGGGCTTGCCGTCACTGCCTTTATCACCCCTTACCTTGAATGCCTCAAAATATACTGATGTCTTTGTGACACCTCCCTAAATAGGTTGTAACCTACTCATGCTTTGTCTGGTGTGGGTTATAGTAGAACAAATAATTTTTATTGAACACTATCCGCTGCAAGCATTGATTGCGGTTATAGTAGAACAAGAATTAGTCATGTATCACTATCCGCATTACCAACCATTGATTACCAATGGTTAGTAAAGGCATTGATTATAAAGCATTGGTAATCAATGCCTTTACCAAGGTGGTTCAACTAAGAAGGAACCTCCAGTCAAACGACCAAACGGATGACACACAAACACATATCACAGAGATGTCTTTGTGTGTCACATGTACGCTGCACAGTCTGCCACCCCGAGTAAACTGAACCACAATTTTGTTTCCAGATCTTTACACCTCCTAATTACACCTCCACACACCTCCTTGCTACACCAAGAAAGACCGTCGAACTTTTGTCTCCTAGCCCCCCAAACCACACAAAACCTCTATCTCCACTCATTTCCTCGACTTACTTGATGCCACGATTTGAAGGTGTTCATCAGCGATTCAATGCTCAGAAGCCCTACTGGCTCGGTCGACCCAAATCCGAAGCTCAACGAAAGCATTTTGCCAGGATGGCTCAGGCTGTGAAGGCACGGACGCCAGGGACCCAGCTCATAGCTAATCCCATAGCTTTACCTGAAATCATATTAGGTGATGAAGGTCAGTTTGATTGGCAGGGGTTAGGTTTCATCCCGGTCAACCGCACAGGCCCCCCACCTCCTCAATTTATCGAAGACATCCGCCATGAACGGATTGAACAAGAACGTAAGGAGCGTGTCCTAGCCCTGGCACGTGCGACCCAGGAGATGTTCTACGCATACCTCGAATGTCATATGCACACGTCCGAATGGGGAGATCCGGAAGGTTGGAACGTGGATCACAAGGGGCCATGTGACTGCCCTTCCAGTTCACTCCGTGTCAGGCAGGTCGATATGGTGGACCTTTTATGTTAGTAGCCTTGCTCCCAACATAAAAATCTTATTACAATATATTTTTCTGACCCAATCTTTCCTTTTTAAATCTTGACTCCAGATCGTACGAAAGCAGATGTAACGTTTTGTGGTTGTCAGGAGAATGATAACACCCGACTGATCTACCTGGGCTACATTGGAGGGTCCCCAAAGTACCCAGAGACGGCTTTTTCAATACGTGTTCTACGATTCTTCCATATCACCTGGAAACACTGTACAAGCCGGGTGGACCCATGGACTCGCGGCCTCGACGAGTTTTTGGATGCTTTCAATCCTCTGATCCTTACAAAAAACGAACTGGTAAGTAATCACGATCTCTGCTGGTAATAGCATGAGGTACTAACACGTCATCTATACATGGTAGCCTCGTCGTTGGCACACCCCGTTCCGTTGGGCCATTGATGCTTATCGCAAGATGCTGTCCGCTACCAAAAACGCCCTTGACATGGAGCTCCGGCTCAATCCCCAAGATAAGCTTGCGGAGAATTGTCCACGTTGTTTTGGCCCACGAGTTCCAAGTGCGATGGACCATGAACCCGATCTCATTGTCTGCCTGGATGGCAATTTTCAACATCAAAGACATATCCTTGCAGGGCAAAAAGCGGCAAAGGATCCAATCGAAATGCCCGAAAGTTTTTTACCTCAAGGTCAGGTGACCGCCATGGAAAACAAGCTTGCGGGTATCGCTGAAGAGGATGTGGTCAGTTCTTACGGGGGTGTTGATTGTCCATCACCCCAATACTCCATAGGTGTGAGCTGACAACCTCCATTGTAGGATCCATGTGCTGAACAACACATTGCTGCTAATGATCGTCGCGGAAAGGGCCATTGGGGTGGGTGCGATGAAACTGGCCTGATGGTGATGGTCTGCCGTCATGACCATCCCTTGCGATTTGCAAATATCATTCAAAGCGGTGAAAAGTATGCAGCCATGTTTCTATTATCCCTTTCCATTGTAAATTCGCTAATTTGGTTTCAAATAAATACTTCAAGACTACACTACAGCTATGCTTTAATTGAGTGGTTTCTTGGTATGACTGAAGATCAACGGGTTGGATTTCTGTACAATATAGGTTGCACAATGGAAAAGGGTATTGAAAAAGTGAGTTCGGTTTGTGGGTATCTATGCCAATGTATTAATTTTGAAGTGCTGACCTGTGGAATGTTTTGGCAAGCGCAACATGTTTATTGAGGAGCGAAATTTAGGTCGATTGAGATTTGGCACCAGCGTTTTTCACGCATACGTCCATCGTTGGTCCTGTCAACTGCAATGGAATCCCAGACTGAACCTGGGATGGGGTCTTTCAGATGGTGAGGGATCTGAACGAGTGTGGTCAGATTTAGACCCCCTGGTAAGTTCGGAACGGTACTCAACCAGCCAGCATAGAGTAGAAAGCATTCACATGCGATCAACACATCATTGGACAAACCTTCGCGAGACGGCCGGTATGTTGAAAAATCAATGTGTTGCCTCTCAATACACCACTGAACATCACTGAGATGTTTCATATGTTTGCCAGTGGTCCATATCACTCGCAAACAAGCTGATGCTATCAAAAGACTTGATGAGGCAGACCGTACCCTACAAAATATAGCTCGCGGGGATCCTAATCTTGGAGCTGATTATTTCGAGGATAAATGGAACACTCAAAGAAACCGCCAGCTTGATGATCTCACTGAGACACAAAAACATAAAAGGGAAAGCCTCCTTGTTTTGTTAGGGTTGGAAGAGGAGCTAGTTGTTGCACTGTGAGTAGTCCAGATTATCAATCATTGGGGCGGTCGCACAATCTAAACTCCACATGCTAGTGATCGACTCAAAGGTATTCAAAACAAACGCAGAAGAGTGCGGACTGAGGCAGATAACCGCGAATTGATGGCGCTGCCAGGCACGGTGGCTAGGATTGAGGAGCAGATAGAGGGTATGGCAAATGAACTTGGCGGAGCTGAATTCCGGGAATTAGCTGGCGCAACCAGTAAGCCTGATTTCTCTCGAGTTGAATAAATACTTGGTTGAAAGGTGGCTCATTCACTTGTCTCCATTGTATGCCAGGAAATCAAACAAATGCACTTTTGGCGATCTCACTGGCGCAAGGGAAGTTGTACCAAACAAGGGTTGGCCTGACTGAAGCCAGACTACGACGACATCGTCACACAGGTTGGAGTCACACATAGATTACCTTCGTGTTACTCTGCTTGCTGATATCCACCATCTCATAGGAGCGCGGCCACAGCAATACATGGCGCGTCATTTAGGAGATAGGGCTCGTGATGTGCGGGTCAAGTACAGTACATACCGACGCCGTGTGGAAAAATATAAGCTGGATTTTCCAAGGGCTGTACCTCCCGAATTGCCAGATCTCAACGCAGTGATGGTGATGCCAATGGACGATCCCTTTTGGAATCGAGGCGAAGTGCCACCTGAAGAACGTGAAGCAGCTGATAGAGACCGACTAGGGATAGAGAGTTTCTTGTCCCGTCGAAGCTCTCAGGAAGAGCTTCGACGCATCGCGCGCGAAGTGCGCCACATGACAGCATAGGCCAATTTGTACCATACTTGTATCAGGGCATTGAAACGGCGAGTTAACGAAGGTGCGATCAGTCATATGTTCAACATATGGTTCAAATAAATACTAACTTTTTGTAGCGGAGGAGGGTTCAAATCAAAATCGTCTGAAGTGCCTGTATAATATAGTGTCTACCAAGGCTTGTAAGCTTTGGAAAAGGTGGGGTAAGAAATTAACTCGGCTGCTAGACGAGACAAGTACCCATTTGCAAGGGACTCGTGAACTTGATGCGACTCTGAAAGCAGGCTTTGACAAAGTCACTCGATGGACCGAAAAGTTGTGGACCAAGTTGGCAGGTTTTCATGCAGAGGAGCCGGATGAATTTGAGGAAGCAGAAGATGAAGAGTATGAGCGCTTGTACGACATGAACGGTGAAATGATTTATTAGAGTTTAGATGCGCTAGCTTAGATTGCAGATGCATAGCCATGTAATTCAAACCCAGTTTGATTTGAATATAATTCTAAACTTGGTACTCATTGCGTTTCAACATTGAGTACATGGGCTGAGGGTGTGTGAGATAAAGACTGTAAGCATTAAGATTATATACAGATGAGGGATTTAACATTTGTGAGCAATTAAGAAACTCAAATGAGAGTCTTTGACCTTGTTAATACTCGTCTACACTGCTTGTAGAGCAATGTAGACAAGTATTTAAATGTAACTCACAGAGTTTATGGGGCTGCCAGACATAATTATTATCAAGAAGGGCACAACAAAAAGCTAGTTTTGCATGATGTATAGAAACCATTAATGATTATTACTCATCAGATTCCAAAACAAGATCAATTTGAACTGGTGAGCCGTACAAGCCAGGGTACTGTTCCGCCAGTAGAGGTAAAATACAATTTTTGTACATATCAAAGGAAGGTGTGAGCTTATCGTACCAGGGTTTTGCCGCCGGTAGAGCCACATTGTGCCACTCTGACCAGGGCTCAGGGATAGGTACAACAGTGGGAGGGTAACATAACAAGAGAGACAAGAAGTGGAGACTTTTTTTATCATAACAGAGAAAAATCGGGGGATTATCATTCACCGGGCCTTCGAGTGGCAAAGCTGTGAAGCTTTGATCTTCCCCATATACACAGAATATCCTTTGGAATGTAGTTGCAATGATATACATCATCTGAGCCGAATTGAGCCATAATGCAGGGGTGTCAAGTACGTCTTGTCTCTTGGTTTCAATGGCCTTGATGTGGTCATTGATATCGCCATCGCCTCGTCCGCGTGTTAGGAAGTGGGAGTTGTAGAACTCAGGTTTTGATCGCAGTTCTCCTATGAGTGCTTCGCGCACCGACAGCCAATTGCCTTCTGATCGACCCAGGCTGATTGCTATTGCCCGATATCCACAATGTCCATCCGCCGCAGGGTCAGTGACTAACTTGACGTACTTGTGTAGCCAATGTGGCACACGTGGGTCCTAAGTTAAAATACTATAGTTAGGACGTAGTTGAGAGTGGGTCAATGTGACACATATGAAGCTCAACGTACACACTTTGTTGTGACGCGACCGTAAGGATCGTCGAGGTGCTGCTACTGAGTCAGACTCAATAGGGTTCTGGCGGGTCGATCATCGAATTGGGGGTGCTTGCACAGATTTGGCCTTAGATCTGTCTTTCTTCTTGCGAAACTACACAGGCTAAAGTTCAGTGAACGCGTCCGGGGATTTGACTTGTAGACATACCGGACTCACATTGGATTCTGCTGTGGGGTAACTTGTTGGGCCGTCAGTATCAGCGGGAGCAGTGGCCTTGTCATCCTTCTGCATTGGGCTTGTGGGGGGTAGGGGTGGAATCAAAGTGTCTAAGTCAAAGCTTTCGTCAGCCTCATGATCAACGAAGTCAATCGAGAGAGGTTCGCAGGAAGGCTGTGTTTCACAAGCTGTCAGTCAGCAAAATCAGAAACTCTGTATTGAGAGTTTCATTACTGACCAAAGGTTCTGAGGCTGGTTCTGGTTCTGGTTGTGCCACCTCAGGTGACGGAATGCACCTCAAGGGTGAAGCCTACAAGTGGCGTGCCATCAGCTTTGGGCAAACAAACATAAAGAAAGTGCTCACCATTTTGAATTGGGCGTCTGCAGTTTCAGGGAGGCGTGACAGGAGGGCGGGGCTGTCAGGGGATTCCGGAATGACGCTGGGAGGCCGTGAGGACTGCAGGTGGTGTGTATCGTCAATCACAAGATTTGATGTATTCAACTTGAAGATTATGATGAGTGATTAGAGCGTACCATGGTTTCCGATTTGTAATCAACCAGACGCTGGTAATTAGAAGGATCACTGTCACCATCAAGTCTTGGTTTTTTCATAGGGTACGAAAGCACATTTGGAGGTGAGCGTGGCTGGTAAAGGATGTGAGACAATATGTTGTTGTCTTGGGGGGCCAGCGGGCCATTGATTTGGTCACAAGGAAGTTGTTGCGATGTAGGAGGTACAGGCGGTGGTGAAGTTTGGCAGATAATGGGAGGAGGTGAACGCTGTGCAGGTAGCTTGACTTTCTTGCGCTTCGGTTTCGGTTTAGCGACCAATGGGACAGTGTGACGCGCTGAAGGTACATCAATTGGAGCCTGGATGAACAGGTTCATTATAAATGTCAAAAGCAAGGTGTACTATTCAATATGGAGACACCTCACCAATGTCATAGGAGGGGTGGGGCCCATTGTAACTTCTCTACTGGTTGAGGGCAATTTGATTGCGTGTATTGGTTGGACAGAGGCAGTTGGATACTTCTCGAGAACGTGTTGGATTTCTGCTAGGGCTCGAGTGCGATCGTCAGGGGCCAGCTGGGATAGCCTGTTTGATATCTGGGGATGGAAGCAATACGTTGCGAGTCCACACGAGGTTTTGGCAGTTGATAGAGGATGTGTACTCACCAAGCTGCCACGTTGCTTTATGACTGTAAGGCTGTCAACTTTGGCCGAAGTTGTCTATGGGATAAGATGTTGAGAAAGATTTGTAATGAAAAGCATAGTTATTTCAAAAGACTTACTTTGGTTCCCATGGGTCCATGGTTGTGAAACAGATGCTTGATCTGGATCTTCCAGGTTCCTGCTGGGGGTAAACTAGATTTCACTAAGGCTTGAAGCGTGCTGGGTACTTTGGGGGAAATGACCTTGTATGCATTGAAGGAAAAGGGACAGTCAGTCTTCTGGCTGCAGGAAGTGTTGGAAGGCTTAGTCCCAGTACGATGGCATGCATATCGAATCTTGGTATCCTTGTTGGTTGATCGGATGGTGATCCTGTAACCATTCGCTTTGGCAAACTCTTGGAGTTTTTTCTTCATTTCTGCTTTGTTTGGAGCCTCAAAATCTGATGGAGGGGGTCGAAGAGTGGAATAATGGTTTGATGGGGTAGGAATAGAACTGGAAGAATTCATTGTGGTTGGTGGTTGGGTATGGTATGAGGGGAAGTGTAATCAGCTATAAATGATGACTCTAAAGGTAAAGTAGGGAGGGTGATATTTTGGAGGTGGTGGGGTTAGGGTAAATGTATGTAGACAATCCCGATTGGAGGGATCTGTCCATGTGTTGAGTAAGCAGGTGTACCTGCCTGTGAATGGGATGTAGGTTTGGTGCACTTTTGTTGTGCGTGGGGCGTTGATAGCCTGGTTTGGTTGGGGCTGGTTGGGTATGATATACTGGGGGCTGGTGGGAACCAGCGCTGGAGTGGTTGGTCGGGCATTGCTGGGTGTCTTTTTTCTGCTCAGGTGTAGTAGATGTGGGTTTGTAGTAGGCGGGTGAGTAATAGAGGTGGTTAGGTATGTATACTATGTAGTGTGGTGAGGATTTCTTGTGGGGTGGTAGATTTTGAAGAGTCGGGTTTAGCCAACGTGATTTGTAGTGCGCAGGTGGGTAATGGAGTTGGGTGGGTATGTTTACTATGTGGTATGGTGAGGTTTTGTTGTGAGGGTGTATGGGGTTAATGGGTCTATGGGTGTGCTCCAAGTTGCCCTTAAGGAATAGGGGACTTGTCCGTTTTGGAGAGTCGTCAAGATGCTCCTCAAGATGAATGATCATCTTGGCAGAGGGGGTCGAACCCCATTGGGTCACAAGGTAGTCTGTATGACCCTATGGTATAGGGTCATGTCTTAAGTGCTCAGGTGCATCTAGCTCACCTTCTTTATTGATAATGGTTTGATTTGGTAGACAGCCAACCAAGACATCAACTGAACAAGGTTTCCATGCCTTTTGAGAGCATCTCCAACAGCACCCGTTAAACGTAATGATACGTAAGCTGTATCTTACAAGTTTTGCCAAAAACAACCATCCACTGGTCACCAGTTTTCTCACATGTGGACCCGTGTGTGAGCATTGTTTAGAGGAGTCCCCGGTTTCTCATGTCAACGCTGGCATAGGCCCAGGGTCATTTTTATAGTGCTGGATCATGGTATTGGTGGC
This sequence comes from Melampsora americana, assembly GCA_022264835.1. Taxonomy (NCBI): domain Eukaryota; kingdom Fungi; phylum Basidiomycota; class Pucciniomycetes; order Pucciniales; family Melampsoraceae; genus Melampsora; species Melampsora americana. The sequence continues at coordinate 267,640 of JAIFHY010000003.1, read as the reverse complement.
ATTTTGGACACATTATTGCCACATGTATCCAACAATTCCCACGTGTGAATGAAAGATTACAATTGTGCATAATCATTTGACCAAAACTGCCACTTTGGGCGGGAACTAGTAGCGCTTTGAGGGCACGTGAGTTTAACTCAATTGGGTTTAGGCTTGGACGGTAAAGGGGCAAGATTTTTTTCAAGAGCACATTTGTGCGCGTTGGAGGAGAAATGTTATTCAAGGCCAATACAGCTGGCTGTACGTTTAAAGACGGTCCTGTACGTGTTTTACAGATCCAGGAACATTGGAGATGCTCCAAGTGAATCAAAAGTCAGTGGTCCTTCATCCACTCCTGGGACTACATCCACTCAGACTCAAAACTCATTTCAATCAGCTAGCTCATCCACTTGCACAGCCATACCCGGACTAAGAGGCAACCGGGGCCTTTCCACTGTTTTGGACTTCTCTGGCGTTGTACTCATTAGGGGTTGGGCAAAGTGCTGCAATATTACAATTCAACTGTAGTTTGAAATCCTTTGTAATCAAGTCAGCCACTGTTCAAACAATATCAAATTTTCCTATTTTCTTTTTACAACTTTATGGCATGCAAAAAAATGAGCTGGCGCAGCGCGCTGTCCAACCGGACGTTGGGTCCGCTGTTCAAATTTTGCTTGTAATTGCCAGCCAAAAGCCAAGGCGGCTCACGCCTGAAGATAACATGAGCTGCCTTTCACAGATAGAACTGTGGCCCTGGTGGGTCCTGTGGCGGTTCCTACGGGGGAGCCAGATGCGGCCATTGGGTCAAAACGGGTTGCTCCTCATCAGGAAGAACCTGTTTGGACCGGATGGCCTTTTGTGCATTTGGATTCCTGCTTGGCATCCACAACGGCAATTTGTAGGCTGATGCGCGTGGACAACCTCATGGGTAAGTTTCTTTTTGGTCTGTATGTTTGGATGCTGCTGTACCAATTTTTGCTTTTGTTTCTATATAAGACAATCCGCCTTGGACGCCCGCAGGTCATAGGTCATACAAACCCACCCACCTTACCATCTTGACCTCGTACCACGTTTCACTTTGTCACTGTTGCCTCAAGAGATTTTGTTCTTTATCAACTGGGTTGAGTTTAGATTCGATAAGTATTTGCCTATTTGACTTGGCAAAAATGAATCAACAAGAATTTGATTGTCATACCTACTTGTCGGAAATCGGGGGCAGTTTCAGTGCAATTGATGGGAGAGTAAGTGGTCCGTGGTTTCTTTGAATTGCCAGATGACCCAACTGACGTGACAATAGCCATGGCAAGGCCTGATCTCCAAGTCTCCAATGGATTTGGCCACTCGCTATCCCCTGGACAATAGTGAGTTTCTTTTCCCCCCTGGTAATGTGTATTTGGTGTGGATACTAACACCAAGGTTTTTTTTCCTTGGAGTAGTCGTTGAACTTGGACCAGGCAACTTCCATACTGTGCGTGAGGTGGAAGAAAATGGATGGATGCTTCCAGCTCAAGGACCTGTCAGGATCCCGCAAGTGCAACCTTTGGCTGTCATCTGACCGCCACTATTGGAAGAGCCGGTCTCAAATGGAATAGCAAGCCGACCGGATTTGAAAAGGCCTGCACCCGACAGTCATGTCGCGCAACCGGGTGCGAAAAGAGTGGCGACGTAAGTCTGTCTTATCACAAACTTGAATTGCTGATTGATCATTGGAGGTTTATTTGGGTGAGGGGGTTCCTTGCTGACATTCATGCATCATATGTTTCATTTTTGAAGTCCGCTAGCTCTAAAATGAGTACTAGGTGAGTGATCTGGGTGAAAATCTAACCTGACAATGTAAACTGACTTTAGGTTGATGAAACCCACTGATGTGGTTCCAGCTCCTTTGGTTCTAGTAACGACAGTGCAATATCAATGGCCAACCTGATCAAAATTACCGAGGTCGAACAGTCCCCAGATTTTTGGACCATGCCTGTGCATGAGTTGGTCAAGTGGAGGCAATGTGTTGTGATTCTTGACCGCACCATTCAGGGCTACTTTCAGGCCGCCCTGAAAGAGGCTGAGGATGACTTGGACCAAGCTGCGTCTGAAGAGGCTGCTTGGCGGCTTTCCATTGCGAGTCGTTTGGAAACCCCTTTGGTTCCAGACCCCGTTTGGAAACATGTGATTCGCGCTTCAAGATCAATGAAGGAAGAGACTCCGGCGCCCATTGCTTTGACCTCCCCTGCTTTCAAGTTCAATTCTTACGGGCCAAATCGATTGGACCTGGTGTACATGCGCGCTTTGGAGGCGATGAGCCCTTTTGGGGCAGAAGGGCAGAAAGGCAAAGTCGTTCATGAATGTGCCATTTGGTTGAAAGTGAGTCTTTTTTTTCAGCAGCGGTGATTCTGAAGGATGGGATTTGCCCCAGAACAATGCAGGAACACGCCAACACTTTGGCAATCTATCCGATAGTCCCAACAGCCGGGTTCTTCAAGTGCGGTACACCCAGCTGAAGACGTGGCTCGCTGCCGCTGAGGGATGGAGCAAGATGGATATTGGCACAGAAGAAGATGACAAAGAACTGCGTCAGTTGATCTGCTCCGTTCAGGATGAAGAAGAAGTAAGTACACTGTCCTCCATCTTATTCTTGCATATCATATCAATCTCTGACTCTTGTCCAGAATCTCTCTTACTATTGTGGCCACCCCAGCCCGGCCGTGCTCTTAGACTGGCTGGTCAGGAGGAACGCGAGGCGGTTAAAGGCCAATCTCTGCTGGTGGAGGCTGTTCGGGAGCAGTTCGCGGACAAGGCAGTTCAGGACTATGAGGCCTCAGTTGGAGAGTCGGAAAAAGATAGTCAACCATCCCCCTCATCAAGAAAAGGCCAACGAGCAGCCCACTCGAATCCAAACACAAGCACAGACGAACTCGCGGCGTTCACTGGCAAGCTTGGTAGGTGGAACAATGTGTCATTAGCCGCTCAGGCTGAACAGAAAACACGCATCAACGAGCTCTGCAAGCAAGAACTTGTCATTGCGCACAAACGAAATGAAAACAAGTGCCTCATGTCCCAATCACTAGCAGCTCATCGAACCGCGGAATTAGCCTTACAGCAACAGCGTTTGGAATTCGATAAATCACAAGTTAATTAGTTGAAGAACCCTTTGGACTCTCTGGAGGCAAAAATCACCGCAATCGAGATGAACACATCTACTCAGAAGTTGGATGCACTCAAAGCCAAAATGGGCTCGATAAACAATGCACTTGCTGTAATGATGCAACATATTGTAGGACTTGCACCGTCCACTTCAAATTCATAGATTGTCTCCACTAGTTCCTATTGTTTCTTCTACTCTGACCATTGTGTGGGTGAAATTGTGTGTCCAGAACTCATGAGTGAAATGCCATACCTTTGCCAAAAAATCACTTTACCAAACCCCCACAGAGCGAATTGTGAATTAGAAATTCACTTACACAGGGGGGACTTTCTGATTGCCATCCACTTGTCTGATTGTGATTGATCCCAATCAGACAACCTCTGACCAAAGGAATTGTCCCAAACCCAAAGTGTTGAGATGATCCATCTCTACTGAGATGATCATCTTCATCTCAACCTACGGAGTAAATCATCGAGATGATCACAAGATGATAATTTCAACCTATGGAGAAAATCATCTCAACCTACTGAGATGATCCTGCGTGCCCCCTTATCACCAAGGCGTGACCTACTGAGTGATAAGAGGTCATTCAAGATGCGGACAGGCCAGCTTAAGTCACATGATTAACACATCAATAGAAGTGACACCTCAGCTTGGTACCTTTGATCTAGGAATATCCAGTCAATAAGACGCTTTTGAATATCAAAAGCGTCTTATCGCCTCTATGATAATCACTTTACTTCCACCTATTCTTATTTTTCAAAACTCAAAACTAAATAGCCCTATTTGGCATTTCAGATGGGTCATTTGCAAGCGCATGAAAGAAATTGCAAAAGGCATGACATTCCCCAAAAGCCAGTGTTGTAAGGAAAAGTACCAATACAACTTAAACTAATTACATCATATACGAACCAGATATTTGGCTATAGAAGGAGGTGGGATTGGGGAGTTACCAGGCCCTCTTCCTACACATATCAGAAAGTTCTTGAAGAAAACTGCGACGTGATAAGTCTTGTTGAGGTGGTTCTTGAAAAATAGGAGGTTATCTGCGTTCAAAACCAGAGTCATCAGCACATGACATCAATAGGAGTGAAACGCATTAAAGTGGTTTACCTTCATATTGGGTGAGCCTGAAGACATTGTGCACCCTTCCAAATTCGTGCTCCACACCAATTCAACACCAAGACATCGCCTTATTGAAGACCGTTTGGCGAAAATCCAATTGATCTTGGTGACCTCGGAAAGGTGTCATAATGGCATCGTTTGCAGTATACCCCTTGTCGCCATGGGGTCTCATCTGTCGGCCATTGAGTCCCTTTGCATGTCGCCAAAAGATCCCTTCAAGTTGACTATCTTTGAGCATAGCCTGGTCGTGTCGTGAGCCTACATAAGCTTCACTGAGGTCAACAGTCAACCCACTCAAACATAGGCCATTCGACAAATCATACCCATCAGTGAAGAAACAAAACGATTCAAGACAAAATGACTTACTCCGGAGTGGTGACCGCCTGGAATTTCAACTCATGACAGCGTTTATGGCCGTTGTAGAAGACCACTTGCAGGTGTTTAGGCCTGGCGATTTTCCACACTGTGCCTAGAAAGCTAACCTGTGAATCAGTATCGTGTGGGCAGAAACTTAGGACATTGATATAAGTAACTGACCATCTATATACCCAATGAAGTTTTCCATCGGACATTTTTTGGCCGCAACTAAGGCGTGTGCATATTCCTCAAGAAGCGCAAGATCTAACCGATGTGGGTTCCATTTAAGCAAGTGGCACCAATTTGATTTCACCCACTGCTGAACAAACCAAACAATCCGTCCAATGATGCTTTGCTCCCGGCCAAAGATGCTTGCCAAATCAAAATGGCGACTTGGGACTGCGAGGCGTGCCAGCAACATGGCCAGCACGGTGAGTCTGGTTTCAACACAGCCGTTGTCCAACTTGATCGACTGAGGGAACCCGAGCAGTTGATGCATCTGTATGATTTCCATTGGCCAGAATTGAGTGGTCATGTAACAGACCCCCGGGGTCCATCTGGTAACGTCAATACGCTGATGGCCAAGGTAAGAGATGCGTCGACGGAGTACATCGGCTTCGATCAGGTGGGCTATCCGTGTGCAAGATGCGAGGTTAGCTACAAGCCATAGGGAAAGGATCCGGATGGGGGTGTTGGCCGTTGACCTCGATCGATATAAGCCGTTCCAAGAGAGAGACTGGAACGTCCTAAAGTTTGAAAACCCACAAGAGATCAGCATACAACCCTAATGAGCAGCCAACAAACCGAATGGACTACTTACATAGCAGGAAAAAACGCCGAAATATGTTGAAGAGTGAATGTTTAAAGTAGAGAAGATGGGTGGACAACCAGCTTTGAGGTTGTTTTTGGTGGAGGGGGGAATGGTGCCCTCGGGCTTCAACTCAGCAAGCGTCCCGGGTATTGGGTGGGTAGGAAAAATTCAGGATGCATCGGGGCAGCTGGACTGGCCCAAAAGCTGTGACATCTCTGCCACCAAACTTCGGGGAACTTAGAGGCCATTTGAGTGGCGGAATCCTCTGGCGGTCAAAGTAGGTCAAATTTTTGCCCAACCCCTATTAGTTCAAACTTTATACTTCATTCTACTTACATAAATCAATCCTTCAGAGTTATCATCGATTTCATAAATTGTTTGGGGGTCGAACAGCACGATGTAGAGTAAGTGGACAAAATTTGACAGAAGCTGGCCCAGCTTTAGATACGTCAGAAGAAGCGTTTGTATCTGAAGATTGGACTGTAAAATTTTTATATTTGAAGATGAAGATCTTTTGAATTGATCATAAAGATGCCGGGCAATTTGGAAGAGAGAAAGAAATGCTGGAACAAGTTGCAAGACAGATTCATAGACGTGAAGCTGCTGCCACAAGGGAGTTGAACAACTATCGATTCTCCGGTCCATCTTCTCTTCTTTTTTATTCATCTCATTCTTTCTCTCTCTCAACATTCTTCGCACATGAAGCTGGAAGTCTTTATCTTTTTTTTGAAGTTTTGAATGTATATATGGATACAATATGTCAAGAAATCACACTCTCTTTCATGTTTGAGCATTGACAGACATTGAGTGGGGCAAATTGAAGGTCGAATGTCTAACCATGGTATGCAAGAATACCGTATACATCATCATAATGAAATGAAGATCATGCTTCATGTAATCTTAAATGAACTTTTGATTCAACTTTTCCATGCCACCGCAAAGCGATAGACAAATGACTCATCAAACCGTTCTTTTTTCCCCCATCACAGATACATGGCTATGATCAGCCATCAAGATTCCCACAAAAAACATCCATCTCTAAAAATCTTCAAAGATTAATCGAAGGGCCACCTTTACACACATACCTCACCAGAAAATATCAAAGACGGGGGAGTGCTCAATACAGTTTACATGTTTGCTGATATTGACCGAAAATCATTAGAGCACAACAATCGTTTGGAAGAAAATGGCACAGTTGATGAGTTAAAAAATCCAACGTAATAATGAATGAAACACAAAAATCTGTCTGCGATGACGGAAATACAAAAAGGAATTCCATGACGATAGATCAGAGTCGTATCGAACAACGAGGAAAAGAAACTATTCAACAGCAATCCTTCATCAGCCCTCGCCATTGATGAAACGATATTTTTCAAATCAAAACGCACACAACAGGCATGTAAAAGAACGTACGTCTGCTCCACCAATCAACGTACATTCAAAGCCGGCGACCTCCATGACCCATTGTACCTCCACCCCATCCTCCGCCGAGAAATTTGGCTTCACTGTTTCGAGGTCGATCATTAGCAAACTCGAATATGACACGCAGAAAGCTGAAAACGTACATCGCATTGGAGTCCGCCCCTTCTCCTTGCACAGATGAGGTACGTCGTTCAAGGCTGTGGTAGCTGCAACATGGACATGATCAATTCACCCGACCTTTCAACGAAAAGTTGGGTTGAGAGGTTCACTTCACTTACGTTGAATCTTGGGGTAAAGTACGAGTCACTAAATCATTGACGTCGGGATTCCTGCTTTGTTCACCCAAAAAGAGGTGCAAAATAAATAAGCTAAATCAAAATTGATGCTACATAAGCAGGAAGTACATCTTACGTCGCATGAGGCACTGAAAGTGTGGTAGCTGAGGCGAAACGAGGATATGTATCGGTTTCAGTCCATTTTCATGCTGATGAAGCAAGAAGGGTTCAATCAAAGAGTATCTCAAATACCTGCAAGTGAAGCAATGACGGCTAATGTGATAGAGAAGTGCATATTGCGATGGTGTGTATCGAGAATCAAGAAAAGTCTGGATTTTTTAAGTAATTTTTTGAGTAAAAGAGTCGAATCAAGAATTCATGTTCGGAGAGCGCAATATTTAAGTGATAAGAAGTTCCCAATCACGAAATTGTGGTGTGCCTTTTGGGGGCCCCCTCTCAGCCAAGGGTGAAGATGATATCAGATGTCTGACGCATGCTTTCCTGTTGGCGAACACTGTGAAAGTCTCCTTGATCTGGCGTGATGTTTCTCCGTTCTCTTTCACTTCCCTTCAGTGAGAAGTTAGCCTAGCTCACACGTGCATATATGCATACATATATTAAACCCTAAACTTATCAAAGTCCCACGCTCGACCCTCGCGAGTAGTCGAGCGAGGGACTTACGCCAAACTCGCACAAACTCCTTACTCAGGGTTGAGGCTTTTGCAGGAGGACTCCTTAAAAGCCTCCTATCACATTTTCTAGCAAATAACAGTTTCTTGAGCCAAAGAAAAAGATTGTTCGCGCAATTCGTGCGCATCTTGTACATATTTTTTTTCCCGAGGAAGTTGCTCCCCTCCTCCTTTAAAATCATCTCAAAGTTTTCAAAAAAATTACACTTGTAACATGTAAAGTTTTTGTGTAACTGCTGCGAGTTCTAAGTCACTTTTGTTTTGTCCGTATTGAACCACTAGGTAAGGTTGCCCAGGTTTGACTTAATTCAAGGGGTAGCAAGGGCCTGGTGCAGCGGCGAGCTCAGCATTTCCTGACCGTGTTTGACTTGGTCTTGTCCAATAGCAATGCAGTAAAAGTAAATCATACCTTTTCAAATTGAAAGGTTTGATTTTTAATCCTTTCACTTTGTAATTTGAGCATTAGAGCCTGTGCCTCTTGAGCCAAAGCAACTGTTGCTTTTGCTCAAATGCCACATTCACTTTGCATGACACGCAATATTGGCTTTTTGTTGCGTGCTCATATAAAGAGTGGGGTAGTATAGATGATCACCCTTGGTACTTGGCCATTTATGGATAGTCAATCCCCCTTCATTACATTCATCAATAGCGCTTGTTAGCAGGCAGCGTGCCAAAAAGATGATCCCATTTTTTGACATGTACTTTGTTCATGATCTACGGATCGAGTTCGTAAAGTGCAACACTAAAATTTCCCTTTACGTACCAGTGTCCTCTGGTACGTAACATGAGGACAGCTCATTAGCCAGGCGTAGATGTTTATAACCCAAAAGAAGTGTCCTTTTTTCCCTATGGTATATCTCCATCGTATTGGTCTAGACTTTCCATACACATCTTTACTTTGGGTCAACTATCTTTTGATCTGATCATCTTTAATCGCCATAAACAAACATGCCTTCAATGCGTCCAATGACAGACAATGTCAGGATCACACCCAATATGCTTAAAATCACCTTGAATATAGTGGAGCAGTTGAAGTCGGATCCATCTGGTATCACGTTCAAGGAGGTTCTACAAACTTACCTGTTGGCAAGTGACCCAACGGGAACTCTAAACACGTCTCACAGGTACTGGGCAGGTCAAACGGGATGGCCTTCGACTTTGATTGTCTTGAAAGGAATGCGTGGGGTGATATGTCATAAAAGGAAAGGCCAAAAGCAATGGAAAGCTTTCATACTTGCAGAGGTGAGCGCATATATCACCAATTGTGATTGGATGAGATTCTAATGATATTTATTAGGCCAAGCGCATAGTGAAAAAAGAGGCATCTCGTCGATGGACTAGGTCCATGTATCCTCCGCACGTTGCTGCAAGAGCAGTCAGGCCAGACTTCTTCGGTGCGGAGAAGGCTGACCAACGAGGTGAAGGTATCAGGCGTGGTATGGACTTCTTGTGGAGACTCATCCAATACCGCCTATCTAGCTGGAGGCCGGGAACTGCGGTTCAGTCAGAAAACTCAGAGGAGCTTTCAGAATCATCTGAGGAATATCAGACCATTTCTTTTGGTGGCTCCGGCGAAGATGATGAAGATTCATCTACAATGACAAAGCCAACAAGCTCACCATTCAAATTACCAGCTTTCAAACAAGAACCGGAAGACTCTGAGTGGGTTGATTCAGATTCTTCTTTGGACTCGACCACAAGCTCCCAATCCAGAGTTGAGGTCAAAAATGACAATACAATCTCATTAGAGGCTCATGATGAACTTGTGGTTGATGATAATGAGGACGGTGATGAGGACACGAATTCAGAAAGCTCATATTTAGGGGAATTGGAAGGAGAGGCTTACAAAAGAACTGGTGATAGAATTGACCGTCTTAAAAAGCGTTTTGATATGGTTTGTCTGTCTTATGTTGGATTTCAAAATGTTCGGTCAGCAAAATAACCTTGTGCTGCTGCTTAATCAGGTATCCACCACGGTCTGCTCAATGATTGCTTTTGTAAGCAATCGGTCAGTGAATGGCCTCCAGTTGGAAAACACGGTGGCTTTCCTTGCCGGCGTCGTCAGCAAACGCATAAGTCAGTACCTCCATGCGATTGGAATTAGCTCGTCACGACGTTCAGCTATCCGTGCAATCAACCACCTTTCCAAAGTGGGATTGGCAATTCTCAAAAGAAAGGCTTCGCGGGACTATATGATCCGGCCTTTTCTTATTCTGGACAACTTCGATATTAAAGAGAGGATTCATTATACCAGATTAGAACAAGAATCACGCATGTTCCATGGCACATATGGCTATTTGCACTTTTTGTCAAATAGCGTGTTGTCCAATGAACAGGTTGATGTGAGCCATCTTACGTTGGATTCTTTAGTGACTGCTATGCGAGAAGCGGAAAACAAGGATGTACAAGTTAAAGATTTCATACCCAGTGTACCAGAGCGCGCGCGCTGGAAAGAGACTGTGAAGGCTCAGCTGAGTCAAGCTTATCTAGATTATATAACTACTAACAACCGCACAATGACTTCACATGAGTTACCTACACTATCACGTGAGGCTTCACCAGTGGAGCCTTTGCGTATTGAAACACCTGATTTGCTGATGTTACCTTTGATGGAATTATCATGTGGTTCAGCAGACGGAGTGGGACAAGTGCTGGAGTATGTAGGTAATTTGACCGGGCGCCCTGTGAAGGATAATCCAGATGATCTCCAGGTCATCAAAGGGGATGTAGGGACATGTATCAACCTCGAAAGTCATCAAGCCAAACTTCAGCCAGCTGGTAATAAACACAAGAGTATGGTTAACTACCTTACAATTCCTGGAGCCGCACACACCATGTGGAATGTTGGCCAATGGCAGATTTTAGGAGGTTGGGGTGATCCAGGTGATGAAAAAGATATGCCTTTTTCCAAAGGATGGGAGGCCCTTTCAGGAAAGGCGGTTCAACCTGTGGTCAAAAAGGACTTCGGGGTGATCATGCGTATGATTCACCATCTATACTTTGCTACGGCGGTGTGGTGCATGCGGTGAGTGGGGCTTTGATTTCATGTGGATGAACTGTTCTAACCGCTGTGATTCCATCCAGAGATGTTATCAAAAGACGCACCAAAACTTGTGACCTCTCAGATACTGAGGTAGCCAAATCGATCATAGAACAGACATTTGAGGATTTTTTCTCAGTAAGATCATTGAGACAAGCTAAAGAACAGGGCAATAATCGAATGCACAATCTCATTCTCCGGCTGAATGATCTCGCGACTTATGTTGAGGCAGATCAAGCCACCAAAACAGGTGACATTGGTCGCCTGATCTTAATGTGGAAACGCTGGGCTGTGATGGCACATGGAGCGACCGGTCACATTATGCTCAGCATATCCCCCGGCTAGTCTTGCTTTTGGAACATTACCTTCCTGCTGGCCTTGCGTATGTAATCAAACATTCTATGATGATCTCGGCGCGAGGTGTGCGAGGAAGGTTTGAGCCAATGGATCTAGCACTCGAACACAAGATATATTGGTTAAAATATTTCTTGAACCGAGCAGTTTTTGTTCACTTTGATAATCTGCTGTAATGATCACGCTGTTCCCAAAGGGTGATCAATGTCACTATGTTTTGACAGGGAGCTGGTACTAAGATTAAGATACTTGCTGAGCGGTACTCACTGAACATCATAATGGTAAGCAATTATAGTTGGCAAAAAGGTAGTTGACTCACACTTGTAACCTTTGGTTTGTTTCTTAATAGTTTCAGCTTATGATGGCACGGATTAAGCATAAGGCTGGGTTTGCAAGTGTATATCAAACCAAGAAAAAAAACATTTCAAGCAAGTCTATGCAAGCTTTTGCTCGAGTGGCAGACCAGGTGTACAGTTCTACAAACACCGCCCCACAGCCAGACAAGATACCAGATTTGATGACAACAGGTTTCAAGAGATTACAAGAGATCTTTAAATCAGAATATATACATAACTCACAATCACGCTTTCGCTGGGGTAGTACTCAGACTCATGACATCCCTCCAGTTCAGACTGAAAGCGCGCCTACATACAACCCGCCATCCAACAGAAGGTCAGTCTAACTTCACACTCTCAAAAAGAAACCATTTACTTACCTCATGTCTGTCGGGAGCTTCTGTAGCGCTCCCAATGGAGCTCTGATGGACTGGGATATGGTGCAGGAATGTAACATGTTGGAGTTATTGGGTGACCAAATGTAGAAGGTGTTGAATGACCTTGACTGGTTTGAGCTCGAGAATGATTGTGAATTTGTGGTGTGCTTGTTTGAACCATCACAGGTGTTGAAGGAATGCTTGATACTTTGGTTGTATGATGACGCGGTGGAAGGTCTGTGTTTTTTGGAAAGTGAGCTACAGTTGCGTTTTCAGGAAAGGTTGGGGCTCATTCCATCTTTAGTAAGGTCTGGCTGACCTCGAGCGTAGTTGACAGCTGACATCGTATCAAAGGTACTGTCTTTAGTTCCGGAATAGATCAAAGTTGGGGGAAGTTCACAGTGAGGGATCAGATGAGCTGGTCCAAAAAACTGACGCAGGTCTTTCGCATCCTTAATTGGATGTTTCATTGAGATTCGGATTAGGCGGATTTCAGGGCGAACGAGTTTGGCGTTTCGAATTTTGAAGTTGTGCTTTCCAAGGCGTAGATTTTGTTTGATGGCATCCATGGCCTTTGGCCGACAAGTTGCCAAAATGAGGAGGATTTTCGCATGATCGGTTGCTAGAAATCGTGAGTATAGATTGCCATAACTCGGGCGGAATACTCCACGATCCTGGAGATTCTTGTAACAACTCTGGTTACGCATTGAACCGTCGGCGACTAAACCCCAACAGTAAATGAGGTGGGCTTCGTCCACGACCTTCAATACTAATCTATTTTGAAATCCAGGATTAAAGTAGAGCTTGGTGAAGAGGGGACTGTTAAGGAAGATTTCTGGGCTCTATTTTCAAAACGTCAATATATGAACAAAATGAGCAAAGACAGGAGATACACACCAAGTAAATGAATTGATATCGACCCGCTAATAATTCTTTGTAAACCTCGTTGGTAAATGTTCTTTGAGTAAGGTTGACAGCAGTGTATCCATCCTTGATCTTCTCAATAACCTACATAGGGAAGGCCAAAAGATCGGGACGAGTCAGCCAATGAAGTATTAAGGACATTTAAAAGTTTATCGAACTTACTTGATTGTCGCCTAGTGCATCCAAGGGGTTCAGAACCAAAACAACTGCTTTACCTTTTTTTGGAAAAGTATCAAGATACATCTCGGCGACCTTACTCTTTCCAAAACCGGTGCTCGCCAGCAAGAATGTGTTCCAACCAGCAAGGAGGAGGAGGACACATTGCACTTGCAGTTCACGTGGTTCCAAGTTGTACTTGAGTCAAAAAGCTGCTTCAATCCAAGTTTTGCTGAGTGCTTCATCCGCAATCCCAAGCGATTTGATAATCCTTGGGACTTTAGGGCATATGGTACAAATGGTCGGGTTTTCTTGAGATCATTGAGGAGTAAGTCTTGATTTACTGCGAGTCAGGGATGGCATGTCTGATGTGAGATTGAAGATTGAGATATGGTGGTGCGATGAAAAGTGAGAAGTACACCAACTTAAACTTATCAAAGCATACTTCCAGAGCTTAACGGGCAAAAACATACAGGTTTGGCAGAGAGTTTTGTCTCCGCAGTCTACCTACATATACCTCACACATGTATTGTTTACATATAATTTTTTGAAAACTTTGAGATGATTTTAAAGGAGGAGGGGAGCAACTTCCTCGGGAAGAAAATATGTACAAGATGCGCACGAATTGCGCGAACAATCTTTTTCTTTGGCTCAAGAAACTGTTATCTGCTAGAAAATGTGATAGGAGGCTTTTAAGGAGTCCTCCTGCAAAAGCCTCAACCCTGAGTAAGGAGTTTGTGCAAGTTTGGCGTAAGTCCCTCGCTCGACTACTCGCAAGGGTCAAGCGTGGGACTTTGATAAGTTTAATTAAACCCACACGTCTTGGCACAATTTTCATATGTCTGACAAGAAAACTCTAAACTTAACAAAGTCCCACGCCCGCCTCGCGAGGCTGAGGCGAGCCAGGGACTTACCGCGAACACGCACAAACTATAATCTGAGGGTAAGGCTTCTTGCAGGGAGCTTTCTTGCAATCCCTCTACTCCTTTCCCTACCAAAGATTGTTGTCTGGGCCAAAGAACAAAGTTGTTTGTCTTCTCCTGGAGCATAATGTACTCTATTTTATTCCCAAGGAATGTTATTCCTGTGCCCTCAAATCCATTCCAAAGATTCTGTCTCAGCACACCTGTAGCATGTACCTTATTATGTCTCTGCTGTGGGTCCCGAGTACCTTGACCTTATGGTTTTGGTCAAGCCTTAAGCTTGTAACCTTGAGAGTCACAAACCCAGGACATTGTACAGTCAACTCCCTCTAAATGCATAAAGATTGGCGGAACCCCATTTCTATGCATTTAGAGGATTATGCAGTTAGGGATCATGCTCTCTAAATGCATAAGATATGCATTTACAATCTCGGGGGAAATTAAATCTGTGAAGTCAGGGCAGCAATAATTGTTGATAACCTAGTGGTTAGCTGGTCAGCTTGTCTGCCCACTATTGGTGCTGGTTGTGGGTTCAAACCCTGTTGTGGGCAGAGATAACTGGAGATGGATTCCAAATGTGGGACGTTCACCGTAGTCTTTGCTATCAGGGTGCTCTGATGTGCCTCCATGGATTTTTAGTCTGGTAGGAAGTCGTCAAAGCTGAAACTTCAAGCATGTTCCTTTAGCATAGCTTTATAGATCACTTAGGCATAAAAAAAGAGTCTTATGGAGTTGCTTTTGGTCAAAAAAGTGTGGATCATATCAACAGAGCCTCTATACTTCCTTCTTCAGTAATTGATCAATTTGATCCAATGTTGACTTCACTCAAGTCTTTGGCTTAATTATCATATATCTTCCATTTTGACACATTGCTCATTATATACGTTTTGTTGAGAGAATGACTTGAAATACAAATAATTGAACATAATAAAATTCAAAACTGAATCAAAAGGAACTCTGTTTGCAATCCATAGTCAACTACTTACACAGCACTCTCAAATTGCAACAAAAATTTATTCTTGTTCAAGATACAATTTAAGCATGGAAGCATTTATATCATCCCATCACTACACCAAAAGTTCTATACTTGGACTACATATTGTTTCTTGGCTTAAAAAAATCAAAGACCGTAGTTTCTTTATCAACAGAATGAAATATCTGACTACCAATGTACCTTTCCAAGCGATGAAGGGGAGCATCTAAATCAATAGCCAAGGGGTCATCCATGCTTTCCATGTAGCGGAAGATTTGAGACACGGCTTTCATTGCCTCTCTTGATGTTGGTATTGGTTCGCATTCACCTTTGTCTTCTTGATCATCTTTTTGGTCATTGTTATAATCATTTACAATGTCTTCAATTGATGACACAATGAACTCCTCGGGATTTTCCTTTGTTTGGTTAAGGATGTGATCAGCAGTTAAGATCTTGTTTGGTGCGACTGCTCCAATGTCTTGCAGCTTTTTCAAGCCTTCTTCCAGTTGTGTAGTATCATCAATTCTATACAGAAGGACCAAATAGCACAGGTTTAGTCTTACAGTAAAGGATTAAGAAAGAGATGAAAAACTACAAACATCACACCCGAGTTTTCCGATTTGATGATCTGAGTGTGAAACCAGCAATTTTCAATGACTTTGGGTGACACTGCATGCCATGCTCGCTTTACCAATCGCATGGCAGATAAGATATCAATCTTATAGATTGAGTTACCACGGAGACCAAGATGAAAGTTTCGGATTGATCGATTTACATATCGTGTATGATAATGACCTTTGAGTGCTCGGATGATGCCAGCATCGCATGGTTTGATATGGGAGGTAAGGTTTGCTTTGAACTTCTCAAGTCGGATGTGCTTGAGAGATCCTTCTTCAACAACATGACCTGAAAAGTTGTCTACCCAGAGGATGATTTGACGATTTTCCTCATGCAATTCCCGGTCCCAAGCCATGATCCATTCACGAAATATCTTGGTTGTCATCCATGCAGTCTTGTTGAAATAATAATCAACATTGTGTGCCTCACGACCTCCCTTTCGCTTGAACGGTTGGGGATGTTGGTATTTCCCAATGAATGATAAGTGTTGCTTATCCGAACCATCAGCATTTGCTGTGACAACAATAGTAAATCGAGATTTGACTCCTTTAACCCCAGGCTCATCTTCTTTTGCCAAACCGCAATCGGGAGGCATGCTGATACAGATGTGATTGATTTGAAAAGGCAGGTCGAAATTGAGATATGAGACTTGAGAAAAAAGAGGAACACTACAACAGAAATCAAAGATGAAGTACTTACGCATAAAAGAGGCCAGTTTCGTCCATGTTGTAGATGTTGCATCTCTTGTATTCAGAGTTGATGGCCTGTACCCGAACAATCTCCTCTTCAACAGTTACAGGGTCCACAGAGCCAGCTTCTCCATGTTTCTTGATGAGGCAAAGATTGTGGCGATCCTTGACTCGTGTCAACCAACCACTGCTCATCTGCAACCAATCCTCTTCAGGTATATTTTTTGCACGCGCAAAATCCTCCCACTTTGATTTGATTACTTCACCAGTGATGACAACCTTGGCTCCAAGTGCTTCATCTACCCATCTCTCGAGCATTGCCTCAACGTCAGGGTGTCTCACAGCTCGGACTCGTTGGATCTTGTTAGCAGCTGTGGGAGCATTCTCTCGTATTTTGGTTTTGTTACTGATCCAACGGCTGAGGGTAGGCTGCTTGAGGGCAAGTTCGGGCATGATTCTTGCGAAATGCTCAAGGGTAAGCTTTTGTTGCTTACCATGAGAGTTGTGCCAGTTGAGGACGGCAATTCGGTTGGCGTATGTAGCAGAGCAGCTTGTTTTGGGCTTGGTTGTAATGTTATTCTTCTTCTCCTTCCGAACTTTTGCAGGTTTTGAAGGGATGTTGGCAGTCGAAACATAAGAATTGTGTTTGCGTTTTCTTGCTTCAGATTTTTGGACTTCTTCTGTTTCTTCGGATTGTGTGTAACTTTCCACAAGCGTAAAGATAGCATTGAATTGATCTTCAGTGAGTTTTGAAGGGATGTCCTCGGGGATTGAGCGAAGGAGATTAACAACAAGTTCTTCATCAACTAAGTTTCCAGATGAATCAAGCCATTCCTCGTCTTCTGGGGATAGGACATCACCTTGCTTTTGATGTGCGATGAGTTGGTCAATCTTAGCTTTGTTAGTGGCTTTAAGGTGAGTAAGACCACGCTCTAGATGATGGAGCTTGTACTCTTCAGTAATCATGTCAGGTTCACTCTTGGAAGGTGGGGCTGAGGAGTTGGCAATCTGGATCAAGTTACCCATTCGAGTGGCATAGGGAGGTTGAGATGCTTCAAATTTGATTCGATCGACTCCAAATTTAGGAGACTTGTACTGAATGGAGGGCTCCTGGTCAGATTTTTTTGATTCAGAAGGTTCAGGTGTTGATATCGTTGATTGTTTTGGTGGCTTTGTGTGTTTAGGTTTAATTTGATTGTTTGGTTGAGATGGGTTTGCGGCTTTTAATGGCATTTTGGTATGTTGTTGAGAGTGCTTCAGTTCAGATATTGGTCTTTGAATTTGAATTAGTGAATGGGGAAGGGTGTAGATCCGCATGAATGGGGACTTTGCACTTTTTAACCTAACTGTGAAAGGTTTGTTTTTACAAAACCCCAAAAGTAGCGCTCAGATCACTTCTGGACAAGGCCACCAAAATATGCATTAAGAGGTTATGCAGTTAACTCAAAATTTGGCTGCCGCCATTTTTGGCGGCAAAGGATTCCTATGCATTTAAGGAAATATGCACGTAGAGAAAGATGCACTTAGAGGGAGTTGACTGTAGCAAAGTGGTTGCTCACTCTGAATGCTCTCCATACATCAGCAACGTAAACCCCAGTCTCTGAACGGCCAGATCATAAGATTCAAGATGGTGTGATTCTGATTGATCCTCTTGTTGATTTGACAATATCTCCTCATAATCCACTGTTCCGAGGAATTCCCTTTCCTAACTATTTAGAACTACAACCACCCTATAGAAAAGAAATACAAAGATTTGAGTGAATCGTTGCATCTTTAGAATATTAGTTTGGGGTTTTGAACATGTGATTGACAGATTGTCACAAATGAGAATCAAAAATTCAGATTGTGTAGAATAGCAAATTGCAATGTGGAAAGAGGAACACCTGATTACGACCAAGTCTGGAGCTCTTGGGTTGGTGATTAACAGCTGAGAAAATTTTGTGGATTAGGCGAGGAACCCTGAAGTCATAGCACCACTATGACTTCAGTTAGAACACGTAACCCCAATGAACTGCTATGACATTAGTACCTCACCAATCATTGTTCTTATGGGTTACTTACCAAGCCAGCTCTTAGCTGATTCTTTCCGTAGCCATCCAAAATGTTTCCTACTGATGAATCCCAAATTCCTGAGTCAATGATTATACGGAATGCGAGGTGGGTCAAAGTGACAACTTCAAATTTCAAAAATTGGAATTTCAAAATTCGCGGGTGCAAAACTGAAAAAACCTGACAAAACTTTGGATTAAACTCAAATACTGGACTTAAACCACTGTTATTTGGTCAAAAACATATGTAGTTGCCACTTTTGCCACATTTTCCAACCACAAGTTGAAATTTCACTCGTTCCTTGTCACATTGACACAAATAATACCATAAAATTTCAAAAAAACAAGTTTTGCAAACACAAATCACAAAAACAACAACTCAAAACCTCAACCGATCCACAAAACACCATGTGTAAACCCCATCAATCTCACCTACTCCGGAGGGACCTACCTTGACTCAGAATAACCATCCATCAACACCAAAGATTTCATCACTACATGGTTCTTCAACACCTTCATCTCCAGATTACCCTAAAGTCAGGGTCTCACTGAGCGCTTCAATTCACGCACCAAAACTCGCAGTGGAATCTCCGAATCGGTTTGAACGTTTACAAGATCTAACAACATCCACACTACCCCAACAACATGTTTCTTTTTGTGAACCTGATATGGTGGGTTCTTCATCAGATCTTTTGATTCATAGATTCCTACGTCGCCAATCTACGGCCAATCAGCTACCGGAGGGCCTAGGTAGTCAACCTTAAAAAGAAGACCACCTAGGCTCTTAGGTGGTCAACCTTAAAAGGCAGCCCACCTAGTCTCTTAGGTGGGCAATCTTAAAAGGAAGACCACCTAGGTTCTTAGGTGGTCGCCACGGTTGATCGGTGACTGATCAACTGTGGCAGGAGGTGTCACAAGGCTTGTGACACCACCCAAAGCTCATCTACGGTCAATTAGTCACCAATCGACCGTAGATAGTTTACCTAGGAGTCTAGAAAGCTACCTAGACTCTAAGGAGGTCACCACAGTCGATTGGTGAGTAATCGACCGTGGCAGGAGGTGTCACAAGCATTGTGACACCTCCCGCAGCTCGTCTACGGTTGATTGGTCAGCAATCGAGCGTAGATTGGCTACCTAGACTCCTAGGTGGTCGCCACAGTCGATTTGTGAGTAATCAACTGTGGCAGGAGGTGTCACAATGCTTGTGACATCTCCTACAGCCTATCTATGGTTGATAAGTGACTGCTCAACTGTAGATTGGCCACCTAAGATTGTAGGTGGTCTTCCTTTTAAGGTTGCCCACCTAGACAGATAATAAGGTGTTGTGGTATGCGGTGTCCGTCTTGCTTTGTCCTATTGGTCATGGACATCTGGTGCTGTGTTGCTACTCACAATTTCCTAGACTATCAAGATCTGTGGTTATTGAAAATGAATGAAATTGATATTACAAAGAAATCTCCAAATCGAGGTGTTACGAGTTATGAGAAAGATGTGAAGAGATCAATTGAGGGTATATGGTGTTTTTTTGGGAATAATCTGTTTGTGAATTGAGCGTTTCTTTTGTCCTTCATTAATCAATGAGTTGTTGTCATTATTGTTTGCTCTACGCTCAGATAGTAGCTATTGCCTTTCACCCGTTTCTTCTCCCTTATTGAAAATGGGAACTTTGATATGACGAGATGAAGTAATTTAAAAAATCACCCTTTGCAATAACTACTAATTTTTTCTAAGTGAAGCAGTCATGTGACTTTGAGATGATAGGTCATACATTTAGTAGATACTACATTCATTACAGGAATACCAATACAAGTTATATGCCATTAGGCAATAAATAAAAGAGATAGGTCTTGTTTTACCTCTGTATCCTCCTACTCACCTTCCATCCAAAAGATGGGAACTGATGTTCAATTCCAAGCCAGAGCAAGACCCTCAAGGAGTTCATGGTGGTCCTGTTCTACCTCTGGTTCCTCCTCCTCATCTTCCATCCAAAAGATGGGAACCCCTAGGATGTCTGCCCAAGTCGCAGAAGTCCTAGCAACCATGGCCTGCCATTGATCAAACAAGTCAGTGTCCATATCCGCACTACCGTCCACATATCTTGCAGTGGATTTAATGAGATTGTGCAGTCCCCTTTCCCTTCTTTTCCATAGGCGACATGTCTGTCTGGAAAGGCCACTGTACAAGGATCTCCACTCGATTAATCGAAGCTCTCCTACGCAGAATATAACGGTGTCAGTGCCCATCACATCTCTTGACATCTCAAAGTTTGAAACTTCTTCACCATTTTTGGCACTAGGTTTGCAGGCTTTGACTTGGGCTTGATAATCAACAGCCCACCGCATCATCTGCCTTACTTTGCAACCCAAACGGCGAAGTTCTTCTTCGGAAGAACGGTGACTTCAAAATGCCAGAATCCCCTCTTTGGTTGACTGGCAAGTGGCCCAGGGTTCATCAGGGTGATTCAGTGCAGCCTCATTCCAAAATGGATCTAGGATGTCCATTTCTGATATCTCTTCAAAAGAAGGCTCTGGAATAGGCTGATGTGGCCGGAAGCATTGATTGTACTTCCTGGCATGCCTCAGATAAGTTTTGGTTTTGGTCTTCAACAACAGTCTTTTCTTCTTACGCAGAGTCTCATTTCTCGGTTGATTTGTTGTCCCTGTGCAAGAAACAGTCATCATATTATTATTCCCGCGCAAATGCATAACCATCACTTGATGGAGAAGAAGCCTTACCAGTTTGAATGGCTGCATCAGCTTGTTGTTGCACAACATCAAACTTTGCTTCGTATAGTAAACCCATGGCCACTTGTACAGTGATGGCAGATGTCACTCAAGCATTTACAGCAGATAGAGTACATCATCCACTAATATTTAGCAAAGGTGGTGGTCACGGGTAGTGACACTCTTTATTCTTTTGAGTGGATTGAAAAGACTCGTACTAACCAGTCCCATGCCGCACGTTCAGCAATTCTGAATTGCCTAAGTCTTCAACTACCCGCTGCATCTGCTGTTCTAACAAAGCAAGTGAGTTGGGCAGCCTCAACAACTGATGACGCTGCTGTGCGGTTCTGATAGGTGCGTTTCCTGCGTTTATTCCAGTCATCCTCTTACTGAGACGTTTGCGTTCAGCTGTTGTTTGGTCATGCAAAGTTAGCCCATTATAACTCACCAAGCGTCCAGTAGCTCCTCTTCCAGCTTAAGAAAGACCTCCAGCCTGGCAAATTTCTGCTTGGATTTTTCACTAATAGCTCTCAGCTGCATCTCACGCTGCCAAGCCCACTGCGTCTTGAAATACTCGGAAGTATGGGTCTCGTCAGCCTGCAAAAGTCCGGCAAGCATTGCCTGCGCCCCCAATAGTTTTGCTTCATATTTCTTAGTATGTGACACCAGAAACCGCACTATGAAGAGAGTATTGTGAGCATGCAGCACATGTGTGTGGCAAAGGAGGATGAATGGGACTTGCCAGATTCATCCTTCAAAGCCTTGTTACGATGGCTTGCTCGAAGGTCCAAACTCACCAGCTGATGCTGTTTAATAGCATACCTAAGCAAAGATACTAGAGGTGCAAGCTTTCACCATACGCGCTCAAGCCATTGATCGTTGCTTTTGCCCCAACTGGCGTTCAGCCTTGGGTTGTATTCAAGCTGGCATCCCCAGTTGTGCGCATATGCATGAAACAATGTGGTGCCAACTCTTACCTGTTCTGCTTGTTTTGCATGTGAAAAAACTTTTTTCTGCAATGAAAGTGTTGCTTTGATTCAGCTATATATTTCAATATTGATTTGATATCATCATTGTCACATCACCTTCTCGATGGTCTTGTCCAGATTACATCCAATATTGTAAAGTACACCCAGACTTGTCTCTTCTTCTCTTTCATCCTTGAACAGGTCAAGGAGCCACTGAATCAGTGCTAGAGCATTATGTGATCTACGTAGTCTGAAGTCAGATGTGTGAATTGATCATTGCCATGCTAATACTGACTTTTCACCGCTTTGAACAAGATTTATGAACTTCAACACGTGGTTGTGGCGGCATGCCATCCCAATCAGTCCGGAATCATCCATGGCCTCAAAGTGATGTTTCCCCCTGACATAATTGGCTGTTGTGTGCGCTTCAGTGCAGGGATCCTACCTTAGAGAAAGTCAAAGTTGTGAATGTCCCATAGGATCTCACTTGTACTCACCGGAACTCCTGCCTCTTCCCCCTGGCCTGCCAGGAGACGTTCCTTGGCGTGTACACGCTTAGGGTCAAGAAACAAGTCAGGTCGCGGTGGTCTGAATCCTGGAATGGGGAAACTTGCGACTGCATGGCGCTTGTGTTGGAAGTTGCCATTGAGGCATATCAATACTTGCAATTCTTTGGGGCGCGTCGTTCCTACTGGTGGCCCAAAGCATTTTGGGCAATTGGAAGCCAAGATTCCATCCAGATCTTTTTGGCAGAGTTCGATCATCTGCCTTTGCAACGGTGTGACGGGTTTAGGCTCTCTCTGAGCATTCAGGCCTCGTATGTTGCAGCGTGATGGCATGATATAATTCAGGCCAATCGGGTCTCAAAGGGTGAGTATGAATGAGATTGCATGAAGAGGTGATTTCAAGTCGCGGCAAGCTGGCTTGAGATACCAAACAACAGTTATAAGGTCTTACAAAGTGTCGTCTAAGAAAGTACCGTACGCTCGGGCACAAGGCAAGGTTAGCCCTGCCAAAAAAAGGGCTTGTGCCTCACGACTCGAACCGAGGAGCTTTGCTGCCTGGAGTCCTTGTTTTTTTTCCAAGTGACTCGTCGAGCAGAGTGAGACACAACACCCGTGTTGGGTCATGGGAAGTTGTGCTATGTATACAGTACATTCAACCCTTTGTGCGATTGCTTTGATAATGGTTCTATAACTTTGATAATGGTTCAAACACTCATCAAACTTGACAGGATAGGTTATCTCAGATGACATTTAGCCTTCTAGCTTTTATATCATTCTGTTTTGGTTATATCTCAAGAGACATTATAACCGGAATTGGTACAGATGGGCTAATATCTTCTATGTGTCTTAGACCTGAGTCTGTGACACTAATAGAAGCTGAGTTTGTACCTTTTAAAATAAAGCTAATACCAACGATTAGCTTTATTTCTTTAGTGCAAGTATAGCCATTTATCTACATACCTTTAAGCCACAATATATTGTATATATATCACGTGGAGGACTAAGAATACGGACCACTAGATTCTTTAATATTATTATAATGAGTATAAAACTAGGTTATGTTTGCAGTCAAACACTGGATAAGGGGAGTCTTGAAATAATAGGACCTACTCAAATTGATTCAACCATGAATTCTTGAAATTTATGTTATTCAACTGGACTTGAAAACTAGCCTATTTGTACTTGCAAAATAGGCTAGTTTTTATAAAACCAGTTATACATTGAAACTAGCGCCGGACCTTGCATCAGCCCCAGAAGTGCACAATCTTTCAAGACAATCATACAGCGGTAAACATTTCCCTAGTGAGACAAATAAATAAAAATAAATGTATATATCATATATCCTTATCCATCAGCATAAGGCTAAACAAATGGTATATTATATATATATATATACATTATAATATATATATACATATATATTTATCCCCCAGCATACATATCTTTGCATCTTACAAGACATGACTGTTGTGAAAAGGTGAGCGACGGTAAGATACGCACTACCAGACAAAACGTGTAAGTACTGATGTTTCATGGGGCACTGTCAAATATACTTCACAAACTTTGATGCAGAGGCGGTCAAGGCTGGTGCACGACTTCGACCAATGAAGACGTGGACGCTTACATACTCGACCAGTGTCTTGCAGTGCCTGTTTTTCTTGGGTTATGTATTATGATGGCATTGTCAGATTTGTTTCTGAAGGACATACAGAACTCAGGTGGCATACGAACTGATTAGTGGGGATTTGACGTGACTGTGCCCGTTTAGGAGGAATGGCCTGCACTGCAAGTCTGAGATGATGCAATAGTTCAAATCAGTAAGTACACTAGAATTGAACATAATGATCTGTGATCACTCAAAAAGACGATTTGGGCCGCCCCTCACAACCACCTTGGTCTGATAGCCCACTAGGTTTCAATGGTGCATGGGTGTTGGATTGGTGTGAATTATGGTTGGCACCATTGACTGGCGCACTGTCCAAGGGACAATCAGTCACAATGAAAACAAAGACATCTACATATAATAAGTCTTACATTCCAATACGTTGTTGAACTGGCGCAATATGTTCCACAGCGTCTCTGGATAAGGAACATAACCCAAACATAGTCTTTAGCAGTTCGTTCCACGATTAGTAATGACGTGAGCTTACTTTGAGGGAGGGTATAATGCAAGCAAACTATATACCCTACTATTTTCAATAAGGCGCCAGTTGGCAAAGTCTTCAACGGGCTTACACCATTTCCGGGGGCAGTCGGACCATACATGACCAAACATCAAACAGGTATAGCATTGGTCTTCACCTCTTTTCACCTCAGGAAGAGCAGTAACTGGCATGTCAAGATAGCAGAACTCCAAAGCGCGGCGAGCTGAGGTGTTAGGAGTAATTAAATCTGGCCTGCGGGTAAGATTGGTCCTTTGATAGTTCTTCTTGGGGGTGATTTTAATCCCCATGCTGGGTATGAATATTTTGCCGGTTGGGGTCATTGTAGTAAGCAGTTGGCCAGAGGGAAAATATATGTCTTAGAAGCAATAGGTGTGAACTATAACTTGATCAAAATAGGTAATAGTGAAGTTTTGAGAAGCGCTAGGTGAGAACAAATACCTGATCAAAATAAGGGCCAGTGATACTTGTGGGTGATTGGTGCACCTGTGCCTACCCGACGGTTTGGGTATAGGTCAATAGGGAAAGTGTAATTCCTATCAACCATTAGCCAAAACGCCCCTGTCCGACGCGCCGACTCCCCGACGCGTCGGGTCAAAAGACATTTCTAAATCCTGTACGCCTCTGTACATAAGCTAGGAACACCTATAACCTCATCTATGGTCATATATTGGCATATGGTCAAGGTCAAAAATTACGCATGGATCATACTAGGCATGTGAATCACACTGATGTGAATGTGAATCACACCGGTGTGAAAGTGATTTACATAGAGGTGATTCCTATTCACACCTACGTGATTGCAACATGTAAAGTCTGAGTCACGGATCAAAATCACACATGACATGAAGTAACAGTATCAGAATCACATAGGTGTGCATGTGATTCACATAGGTGTTCATGTGATTCACATACGTGTGAATTCTATTCACACCTATGTGACTCCGACCCCCAAGACTGACCACAGATAAGATCACACATATGTGATGACATACATGTGAACCAATCACACACATGGGAATTTTGCATGAAGTGATAGTATTAGAATCACACTTATGTGAATGTGGTTCACATAGGTGTGAATCCCATTCACACCTATGTGACTCCCACCTGTACAACTGACTCAGAGATCAAATCATTCACATAGAGGTGAATTACATTCACACCTATGTGACTCCCACTTGTAAAACTGACTCTAATCACACATATGTGAAGACATACATGTGAACTAGACACGCACATGTCAATTTTACATAAAGTAATAGTTACAGAATCACACTAATGTGAATGTGGTTCACATAGGTGTGAATCTCATTCACACCTATGTGACTCCCACCTGTGTAATCATTTTCACATATGGGTAAACATTTCACTCACACATGTCATTCACCCATATGTGAACTTAAACACACATGGGTTAATGGCATTCACCCACATGTGAAAGTAATCACCCAAAGGTGAAACCATCAAACTAGGTTTCTTCGATACTTTTAGTTGGATCACATCAATCATAGTTTTGGGTGCTAACTTCTCTGGCTCAGGCACATAGAATATTCAGAAATTCAGAGATTAATTATTCAAGAACTTCGAAAAACAAGAAAAAGATATTTCTAAGATAATCCCTTGAACCACATCATAAAATTCAGCCTCTATGTAAACAAATCCAATTTTTTTTCCTTTTTAAGACCCACAAGCAACAACTAAGTAAATGTCATATTACAAGCAGCTTATTCAGTATCATCATCTGAAATCACATCTCTTTCACAGTTTGGACTGGTGATTGAATTGATTTCCTTCCGCCATTGTCTGTAAACGTCAACATTTTCAGCAAAAAAAGTCCCCCAGTCCTTGGCTTTAGGAGAACTCAAATTCTGCCACTCTGGATGGATGTGTGGAATTGGGAGTTTTGGAGAAAATTCAAGATCCAGCGAGATGCAATGAGTACCCTGGATGACACCAAGAATGATTGGCCGGTGTGGAAAGCAAAACATTCTGCCATTCATTTTTTTATATACACATCTTATTTTCTCCTGGCAAAACTCATAATTTACTTTGGGTCACTTTTTATTAATTACTTTCAAACTTATATTTTTTATTTCTCAGATCATTTCAAGAAACAATTTTTTTCTTTTTACAAAACTCACATCTCAGATTCTTTAGATCAAATTAAAATTAAAATCAATTTTTATCATTCTTCATTCACCTATCCAGTATATTCAACTCAAGATAAATATTACAAAACAAGTCATATTATTTTCTATTGGGTTTATTCAAATCAAACAAGATCAAACAAAAATCTTAGGAATTTAAAAGAATCAACATCATATATATAAAAAGAGAAGACCAATTTATTCATCTATTACAAATGAAATTATTGATCAAATTGATAAACAAACAATTAACAAAATCAAAATTGAATACAGAAAAGAAAGAAGATAAGAAAAAAAAACCCCTTACAAAATTTTAATTTAAAAAAAATTGAATTCATGGAGATTGAGCTAAAATTCAGAAAAGGAGCAAATAGAAGATGAAAAGAAAAAACTTAAGGGATCATTAGTTTATGAAGTTAAATAAAAGAAGATGAAGATGTATTTGAAAGAAAGAGGATAGAGAACAAAACTTACATAAAAGAAGATCTTGATCAAATGTAATGAATTCAATCAATTTGGACAGTTATAAACCTTCAAAACCGACCTAAAAAAAAGAAGACAACTAAAACATCAAATGAACAAATTGAATTTAAAAAGAAAGAACAAACAATTTATTAGTTTATAAATTATAAATTAAATGAGAAGAAGATAGAAAGAGAACTTACATGAAAATTAAGAATATCAAGATCAAATTTAATGGAAATTGATCGATCCAGAGTCCTAGAAAGGAAATTGATCAATCCAGAAAGTTAGAAAGTCCTCAGAGCGATCTAAAACAAATTAAATGAATCAAGATTGAGAAAGATCAAATTATCAATTAGTACATGAAACAATCAAAAGATGAGATTGAATTCAAAAGAAAGATGAAAAGAAAAGAACTTACAATCAAATGTTAAAATTAAAGATTGATCAATTCAGACATCTAGAGACTTTCAAGACCGAGCTAAAATCAAAGTTGAATTTGAATTAGAAGAAAGAAAGAAGAACAAAAAAAAGAAACTTACAATTGAGATTCTAGATCAAATCCAATTGATTGATCTAGATAGCCAAGAACAAACGGATCAATGGAACGACCGATCAACCAATCGTTCGCTCGATGGGAACCAAAACTAAAAAAATTAAAATTAAATTAAATTAAAAATTAAAAAAAATACATATACATATGAAAAAGGAAGATATCGAGGTATTTTAAAATGGTACTAACGATTGATCTGGACTAGAAATTGAATGAGATTAAAAAAAATAAATTGAAGATAAATAGGAAAA
This sequence comes from Melampsora americana, assembly GCA_022264835.1. Lineage (NCBI taxonomy): Eukaryota > Fungi > Basidiomycota > Pucciniomycetes > Pucciniales > Melampsoraceae > Melampsora > Melampsora americana. The sequence continues at coordinate 239,634 of JAIFHY010000003.1, read as the reverse complement.
GGATCACAAGATCAGTTTGATCAGATGATGAAATGACGGATCAGAAAAGGACTGATTGAATAAAATGAGAGGGAAAAAAAAAGGGACTTACATGTTGAATGAAGAACGGATCCGATTGATTAGGTGATTTAGAAAAGAAAGATCCGCTTGATGGTGTGATAAAAAGAATAAAAAAAAAAATAAAAAATAAAAAAAATTGATGATTAAGAGAAAGAAAAGGTATAAAAGGAAGGGTTTTTTTGGTGATTGAAGGGAATGGATCTTATCTTTTGTGTGTCTCTCATTGTGTGTGTCCTATCTGTGTCTTGTCTGTGTCTGTGTGTGTGTGTTTTTAGTGTAGTGTCCTGTGTGTGTGTGTGTTCTGTGTGCTGTCTTAGAGCATCCGCTATCGTTACAGTAAATTCTCTGCAAATTTACTGTAACGATCTGTAAAGTACAGAGTCGGTACGTACCGAACTCTCGAAAACCACTATCGTTGAGGTAAAAACCCTTCTGTACGGTACGTACTGTAGAAAGGGTATGGAATCGTCTTGGAGTACCGAATTCCCTCGGTATTTCAAGGAAAGTCGGTATATACCGACTCTGCAAAGGTCCTGCAAATTTGCAGGACCTCTGCCGAATTTCTACCGATTCGGTACGTACCGAATCGTGTTTTCGACACGATTGGGGAAATTGGGCTTCGGTACTGTAAAATTTGCTGTACCGAGGCCCTTTACAGAGACGATAGTGGATGCTCTTAGTGTCTTAGCGTGTCTGGGAGCTCAGCATTTTTTTAAAGAGTTTTTTTTAAAGGGTCTTATTTTTAATAAGCCTTTTGAGTGAATTAAAAGTGTTATACCCTTATAAGGGTATTTTTTTTTATTTTTTTTAAAAAAATTAGAAGTCGTGAAAGTTGGGTCTGTGAAAGTCGTGATTGCGAAAGGTCTGCAGTGTGGTTTTCAGCATTTCTTCTCTAAATTGAGAGTTTTTCGAGTAGTAGTCATCTTTTTTAGAGTGTTAGAATTTTTTTTATATAAAGTTAGGGTTGTAGAAGTTCAACTAGCTTCTATTCCTGCTGTCCTTCAATTTTTTTTGCTATCTTTTTTATCTTTTTATCCCAAAGATTCTCAGTTTTGGTTATTTCGAAATACGTTTCGGACTGTCTTACATAATTAATTCTTGTGTAGTGTTGGCTTCAACTTTCTTTAACCCTAGTTTAGACATTTCTTTTAAGTGTTTAAAGGATTTGGTGACCACTCAAACAGTCAGAAGACTTGTTTTGAGCTGTTTCGGACCAAGTTTGGTACTGATTTTATCAGTAGAAAGTGGAAGACAACGTTATTACAGGTGATTGGTTGTGTGTAGCAGGAGAACTTGTTTTAGAATTGTCAACTTTGGCTCTGAACTTAGAGATTTAAAAAGGTTGAGGGCAGCGTAACTGCATTTGTTGTACTTCTGTCCTCTTTGGTTGTACTTCATCCCCTCTCCGGCTCAGCCTACGCTACACTGCGTAGGAGTTCTACACCGGGTATTACCTTGTGGGGACGATAGAAAAGGTGGTGTTGTGCAAGAGGAAGTGACGTTGGATGAGTATGAGATAACCGTCTGTTTGAAGGTATTCGCTATGATACAGCAGGCACGTGGCATTGGATACCACAACCGCCTTGGTGCCCAATTAAGGGGTGATTCGAGAATTTACAACATGTGTTTGATGTTATTGCCAGCCTCGCTGAGTTTTGGTAAGGCATCTTCGTACCAGTCGTAGTTCTTGCGTACCTTGGTAGCCATTTCTGCTTGCACCTTCACAGCATCTGATTCCGGCTGTCCAAGTGAAACTGCGACTGAAGCAAATGCACAAAGTCCATTACCTTTGACATTGGTTGTGGACTTAACAAACGGCCTAAGTATTGCAGGAAGAGTTTTTACAAAATACCATTTCTGTTGGGATAAGTAAGTCAATATAATGCTAATTGTTATTCTGAGATTGTGTGACACTTACAATCAAAGCTTGTTCTTCAGGTGTGGCATTCAGCAGTCGGTCTTCTTTTGTTTTTTTTTGTTTTTTGGTATGTTCTTTTGCTGCAGCGGTTATGTTTTGTAGGGAAAACTGAATGGTATGTTAGCCTGCCATCATACTTGAACAAGAAATATATATTGAAATATAAAGTATTATCTAAAGACAATCACTTACAGGATCTGTCCATTTCTGTCTTTTGTTTGCTGGCTGATTCTGGCTCACCAAAGGAAGTTTCAGCAATTTTATCGGATACTTCAAAAAAGATGATTCACTTACTATATCCAAACTACGTGAATTAACTGGGACAGATTTACCAGTTGTTGGTCCACGTCCTAAGTCATTGTTAGCAGCAGAGTGGGTGGCTTTCTCTACACAAGCCACCTGACGATTACGAGTGGTTACAGGTGATGGAGGATTGCTTTCAGAGGTGAGAGATGAGTCAGGTGGAACTTCAGGTTGAAAAAATTCATCGTCTTGAACCTTCTTGGAGCTTAAAACTTTGATATCTTCATCCACATTGGTCGAGTGAGCGTGATCTTCTTTGCAGTTGCCGGATATGTCTTCTGGTATAACATTTGTTGGTTCTTTTCTCTATAACAGGGAGATTGCACCAGCAATCAGAATGATAGGAAAAAAGTAACAGTAACGGATCAGAAACCGACCTTGCTTTTATCTTCAACTTGTTTTTTATCATCAACTTCTGGTTCTGTTGGGAATTTGGTGGTGGTCTTCACTTTTTTCAAATGTGCCTGTAACATATTCTCAAAGAAATATTACAGGCAATCGTCATCTCACTCTGTTCTAAGCAACCAAGATACAGTCAACAACTCACCATCTTGGGTTGAACTTGCTCCCTTGTCTCCGAAACATCCATGGCAACTTTACAATCCCGCAAGAATCGTTGCATTAGCGTGCGTCAGGGATTGACGTTGAGCTTTTTCATTTCGTTGATGAGGGTGTCATAATTGTCAAGAGGGTCATCATTGAAGATGTCAGTGTTGTCATCTTCAGATTCATGAGTTAGGTCCAAAACTATCGCATCACTTCTCTGTTTTTGTTTCTTTGGCTGCGTGGTTGTGAGTGAAGGGAGCTTAGGTGGTTTAAGGTTGGGGATGGGGCCATGATCGTGATTCTGATTGATGATGATGATTGTCCAGCTTGTATCACTTGAGACATACTTTGCTGATACTTGAAATGGGCAGGTTGGTATTGTGATGTTGGGATCTTTGACCGCAGCTAGTTGCTGCTTTTGATTTGGACCTTGAACACATTTCCACTTGACCAACCTTGGTTTGGAATCAAGTGATGATAAGGCATAATGATTGTTGCTGGCGAAGTTCTTGACAAATATTTCAGCAGCAGCACGACTTGGGTAACAACCTCCAGGTGGAGGGGACGGAAGATTGGTAAGGGAGTGGGCGGAATAGGTACCGGCAGTAGGAGGGAGACTCGGTGAATCACCTTGATCCATGTCGTGATGAGGTGTGGAGTTGTTGACGGTGGTGATTTTGATGAGGATGAAAAGAAGTGGTGGGGTGAATTGGTCAAAGTTTTTCACCCCAGCGCTTTGATGGGACCATGCATTTCACATATATGTGAAATGCATGATCACTCACATGTGAATTCGCTAAAGCTATACATATGTAACTTACCATATCACACATATGTGAAGGCCATTCACATATATGCGAATGGTATAAGCGTGACTCATGAAATTCAATATGTGAATTTCACACATATGTGAATTGCTCATGCGAGCCATTCACACATATGTGAATAGGTTTTGCCATTCACATATATGTGAATGCTATCACATGAGCAATTCACATATATGTGAATTGCTCATGCAAGCGATTCACGCATACATGAATGGGTTTTGGCATTCACGTATGCGTGAATGCTATCACATGAGCAATTCACATATATGTGAATTGATCATGCGAGCCATTCACGTATATTGCTCATACTATCACATATGCAATTCACACATATGTGAATTGCTCATGTGATAGCATTCACCCATATGTGAATGGGTTTTGGCATTCACGCATATGTGAATGCTATCACATATACAATTCACACATATGTGAATTTCTCATGTGATAGCATTCACCCATATGTGAATAGGTTTTGGCATTCACATATATGTGAATGCTATCACATGAACAATGCACATATGTGTGAATTGCTCATGACAGCCATTCACGCATATGTGAATAGCTTTTGCATATATGTGAATTGGGTAGCTCTCATCCAAAGTATGCAACAGTCACTTTTTTTCTAATCTCCAGAATCACCCATTTCAATATATTGAAATACTTATATTGAAAGTTTCAATCATCCTAGAATGAAAACAATACAAATTGTAATCCGGAAAATGAATTCTATATACAGCACCAAATTGACAATTTCCTTTGTTTGGTTACATCTAGCTGGACACTGATTGCATATTCCGTCCTTATTCAATACTTCTATTCCATCATAAAATATAATTCCTTCAGACTATGAGGTGAGTGTTTTTAGCCCTTTGAACCGATTGAGCATAAAGATGATGTACCTCTTTTCTCTTGGATAGAAGCCACCGGTGTAGAACTCCTACGCAGTCTAGCGTAGGCTGAGCCGGAGAGGGGAAGAATCACCACTTGTAAGAGCGGGTGAAACTATGAGCGCTGTTAAGCTGCCCTCAGCCTTTGAAATTTGATGAGACAACTCCAATTTCCCTCCTTTGTCCTTTTAAGGTTTCCCGAAACTTGATGAGACTTGCACAGTTGCTTCCGCAGCACTGCGCAGAGTCTGCCGCTACTATGTACAACCCTACACAAGGTTGTTACACAAAGTTATGTGATAATTTTGATGTAAACACAGCTTTGACTGCTTGTGTAACACTTTTACAGGTCCAAAATAAATTTCAGAACCCGGCCTCGACCCGGCCTTGTCTTGATCCAGAGGCGGGTTGGTGGTCTTGATGATTTCCACTTGACTGAAAATTTACGTCCCGTCAACCTTTTCCTGACCAAGCTCAGCAAATTTCCCTTTCTACACTCAACTTTCTCTACGCTCACAAGTTTTTTACTACAACAATATCAACTACTATGATGGTTCTAACACTTTAAGCTAAGTACGTCTCTTCCTCTTCTTTCTTTTCTACTCTTTTTAAAATAAGCTAACTAACAAAAAATCTTTTCTTTGACTCTTTAGGTTGACTTCATCTACTACTCAACTAACTCTAACACAGATTCAAAAAAAAACACTTTGACGCGCCCTCACTAACTAACAGACACACGGACAAACTCCCTTTCTTCACTCAATCACACCTCCCTTTATACCTTTTCCATCTCTTCTTGTCCCCTTCCTGACTTGTTCTATTTCTTTCTATCTCTTTCCGATCGGGCCTCTACTTTACGCCGAGTTTCCGGTGATTTTATTTGGCCATATTTCATCATTATGTAAGTCTTTTCTTTTTGTCTCTCTGATCTCTTTCCTTCCTTTACTAATTTACTTTGTTTATATCTCATCCTCCACTCTCTTCAATCCCCACTTCGCTGTTCAGCTTTGCCAGTTCAATCTTGTTCTTTGGATTTTATTTTATTCAATTTGTTTCTAGGAACCACTCCATTTTGATTCTCCTATCCCATCTCCATCTCGATCTTAACACCTCCACCTTCAATTCAATTTCAACTTGTTTTCTTAGATCTCATCTTGGTAAGTTATCTCCTCTTGTAAGTTTTCATTTTGTTGACACTAACTTTACATAATGTGTTTGGTCTTTCTGGATGATTGATGTCAACTTCAATTTGCTTACAGGTGTTTGTTTTAGATGTTCTTCCGACCGATTTGATTTTGATCTTTCATTTTTTTAGGTAAGTGATTCATCTCCTCTCTTTGCTTGTTTCTTATCATTCTTAATGATTGGTTTTGTTTGTTTTGATTATTATAGATTGAGTAACCCTTCCTCCAACCAAATCATCCATCTCAATTTGCTTTTGATTCCCTTTGATTCTCTTATGTAAGTCGTTCTTGTCCTTTCTCATCTTTGTCTAATATCTTCTTTTCATTCAACTGATATCTTCTTCCAATTACTAACCCCACTCTTTCTGTTCACCCCGTACTGCTTTCATTCCCTCTTTCTTTTAGATTTGTTTCCGTACTTCTTTCAACTCTAATACCTCCACTTTCAATTCTCCAACTTGATCTTTTCACCAGTCATCTCCTTTTATTTGTTCCAATCCATTTGATTTTGGATTTCCTACTCTTTTAGGTAAGTCGATCTCCTCTCTCTTCACTTTTTTATCTTTCTCTACCTCATCTAATCATTCCTGTACTAATTCAAAGTTGTTCTTGTTTGTTTTGTTTCTATTCAATCCAACGTGATAATTGCTTAGGTTTTAGATCCGACCGCTCCGATCGATTCCAAAGCCTCCACTTTGATCCCTTTTTTTTTCTCGATCCAATTAATTCATTTTGTATCAATTCAATTTTGATTTTTGGATTCTTGTATGTAAGTCATCCTTTCCATTATTCTAGATTGTTCTAGATTGGTCTTCCTTATTGACTCTCTTTTTTTTGTTTTTTTTGTTTACTCCTTAGCATCTGATGTTTGATAGGTTTGATTCCACACCACCACTTGGGCTTCACCTCAGATTTCTTCACCAATCACCTACATCAATCATCATTTCATCATCCACCTCAAAGCTTCCATCTACCTGATTCATCCCTTTACTTCACAGCTCACTCAATCAATATTCTTTTCCACCTGATCTCTGTCTTTGTTTTGATTCTAACTGATTAGTAAGTTCACTTTGTCCATTTTACATATCTACTTCTACTTATTCTTCATTCACTAACTTTAACTTGTTTCTATCTTGTTTGTTTTCTTGATTTCGATTTTTGAGCTTCAAACCTTCAAGTAAGTTGTTTCTTATATTTCTATCTTTTCTTTTTCTTTTACTAATGAATCTGATTCAATCTTTTCCTTTACTATTTGCTTATAGGTTCTATTCACCTATAGGTTCAATTTTTACACCCAATCACCTCCTACCAATTTCGATTTTGAGCTTTGATTAGAGGAACATCCATTCTCTATTCTAACTGAGATCAACAAAATCAAAGTTCTTGATTGATTAGTAAGATGAATCTTGGTCTTGGTAAGTTCTAGAATCAATTGATGGGGTTCTTCAGTTTGATTTTGACCTTCTAACCTTGAGTTTTTTTTTTCTTTTGATCCTTCTATCCTTCTGTTTTATTTCTTCTCTCTGCTTTCTTTAGTTTAGTTTAATTTCAATTTTGATCTTGATCTTGATAAGTAAGTATTTCATGTTCTTCTATGTATCTGACTGATGATCACACAATACTGACATGACATGCTTTGTTCATTGTAGATTTGTTCCCTACATCAAACCCCTTCCCTGTTTAATTTCAATTCTGGTCTTGGATGTAGGTATGTATTAAAATTGATCTTGTTTTAGATTTGATTTATTCCTTTCTTTGAATATCTTGTTTATTATTATTTTCTTTGTCAGTCAACTTTTGATTAATGTTTCTCAAACTTGTTAATGTATATGTTAGTTGTTAAGATTCACTTGTTTTATCAAGATAAGTTGTTGTGTTGAAAACAAACAATTAATTATGTGAATTAGAAATAAAAATCGGTTGTTTGTAAAAAAGAATTCCTATGAATTGAGCCTTGTGAGTAATCAAGAGCTTGACTCAAGTAAGAATGATTGAATAAAAATTTGAATAATAATAATATTTAATTAAAAAGGCCTGGATTGAGATTTGATTACCACACCGGCAGTCTCGTATTTCATGAGTTTGATGGATAACCTAGATAATCAGGCAAGTCAGTACATGATGATGAAGTATCAAGAAGTGGTTTGATATAATAATTACTTACGCTATCATATGATGGCTTTTCCCTGTAGGAATGAAAATGTGGATATGACATGAAAGGGTTTGATTTGAATGGATCATCCTTGCCTCGCTTGCAGGGAAGGGAATCAACGACACCATTATGGAAATGATGCATTTTGATATGTTTCATTGGATAGTGGGCATTGTTGATCACGTGCATCCAATGTCCAAGAGCAAAGTGTGAGTCGAGGTGATTCATTTAGTTGTGAGGTTTGTTAGTATATCTGGATGTATCAGGAATGGTGATCCGATACAGGTGGTAATTCTCAGACCTAACGCGAAACCCTGAACACAAAATCAAAATAATTCCCAAACCTAACCGATGTATGTATCGGTTGGGTTTGGGAATTGTTGATCACTTCTCACTGCTCCATTTCTTCTCCACCACACCATTTCTCTTCCCCCCCAGTTTGCAGCTGATTTCTCCTTTGTTGTCGGCCTCCGTGCTACAAACCGGGAGAATTTGGTCTTCTGTTCAGGGTTGACAATCTGGTCTTTTCTTTGCTACCCATCTTTTACTCTCTTCGCTCAATTGATATCTAAGTATCATTACTTTCCAATCAATCAGAAAGGCAGGATTATATGCTTCTTACCTCAAAGTATATCTTGTAGGTGAGTTTCTTAGTTTTTACCTAATCGTTTTCTTTCTTTGTGATATGCAAGCTGAGGTTTATCTTCTTTCTCATCTTTAGTTTTTAGTCTTGAATGGTGATTGTTTCACCATTCAATTGAATATTTTGCTTTTAGATTCCTCGCTTATATCGTGACGCTCACTCGTTCAGGATGACTCATCAAAGATCTACTATTAGAAAGAAACAGGACGGAATACATGTTCCTAGTTTCAAATCAAGAATATTGCCAAGCTATTACAAATCAAGAGATAAATATTGGAAAGAGAAAACCATTGGAAAACCATATTGTCGATATCATGCGAGAAGAACTCAATTGAAAAAACAATTGGTGGAAGAATTAGGACTTCCATTCAATACTAAATTCATTTTTCATTATAGCATTATAGATTGACCCTTAGAAGTGCTAGCAAAAATTATAATCGACTTCGGAACTGTAGTTGTTATCAATAAAAAGGACCTATTGATTGTATTGATTGTCCGTTGCACTCCCTTTCAAAATATGAATATCGAGCTTAGGAGGCGGTGTGATCATTCACTATTGACCACATTTCTTCATGCCCAAGCTCGAAACCAGTGCAAGATCCATTGCTCTTTGCAAAAAGGGTCTTTAGAAGAAGGGGAAGAGGAAGAGGAGCCTTTGTGTGGATGGATGGGCTGTACTGGTTGGCGTGGTGGATGTGAGAAAGATAAATCCGCAGGTATGTGTATTCCGAAAATAAGAAAGACAAATATATATATTTGTGATATTCATTTGCATGCTTTGATTGGATTTAGGTCCAAATGCTTTAAACGCTTTCACTTCAGCTAATATAGGAAGAATTCAGACGGATAAAGAACGGATGGAAGAGCTCCATCGCATCCGACATTTCTGGGCGGAACGTTTTTCTACTTTATCATTGAAAGTATTCAAAACAAATGTGGCACTTGCTTTGAAAGCAAAAGTGCCAGGATTTCATGATCATTTGAGCTGGCAATCAACCCCAAATGGTATGGTATTTGCTTCTAATCTCGTAGTAACTTGTGATGGTTTTCACAATCATTCTCATACTGACCAAGACCATACAAGGTATGCATTTGGAATGTGGGGATTGATTATACAAGCAACTGGAGAACCGTACGATAAGGAGATTGGGATCAAAGTAGGCAAAAAGGAAGGGGTATAGCTTGGAGAAGCTAGGGGGGGCGAAATTTTGTATAGATAGCTTTGGTATTGAAGTAGCCCTCGGTGTTTGTAATGGTATCAATGATGTTCTGTGGGATACCACGGTAAGCCACTCTATTTCAACTTGTATAATTTTTTAAAAAGTATCAAGTGACAGATGAATTTGCTGTAGATTTCCCATTATACAACTCGCTCCATTTCGTATGACGGCCAAGGAAAGGTAATTCTGCACCAAAAAGGGAAGGTAACATTATATGGATCATCATGCCAAATATCTGAGTCACTGGTACATCAAATTAAGTTACTAGGTGATAAGAAAGGTACACAATGCAAGGCGGGTCAAAGTGACAACTTCAAATTTCAAAAATTGAAATTTCAAAATCTGCGGGTGCAAAACTGAAAAAACCTGACAAAACTTTGGATTAAACTCAAATACTGGACTTAAACCACCTGTATTTGGGCAAAAACATATGTTTTTGCCACTTTTGCCACATTTTCCAACCGCAAGTCAAAATTTCACTTGTTCCTTGTCACTTTGACACAAATAATACCATAAAATTTCAAAAAAACAAGTTTTGCAAACACAAATCACAAAAACAACAACTCAAAACCTCAACTGATCCACAAAACACCATGTGTAAACCCCACCAATCTTACCTACTCCGGAGGGACCTACTTTGACTCAGAATAACCATCCATCAACACCAAAGAGTTCATCACTACATGTTTCTTCAACACCTTCATCTCCAGATTACCCCAAAGTCAGGGTCCCACTGAGCGCTTTAATTCATGCACCAAAACTCGTAGTTGAATCTCCGAATTGGTTTGAGCATTTACAAGCTCTAACAACATCCACACTACCCCAACAACATGTTTCTTTTTGTGAACCTGATATGGTGGATTCTTCATCAGATCTTTTGATTCATAGATTCCTACGTCGCCGATCTACGGCCAATCAGCTACTGGAGGGCCTAGGTAGTCAACCTTAAAAGGAAGACCACCTAGGCTCTTAGGTGGTCAACCTTAAAAGGAAGACCACCTAGGTTCTTAGGTGGTTGCCACGGTTGATCGGTGAGTGATCAACCATGACAGGAGGTGTCACAAAGCTGCGACACCTCCTGGGACCTTGCTACGGTCGATCACTCACCTATTGACCGTAGATAGGTTGCCTAGGAGTCTAGGCAGCTACCTAGACTCCTAGGAGTGACTGATCAACCGTGGCAGGAGGTGTCACAACTCTGTGACACCTCCTACAACATATCTACGGTTGATCAGTAAGTGATCAACCGTAGATAGGAGACCTAAGGTCCTAGGAGGTCTTCCTATTAAGGTTGACCACCTAGGACAACAAGTCTGGGTCATAAGGAGGTAAGTCTTAATAGAAAGACCTCCTAGGACCTTCTGTGGTCCTTCTCTCAAGTCTTTGGCCTGTAGAAGGGATACCTAACTTCCTAGGTGGTCTTCCGTTTAAGGTTGACCACTTTATGTCCGTACCGAATCAGACATAAAGTGGTCAGCCTTAAAAGGAAGACCACCTAGGAAGTGAGGTCAACACCATAACCTCTCTGCTCAAAAGAGCGTGAGCTGAGAAGTTTTGGAATCTGCTCAAATCTCCGCTACCCAGAGCGGAGCCTGCACTCCGTGTTCCAAGGGTAGAAAATTCCTGAGCAGAGCATGTTGCTCCTCTCAGAATCGGAGCCTGGGTGGCTTATATTCAGTTTTTTTAGGACTTTTCAAGTCTTTTGTAACAATGTGCGCCACTATATAGTGTTGTGTACTGCACAGTGGTGCTACACTACGCACATCCAGGGGAGAAAAAAACAAAAATGTGCAATTTGGTGCGCAGCAAGTTATAGCGGAGCCCCCCGCTCCGCACCTAAAAGAGGCTCAAAACCTGTGTGGTGCGTAGCGGTTGCGGTGTTGGTGAGGTAACCTACCCTACAATTCAGTCAAACAGTGACTAATCCAATGGGCTGTAGGACAGAATTGTCACATGTATAAGTCAAGTGACATATTACATGTTTCAGTTCTTGCAGATGATTTTGAATATCATGGTGACCTGAATGAAGACATGTTCCTACCCCAGATCACACTTTTACACAATTTAAAAGTTTCATCCACTCCACTCTCTATGAAATTCCACAAACTTGCAAATACACAAGTTCATTGATCTAGTGCTGAGCAGCAATAGATCAATGTTTTTCAAGATATCTTTTTTTATAAACTTTTCTGCGGAGTGTGTGATCTGCACTGAACATGAAGGCCCATGAGAAATGCAACCTCCTACTAAGCTGAGCGTACCTGTACCCACCTGTCATTTAAAAACCACAAGTTGCACCTGGGGTGGCTCCATGTGCAAACCTTTTATGTTCAACCACAAGTTGATCGTGTTTGGATTTCTATAAGTTCTTTGCTCATCATGCAGCAAACCCGTTGTGGAAATCAATTTTTAAGAGGCCTTTGGGCACTCTTTTATAGAAATAAATTTATTTTTATTTTTATTTTTATTTTTATTTTAAATTTTAATTTTAATTTTTTTAAATTCTCTCACTTGGCTCAAGGGACTAGGGGCCTCTCATATTCAAGGACAAGCTCACTTTTCGCATTTTTCATTTTAAATCTTAGTCTTTTCATTACATCATTTCATCCACCAGGTCTCATAGTCCTAACAACTAACAAAAGGAATTAAAAGGAACATCTAAAAGAAAAAAGAAAAAAATTAAAAATTAAAAATGAAAATTGAAATTAGGGTGTAGTCAAGAGGCAGAAAGGATGGTAGTCAGCTTGGTCAAAGGAACAGATGAAGAAAAGGAAAAGAAAACTTACCAAACGATCAAAATCGAAAATGATTCGATTTTGATCGTTAGGGACCAACGAGGCAACGTGGAGGTGGTGGCGGAGTGGAAACAGGAGCGGGCCATGGCAATTTGGTTCGATCCAAATTGAGCCAGAGAACAATCTAGAACAAAGAAAATAAAAATATAAATAAAATTAAATTAAAAATAAAAACAAACGATGAAACACAGTCAGTATGAAGATCAGAAGAGGTTGGAAGAAGAATGGAATGAGAGAGACAAAAAGGGGACTTACCAGATAGGTTTAGGGTAGAGGAGGATTGGGTATAAGAAGTGAACGAACGAAAGATCTCATTTGTTCGTTCGTTCGTTCGTGGCAACCAAGGGAGTTTCTTTATATTTTTTCGTTTTTCATTGGCCTCGTATCGGATTGGATCGAGTAGGTATCCAAAGGCAAGAAGTAAAAAGAAAAGAAAGAAAAGAAGAGAAAGTAGTTAGTAAGTAAAAGGAAGGTTAAGAGAAAAGGAAAGATAGAAAAGGAAAAAAGAGAAAGAGGCCTTTAAAAAGAAAGACTTACTTTTATTGAGTATTATAAGGGTATTAGACCCTTATATTGGTGATTTTCAAAAGTCCTATAAAGGAAATTTGAGATTGGATTTTTTTATTTTTTTTATTTTCGGATTTTTTGAGTTTCTGACCAGTTAAGTCAGAAACCTCAAATATTAGGTAGTTAAGTGGGTTTTAGGCAGTTACAGGTGTAACTAAGTGGGTTTTGAAGGCAGTAGGACGTGTAGGGTAGTTTTGGGGAAAGTAGAAGCTGAAAAATAAGGTTTTGGAGGAAAAATCAAGGTTTTTCTCTTGCTGCGGGAAAGTTTTTTTGGGACCTTAATTGGAAAAGCATAGTAAAAAACAGCTTGTTTACATCTGTTTTTGAATTGCGGGACCTTTTTGGGGAATCTTAAGGCTGAACTAAAGCTTGTAGATTGGATTTTCAAGGTTGGAAGCTTATTTTGGTGGTAGTACTGTTGGAAAAAAGGGTTTCGTGTATTTCGAGGGCAGCTTAACAGCACTTTAGTTACAACTCTTGGAGGTTTATTCCCCTTGGGTTTGTTTCTTCCCCTCACAGCTCTGCCTACGCTCCACAGCGTAGGAGTTCTACACCGTCAAACCAATTCCCAAGTTCCATTCATTTGTTTTTTTCATCTATTCCTCAGTGCCTCTACTTCAGAAGATAGTGAACCCATAGTGAGAGGTTGTAAGGGAAGCTGCCAGCGACTGGAGGATGTTTGATGTTAGGGGTTGGAATAAGTGACTGAGGGTACCCCCGATTACCAGTCTAGCCTCTTGATTCACACATCTTCAAGTCCTCTCAACTTTCCTTCCAACCTCCTTCTATGTGCTTTATTATCCTGAGGTATTTCATCAAGACTGACTAGGTTTTGGCAGGGATTACATCTGTGAACCAAAACCCAAGCCATTCTTTGGCTGCTCAAACATTTGTTGAAGGTAATATATTATCATTGTCTCAAAGGCCCCCACTTTTGATTTTGAACTGATAGCTAGAAGGTGTAAGGGAAGCTGCAAGTGACTGGAAAATGTGTGATGTTAGGGGTTGAAATAAGTGACTGAGGGTACCCCCGATTACCAGTCTAGCCTCTTGATTCACACATTGTCCAGTCCTGTCAACTCCCCTTGTACCCTCTTTCTATTCAGGTTGTTATCCTCAAGTATTCAACCCAAACTGACTGATTTCTGTCACTGTCAGCTTTGCATTGTGCAGGGTGAGATCCTCAATTTGATTTTGGGTAAGTGACATGACACAACACTGATGTGGTATTTGTCAAACAGATGGCAAAATGTAAATCTGAAGCAAGGAAGGAGAAACATGCTGTCAAGAGTGCCCAGTATCAGAAGGGCAGATCTGCCAAGTATAAAGAAGAGAAAGAAATGAGTTGCATGATGCTGAATGTGAAGCTGTGAGAAGTCAAACAAGGGATCTGATATATACAAGAATTGTTGCTGTAAAGCAATCTTCAATTTGAACAGCTGATGGTCAGTACCAAGATTAGACTTGAGGTCTAAGAAGGAATGGTCTGTGCCAAGATGGATGGATTGAAGAGATGAGGAACAATCCATCCATCAGCTGCTCAGGTTAATAAGTGAGATAAAGATGTGAAATGTAGTGAATACATGAAATAGATGAATGATGTCATAGTAAGTCGTGACATGGTTAGTAGCACACATGATAACTCCAACACCCCCCCTTTTGAAAAACTAGGACACAAAAAAATCAACATAACAGACATAAAAATTTAAAATAAAACATAAACAGAATAGAAAACAAAGAGGAAAGAAATAAAAGAAAACTCAAATAAACAATCAAACAATGCCTATCATTTGCCTTTGACGTTGAAGCAAGATTTTATCAAGGGGCTTGGTAAGAAGATCAGCAAGCATATCTGAAGAACATACATGTTTTATCAATACACTTCCATTTCGAACACACTCTCTCACAAAATGAAATTGAGTATGTATATGTTTTGGTTGAGAGTGATGAAAAGGGTTCTTTGTGAAGGCGTCAGCGCCTTCGTTTTCAAAGTGAATATGAATAGCCAAACTTGAACATAATTTAAGTCCTGATAAGAGATTGCGTAACCAAGTAGCTTCACAACAAGAATCAGAAATTGCTTTGTACTCAGCCTCTGTGCTTGACAACGACACCGTTTGCTGTTTCCTCGATTTCCACAAGATAGGTCCACAGCCAACTAGATATGTGTAACCAGTTGTAGACCATCTATCGTGACGGTCTTCAGCCCAATCTGAATCACTAAAATCGGTGTAGAACTCCTACGCTGTGGAGCATAGGCAGAGCTGTGAGGGGAAGAAACAAACCCAAGGGGGATAAACCTCCAGGAGTCGTAACCAAAACGCTGTTAAGCTGCCCTCAAAAGTACACAAGCCCCTTTCTTCCAACAATACCACCACCAAATTAGGCTTCCAACCTTGTTAATCCAATCTACAAGCTTTAGCTCAGTCTTAAGATTCCCCGTAAAGGTCCCGTAATTCAAAAACAGATGTAAACAAGCTGTTTTTTACTATACGTCCCAATAAAGGTCCAAAAAAGACTTTCCCGCAGCAGGAGAAAAAAATAAAAACCTTGATTTTCCTCCAAAACCTTATTCTCCAACTTCTACCTTTCCCGAAACTACCCTACACACCCAGGTACCTTCGAAAACCACCTGATTACACCTGTAAAGGCCTAAAGCCTACTTAACTCCCTTAATTCTTAGGGTTTCTGACTTAATTTGGTCAGAAACCTAAAAATTAAAAAATTAAAAAAAAAATCCCTTTTCCAAATTCCCTTATATCTTTTTAATTCACCGTTATAAGGATTTTCAAAATACCCTTATAACCTCAAGGTAAGTCTTTTCCTTATAAGACTTCCCTTCCTTTTCTCTTTTCTTTTTCTCTTATCTTTTTCTTTCTTTTGATCTCTTTACTAACTATCTTCTTTTTTTTCTTTTTTTTCTTTTCCTTCTTTCTCTTTAGATACCTACTTGAGTCAATTCGAGATCAAGGCTAATGAAAAACGAAAAAAAATAAAAAAATCCCCGCTGGTTACGAACAAACAAACAAACACGAAACGAACGAACGAACTGTTCGTTCGTTTTTATACCCGGATCCTTCCTGTCTACCCTAACCTATTGTAAGTCTTCTTTTGCTTTTCTCATTGCTATCTTCTATCTTCTTCTTGTCTCTGTACTAACTTGTTTCATCTTTTCTTTTTATTTTATCTCTTTATTTTATTTTTTATTTTTATTTGATTTGTTTTAGATCATCCGGTCGTTTCGGACCAAATCCATTTGTTTCCTCCTCTCTCTGCCATCGCCACGCCGCTACATCGTCATCAAAATCAAATCATTTTCGATTTTGACCCTTTTGGTGAGTTCTTTTCTTTATTTCTTCTTTTCTTTCTTTTAGTTTCTTGGTTTCCTCCTTTCTCTTTACACATTACTAATAATATTCCTCTTTTTTTTTCTTCATTTATCCATTTGATTTGCTTGTTTCAACTTTGTAGATTGATTGTTGGGTTCTTTTGATTTGATTTTGTCGATTCTATCTGTTTTTTTTAATTCTTTGATTGTAAGTAAGTTGTCATCTCTTATTTTCTTCAGTTCTTCCTTTACTAACTAAAACTTCTTCTTGATCCTCAATTTGATCTCAGGTCTTGATGACATATTCTTGATTATGATTCTTTCTTTTTATTTTCTTATCTATATGTAATGGTTTAACTTGATTCAAGTAATTGAAGACTAAGTGTTGATTTATGAAATGAAATAAATTGAATTGAGCTGAATTAAGATTGAGCTGAGTGAGCTTTTTGAAAATAAGAAAGTCCTAAAACTAAAAGTATGAGTCTATGTTTTTTTTTGAAATGAGTTAGAAGGTGAAAATATGGACTTTTGAAAGAAGATCAGGTGATTCTAAAAACTGCCGTCATATAAATTGATTTCCACACCGGACACAGCAAAGTCCTTACCACCTAATAACAATTGGAGAGAAGAGGTCGAGCCCAGATACGACAAGGTTGACAGATGTTGTGGTTGCCTTTTTGGAGACTGGAGGAACATATCTCACACTTTGGTTGCTGAGTGTCTGTAGTCCTGGGTAGAGTGCAATGAAGAAATGGGTATTGAGTGATGTGCTGTGAGGAAAGGCTGATGAGCAGTGTTTATAATAAGGATTGAGAGATGTCAGAGTTAAGGAAGAAAATGAATGCTGTGTTTGATGGTTGACTTGTGGTATTTACACATGATGTTTTGTGGATCGGTTGAGATTTTGAGTTGTTGTTTTTGTGAATTGTATTTACAAAACTTGTTTTTTTGAAATTTTATGGTATTATTTGTGTCAAAGTGACAAGGAACAAGTGAAATTTTGACTTGTGGTTGGAAAATGTGGCAAAGGTGGCAAAAACATATGTTTTTGCCCAAATACAGGTGGTTTAAGTCCAGTATTTGAGTTTAATCCAAAGTTTTGTCAGGATTTTTCAGTTTTGCACCCGCGGATTTTGAAATTTCAAATTTCAACTCTTTGCATTGTCACTTTGACTCACCTCGCATTCCGTACTGATGAAGTCAACGGTCTAGATTGATGATGAGATGAATGAGTGGTAGGTGATGTTGATGAGATTTGATAACGACCGGATGATATGTATTTAGATTGTTGATGAGATTTGAGAAGGACTTGATGAATGAATAGTAGGATAGAGCCAAAAAGAATCAAAATGAATAAGATGATACAAAAGGTATCTAGATGAGAGAAGAGATTACACACAAAGTGTTTATTGAGATTTGTTTGCTACATCTAACTTTTGCTTTAACCATTCCCAACGTTCTTCCTCATCAAGATTGATGAAAAAAGAAGCTGAATCCTCATCCCTCAAGATTTCTGCTGCTTTGACTCGGAGTGTGATGTTAGGAAAATGGGTGTTTTTATTTAAGTTGAATAGATCCATGGCGGGCTTCCGATAGGGAAACCTCTTGTTGTTGAGAGCTGAGGCGGTGAGACGAGCTGTGGCTAGATCTTCGACAGCTTGGCGGTGAGCTTCTAATTGAACATTACTTCTTTCAGTTTTGTCTTCAGCACGTCGTTGTTCAGCTTCGATTTGTTTTTCTTGATTTACACTCATCATAGCAATGGCTGAAGTCAAGTTGGTGGGCTGTTCAGGAGTAGGTTTGGCAAATTTTTTTTCTCGGGTGTCAGTCTGTTGATGATTGGTTGAAGTGAATGGGTTCTTGCGTTTGTTCGAATCATTCGTTTGAGTATTTGAGGTATGTTGAGTGACAATTGGTTGAGTCAAAGTCGGTTGAGTCAAGCTTGAAGTGGATTGTTGAGTTGAAGGTATGTTCTGATAATTTTGTAAATCCGGGTGTACAATTGAGTCGGGTAAAGTTTCTATATTCCAGCCATGACCGCCATGGTGATCTAACTCGAATGGAGGATGAGGAACTAAAGATGATGATCAGTAGATGATTCTCAAATTGTCAAGTAAGATGAAACCTCTTCAACTTACCATCTTCAGCAGTATCATCTTCAAAATCTTTCTCAGTTTGCGTTGACAAATATTCTGGATTTCTTGGGAAAGAAGTGTTGGTCCCAGTACGACGTGATCCAGTGGCTGCTACGTGACCGATGAGTGTGTCAAGAGCGTTATAGAGTGGGAATGACTTCTTCTCCCATTGACGAGCATTCTTCTGACTCTGAATTTAAGATGAAACTTGAAGACCTCAGCAAAGTAGAACAAATACACACAAAAGAGATCAGACTTACAATATGCCAGTCAGTCCAGAAGGCAGCATCTGCCACAATCCTTTGTTCTTCTTCATTCCAACCAGTACCCGAAGCGTGCTTGAGGTCACGAACTGACCAAAACTGACTGGTAATCTAGCAAGCAACACCATCAAACAAGTTAGAAAGGTTGAGGTAAATGTCACAAAGGTTTCAGCGGGATTATGAAACTTACTGAAGTGTAGTGGTTTTTCATTTGAGCAACATCATAACTGGGTGGGAACTGTAAAGACAGACGTTCAACAGCTGCAGTCCATGCAATTGGTTTCCAGCCGTTATCAGATCGATGACCAAGATGAGACTGTTCTTGAAGGCAGTCAATCAGAGCTAGACTCTGTCTTGTGGTCCATTGCGCATTTGGTTTAGGTTCTTCGTTGTTGGTGGTGGTCTTGGTTCAAGGCATAATAGCAAGGAGATTTGAAGATGATCAAAGAGGTGGGCTGAGGGTGGATTTTGAGGACAAGGTTGTGGTTTGAAGTGAGGATAGGTGGGTATCAAAGATTGGACTTGTATATTTTCGAAAAAAAAAATTGATGAAATAAGTTGCAAAAAGCTACTTATTGGGAAAATAATTGACTAGTTGGTCAATTATTATAATAGACAAAATAAGCTATTATGGTACCCATAATAGCTTATGAAAGGACCTCAAAATCCGCTGCCAAACAGCCTCTTCAAAATTTGGCTTTTCAAAGTCAAATTTCGAAATAATAGCTTAAAAAAAGCTATACCAAACGAGCCCTTAAAGTTTAGAGAAGTTAATCACTAGTCTTATAATTATAAGACTCTTGATTTTGTACTTCAGTGGAACTTTGGTTAGTTCTTAAAAGTAGTGTGTAATAAAGTGCTTGGGGATCTGTGGAAGGTTGAGAGAAGAGTGGTGTATATACTCTTCTTCTCTAAACCTAATTGTAATGATATTTGTTCATATCACTACATTGGTTCAGGGTTATAATAATAATATTTATTATTTTTATTATTGTTATTGTTAATGCTCAATCACATGTATGTGTTAAGTGTGATATGTAGTACAAGCATATTAACTCTTGAAACTGAGTTATGAGTTGTATTTAATGGTTTTATATGTTTTTCATATATATTACATGTTGCTACATGTGGGTATTAGGTTGTGTGTATATGTGATTAGGGTTTAACAACATCATATTACATATTCCACTTCATTTTTATGTTATTACATAAACTTAAACGTCTAAGCCCCCCTTTGAAACAGAATTCTTGCAGCATTTCTGCTAAGAATTTATGCCTCAAAGTTGAGTTTTAGACGTAAGTAGACACATTCCGCTTGGAGGCGCTCCAGAGGTCATTTGACCTAAGGTGCCCGCGGAATGCGTTGATACCATGACTACCACTAAACAACTCCTCTATTTATAGTTTTTCTTGAAGCGTATTTCTTGTATTCCTTCTTCCATTTTGTGCCTTACGCCTTCCACCTCCTCACTCAATGCCATTTCCGTACTTAAAGCCTCTACCGTTGCTTTTTGTTCAAAAGCTCTGCATCAATTTCTCATTGAGCTTTTGATTCGAATGTAGCTATTCTGAAAGTATTTCTTGATCTTGACATATCAAATCCTCTTCCTTCTGCCATTCCCATCAAACCCATAAGTTGATCTTCCGCGAAAAGTTTCGTAAACAATTTAATTTGTTGTGTCATTATTCTACTCCTTTGCTTAAATTTATGCTCAATACCTTTCGCTTGATCCCGCAATTGGTATTATGCCTACCCCTCATCTTTGGTTTGAGACCTCTGCTGCCCTACAAAGTTCCATTTCCGCTCTGTATAAGTCCCATGCACGGCACAGTGTTCTTATCAATATATCATTCATTTCTTCCCCGGCTGCAGAAACTTTTCTTATTCTTCTTTGTTACCACGGAGCCAACTCCTTTTGAAAATTCAGTATTATCATTAAATTATGTAACTTACTCTGAGTGCTACCGTGTTCTCTTTTCCTTTTTCGGCCTTAACCTCTCCATATTTCTCTTCACCTCTACTTAACTTTTGTTAACGTAACTGACGCATACGCAACAGCAAGGGGTACTATGTTTAGGTGTGATGTATGTCTTGTTAGACCCTCCGTTGACCTACTTTGTCCAATTTATGCTTTATATAGCTCCAGTGCACGGCACATTTGCCTTTATCAATATAATTCCTTTGTTAATTCTCTGCCAATGACATAGCCAACTCCTCACCTTTTAGCACCATGCAACCAACTCAACAGTGAAAATTTCCATATTATTTCCTTTATCACTTATCTTCAGCTCTTTCATCACTCCCTTTTATTATTCAGTCTCAAACACTCAATCATATCCGTCGTACGAAATATTCGTTAATTCGTTAACCTAATTGATAAGTATGATTATCCTCCATTTTCACGCTGATTCGATCCAAACGCATCTTTTATTCATCATTCTATATATTTTTTCCAGTATCGTTCAATTCAACATTTGTTGATATTTAATTCCTATCGTCTCAAAATCAACTTAAAATGTCATCTTTCAACAATGACTTGCATTTCCCATCCGCCCTCATGGACCCTCTCCTTTTACAACACGTTCATTCTTATTTTTATCACGGTACGATTCACATTCACTTTTTGACATTGGTCTTATTTCTAAGTCAATTTATATGAATTTTAGACATTCAACCTTCACATTTATTAATAATCGAGCACAGTATCGGTATCAAAATGCACATCTACGAAAACTATGTGTTTTGTATCCTCAACTTCGGGTTATATAACGCTGAGTGCCTAATGTTACAAATGGACTCTTCAACAAAGTCGACAGATGATGCTTGTGAGTTTCTAACTTAACTATATCCTTCTACTTGAAAACTCATTTACTGTAGACTATTTTGTTCAGGTTTTGGAACTTCAACGACGCAGGAAGACCTATGCACATCGGCTCAAACTTCCGCATCCTCTGTTCATTTGTTATTAAGAAGACTACAATGGACGACGCTATCAATTCTCTTACTATGCACACTCGAATTGCAACTTAGTTAATATTTAACGTAGCCTAAACTATTACCGACATTTTCTCCTCACCTCCTTATCTTATTATGTATCTCAGTTAACTCATCTCTTTTCCTAAATATTCAGTACTTCACGATTATCTTTTCATTCAAATTGTGCGAACAAGGCCTAATTCCTCTTTCTTTCACATCATATTCATTTGTTGTCGAGCTTTGCAATTCCCATTTAAGCAAAGGTCCTTCCAATATCTTCCCGCTGAGCTTCCTTCTTTAGTCAATAATTCTCTTAATAAACTTCATCATAACGAGAATTGACATATAAACAATATCTATTGTTAGCACAATATGGTTATTAATGGATTATTAGGGCATTGATTTAAACAGTATTGCTCCCACTGTTACCGCGGAGACAGCTTTAATAGTGAATCTAAATGAAAATTCAGTTATTGCCAAAATTTATTTCAATTGAATCTTCTAAACACCTTCACCCTTCTATGCTCATATATTGATAATTCTAAACTTCCCCTCCCTTTATTTCACTTTATACACTCCCAGAGAATTCAGTCACAAAGTCCATAGTGAATACCGTCCTTCCAATTATTCTACCTTGGAAAGACAATCCCCTGTCCCTTATATTGTTTCTAGAGGCATAAATTATCAGTTCACAGGGAACTAAAGAAAACATAAATCCGTCAGCCAACTACCTAAGCTTAATTAAAAAAATTACTCACTCCCCTCTGAAGTCGACATAGGCCTCATGTCTAATGCAAAGATATAACATGACATGATTTCTTCATGCGATAATGCAAAATAGTATGCTATATTATTGAACAAGTGAACTTTCACAATTGTTCCTCGCCCTAGATATAAACTTGAGTCCCCCTCAACAGCTGACGTCCGCTTTCATTAACTCTTCATGCAGCTTTAGACAAAAACTTATCAAAATTCAAGAGTAGCATACGATTTTGAAAGCCTTGATATACCCGGGCCATCAGGCCATTCACATCTGTCCCGATGGGTAACTGTGATAAAGGATTGTTGCTGTTCATTCTATGAGGTGGTTATAATTAAATATTAGTATATCACTCTTTAAACATTTATATTTATTCTTCAATAATCGTTTTCGCATAGTTCTCGGCTCTTCATTAATAAGCTTTTTCATCTGCCGGCTCTATGCGTCAAAGAACGCTTAGTATTCCCTTGCAAGGAAATAGACTATTCACTTAGTCTGATTCTTCTAGATCCTACATTTTAGTATAAATCCCTTGCATGATCCCTATCCTCATCTATATACGACAAATTTTCTTTTGCATATTCTTTCTCACCTGAGATTAAGAATTCTACCTTAACTTGAATTTAATTTGAATGTGAATAAGTTTTCGCCTCCCTGAATCGTGGAATGAATCGTATCATAGTTCAGCTTAAATCTGAGCGGGAAGTGGTCCCTTGATCACAAATCAGGATCCTACGCACATATGAGAATGACACCAGGGATAGAGATAACCTTCAACTATTGTTTATTCGTCTCCTTCAACTAACTGTGTAAAAAGGTCGTAGGCTATATCATTTTGAGCTTTTCCGGTGTGCGCTCACGGCGCCTCCCGGATAATGTAATTGCCTTAGGAATTATAAGGTAGATTCTTCACTCTTTCTGAGTGCTCAGTGCATTAAGGCATTGTTGCTGAATCGTAATTTCGTCGATTCCCCTTTTCGTATTCTCTTCCGCCGCATATGGTATCAAGTTTCTTGCAATCTTAATATACATGGTACTGCGCTTAAAATTCTTTCCTATTAATACGCGTGACCTCTTCAAATTGGATGAGTTTGCTACCTACTTTTTAAACCAAATCAGTTAATCTTGTATTCTTATATATATTTTTTATTAGCTGATACCGTTCAACTAAACTTCCCTTCCCTTCGACTCACCTTTAAACTCTATGTTGACCTCAAAACATATGTCAAATCATCCGT
The DNA here is from genome assembly GCA_022264835.1 of Melampsora americana. Taxonomy (NCBI): domain Eukaryota; kingdom Fungi; phylum Basidiomycota; class Pucciniomycetes; order Pucciniales; family Melampsoraceae; genus Melampsora; species Melampsora americana. The sequence continues at coordinate 215,831 of JAIFHY010000003.1, read as the reverse complement.
CTCCAACACTAGACATCTATGCACTCTCAAGCCTCATTAAGGATCAATTTGAGCATCGTATGTTACGCAGCTTCTATTTAAACATCATCATATTGAGCGTATTCTCCTTCAGATACTCGAGGCGAATGCATACTTGTGTACGCGGATGGCCAAATTCGCTACGTGCATAGATACGACTGCATAACCTACCATTTAGTTGATCCCAATACCCCTGCAGCTAGATGTGTAATTACTTGCATCGAATACACCGAGCATGAGAGCAGGGTTAAAGGTACGAAGCATCTCAATCAGCTATTCTCCACACTGGTTTACTCACATACTTATCTTACTTAGGTAATTGCCAAATCAGTTACCTTATGCCTGACATAAGTGGAGCGCTCACCGTCCCATGTTTCCATGACGTGCTCATAAGAGATCAAATTGTTCTTTACCCGGAAGATATGGTAGAACTCCTTATGTCTAATAGAATCTACAGCCATATTGTCAATTACGGTTTTGTATAAACTTCCACACATATATACTTGGTCTTTGATTAGAATTTCTATTTGTCGTTGCACATCTCCTTAATCGATATCTTTGAGTTAAAGATCTTTTTATGCCATTTCCGGTTGGCATTTCCGCCTTTGGAACATGAGGTCATAATATGCTTTCAAGCCAAAAGCATAGTTGTCTTTTAACTTCTGAAAAAGACGTAACTTAACCTCCAAGAAGTCGCCTGTTTTGTTATTTAAACACACTGTTCAGCTTTGCTCATTTTCAGATACAACGAGGCGGCTCTTTTCAAGATATTGCTCACCCCATATTTTAGACATCTTCTATGCCTATATATCCCCAATCATTACCTTTCCTTAGGTTCAATCCGACGAAGTTTGAATTAACACAACATATTCATCATCATATCTCTCACCGTGAGTTCTCTGCTCTTTTTTATTATGCATTTTTTTGACTTTTCGCGTATTTGAAGGCGGTATAGGTAACATCAGCATGATCTATTCATCTGGTCTCAATGTCAAGGTCCATCTGATCCAGAACATAGCCTACCGTTTTGTGAATGCAAATAACTCGACTACACAGTGTATTGTCGCTAGGCTCAGATTCGCTGGCCCTTTAAATCCCATGTCCTGTAAGTTGGATTTCGAAACCAACTCATTGGACTCATGTACTCATCCCATAATACAAACGTTCCAATTAGTTTGTATCATTATCCTCAGAAGTTCCCCAACAGCGAAAGCCTCTGATTTTTTTCCACTAAGGGCATCAATCATAGAAGAATTTGTCTTACCTATGTCCTCTACTTTCCCTCCCTTGCGTCCTTGAAAAAAATCTATACTGCATTGATTCATTCTTCCTATATCACGTCGCCTCGCATCGCATTGACAGTTTGCCCTATGTGGTGAATCTGCCACGATAAACCCTCCCGTTAGATATATACTTAAACTCTCTGGGATTGAATATTCCAGTTTTGTCCCATGGGAGAAACGCAAGCAGCTCTCAATTATAAGAAGTCCACTGTGCTCACGCTCATCTAATGTGTCCTCTGCGATTGAATCGGCAAGGGATAAACTAATTTTCCCATTTAGACCATTAACGCATTTACCCCTATGCTCATTGCATCACATTGAACATAAATTTTGCACATGCACAATTCACCGCTGGCATCTCATGTTTGGTGTTAAGCCACCAGGCAAACTGCTTTAAACTCACATAGTTTTCTGTCGTTGTTCTCGATTTTCCCTGATTAAATTGGACCTCTGCCTTATTCTGAACTTAATCTCTGAGTACGCAGCCAGATTCCAACTATCTCTTATTCCTGTTTTCATTGTTAACCGCAAGCTCAGACTTCTTCCATTTTATTACAGCTATGACGTCCTCTATGGCTAATACTGCCTTGGCCGGCCGTTCAATTAAACCTTTAAATTCGTCAGTGCGCAAACGAAACCATCCCTTTATTACCTCTGGACTATTCGACATTATTTCAAAGGTCAGTTGTGCATTTTTATTTTAGAGATTTCATGTTTACTTATCTATTAATGTTTTATAGGTTGAATCTGACTTGCCAGGCAATTACGGTCCACGTGAAGCCATGACGACCATTCCAACCATCAACGTCGATACTGGTGAAATTCTCGAATGTGCCATTAAAGCTTCTGGCTACGGAGGGCCTGATGATGTGTTGACTGAAGGGAACATCTACAGTCTCAAAGGTAGACTCTTAGCCCTGAACGAGAAGAAACTTCAAGGTTTTTTTTATGAAAACGAGAGTGCCTTACACGTCTCTGTTTCTGAGTCCTTTCGTTCAAATCTCACCAATAAAGTCGCCGTGTCAGGCCTTGGTTTGATTGTTTCCCGAGAGGTTGAAAGAGTTACGGCTGACAAAGAGAACGTCACAATAATTGTGCGACACAATGATTATAATCCGGCGCCTTCAGTAAGTTGTCATTCCTCCTGTCAATGTCTACATTTAAAAATACCATTACTTATCTTTTGTACCGTTGTACGTATCTGTTAGTCGAGAGAAAACGAGGCTTTTGACGTTGAATATAAATGCAACTGGTCTCCGCTTATGGTCAAACTGCAACCCTTGCTGGTGCCTAACCGGGAAGCTCTGCTTACTGGACGTATCATCGGTTTTAGCGTGGCGAGGAACATGTGGTCAGTTGAGGTGAGCATTCCACTTAACATGTTATAATCATCTCGCTGATATTACTCTGTAGGTCACTGGAGTAAATATCACTTCTGGACATGAAACTGCCATCCCTTCCGCTTTACCATCCGCTGGCTCAACTCTTGGCACGCCAGGTGGTAGAGCAAGAGGGAAACTGTGAGTGATTCTCCCAATATCAATTTAATATGAATCTAACTTGTATATTCCAGTTTTATCCCAGGAGATGACGATGCTGATGTTACACAAGATAAATCTCCCTCACCTTCCAAGGGTAAAGGCCGAAGCCAAACATCAAATACCACGCCTCGCCAGTACAATAAAAAACCACGCGGGAATACCACAATCGAGGATAACTTGATAGACCCCGCTTGATTGATTTCGAGGAGGTGATTGTGCAATTACGCTGGAATCGCTGAAGTTCGCCTAACATTATCTTTTTATCAAATGATAATAATATTTCTACCTATCCTTCATTGCGTATGACATTAAGTATCATACTATTTATCTACTACGCCTTACTACTGGTCGTAAAAATAGTTGTTCTTAATTTAACTTGGAAATTCATTATATGTCATAACCAACAATTGCCAGTTGAATTACACGGCGAGCGACTTAGCTCAATCCGCTATGGAAAGTTCCTTCCATACATCATCCAATAAGTTTCCTTCTCTAGGACGCGTTGTCACTTTGTTTCGTATATCTCAAGAACACGACATATGATATCATTTTTAGACTACGCTGATGTGATTATTCTTAAGAGAACCAGAATCTATGCCTGGTGTTCTCAAAGAAGCTATAGCAACCTAATAAGTCAATGTCCTCAGCAATTTGTCACCTTGAGCCTCTTCTCGAATTGGGTATATATGGTGAAGTGGTAATGCCCTTTTCAGATTGTGCATTAACATTGTTTGCAATCAAAGCTTGTTTTTGATCGTATCTATACATTGAAGGATTATTATATTTATAAAAGAGCTGGCCAACGGCCATATCATTTTAACATATCATAATGCCTCTCTACGCCTGGCTTCTCTTTGTCCATTCAATGTCTTTAGTGAATTATTCATATTAATTTATTTCCTTTTTTGACTTGTCGTCGATAACTTTATTATTAATGTATATTTTGCAGTCCATCTTTCAAATCCAGATTAGGCATTTTTATTATTACGAAGGTCTTATTTAGCCTTATTTGAATAAAAATTTACAAGTACTATACTTACCACATTTGGGTTGAGTAACTTCAGGTTACATTTCTATGAACATGAGCATGATTGGCTAGCTGTGATTACCATTACAATTACACATTCAATAATCATTCCATCATCGGCATCATTTCGAAAGGCTGAATTTTTCGTAACTGAATACCTCGTCGTATAAGATGTCTCTGGCTAGAGGATTAGCGGCTCAAAACAGTAAACATAACACCGAAATTGACCTTATGAAGAAATTTCGAGGACAACTGCCGTACCGCTTAGGACCAATGTCTCATTGCTGCAGGAACTGTGGAGCACTGCGATGGGGCGAAGAGAGGACTAAAGAAAACATTCGGACGGGTTCAGAGTCTTACTTGAACTGCTGTCAACACTGGAGCCGTAACCCTGCCATTACATTATATGCCTGGCGGCCCTTTACCTCCTCAGTTGATGGAGTTGTACACTGGAGCTGATGAAGGTGTGTATTTCTTTTTTAGTTCAGCTGAACATTTACTGAATGGACAAATAGTTTCCAAGAATTTTCAGAAGAACATAACCTCCTACAATAATGTGTTGTCCTTTACCTCAATGGGTGTTAAGCGAGATGAATCCATTAATGAAGAAAATACGGGACCATATGTCCTGCTGTGTTTACGGTCAACTGTCTCACTTCATTCCCTCAATCTATCCTCAACGTAACTCACCTGAGACTTGGGCTCAAATATTTATCGGAGGAGATGGTGGTGCTCGTGAGGTCAACATGAGGCTAGCTCATCTTAGTAATACTGATGTGAGGCCGGATCTTCTATTTCAACTTCAGAGAATGATGCATGAAGTGAATCCCTATGCAAAGTTCTTAAAAGATTCAGCAACTGTATTATCTCAAAACCCACAACTCAGGATTGTCTTGAAGTCTCTTCCTCCAGGACCACGTGAAGCCAGGACGTATAATAAACCACAACCTAATGATATCACTGCTTTAGTCGAGGGTGATAGTTTCATGGACAAGAGACCACGTCAGATTATATTGGAGCGTCAAGATAATAGTTGTAAATTCATAGATGACTTACACACTTCGTATTTTCCGCTTCGGTACCCTCTACTTCTACCGTTTGGTTCTCAGCAATGGGACAATCACTACATCTCACCGACAGCTCAAGTTAATGGGAATCGTAAGTGTATCTGTTTTCTATTTGTTCAGCGTACCGCTAATCAACACATTACCTGCCTCAATACCAGGTAAACCTAACAAGAAGGTTACGGGTCTGGAATGGGCCGCTTGGTTGCTTTTCGAAAGAACAGGTGTATTTTCGCCATTCATTCATGCGAAACGATTGACACAAACTTTGATAGTTGATTTGTACCTCTGCGTTGAAAGGGCCAACTTACGATGGGTTCGATACAATCAGAAGACTATTAAGGCGGAGTTGTATCAAGGACTATGTGAGGCGTTTGAAGATAATTCATGCCCAACAGGTCGAAAAATTGTTTTACCTTCAAGCTTCCAAGGTAGTCCTCGGGATATGAACCAACTTTTTCACGACGCAATGGCTTTAGTTCGAGAGTTCGGTAATCCTAGCTTATTCATTACTATGACTGCCAATAAAAATTGGGTTGAGATAAAGGAATCACTGAGATATGGAGAAATCGCCGAGGATAGACCTGAAATTATTGCTAGAGTCTTTGATTTAAAATTCCGTAAACTGATTGATGAGATTGTAAAAGAGGGGAGACTAGGTATTGTAATTTCGAACTTGATGGTAGTCGAGTTCCAAAAGAGAGGCCTACCGCTGTAGAACTCCTACGCAGTGTAGCGTAGGCTGAGCCGGAGAGGGGACGAAGTACAACCAGAGAGAGCGGAAGTACAACAGGTGCAGTTAAGCTGCCCTCAACCTTTGAGAATCTCTAAGTTCAGAAGAAGCGGGGTACAATTCTAGACAAATCTTCCTGCTACACACTACCAACACCTGTAATAATCTTATTCAACTCTTTCCACTGATATAATCAGTACCGAACCTGGTCCGAAAAACCTCTGACAAGTCTAAAGACTGTTTCGAGTGGTCACCAATGGTCCCTAGACACTAATGTGACTAGGCAAGGGTTATAGAAATAATAAAACAAGACTATGCAGCTAGTTGATAAAGTTCCGCAGTCCAATCTTCTAAGAATCTTGTCCGAACAAACGATTTTGATGAGATAGAAAAAAATGAGAGCTTCAAAGAGGAGGTTGATGATGGATGGATTTTATTTAAACTTCTACTAGACTGCAATGAAATATAGCTAAAAATAATGATGAAAAGAACTTCACTGGAAAACTAGTAACTGATCTTCAAATTTGAGATAAAACACAGAAACACACATTTCACGCGCAGAAACCCCTTTGGCTGAGACTTATAAAAAAAACTACTACCCTCATAAGGGATTGACACTTTAAAACACTCACTAACACTTTCAACTAATAGACGCACACACTGACTAACACAAAAAAAAAACACTCTGACACACAGACACACACACACAGATGATCAATGGATCCCTTGATAAAAAAAAGAAAAAGAAAATTAAAAGAGAAAATAAAAATCCCCCAAAAACCCCTCCTCTTTATACCCTTTTCAACTTGACTCCTAACCCCTATTACATCATTTTCTAAATTTGATTTTTCAACAAATATTACATATTATCCTTTCTCATGTTTCATTTGATTTTTTTTTATAATTGATTTGATTTTGATGTCTTATGTATTTTTTTTTTTAAAATTCTCTATTTGATTTTGTATTATGTAGTTTGATGTGTAAAACGAACGAAAAGAAAAAAATTGAATTTAATTCATTTTTCTGTGTAACATTTTGAATAGATTGATTTGACTCAATCTTGATTTCATATCGTATGTAAGTTCTTTTCTTCTTCTTCTCCTTTTCTTTTTTTTCTCATCTTTTCTCTATTTGATTTTTTTTATTTGATTTGAATTAATTAAAGCTAATTAAAATGATTTCTTGTTTCATGCTGTTTTAGATTGCTCGTTCAATTTTGATTTAATATTGAATTTGACTTAATTTTTTTTTTCTTGTTTTAGATCGGTCGCTTTGATTTGATTTGATTTTGATTTTCAGTCGCTTTGATTTGATTTGATTTTGTCTCTTCTCTTGGTTTTAGATCTGTCAGTCAACTTTCAATCCAATTCTCATTTTTGACTTAAATTTCAAATGGTACGTTCGTTTCTCTTCTTTCTTTGATTTCTCTTCTCTTCCTTCTTTCTTTGACTAATTTGAATTTCCAAAACTAACTGTAATGATCTCTATTCCTATTTCCATTTCAGAACTCTTGCTGTTTTAGATCCCTCGGTCCGACTTCAAACTTCTCTATTTTTTATTTGATTTTTCAATTTTATTGATTCTAAGTTGAATGACATGATTGGAATAATCCTGTCGCTTCCTTGGATTTAGATTGCTTGGCTTGATTCCATCAATTTGTAAGTTCTACATTCTTCTTTCCAATCAATATGTCAATGACTAATCTCTTGTTGGTTATTTGATTTGTTTCTTTGATATGTTTTCTACTTGCCTAGAACAATTCCTAGATTCCTATCGATCCCAGTGATTTCATTTTGATTTGGTTTAATTCAATTTGATTTAATTCAATTTGATTGATTTTGTTTTCAAATGATGTAATTTCACTTTCTAGATCAATCGATTTCAACTTTAAATCCCAACTGTAAGTTCTTCCCTATCTTATTCTCATCTCCTCCTTTCTTTACACATTACTGAATGATTTTCTTCTTTTCATTCATTCCTTTATCTAATTTGAATGCTTATAAGTTGATTAATAGATTTTTTTTTCTGATCTAATTTTGCTATTGATTGTAGTTCTTAGATTGTAAGTTAAGTGGTATCTCTTCTTTTCTTCAGTTCTTCCTTTACTAACTAAAACTTCTTGTTGATTCTATTTCAGTCCTTGATGACATTTTTTGTTCATTTTTCTCTGATTTTAGTTTCTTGGTTGTTATGATTTTCTGTGGCTTATCATCCTAATTTGTTTTTTTATGTAATAGTTCTTCTTCAAATTGAATAAATAAAGATGATGCATAATGAATTGAAATGATTTGAGTTAAGTTGAATAAGATTGATCTAAAATGTTGTGAGTATGAAAAAAAGGAAGTTCTAAAACTAAAGTATATGAATATCTTTTGAAATGAGTTAAAAATGAAAGTGTGAGTATGTAAAAAGAAGATAAGGTGATTTTGAAAACTGCTCTCATATAAATTGATTTCCACATCCTCCCCCAACTTCCAAGCTGTCCTCAGCTTCACTGAGAAAAAATCTTGATGAGAAAATTGTATATAAAAAATGATTGGTGACTACCTCCCCCAACTTAGATAAAAAATTGCCACAATCGTGATATGCCTCCCCCAACTTAAATTAAAAATTCCTCTCCTTCAAACTTTGAATCTGAGTATATTCAATCTTCATAATAAATATCTACTTTGTACTAAACTTTAATGAACTTTCCGCCAACTTCTTTATTCCTAATATTTAATTTCTACATATGAATTTCCTTGATGATGATCCTTATTCCCATATTTCACACTAATAAAATTTCTAACTAAACAAGTAACCTCTTTTCTAGGCCTTGACAAAAATAATAATTTTTACGCTCTTGCAAGAATCCATTCCTTCAAGTATTTTCCAAGTATGATTAACTTGTAAGTTTTCTGTAAGTTTGCTTCTGTTGACCAAAGTTTGTCTTCCGCTTCAAGTTAAAATTTCAATCTTCAATATAATAAAATCCAAGTCATTAGTAATAGTAATTTTTAATTGTCGTTGGTCTTGCCAATCATCCAACACCCTCAAACTCCAGCCACGTCCCCAGAAAAGTAAAATATATATATAAAGAGAAAAGAAAAAAAGAAAAACTATTTTAAAAAAATATGTGCTGTAGTAGTAACCATTTGATTTTTATAATTTTTTGTGCCGCTTGATTGTGTTGTTTGATGATATGCAGCCACTCCCCTAACCCCCTACTACAGACTTAATTGATGTAATTTAATTTCGATTTGATTTGATGTAATTGATAATATTTGATGTGATGTGATGTTTTAATAATGTTTGATGTGATATACTTGTAACACTCCTATTCCAATACCTGCCAACTCATCCACCATCCTCAACTAACCTGAACCATCCCATAAAAAGAAAAAGAAAGAAAAGAAACTTATCCAAAACACTCCACGACTAATATATATATTTTATTTATTTATTGTTGAAGAATTGTATACCCATACTTTAAAAGATTGTAACTTGTAATGTAATTGTAAAAGAGTGTAACTTGTAATTGAAAAAAAGAAGTAATTGTTGTATGTAGTGATAATTCTTTTATGCTATCCTACCAGCCTGCTAATCCTCCATCCTCAACTTATCCAGTCCAATCCCCCATGATAAAAAAGAAAAGAAAAAAAGAAAAAAAAAAGAAACATATCCAGAAATTTAACTAAAGATTAATGATCATAATTTGTATGTAATTTTGTTTTTGTTGATTCGAGTTTTGTTTGATATATATTTGATTTGATTTTGATTGTAATTTTGTATGTGTAATTTGTAATATTGTATGATTGAAAATTTATTGTTGACTATTTATTCATGCCTTCTATCCTCCATCCTCAACTACCTATATCCATCCACCGTTAAAAAGAAAGAAGAAAAGAAAAAAAGAAAAGACTGATAAAGTGATGAATTTGACTTTTGAGATAAATTGTTAAAAGAGTGTGATGTAAAGAAATTGATGAGAGATATGTAAAAGAAAATAAGAAAAGAAAAAAGTTTTATAGCAGTAATCCATTTATGTGTTTTTTAATTTTGTAAGTTGATTCTGTGAAATTAATTTTGATTCTGTAGCTTGTACCCAGCCCGTGCCCCCTGCTATTGATGTGATGATATGAGGTAAATTTATGAGAAAAAAGAAAAAGAGAAATGAAAAAGAGAAAAGGAAAAGAGAAAAGGAAAAATGAGAAATGAAAAAAAATGAGAAAGAAAAAAGTGATTCAAGTAGTTGTCCAATTATTCAGCTTGGTTGATTTGAATGTTGAATATTTAATTTGATGATTTGTTGTGCCCACCCCGTTACCCTACTACTTTTTTTATATATAAATACTACCCATTCCTGCCATCATCCACCATCCTCATCTTCCTATCCCACACCGCCAAAATAAAAGAGAAAATGATAACTAAAGAACAGAGCAAGAAAGAAACTAGAAAAACTGAGAAAGAAAAGAAAAAAACTGAAAAAAGAAACACCAAGTCCCCCTATTAGCCACTAGTTGGTGATAGACATCCAAGGTTACTTGGATTTTTATTATGCTGAATGCCCATTGATTCACCAACACTAATTATAACACCATATACCCTTCACCGGAGACTTCTTCCACATAATCCGGAACCACACTACTATCTTCTTCCTGAACCTCATGCTGTAACCTTGCTAGCTGTACTTCCACCAAAGTTGTCCTCTTTTCTCCTAAATTCAATTCCCGCTCCCAATCACCATCATCTGGCTGACAAATTGTAAACCGAGTCCAAAGTCCCCTCTCATCACGCAAAGTCAACCGTTCCCCTATCACCTTCCCAAACTCAATTTGTGCTCTAAAGTCCATAAGAAAAGGCCGTCCTAGTAAAATTGGACACTTGTCTTCTTTAGCCACCCAGAAATGTGCCACACCTTGAACCTTGGTACCAACTACTATTTCCACCGCTTCTGCAATTCCAATCAACTCAGTTCTTTGCCCACCTATACCCCTAACACCAGATTTAAGAGATACTACTCCTGTCAACCCTAATTCTGCTGCCACTGATTCTGGTAAAATATTAATTTGAGATCCAGAATCCACCAAGGCCTTCACCCTTTTCTTCTTTCCGCCCAACAGAATCTCTAAATATCCCAAAGGACATGAATACAAAACGTCTTCCACATCACTTTCAGCCTCTGAAGATGACTCATCCTCCTCTAATCCACCTGTTGCTGCTCTCAAAGGCTTGATAATTCTTGGAATAACCACCCGTCTTTTTGAGACCTGCTTCTTGACATGATCTGCTAATGCTGGTGAGATTGCACACAGCTCTCCTACTTCTGCCTCTATTTTAGTCTTCATTATCTTAGTCACTACATTATCCATTACTCCTTCATAACTTTTCTCCACAGGTCTTTCAAATCTTCCTTTAATTATATCATTCTTGTCAATTTTTGGAGCCACCACAGTTGCCTTCTTCTTTTGTTTTAATTCCGCCAAAGGTATATCTTCACTACTATCCTCATCCTCTGCTAATTCCATGATTTCATCTTCTTGATCTTCATCCTCTTCCCGAATCATAACTTTCTTCTTCTTTGGTTCTTCAACTGGTTCAGCCTTTCCTCTGCCCCTTTTCACTTCCACATCATACACTTTAGTTCCCGCTCCTGCCATTGCAGCTTTGAATCCCCTACTATTAATTCCAGGCACCTTCCAATCTTCTAATATTCCACAATTAGCTCTAAGTTCTTGAATTTGAGTTCCTCCTGATTCATCTTTAGCTAAGATACCAGTAACAATAGTCTTCTCAGCTACTACTACAGCTTTAGCTGCCTCTGCTGGAGGTGTAATTTGATTGACTGTCACAGCCTTTGCCGCAATTTTAGCTTGTTCGACTTGTAATGAATAATCTGCAACTACTGCCCTGATAGGCCTACTACTATCCCACCTGACTACTTCTCCATTTGATAATATATAAGTATTATTATGTTCAGTAACAAAACCATCATTTATATCACGTTGCTTATCTGGGCATCTATTATGACCATGCCCTTCTCTTGCACAATAGTAACACATCATCAGCCCATCTCGAAAAGTTGCCTGCTGAAATTCTGCTCTAGGAGGCCCATTGTTGGGTTGTGGTGGTGGTCCATATTGCCCACTGACTGGTTGCTGGTTACCATAATTTCCTTGATACTGGCCTGCTGAAGTATTCCATTGAGAATTAATATTATAACCTTCTCTTCCTCTATTTGCACCATATCCCCCTCTTCCTCTATTCATACCAAAGTTTCTGTACTGTCCACTGTTGTTGTTGTTGTTGAAGCCCAGTCCATTGTTGAAATCCTGGCCTGATGCACCCTGACCTTGTTGTCCATTTCTAAAATAAGTACCGGAGTTGAAATGAGGTGCTGGTCCTCCTCTGTTTTGAGGTGGTGGAACAAGATTGTTTTGTTGTCCAGCATAAAAATTGTTTTGAAATCCTCCATGGAATTGACCGTTTTGATTTCCAGCCAAAGGTCTGCTCACTCCTTGTCCACTCCATGCAGCAAACTGTCTGACTAATTCACTAATTGTTGCTTCATCAGCTGACTTTCCTCCAATCTTCTTGTTTAGTCCTTCCATTTTCATTCCCCGTCTTGCTTTATCCTTCTGCACCACCTTCTCCTTAAGCTCTTCATCCTTCTTAGTCTCTACTTCCTTCTTTCCTCTTAACTCTTCAAACACTAATTCTACCTCGTCTTGTACTACCATATGTACTGTCTTCTTGAGTATCTTCCATCCTGGCAACCGGTGCCTTCCATCCTTTGTCCTCCGCAAATCTCCATCACTACGTAACCTTTCCTTGATCTTCTTTTGCATGTTATCTGAGAATGCCCGGTAATAGTAGTTGCACACTTCATCCTCTGAATCAATGTAATCATATTTCTTGAGGTAGACCAGAATACTATCAAACTTATGTCTAAAACCTTCAAATTCCAACTTTGAATCAATACCACCATTACTTTCAGAATCCAAAGCTAACTCCTTCAAATCCTCCACCGTGTATTTAGGCGCCTCCCGAATTGATGCATACCGGTCCTTCATTTCCATCTTCAACAATTTCCAATCCCATTCTCCTTCACCCCAACCTTTGAGTTCCTTGATCTCCTCTTTCAGATCCTTCCCGTTCACAAATGCACAAACTTGCATTGCCATATCCACACCACTAGCTCCATCCACATTTGCTGCGACCTCAAAGTCCCGTAGAAACTTTTGAACATCATCGCCACGACTGAATCGTAACTCTGAATCTTGAGGTTCAATCTTCACAACTTTTTTCTTTCTCTTAGTAATCTTTTTCTTCTTCCTAATTTCCACCTCACTTTCATCCTCTGAACTTGAACTATCTTCACTACTACTACTGCTACTATCACTGTAATATGTCCTTCTTTTCCCCTTGCTTTTCTTCTTTGTTTTTTCCTTCATCACTTCCTTTGATTTTGAATGTTTCAATGATTTCAACACCTTCTTCATATTCTCCGCTTGTAACTCCGCTTCTTTTAAATACTCCTCTGCATCCTGAATTGTTATTCCACCATTTTTTATCATACCTTCTACATCTTCCATTGATACCATTTCCTCCTCCACCGGTCCTTCTACTCCTAGACCCCTTGCTGTCACATCGTCCTCCGATTCTTCTCCACTTTCCTCCTTTTCCCTATATAACATCTTTCCTCCTGATTTTGACCCTTCTCCAACACCATCATGAGCACTCCCGCTTCCCGCTTTCTCAAATTGTTTTGAGACTGATCCTTGACTATGTTGAGATGACATGTTGAGAAATGAGAAGTATATGAATTGCGGATATGTAATGATGAGATAGAATTATTTGTGATGAGTTGATAAATTGAGTTGAGATCTGAGATGTAGTAATCTGCAAAAAACACTTGAAAAATTGCTCGAGTTGCTGATGTTGAGAAACAAATTAAGGAAGAGCACCTGCGAAGCCGTGAAAATTTGTTTCGAATCGCCCGGGCAGAGTCACCAGATGTAGAACTCCTACGCAGTGTAGCGTAGGCTGAGCCGGAGAGGGGACGAAGTACAACCAGAGAGAGCGGAAGTACAACAGGTGCAGTTAAGCTGCCCTCAACCTTTGAGAATCTCTAAGTTCAGAAGAAGCGGGGTACAATTCTAGACAAATCTTCCTGCTACACACTACCAACACCTGTAATAATCTTATTCAACTCTTTCCACTGATATAATCAGTACCGAACCTGGTCCGAAAAACCTCTGACAAGTCTAAAGACTGTTTCGAGTGGTCACCAATGGTCCCTAGACACTAATGTGACTAGGCAAGGGTTATAGAAATAATAAAACAAGACTATGCAGCTAGTTGATAAAGTTCCGCAGTCCAATCTTCTAAGAATCTTGTCCGAACAAACGATTTTGATGAGATAGAAAAAAATGAGAGCTTCAAAGAGGAGGTTGATGATGGATGGATTTTATTTAAACTTCTACTAGACTGCAATGAAATATAGCTAAAAATAATGATGAAAAGAACTTCACTGGAAAACTAGTAACTGATCTTCAAATTTGAGATAAAACACAGAAACACACATTTCACGCGCAGAAACCCCTTTGGCTGAGACTTATAAAAAAAACTACTACCCTCATAAGGGATTGACACTTTAAAACACTCACTAACACTTTCAACTAATAGACGCACACACTGACTAACACAAAAAAAAAACACTCTGACACACAGACACACACACACAGATGATCAATGGATCCCTTGATAAAAAAAGAAAAAGAAAATTAAAAGAGAAAATAAAAATCCCCCAAAAACCCCTCCTCTTTATACCCTTTTCAACTTGACTCCTAACCCCTATTACATCATTTTCTAAATTTGATTTTTCAACAAATATTACATATTATCCTTTCTCATGTTTCATTTGATTTTTTTTTATAATTGATTTGATTTTGATGTCTTATGTATTTTTTTTTTTAAAATTCTCTATTTGATTTTGTATTATGTAGTTTGATGTGTAAAACGAACGAAAAGAAAAAAATTGAATTTAATTCATTTTTCTGTGTAACATTTTGAATAGATTGATTTGACTCAATCTTGATTTCATATCGTATGTAAGTTCTTTTCTTCTTCTTCTCCTTTTCTTTTTTTTCTCATCTTTTCTCTATTTGATTTTTTTTATTTGATTTGAATTAATTAAAGCTAATTAAAATGATTTCTTGTTTCATGCTGTTTTAGATTGCTCGTTCAATTTTGATTTAATATTGAATTTGACTTAATTTTTTTTTTCTTGTTTTAGATCGGTCGCTTTGATTTGATTTGATTTTGATTTTCAGTCGCTTTGATTTGATTTGATTTTGTCTCTTCTCTTTGTTTTAGATCTGTCAGTCAACTTTCAATCCAATTCTCATTTTTGACTTAAATTTCAAATGGTACGTTCATTTCTCTTCTTTCTTTGATTTCTCTTCTCTTCCTTCTTTCTTTGACTAATTTGAATTTCCAAAACTAACTGTAATGATCTCTATTCCTATTTCCATTTCAGAACTCTTGCTGTTTTAGATCCCTCGGTCCGACTTCAAACTTCTCTATTTTTTATTTGATTTTTCAATTTTATTGATTCTAAGTTGAATGACATGATTGGAATAATCCTGTCGCTTCCTTGGATTTAGATTGCTTGGCTTGATTCCATCAATTTGTAAGTTCTACATTCTTCTTTCCAATCAATATGTCAATGACTAATCTCTTGTTGGTTATTTGATTTGTTTCTTTGATATGTTTTCTACTTGCCTAGAACAATTCCTAGATTCCTATCGATCCCAGTGATTTCATTTTGATTTGGTTTAATTCAATTTGATTTAATTCAATTTGATTGATTTTGTTTTCAAATGATGTAATTTCACTTTCTAGATCAATCGATTTCAACTTTAAATCCCAACTGTAAGTTCTTCCCTATCTTATTCTCATCTCCTCCTTTCTTTACACATTACTGAATGATTTTCTTCTTTTCATTCATTCCTTTATCTAATTTGAATGCTTATAAGTTGATTAATAGATTTTTTTTTCTGATCTAATTTTGCTATTGATTGTAGTTCTTAGATTGTAAGTTAAGTGGTATCTCTTCTTTTCTTCAGTTCTTCCTTTACTAACTAAAACTTCTTGTTGATTCTATTTCAGTCCTTGATGACATTTTTTGTTCATTTTTCTCTGATTTTAGTTTCTTGGTTGTTATGATTTTCTGTGGCTTATCATCCTAATTTGTTTTTTTTATGTAATAGTTCTTCTTCAAATTGAATAAATAAAGATGATGCATAATGAATTGAAATGATTTGAGTTAAGTTGAATAAGATTGATCTAAAATGTTGTGAGTATGAAAAAAAGGAAGTTCTAAAACTAAAGTATATGAATATCTTTTGAAATGAGTTAAAAATGAAAGTGTGAGTATGTAAAAAGAAGATAAGGTGATTTTGAAAACTGCTCTCATATAAATTGATTTCCACACCGCATGCGCATCTCCTCTTCATTCTCGACCCAAGATCAAAACCAACTACTGAGGACGAAATTGACTCTTTGGTAGCGGCGAGGATTCCAGATCCTGTGAATGAGTCCAAACTTTATGAGCTGGTAACTAAGTTTATGTTGCATGGCCCTTGCAAACCTGGGATGCAATGTTATTTAGATGGAAAATGTCGACTCAGGTACCCTAAACCTTTTGCTGAGCATTCTTGCTTGTCCGACGATACTTTCCCAACTTATCAACGACCGAATGATGGCAGACAATTTCGCAAAGGTTCCACCGTTTTTACTAACGGGCACGTTGTTCCGTACAACAAATTTCTACTGTTGCTGCTGGAATGCCACATCAATGTGGAGATACCTATTGGCACAAAGCCAATAAGATATTTGTATAAATATTTAACTAAGGGTCATGATAAAACCCGCGTATATATGGAAGTAGAAGATGGAACTACTAAGTCAAGTAAGTAAACACTTTCAATTCCATTTAAGTATCAATTTCATTCAACTTATCCATTGTCAAGTTCAGCTCAAGTACAAGACGAGCTCTTGGAATTCCAAAACTATAGATACATTAGTGCTCCCGAAGGTGAGATTAATCAAAATTTACATCTACGATTTTGAACTAACCAGCCTTAGAACAGCTGCGTATAGACTTCTGAAATTGCCAATGAATGCTTCTTGGCCTCCAGTGATGAGGCTTCCTCTTCACCTCGAACACCAGCAAACGGTATACTACTTTGATGAATCGGCAATACGAACTCGTATTGAAATCAACCCACCTCCTACGTCCACCCTCACGGAATTTTTCAGATTATGTCGCGAGGATGCCGTTGGTAATGACAATGTCCGAGCGCGGGATTTACTTTACGTACAAGTTCCCCGCTACTTCAGATGGATTGATGGGAAGTTCAAAGGCCGTGTTAGGAATATTCCAACTGTTGGCAGAGTTTATTTCTCTAGCCTTACTGACGGCGAGAAGTATTATTTACGTATGCTTCTTTTTCATGTAAAAGGCCCCACCTCCTTCCAAGATTTAAGGACCGTTCGAGGAAGAGTTTGTGCGACATTCCGGGAGGCTGCAGATCTATATGGGCTGCTAGACTCAGATGTTCACCACGAAAGAGCCTTGACTGAGTCAAGCCTCTGGGCGTCAGCATATCATCTGCGACAACTTTTCTGCCTTATACTTGTTTACGGCGATGTTGCATCGCCAACTACTTTGTGGGATAAGTTCAAAGATCAACTTTCAGAAGATTGTGATATGCGGCTTGGAGATTTAGGAGCAATGACTCCTGTCAAAGAAGGCATCCGTCAAGCGTTTGCTTTAAGATTGATATCAATTCAAGTGGAGGAGATGGGTAAAACTATGGAGGACACAGGATTCACGCCAACAACGCTTAGTCTGATGGATAAATTGGAGTCTTTACCTATGGCTCCTCTCACTTGCGGAGAAACAACGACGGAAGAAAGTCAAGATACATACTCAAGACAATTCAAAAATCTTACTTTAGAACAAAAAGAAATTGTATTGCATATTCTCAATTGTCATAAGGAGCGCAAACAATGCATGTGCTATCTTGATGGGCCTGGAGGGACAGGTAAAACATATACACTTAATACTATTCTTCATTACTTTAACGGCTTTGTGGGAAAACCAATTGCAGTTTCCTCTTCTGGAGTATCTGCAATCCTTCTCCTCAATGGAAGAACTGCACACTCAACCTTCAATATTCCTATCAACTACGATAAGGACTCAACCTGCGATCTGAACGGCAGAGACAAGAAGAGCTTAGATGTGCTCGCCGCTCCAATTATCATTTGGGATGAAATCTCAATGCAACATAAATTTTGCATTGAGGCTGTCGACAGGACACTCCAACACATCTGCCGTAATCCGTTGCCGTTCGGTGGTAAAAGCATTATTTTCTCTGGTGACTTTAGGCAAACATTACCTGTTGAACCAAATGCTTCGCTTAAAAGTCAAAGAAAGGCGTGTTTTAAAGAATTGAAATTATGGAAAAATGTTATCCCTTTCAAACTGAAGACCAATTTGAGACTAGGGGTTAACTCTCATGATCGATCAGAGGAGGTAGAACAGTTTGCGCAGTGGCTGTTAGGCATAGGGGAAGGGAAATTTCAACGTAATAACCGTGGGCTTGTGTCGCTAGATATGATTTCAACTGAGATAGTTCCTCAGTTCACTCCCATTCCTCACAAACTTATTGACTGGGTTTACGACTCCTTATTCCACTTTGTTGGATGTAATAATTGGCACAATATAGCAAAATATTATGCTGACAGAGCATTGATTACGCCTCTCAATGAAACTGTAAGGGAAATCAACGAAGCAGTTCTAAATAAGCTACCTGGAGACCCATTCATATCTACATCAATAGACGAGGCGGATCCAACATTCAATGAACCAACATCAATTGATATTCTCAACAGCTACGATTTTTCAGGTTTTCCTCAACATAGACTGAAGTTGAAAATAGGACAACCCATCATGCTGTTACGGAATCTTTCATTAGCATATGGGTTATGTAATGGGACGAGATTGGTGGTTATGAGTGTGTCTTCGTATGTATTGAGGTGCATAATTTCAACGGGACCTAAACAAGGTGAATATATAGCCATTCCTCGTATGAAAATGATACATCGCGGGGATCTAGAACATCCAATTCCTTTCCAACGAAAACAATTTCCGGTCATTGGGGCTTTTTGCCTCACGATTAATAAATCACAAGGGCAGACTCTTGGAAAGGTAGGGATATTTTTATCTGGCCCAGTTTTTGCACACGGTCAACTATATGTTGCACTGTCGCGTTGCAGTTCTCTTCAGAAAATGAGACTCTGTCTGGCATCTTCCACTGAGGAGAAGACTACGGTCAATATAGTATGTAAGGATCTCTTGCAGGAACCTAGCGCTATGGTACCTTAAATTGTAGAATAGATTCCTTTGAGGTCTTAGTTACGCCGTAGCCATTTTCTGAATCCTCATAATCAAATGTTTAGGGCTTGCGTGTATAATACTCAGTTTCAACTTTTGGTAAAGTTATAGTTTTCATGACTGTTTCTAGAATTTCATGTAAGTTACATATTGAACTTGGTCGAGATATAAAGATTAGGATTATGTGCAAAATCAACAATAAATAATTCTTAGAACTTTACAAAAATTCAAGAAATACTATTATAACAATTCGAGTGTAGGAATGTTAGCCTCCTTTCAAGAAGATCGGGCTTATCGATGCAAGATGTAAACATGAATTTCCAGATATAGCTTGACTAACTATCTTCGTTGGAACACTCGATCCAAATATAAATGTACAGAGTGAAACATTGTATAAGCTTCGGAACATGCAATTGACCGTGGGCATCTTATCAAGGTGTGTATCTGAACAGGAAATTTTTCGCTGAGGCTCGATTATATCATCAGAATAATCATATCGACTTCAATTAGGTATTCTTGTGCAACTAATGTATAATGTATGTAAGCTTACCTTCTCAATTGAAGTATATACAACGGAATGAGTTTGCGAAATGGCGTAAAATGGGTTGACCCTTGCCTAATGGTAGTAAAAGTTCATCGTCTCCTTTGTAATTTGGTACCAAACAACATTTCTAATGAAGTAACAGAACAAGTTGATGGATGATGCTCAACAATGAGATTGACTTTGCTTTATGTATCGAACTGAATTTTCAACGTCTAAGATAAATCTTCAACCTTATCTCAAGTCCATGGACATTACCAATCCAATGGAACTTTCTATATTAAGCGGAAGAAATGTCCTCAAAATTCATGAAGGAGAATCAAAAAACGTTATCAATTGAGTGTGGTATACTTCCCATTTGAACAAAAGGATGTTAGATCTTCATGCTTTATTTGAAATTATAAAACATAACTTAGTCCTCCATCCATATGCTATCAGACGTGGAACGTAATTATCAGATACATTTGTGAGCTGAGGCTCAATGGACTTTCTACGGTCTAAGTTCATCACCTTCCAAGTGAAGTGGTATGTATTTAGTTTAATAGAATCGATTATGATTTAATGATATTTCAATTATTGCTTAAAAATTAGATTCGGAACTCTTTTAGCTTCTTGCCTAGGCTGATGATATAGAGTCAGTTTTAGATTTTGATGAATTTTCGAATGACTTTTATAGTTGACAGGAAAGATAATAAACGTGAAAAATGTACTTGAGTATATATCGATGTCAGTTATGTGTTATTGTTAAGTGCGGCTTAAACTCAATTTGAAGTGAGCGGCGGGTTCGCCCGCCTATGCTCTAGTATATATATATGTAACTAGTGTCTACTTAGGTTTACACATATATATAAGGGTATTTAATTATTATTAGTTAGTCTTTGGGTACATGTATATGTACCCAGGGCTGACAAAGAGAGCAATATTATCATTGACATAATGATGCTAAGGTGCTGGCTCTTGCCGAAAAACAATTGGAAGCAATGCGCAAGAGAAGTAAGTTAGCAAAGGAATTGGCGCTTGGTGGCAAGTCACCAGAAGAGGTGTGAGAGTATCTGAATGTCATCTTTCCAAAAGATTAATGGTACCACAGGTGTGTAATACTCTCTTCTTCCTTACTCTATCTAAGTTTTTTTCTGATTTTGACTCTTCAATTCAGTATCCTTCGAATTCAATTCTGTTCTTCTTTTTTGTTTAAATTCATTACCTCCTTTCTTCTTTCAGCCAAACAATTTTTACATGTCTTTTCAAAATTTATGAGAGGCTCAATCGACTCAGCTTTGGAGTACATTTAGAAATGAAGCTTTGTAATAGTTGATAGCAACCAGAAAGTGAAATCAGGATGAATCAAGAAGTTGGTGTCGTACTTCACTTTTTTCTTCTCAAAAATGTACATTGTGACCTTTAATAGATTCACATTTTAACCTTTGCTTCCAGATAATAAAATCTCAGTTGTAACCCAAAGCCTTTGACAATACTCTACACCAATTTTTCAGTGATAGAATGATTCACATCCATTAAATAAAATTTTCATTTGTCTTTGCGCTCTTTTCAAAACTAAATTAACCTTCAAAAAATGTCTATTTTTCATTTTCATTTGTTTTTTGCATGTTGTAGAATCAAAAAAAATGTGTGTAATTGAAATGTAATCACACCTTGGTCAAACTGAAAATACAATCCTATTTAAGTTATGCTCGCTCAACAAATTGAAAAACCAAAGAGATCACAAGAAAGTTGTGTCACAACAACTTGTAAAGACAAAGATCTATAATGAAATGAAAAAGCAATGACATTAAATAGAACAACATATGACAATTGACATGAAGAAAACAAAGAAAGATATTCACACATCCACAATTGGGAGACCACCACTTTCCCAATTGTAAGCAACAGCATGATCCCACACCATTTCTCTCATCTTTTTTCCACGCTCCACCGCACCCATGTCTAAGTGGTTGTCCATGACCATAATATTTGAAACTGTTGGTGCACCTACATCAGCTAACATTACTTCCATCTCAATCTTGCTCCAGGAGTTGCCAAAATCTACCAACATGTTATTGAGAATGATACAGCATCTTATCCACCTTAATATATGATCCATATCTTCTCGCTTGTTCAAAGACAACCGTAGACATTGCAGTGAAGCCCAGCAAAGCTTAGCCACCCCAATCAAATGTTCATTACAAATCCGAGCTTTGGCAACACACCACTTGGTTTGCCAATTTTGATCAACTTCAGCAGCCTGTCCTTTGTAAGAAGGGACAACTGTTTCTGTTGGAGTATATGCCGAGTCCACAATTAGGTATTTGCCTAAAGCATATCAGATAGTTGAGTTATAAGTATTCAAATCATCAAATTGAGCTGCTAACAACACACACCTTTTCCAAAGTACTTATTGGGATTGATAGCAATGTCTGACTTGTTGAAGACAGTGCTATCACAGCACGAACCCGGCCAGCCACCATACAGATAAGTTATTATTCAATCACAATCACAAATGACTTGAAGGTTGAGAGAATAGTTGTGTTTCCAATCAAAAAAGACCTCGCCATCCAACCCTGGCCTTTGATACAAGGGAATAGTTGTCCCATTGACAAACCCAACACACGCAAGAAATCCATCTTGAGAAAGCACATGAGATATTGCTTGACGTTGTTCGGAGTTGGGCCATTTCAGGTATGTCTTTCCTCTGTCTAATACTGCTTCAATGACCCAACATGTGCAGTTGATCACTGTTCCACGTCCAACCTTGTAATTTCAAGCAAATCTTCCAACTGAAGCACCATTCCCATTGCTTCCCAAACGTTCTAAGGTAATTGCTAATTGATGTTCAACAGATGGCGGTGGATTACGGCTTGTTGAAAAGAAGACTGGGTGGTTTTGTATCATAGCAAGCAGGGCAGCAAATCCTTCAGGTGAAGTCCGCATCGCTTGTCGAAAATCAGTACGTCGATCGCGGAGCATGTCCTTTAAGTTGAAAGGACTAGCCAGAGGTGCTCAAAATCATGGTTCCAAGTATCTTGTAGTCAAAATCGAAGTAAGATAATTGGACTAGTCCTCCTCTTCATCAAAAAGGAGGTCATAAATCTCTGCATCTTCCAGATCATCTGGAAAAAATAAAGTCCCATCAGTGGGAAGATGGTTGGCATCATCACCATCGGTGCCAGGTAGTGAAATCTTCATGTCCGCATGCGCAAAGATGCACAGGTCGGCGAGTTCTCGAATAGTTTTGGCGCGCTGTGATACTCGGGGCATTGAGGTAGTTTAGATGATGATTATGAAGATTGCTTTTTCAAAGATGACAAGGAGACGACAAGGCAGAGAGAGACTCAACAGCGGGTTGAGTATGGGTCTGATCCCTTCATCAAGACAACCCGGCTTGAGTCTTAGGGAAAAAAGGGAAAAGGCAACAAAGAGAAAAGAAAGGCCGTTGTATCCCTCTGTACCTTTTTTGGAACGACGTTGGAACTTATAATTACAACATACTCACGCCTTAATAACCAGGATCTCTTGGTGAAAATCACCTGCTCGCAAAACCAAACTTGAACCCCCCTAGTACACAGGTCATGTCTTCATCGGAGACGAGTCGAAAGCAATCGAACCGTCGTCAATGCTGCATAAAGATTGTACAAATTCCAAACCTGTTGAGATGTCGGTTCTCAATGATTGTCAGCTCCGATCAAGTCGTTTGTGTTTATGTTGTACCACCAGGATCGGAATCGAGAAGGAGCTGAGTCAGGCTGAGTCTCACTTACCGGTTGGCGCCGATTGAGAACATACATCACAGATACCAATTCGATCAAACAAGTTTACGATCGTTTCAAACGATCGTAAACTTGTTTTTTGTTTAACTTTTCAAATAACCAGAAAACTATAATTTTGGAAGGCAGAGAAAGTAAGTAGAGATCATCTTGCATTCTATTCAAATTCCACTTTGATCAATCATGATCAATTGTAAAAGTTGACAGCAACCTGACATACAATACTTACATAAACCTGCTGATGGATATTCTAAACTTTCATCCAAAGTCAAAAGTTGATTGCCCAAGATCACATAAATTCGACGACAGTTCAAAGTCAAACTCGGTGTCTCAAGCGGCCGAGGAGTCAAGAATACATACATATCTTCTTGACTTGATCGATGTTTAAATCGATGTTTGACTTCATTAGTTTGACTAAGAATTGGTTTAAATTCCTTCTACCCCACCTCAAAGTTTTCATCAAGAAGAATTGCCCTTTTATCACATTTACTTAGCTTACTTTTCAATCATGCCTCCTTCACTTACACTCAACTTTCCAGCTGATGCCAAACTTGATCCTGTCACGCTACCGGTCAGTCGCTCTGCTTAGCGTAATAAGATGGAATCATCTAATCATTTTAACATGATATCGATAGACCGGTCTATTTATCAACAATGAATTTGTGGATGCAGGGGATTTGAATACATTGTCAGTGATTCAACAAGTACCTAGTCTATGCTCTATATCTACCGATCGTCATGTACAATGTGATTCTGATACAAGATTGAATCACGCAGGGAAACTATCGACCCAACTACAGGAAAGGTTTTAGGACGTGTGGCGTCAGCTGGGGAAGCTGACGTAGATAAAGCTGTTGAAGCTGCAACCAAGGCATACAATGAAACATGGGGTCTCAAGACTCCTGGTCACCAACGTGGTCGGTTAATGATTGAATTAGCACAAGCAATGGAAGAAAATGCAGATACACTTGCAGTATGTTTTTCCCAGTATTCAAGAAAAAAAAGCCGAAAATTCATAAGAATGTAGAGATACTGGCCTCTATTGCTCATCAGTTCTTAAAATTTTGATAGGCTATTGAATCCCTTGATAGTGGTAAAGCTTACTCATTTTCAAGAAACTTCGACGTACCTGAAGCTGCAAATTGTTTAAGATATGTACGTCTCATTGAATCCGTTTCTTAGATAATAAGTGATTTAGCTGACTAGAAATCATCAAAATTGATGTTATAATTTCAGTACGGTGGCTGGGCAGACAAACATCACGGTCAAGTGATTGAGGTAAATGATACAAAAATGGCGTATACCCGTCACGAGCCTATTGGTGTGGTCGGTCAACTTATCCCTTGGTTTGTCAAATTTCTTTATGTATGACTTCATTCGATATGATATATCTTCATGTCTCAATGCTGTAGACCGTCTTCTGATATCAGGGTCGCTTACTCTTCGACATCCTCTGCGTTTTAAACTTCATTTTTATAAAACGTACCTTACGCTGGATTTGAAAATGACATGATAATCTATCTGCATACGACCATAATAATCAAAAACTCTTCACTTTCCCATTCACCTAAAAACCATGTGTTCAAAACAATCAGGAATTTTCCGTATGTTTCCCCTTGAAAATCGAATCTGTCAAAACAAAACCTATAACCCTTACACACACTTTTATCTCTCCCTTATTCTAATCCAGCTTACTGATGTTTGTATGGAAAATCGGTCCAGCTCTTGCAACCGGCAACACAATCGTCATCAAACCATCTGAACTGACCCCACTCTCAGCTATCTTCATGGCTAAACTGATTGCCAAGATTTTCCCACCCGGGGTAATTAACATCCTCTTTGGAAGTGGACCAATTGCAGGTCAAGCTCTTGCTTCTCATATGAAAGTTGGAAAGATTGCGTTCACTGGAAGTACAGCTGTTGGTAAATTGATCATGAAGGCTGCTGCTGAATCTAATTTGAAAGATGTCACTCTTGAACTGGGTGGAAAGTCTCCTAGCATGTAAGTCCTGGGTCATTGAATGGGGTTGCCGGGTTATGTTCATCAAACCTGACTCTTATTTGGGGTCAAACAAAACTAATCTCAAATGGGAAACAGAGTCTTTCAGGATGCTGATTTGGAGCAAGCTGTCAAATGGGCAGCCTTTGGGATATTCTTTAACCAAGGCGTAAGTTCATCCACCCCTATCTATTTTTTTGAGGGTGCCAGATATGAACCATCCGAATACTGATTTCTTTTTGTCTTGCAGCAAACATGTGCAGCGGGTTCGAGAGTTTATGTACAAGAGGGCATCTATGATGTAAGATTCAAAAGCAAATCCTCACTTTTAGTCCTGTCTCGCTTGCTTTTTGATCAGCTGATGATGGACTTCACTCGGGTGTTCAGAAATTTGTCAGTGAAATTGAAAATTATACCAAGAATTTAAAGATCGGTTCACCTTTCGATCAAAATACATTCCATGGCCCCCAAGTAAAACATTTCTTTTGTCTTCAAAATCTTCTCCTTCTTTTCAATAAAATCTGATTCAAGTTCATTTTGATTATCCTACTGTATTTTTAGATTTCTCAACAACAGTTTGATCGAATCATGAATTACATCAAATCAGGAGAAGAAGAAGGAGCAAAAGTGTTGATAGGTGGCAAGAGACACAATGATCAAGGATATTTCATTCAACCCACGTAAGTGAACGTATTTTTATATGAAGACGCTTTATGACTTGATTCTGTTGTAAGAAGATTTGATTAATAATCTTACATTTTGTTTCGCCTTTTTTCTATCAGTATCTTTGTGAATGTAAAACCAGAGATGAAAATCGTCAAAGAAGAAATCTTCGGACCAGTAGTGACCATCACCAAATTCAAAGACGAAGAAGAGTTATTAAAACTAGCCAATGATTCAATCTATGGACTTGCAGCCGCAGTATTTACCCAAGATATCAATCGAGCTTTAAAAACTTCGAATCAATTACAAGCTGGAACAGTTTGGATAAATTGTTATAGTAAAGTTCATTCGCAAGTTCCATTTGGTGGTTATAAACAAAGTGGAATAGGTCGTGAGGTAGGAGAATGTGTTCTTGAAGAGCTTATCTGCTTGAATTTTGATTATCATCTAGTATTGCTGATTCATCATTTGGTTCGATTCTGATTTTTCTGTTGTGAATCTTCAAACAGATGGGAGAATACGCCCTGACAAATTATACATCTGTTAAAGTTCGTAAAATCATCTCAATGATAACCCTTTAAACATCTTCCATTAAGTCCGTATTATGATCTTGAGGAACAAACTGATTTGTTGTCTGTTTCTTTTGATCTGTCTCTCCTACCTTCCTACCTACAGGCTGTACATGTAAACCTTACAGAGAAATTATGAATTATATGTACACCGTTGAATTCGGGAACTCTTTGTATGATGATCACATCAAATTTTAACCTTAGCACTGGTACGAGGCTTGTAAATATTGTGACATACTATTACTGACCATCGAATGTATGGTAAATCATTTTAACTTGGATTGTGAAAAAATTAGCACTCTCATATAAAACATGCAGATATGATATATGATACTGTAAAGTAAGGAGCTTATGGTTCAAGTGATAATCCCAGCGCAAAGGATGTTAGTAAATCAGAAATAAACGCAAATTGCAAAAAAGGAACCGTCTCATAGATCACTTTGAGCGGGTCTTAGATGATTCTCCCAACTCAAGAAGAACCCATAGATTTTTTTTTCTTCATACACACATAAAAATATACTTTCGAGGGAAAAAATACAACTTTCAATAAAGTCCTACAACAGGAACCTTCAACAAAACCTTCAATATACCTCTTTCAAGAAAAAGTAGAACAAAGAAAAAAAATCACTTTGCTTTTTGCAGAAAACGAGTCATATATATTCAAACCTTTATCCTTCTGATGAGTCCCAATCCTTTGTTTTGATTAATCTGATTTATCCAACTTCATAATGATTCTTTTGTTCGGAAGAAAAACGATTAAGAATGATCAAGATGGTACATCATTCGTTCAAAGTTTTTCACTTAAATTGATATGTACAGCCTGATGGGATTCAAAATCAAGTCAATCAGTCCCGTGCTTTTTCTTCATATTCAAAAGAATTTTGAATAATGTTTTCAACGAACCTTCACAGCAGTGTAATTAGCCAAAGCGTATTCTCCCAACTACAAACACAAAGAAACAGTCAAACTTTCCACTTCCAAAAACCCTCTTAAAAAACAGACATACTTCACGACCAATCCCACTTTGTTTAAACCCACCAAAAGGCACCTGAGTATGTAATTTATTATAACAATTTACCCAAACTGTACCAGCCTTTAATTCATTCGAAACCTTAATTGCTCTAGAAATGTCTTTAGAAAAGACTGCAGCAGCTAAACCATAAATTGAATCATTTGCTATCTTTATTAAATCACTTTCAGATGAGAATTTTGTGATTCCTACTACTGGTCCAAAAATTTCTTCTTTCATAATTTTCATCGATGGTTTTACATCTGTGAAAATTCTATGAAAAAGAAAAAGATTGGGGTCGGCATTTCGCTTCGTCAGGGGGGTTATGTTTTCAAAGGGAGAAAAACAAGATTGGAAAGTTGGAAAACATACGTTGGCTCAATAAAATATCCTTCATTTCCATACCGTTTACCACCCATAATACATTTAGCTCCATCTTCTATACCAGATTGAATATATCCCATAACTCTATCGAATTGTAATTGAGAAACCTGTTTCAAAAAATCAACATTTTCTTGAAGTAATGAATAACTTATGTATGCAATCAACTTTGAGGCTTTTTATCACTTACTAATGGTCCTTGGAATGTTTTGTTTGAAAATGGATCTCCAACTTGAAAACTTTTAGCGTATTCTTCGAATTTGGTCATAAATTCCTATCAAAATAGTCACAATAAAACAGTCAAGATTTAAATGAGATTGAAATTCAAAGAAAGAAACGATAAATTGGGCAAAAAAATGAGCCGAAAACGATAATTTGATAACACTTACATCATAAACTGATTCATGAACAAAAACTCTTGATCCAGCGCAACAGCATTGCTATTTCCGTTCAACAAACCAAAGGAAAAAGGACACGATTAATATACAATCTTCATGAATGTTACTGAAAGTAAGAAGAAATGACTTACACCATGATTAAAAAAGATTCCAAACCCAGACCATTTAACTGCTTGATCTAAATCAGCATCATCAAATATGCTTTAAAAAATAAGCAAGAAATTCGATTTAATCAATTTGATTCCAAATTCTTCAAAACAGAATCCAAACCTTTCCCCCGACTCTTGAAAAAAAGAACTTACATAGTAGGCGACTTCCCACCCAACTCCAACGTAACTTTTTTCAAATTAGATTCAGCCGCAGCCTTCATAATCGTTTTCCCCACAACTGTACTACCCGTAAACGCAATTTTCTCAATTCCCATATGATAAGATAAAGCGGATCCAGCAACTGGTCCTAATCCTACAATCACATTTATCACTCCAGGTGGAAAGATTTTAGAAATTAAGTTGGCCATGAATAAAGCAGTTAAGGGAGTTTGTTCAGCTGGCTTGATGACTATCGTGTTGCCTGTTGCTAAAGCTGGACCGATTTTCCAGGCGAACATCAATAAGCTTTTTTAAGCAAAAAATTGGAATCATTTTGTTAGGTTTTTATTTGGCGGCTTGTATGATTATATTCACTTACGGGAAATTCCTATGATTGAATCAATTTCAAACATTTTTCAATCAAGTTGTGAATGGTTAGAAAACACACATCAGCATACATTTTTATTACTTTACTGATTGTTTTTAAAACAAAGATAACTAAAATATCTCTGAAAAAATAAATAGAAAATCAAGAAAATCAAGAAAACCGTTTGTTAAGATTAAAAACTGACCATGGAATGATTTGACCAACTACACCAATCGGTTCGTGTCTAGTATAAGCCATCTTAGCATCATTTACTTCAATCACTTTTCCATGATTTTTATCTGCCCAACCACCATACTTTAAAAACAAACCCCACAAAGAAATCTTGCTTAGATTCCGAAAGTGCTCCAACGAGAAAACAAGATATTTTTCAATGAAGGAAAGAATTATGCGCTTACGTATCTTAAACAGTGTGCAGCTTCAGGTACATCAAAAGACTTAGCAATACTGTAAGCTTTCCCATTATCAATAGATTCAATTGCCTTTTAACCCCCCCGCCAAGAAGAGAACCCCAACACAAAAAAATCAGGAACACATCCAAATCAAAAATGAAACAGTTGAAAAGAAAAGTTGAGAAAGAAACTCAACAGCTAACACCTCGAGATTTCGTTCAATAGCATCAGCCAAATCCATCAACATCTTTCCCCTTTTCTGAGCCGAAGTTTTCAATCCCCAATGATTTTCAAATGCTTCTTGGGCAGATCTTACAGCCGTATCTACATCTTCTTTTGATGCGATTGATACGATTCCTATCCCTTTACCTGTACTTGGATTAATTGTTTCTCTAAGGAAAACCAACAGATCGATTAGAGTTTGAAAGTCTGAAATGGGGATATGGCTTGACCTTACAAGGTTTTATTATCGCTTGATGGACGGAATTCATTGTTTATAAAAAGTCCTGTCTATTTCGAGAAAAGTATCATTTTGACATGAGTTTAGAAGTCCAAAAGTATCAAAATGGACGGGTGTAAGACATTGTACCTTTAGAGTGATTGGTTCTAAATTAGTTTCGATTGGAAATTGGATTTTGATTTCTGGTATCATATTGAAGTTCTGATTGATTTACTTGAATTGAGTGGGTTTTGATTTCGATTGGATTGGTAAACAAGAAGTACGAAAACGAAATGCTTTTGTGTTGTCTAGTAAGACTCACAGCAAGAGTATATGCAGTAGATCTTTCCATCAATTGAAGATCATTTGATTTGAATGTTATGTAATCATCTGACTCATTTGAATG
This sequence comes from Melampsora americana, assembly GCA_022264835.1. NCBI lineage: Eukaryota > Fungi > Basidiomycota > Pucciniomycetes > Pucciniales > Melampsoraceae > Melampsora > Melampsora americana. The sequence goes on along the minus strand of JAIFHY010000003.1, from coordinate 185,470 downwards.
TACTTTAAAGTTTATCTACCACCAACTCTTGAGAATCATTTCAATTCATTTTATAAAGCTTTTGAAAGCGGGGAAAGAAGGGGAAAGTTGACATCATCTTTTGATAAGAATTGTTGTGGATCGGCAAAGAGAGAGACGGGACAAGTGAGCATAAAAGAGATCTCGAATCCACCAATGATGTATTGCAAAATACCTATCAGAAGAGACCAGTAAACATAACAGGAATATCGGATCTACCAATTATCTATGTGGACTCCGTGATCGGAAAAGATCGGAAGTACACACAAGACTCAAGTTGTACTCATGCAGCGCCGTAATGTCAATGCCGAAGGCCGGTAACACCCCGGGGTCATAACACTCTCCCCAAGACGATCGGACATCACCTTCAGCACACAAAGAAAAAAAAGCATTCATATCAAAAGTACAAAATAAAATATTCATGTGAAAGAATATCCAGTGACTCTCAAGGTTGTAAGCAGGTCCTAATGATTTGGTTAAAATAGCAGCCCTTAGTAATTTAGTATCTATTCATTTCAAAAATATTATCCCTTTGTAAATTTGCCAATTGATGAACCTCAGGGGGTAACATCCCTTGGCCCTCAATAGTTCTGGACATGTGTCCAGAAGTTAGGTTGAGTGGATCAAGATAAAACCATTCCAGTTGCAGATCCCATGCTAACTGTGGGACAAGCAACAGCTTTCACCATGTTTGCTGCCTTCAAAATGATTGAAAAACATAGCCAACAATGGTATGAAGCATGTTAAAGACTTTGGTACATCTTGAGTCAAGTGGAAGCATGTTATCCCAATGCAATGAGTTTATGCATGTTGCTCTTTGCTCAGCCAAGCTGTCAACTGAGAGGTCCAATACTGTCCAATACAGCTTACTTTTTGGGGACTGCAGCAGGAAGGGAAGCATCTGGGTTTGTTTCCTACACATATCTCAAACTGGAGGGAAAAATAGGTGTCTGTGATGCATCTGCCTCTAATTGTGGAATGTCACACTTAAATAGAATTCCCTATTACTGTCAGTATGTCATGTTTGTTTATTTCAAGAAATATTGCTTGGAATATGAAGAGCTGAATTATTGTCACAATGCATGCTCACTACATTCCCAATACCAGCTAGATCCTCTACCAAGTTTTGGATCCATATTGCAAGTTCACAAGCTGTACCCATTGCCATGCATTTTGCGGGAAAATTGGATGATGCCATACAGATTTGCCCTTGGAAGGTCTACAAGCTGGGATAGTCAAGGAAGAATTATATTCCAAGAAAGGCATTCCAGAAGATGGGTAAATATACTACACCAAGGTTCTTTTAAAATTTGCCAAACAAAAACCACTGTAACTACCTTCCTGTTGCTGTGAAATGGCTGGCTGTATGAATATTGCCTGAGTGACCATGGAAGCATATGTGCTGCATTTTTGAAATAATTTTGTTAGACTGCAAAAAGATACACATCATTGACATTGAACTGATCAGATGGACAGATAACTGAGCCCAATCATATGTAGGTGCAAGACAACATCTTACTCAGCTAGTGACACATATGTAAGATGTGTGTTATGGCTCAGGTGTACAGTGAGAGACAATCTATGAACTAAGTCCACGCTCAATGAAAATACCAAGTAGATGCAATTTCCCATAGGGGAGCCTCTATCATGCCGCAACAATGGGCCTTTGCATTTCAAAAAGTGCGTGACATGTGGCAATGCAGAGGTTTGGGCTGCTGTAAGTTACATTGCTCTATAGAGCCAGGTCTTTTTTCACATTGTGTTGTGATTACAAGTAGCTAAAGCAACCCCAGAAGTGAAGTCTTATGGCACAAGACTCTGACCTTTTTGGCTAGTTTGACAATAGTGGAAGCAATATTCTTGGTGGGGGAAGATGTTTGTTTGTCTGATTGGGTCAGCCTTGTGCCATGGAATTAGTACTGTGTTGGTTTGAGGTGGTGATGGTGGCAAAGTGTGCCTCTAGCATGCAAATACACCAAGGCTGATGAGGCTATTCAGGCCTTTGGGGGTAGAATTATAAGTCATTCACAGCAAAGCAATACATTGTAAGTAAGTGATATGCTTTGATGGAGTGAAAGAAGGGTTTGAAAAGATCATTTATTCTGCAACTAATATGATTGACACATACACATGAAAAGAGAGACATAAGAAATAAAGAGAAAACACTACATAAAATGAGAAATTACCTATGAGTCATTCATGGCAAAGCAATACATGGTCAGTAAGTGATTTGCTTTGAGGGAGTGCAAAGAACGGTTTGAACAAATGAAGATTCAAACCCTTTGTGACCCATGGGTAAAGCTTTATAGGAAACACAAGGCTAAGAGTTAACACATAGATGTTGGAGAAAAATTGTAACAAAGGAAACATATCATATGGCCAAAATAAGAATAACAAATAGAGAGATGAGCATTAGTTATGATCTCACCATACAATGCTGAGAGCACATCATATCACACAACTAAATTTGTCACAACATAAGATCTGATAAGTGTCAGCCCTGAGCCCTGTGTACAGGATCAAGGACTAACAGAAACCCATTTGATTATATTTAATTATATGCTGATATATGGGACTTGTCTAGATCCATAATGATTACACCTCATGGCTCAGTATCAAAATTCAATTAATCAATAAGACTTAACTATAACTTAAGTAGTAAGGCTGAAACCTGATCCCAAGCAGATCAAACCTAAGCATCAACCACAAGTTGACACTTGTCTTAGAATATATAAACCCTGCCTCTTTCCAACTTGAAAGAGGAACCAACTCAATATCATTCCACAACTTCACATCACCAGTTTCTTGATTCTTCACAAAGAGTATTGAGTAAAGTGATATAGTTGTATTTTGATTGCCATAGTTCTTTATTACCCAGGTTCTTGCAAAACCTCAAGTAGCATTCTGAGCTGGTGGGATCAATAGATAACAGCATAAGCTTGGAATTTAGAAAGGGGGCCTCTATAAAAGAGTCTAAATTACCCCGCCGCACCTGTGAATCCTCAGAGTCTAAGGGTCTGTTTGGCCACAAAATCTCATCTGAGGTCCATCTTGATCTCAGGTCAGCTCGTCCCAGTTGGGATTGGGCAAACCATCTCAACCAATAACATGACAGTAGGATGTCTGTCTAGATGAGTTTCAGACCCAATCGTTTACATATCAATGCTCATCTCACTGACCCTGAGTGGGATGAGCATCAAGATGAATTTTCTTTGGTTGAATAACTTGATAGTCAACCTGTTTACCTTTGTTTGATCAATTTTCCCTGTTTCAAAATGTTCTCCACTCTGCTCGTTTTTTTATCAAGACGTTTTCTCAAACATTCAAGTACCGCTGAGCTTTGCCAAGGACCCCACCTTCTTCACCCTTCTTTGGTTTCCTTTTTTTGTTGATTTCTTGCACTGAAGGCTTTTTGGAAGTGGGGAAGACATTTTTGAATGAATTCAAAAGAGAAGAGTGGATACAATAAAAGATACAGAGAAATAAAAAATAAGATGATTGATCAAAGCAAGATGAGAGGTGCCTAGATGACTGCTTGAGATGCAAGATGAGCATTAGATGGTGGGTGAGAGCACCATCCTCATCTGATGATCATCTGATTGAAATCCTAACCTGATCACTCAGGCTGGAGTTTGGCCTGAACAGTTGTCATCTGACAATCAACTTGACAAAAACCTGCAAGATGGGCATCTCACATTTTGGTTACAGATGAGTATCCGATGGTCACAAGACATGGAGCCAAACCAACCCTAAAGTACTGCAGGCTCCAGAGTTTGAAGATCAACCAGAGCTCAGAGTCAGATCCTCAGAAAGGTTACTCAGCCATACCACTGGCCATAAATCCTCTCCTCAGAGGTCAACTAACTGCAGTCTTCACTTGGGTGTACCAGCAAAGACTTGTTCCAAGTTTTTACTTACTTCCTTGCTACTGAAGAGTCAGCCAGAAAGTAGCCGACCCTCACAAGAAGGATATGTGCAAAGGTTTTGGGGGGTTGCAGGGGTTGTGTCCTGAGCAACACAATGGGTAGTTCCATTGCCCATTGTATTTTCCCTATCTATATAAAAAGTTATTGTATTGTGTTGCAAGCAATGAAATGCAGGGGCCCATTGTTGCATGCTGGCAGCTGTACTGCAGGGGGGGGGTTAACAAGTATACTATACAAATATGAACAGAAGATTTTCCAGGAAACTAGAGTGCCAGTATTTGTGCTTCCTATCTGGAATGTGATCTAGTCTCCACACTTTCCCAACCAAGCTCTGAAAGAGTGCAGAATGGTGTTCAAACTGGTATTTTTTACAGAAGGCCAGGAATCCAGAGGACAGCCAAATTTCTGTTTCTGGGATAGTTCTGAGAAACTTGTGGACAGACCCACAATCATATTTGTGTAGGATAAATGGCTGTTCAGAATCAGTAGGATACTTGTCTGTAGAGAATGATTAGTCAAAGTCCATATTTCTTGTCCTCATGAGTATCTTTCTGGCACTGATCCTCATCAGTGGTAGTGCAGGCTCATAAACTACTATAAGAAGAGAGACAGAAACAAGAAAAACAAGCATAAAAGTCATATTGGATCCACCAATGGTGTACCAATTTCAGAATACCTATTGTGATTAGAGGGAGAGACAAGAGAAGTAAGCAGCTTAAAATCAAAATTTGAGGTCAGACTTGCATGTGTCAAGCTTGTGTTTAGCGGCTCTGGGTACATCAGCAATTTGCCTTTTCCACTTATAAGTACTGTTTGCATTAATTTTCTATTAGGACCATGATGCACTTGCCTTGCTCATTTTGTCTGTGCTGTTTTATTCATCCAGGTCAGAGGTATGTGGATGCCTTCTTTAATGTTGGTTTTATCTTTTGTTTGTTTATGGACACATTTAGAGGGCTTTTCAAATGAGACTTATCTCCTTGGTTGTTGGTGACTTCTACAATGCCTTTGCGCTTGTTGGTCCTGTGTGTTGTTTGTCCATGGACCAATTTAGGAAGTAAAATATTCCCAAGTCTTTGCTCTATAGTAAAATTGATTGGCAGGTTGTCTGTCCCAGACCTTTTGTATTTTGCATCTAAGTAGCAGGGCTTTTTGTCTCATGGTTGAACATCAGTGCATTTCCTGGTCATCAACATAGATTCTCCTACCATCTGACCATGGAATCTTTCTAAGTAAGTTTCCAATTGTTTGACTTTTGGAAGAAGGTGTGTGCTCACCCTATGTGATTGCCTGTTTTCTCTTATTCTTCACATGTTCCTTTGGTCTCAAACAAAGTGCTTTTCAAACACACTTTTATGTGTTTCCACTTGTCCACTTTTTATCTCTTTGTTTCTTTTTCTAATTGCTTTTCCAAGGAAGACAGATCTTGCATAGGATCTGTCCCAATCATTGACACCATCAATTGTAGACCAGATCCTAGTACCAGATCTGGCCATTCTCACCACTCATACTCACCCACAATCAAGACAACCCTTGCCTTGTGTTGTACTATTTCTCTATCTCCTTATTAGTATATTAGCTGGAGATGTTTGCCTATATAAGCCACTCCCATCTCCTGGGAGATGGAACCCCCAAGTTACTTCCCATTCATCATGTGAGTGGTTCACATGTGGTGGTGGATTTTGCTCTTATCTTCTGTTTGTATATCAACACATTTAGGAAGGGTTTTTGAAATATTCCCAGTCTCTTCATTATTTGTGTAGTTGCTCAGCAGGTCCTTGCAGATCTTAGATCATGCAATTAGACTGTCCCTTTTGGGGTGATTTCTATTGCAACTTGTGTCCAACTAGGAAGTATTTAGACAGGGTCAAAGTTCAATTCATAAGTCAAATGTTGAACTTGAGATGCACTACATAAATTCAAAAATTCTTGTCACAAAATTTTTCTTAAAGATGGCAAATCTTGATCATTTTTGCCACAAACCTATGTGAAATCCAAGGTCAAATTCCAACTTATTTTTTGTCACCAACCTCAATAGGAGCATTAGGGAGCAGATCCTAATCTGAATGTGGTGTTCCTTTTGAAGGACTGTGGGGATTAAGCAGTGGTTATGTGATTTGTTTTTAGCTATCTCTAGAAGATTTGGGCAAGGAGCTGATGGGTTGCCATAATTTGCTTACCTAGATGAACTGATGACTGAGCAGCCCTGTATGTAGCCAAAGGTAAAAAATTGCTCAGGTATTTGCAAATATGTAGCATGTGACTTATGGCTCAGATTTGTGGTGCAAATCAATTTTATGGATAGTCTAATTTAAATCATATGCCCAACCTAGAGCGTTTTCCCACCAGGGAACCTATTTAATGCTAGCAGTGAGTTGAGACTAAGTGCCATTGCCAAGATCATTTGCATTTCTCACTGGAACAAATGATCTTACATTTCAAGTCAAAAAGAATTATCACATAGTCTTAATATTCTCAATCTTATCTACAGCAGATTTGGGAAAACATGTCATCCTTTAAGTTAGGCTCAAGTTTGACTTTGCTACATTCTAAGGCCCCGTTTGGTATAGCGTACACTGTTTATAAATGTGTTAGAGCATCCACAGCCGTTACAGTAAATTTACTGTAACGGTACGGTACGTACCGACGCAGTACGGTAACGGTACGTACCAAAACGAGGAATTCCACACTTGTTTCAGTAAACCGCTTTCTGTACAGTACGTACTGTACAGAAAGCAGGGTTTTCCGTAATCGTGTGATCTGTAAAGGATCTGTAAAACCATCTGTACGCCGAGAACATCCGAAAACTTCGGATTACAAAATCCACCAGCCATCCACAAACTCAAACCCAAACTCAATTTCCACCTCAAACCTCAAACCTTTTTTTAAACTCTATCTATCTTGCAATCATGAACAGTGAAGAGGATCCAACGTACGACATGCAAGTACAGGACCTCCTGTCAAACAACCTCCTCATAGATCACCTCAGGCGAATTCATCATTTCGAAGCGGATGAAGATGATATTGAGGCATTCCTGCTCCTGGAATTGAGTGAAGAACAGATGACTGCGGTACAAAAACAAAAGAAAAAATACATCACTCGTGACAGAAAAGCCGCACATCAGCGTCTTTGTCAAAATTACTTCAATGAAAATCCACGCTGGGATAACGAGGTGTTTCAAAGGCGGTTCAGAATGAGCAGGGAATTGTTTTTGGATATCTGTGCTCGACTTGAAGCCCATGACGTCTTTTGGGTTCAAAGATATGTATGTGTAGTCTCTCGTTGGTATGATCTCCGCTGCATTGTGTATTTATGAATGGTCTCTGTGCTGTGTAGGACTGCTGCCTTCAGCTGGGTCTATCAACATTACAAAAAGCGACATGTGCTATTCGTCAGCTGGCGTATGGAGTTTCAGCGGATCTCATTGACGAATTTGTTGCCATTGGAGAAACTACTGCGATTTTATGTTTGAAAAAATTTGTTCAAGGAATAGTTGAGATTTATGGACCAGAATTTCTCCGCCCACCAAACAAAGAAGAGCTCAAACAGATTACGAAGGAGTACGAAATACGAGGATTTCCAGGTTGCAAAGGGTTGATCGATGGAATGCATTGGGTTTGGAAGAACTGTCCTACAGGTTGGGCTGGACAGTTTCAAGGAAAAGAGAAAAAGGCGACCATTGTGTTGGAAGTGGTGGCATCAAAGAGCACACGCATATGGCATGCATTCTTTGGTGTTCCTGGCTCTCTAAATGACATCAACGTTCTCAATCAGAGCCCTCTTTTTGATCGATTCTTAAGAGGTAAGTATTTCATTGTGTTTTAATGATGAATGGTTGTTTTACACCCTGATGTGTGATTATATTCAAGGCACCGAAGAATTGTGGAACTTTGAGGTCAACGGTAATCACTATAAACGTGGCTATTACCTGGAAGATGGTATCTACTCAACGTGGCCTGTGTTGATCAAGACAATTAACCATCCGCAAGATGATGCTTCAGCATATTATGCAAAACTCCAGGAAGCCGCTCAAAAAGACATTGAACGTGCTTTTGGTGTACTTCAAGCTCAATGGCACATTATCTCTCGACCATGTAGACTTTGGCGTCTACATGATATACGTAGGGTTATGTATGCTTGCATAGTACTTCACAACATGACTGTTGAAGAGAGGGGGGTTGTAGATCCCAATGTTGAAGATTTTGATTCCGAGACTGAGTTTATACCCAACATTCTCCATCCAGAGGTTCGACTTACACCAACTGATCTAGTCTCCAATCATCTTTCACTACGGGATTCTGAAATTCATCATTGTCTGATGAATGATCTCAAAGTCCACAACTGGATGGCTTGAGGGAAATACATTGGCTACGCATAAGGATTCAATTTATATATCATTTGAAGAAAATGTCTTCTTTGATAATTTTATTTGTTCTCACATCATCTTTGTGATTGACTTGAGTCATGATTTTATTTCTTCTCTCTCTTATTTCTCTCACATGATCATGATTGTTTCTATCCTTGTTATTTCTTTTCTCTCTTACATGAATTTTTTTTATTTCTTTTCTCTCTTACATGATTGTTGCTATCTTGATTGCTTTTGAAGTTTATAGAAGATGAATACAAATCTTCCAATTGGGATCATTATCTTGTTTCAAAACTTCAGAATGTGATCAATATATATCTAGTTTCATTGAACAACTTAAAAAAGAAAAATACAAACATAAATATTTATCTTATTTCTTTGAACAACTTGAAAAAGAAAAAGAAAACATATCTTGTTTCATGTGAATAGGAAAGAGTCAACAACTTAAAAAAGAGAAATCCAAACATTGAAAGAAAAAAAATTAATTCTTACTAGTTGAAGCACCTGATGCTTCAGGTGCTTCATACTTCTCCTTTAACCGCTGTTGCATCAATCTAAGGACATCCTTTGCAACATCAGTTTGACAATTGTCCTCTGACATCATTAACACCTTGAGCTCATTGACTTGAGTGAGAGATGCCTTAGGCTCAGCATCTGATTTGGCCAATTCCCTGATTACCCTGTTCGCATCCTCAAGAGCCTCCAAACGACGTTGGGCCAATTCGTTGCTTCTTTTGAGATGTTCTTCCCTGGCCCCCTTCATCTCTTCAGCCTTAACTTTTGCCTCCTCAAGTCGCATTCGCTTCGTTTGTCGGCTTCCAGGAGGGCCAGGGGGAGTAGATGGACGACCAAGAGGGGATAGGAGAGGGGTGCTGGGTATGGTGGGGGAATACAGAGGGCTATCGCTCGACGGTATGGCAGCAAGAGCCATTGCTAATGGCCCGGGTGGAGCCTGTGGTACGATCCACTTCGGCGCGGTCGAAAGAACCCTCCAGGCTGGGAGGGATTTGAAATGCGATCGGGGGTTCGTTTCGTTGTATATTTTGATGGCAATATCCGGCCAATCAGTCTCAACAGTCCCACTTGGTGGGTTGTGTTGGACTTGAGCGTATATCGCGGAGAACTTGAGTGTGGCTGTTTTTAAAGACGCCCATCTACGAATTAGAAAAAAAAAATCAGTATGATTGGTTGGGATGGAATCGGTCAAAAAGAAACTTACCTGATTTTAACCGACTTGAAATCCCGGTGTACCGTTGGCGAGATCGCATTGAAGCGATTCGTGACGTTCAAAAAAAAAGAATCCCCAGACTGGTTGGTGCCAGTCTCGGGTTGCTGGCTGACATAGAGCCAAGCCTCCGCTAGCTTCTCCTCTTCGGATGGAGACCAGTTGGCGGACTTGATCTTTTTTGGGATCGTAATACCATCGATCTTGGTTTCGGTGGCCTCCGTATCTTGTAAACCTTTGTTCGTTTTGGGTTCTTCAATAACTTGACTCATAGTACTTTTAAAATTGAGAACGTAGATTTGATAATTTTTTGAATGTGAATTTTAAATTTGAATTTTTATTTTGATTGTTTGAAGATGGTGTTGATCGTTCGGAATAGCAAAAGGATTTGTCGGAAGTTTTTGATTTGAGTGTAAAAGAATTTGAGATGAGAAATGAGATGAGAAGTGAGATGAGGATTTGAACTTCGGCAAAAATCTGGCTTCAGATGGGTTTACCGATTTGGTAAAGTTTTGGTATAGGTCCAGTAAATTTACTTGACCTTTACAGAATCCTACCGATTTTTTACCAAATCGGTACGTACCGATTTGTGTTTTGGACACAATTGGGGAATTTGGGGCTCGGTACGGTAAAATTTACCGTACCAAGGTCGTTTACCAAAACGACTGTGGATGCTCTTACAGAATAATAGATTATACACTTGTGTAATAGATTATTCCGGATGATTTGAAAGCTGGTCAAGGGCAGCTTTCAAAAAATCAAATTATTGGCCTGATTAATGTATTATTTAACGTGAAAAACATTTTAAAAAGAGGGGCAAACTGTATACCAAACGGGAAATTTTGAAAATGCGAAAAATAGATTATTTTTAAAAAATAATCTATTTTGCCCCGCTTTTGTAAGCCATACCAAACGGGGCCTAAGTGTGATATCTGTGATCTCCATGTTCAGACAACTATGTGGAAGGTATCCTGAGTGGCATGGTGAACCTCACTCAAGGCCTTAGGAGGAGTCAAGGACTTTGGTTAAGTTTGGGTGAACAGCTGAAGCTGGAGCTGCACAGTTGGCGATGACAGTATGTGGAGCGTAACCACGCGTGCTTCTGTCTGCAGGTTAATCGGAAGCAACAGCAGCATACAAGTGCGCGCAGACCCTGAAAAACAGCCGCCGATCAGTTGAGGTTCGTATTTTGATTTACGCGGAATCTTGATAAAGTTTTAAAAATGTACAAAGAAACTATTCAAGTGAGTCTAATAAACTCATCTTCATTCCTCAACTAAAAAAAACAAAGATAAGATATTGATGACCGACTTAATTTGATTATAGTCATCACCACTTGTTTTGTTTTCTTCATTACCAATCTCATCACCATTTCAGTATTCATCAATTTCGATCGATTCAGATTTAATTCAAGATTCATTTATTTCCCTTTTAAATGATCAAACATCACAATCAATCTCGATTTATAGATCAAATCATTCTAAGATATCAAACCCCATCCAATTAGAAGAAATCATTCATAAAACAAATCAAGATGAGAATTGTAAAATCTTGGGTTCAAATGATACTTTAGATTCAATTCGTTCGATCGTTCTACATCTACAATCACCTAATTGTAAATCTACCTTTATCAGATTTCCTGGTTTGAATCTCAATGGTAAAAATGAAAAATTAGGTATTAAATTACCTTTTTTACATTTACAATTAAAATTTTTAAATCATCATTTTTTATTCGAAATTGAAATTCAGGATGAATGTGAAAACTTAATGAGAATTAGATGTTCCTCTTTTCAGGTTAAATATCATTCACTTTTTCTTGAACCTTTCCATTTGACTGATGTTGGTTTTGTTTCTTCTTTTGTAGAAAGAGGCTAAATTTTATCCAAGTAAAACCTCAAACCAAATCCCCTTATTACACATTCCAATGACCCTTTCATCATCATCTCCAAAACAAACAAACTGGTTTGAGCTCTTAATCTCCATCAAAACGATAACCGAAACCCATGTAAAGTTTAAATTTCAATCAATTAATTGGATTAAAATCCATTCAAATTGTAGATTAAGGAAAGTTTATTTTTCAAAAGATGGAAAAGGATTTGGATTAGGTAGGGATAGGATGGATAAAGGGTTTTATGATTTTAGGAATCATAGAATGATCGTTTTTGATAATGATCAAAATGAAAATGTTGAATTGAATCAAAAGAATCAATCGGGTGAAAGAGTTGAATTGATGTTATTTAAATGTGCTTCAACACATTGTAAATGAATTGATTTTTTCCTTTTACATTTTGAATTTGTACCAAAAGAATTCTTGTACACTCTTCTTGAAAAAGAATGTACACTAAAGAGAAGGATGAGAGGCAGAAATACTAATATAAATCCAATCGGCATACCGTTGTTTTACATTTTGATTGCATCAGTTTGAAAGATCCTTGAACCAATCACAGTTTTTATGAGGTGCTACTTTCAAGAGCCTGCTGACAGGGGTTCACTTTCATTACACGTATGATCAACTTAACAGTCCCAAGTAACTACTCATCTATGGACTTTGGGCAATTGGGTTTTTCAAATATATGGAGCAAGCATATCCTTCAATTTGTGTTCTGTGTGTACAATTGTCACACAAAAAAATGGAAGACATATCATCCTTTCTTACAAGCACCATCCACCACCACTACAGACGGATAATTTTACATTAAATGTATCTATCAACAAAACCCCCAAAAAACACAATCCATGCTAAGCTATTCCAAAAATCCATGAGAATCTTAATAAAAAAAATCTTGAAAAAATATCAAGAAAACAAAAGATTTCATCCAAGTGAAATGAAAACAAACTCAAGTTGCTTTTTTAGAAATTCTGATCGTTCGATTTTTTCCAAAATCAATCAGAATCAGGTGTATCATCTCTTCTACGTCCTACAAAAAAGAGCAAATTTATCAAGACCAATCGCCCTTCTAAAAAGACCCTGAATGCAAAAAAGAAAAAACTTACCTCTTCTATTACTAGTACTACCAACCGCTTTCCCCTTCCCCCTCCCCCTCCCACTCCTCCCTCCTCTCCTGACCTCTTGTTGCACACCTTCTTCTTCTTGCTCTTCTTGCTCATCTTCTTCTTCCATTTGTTCAATAACTTTGGTTTTCTTTTTCCTTTGATTTTTTTGTTTCTTATTAACCTTTTCAATCAATGCTAAATCTTCTTCTCCTTTTTCTTTAAATTCTTTTAATCCTTTTTCAAATTCAATTAAATCTAAATGATCCTTTGACCATTTATTCAATTTCACTTTTGACTGATTGCATTAAAAAATATCAAACCATTCAATCAGTTTTGGGAAGATTGCTTTTTTTGGGGGGGCGGACAGGCGCTAGTAGTTGGGATTTAATGGAGACTTACTAAGATATCTTCAAAACTTTTGTATACTTCTGAATCATAAAGTTTATCTTGATAAAATGGTAATCCATCGACCAACTAAAAAAACAAAAAAACAAAATCAAACTTTAAAAATTCAATCTCTTTCAAAAGGGACACTTGGTGAACCTTACTTTCTTCAAAGCTTTTTCAGATTTAAATTGTAATAAAGATAAACAATATGCAATATCTTGCCATTGTCTAACTTCGTTGACTAATCTGAACCTTTGACAAAGTTTTTCTATAATCGATTCTGATTGTTTATCCTATGAAATTCCCCCCAAAAGAAATTCTTATCATCAATTTCGATGTCGATCTTGATGAGATTTAATGCTTTCTTGGAAGAGATGATCGAGTTTCTCACCTTTTTAAGGTGTTTGAATATACTATTCATCACTGATCTAAATAATCCTGCTTCAACTGCATGTTTACCGACTGAGAGATGTGAAATCATATCAGGTCTACCAAAAAGAAACAATCAGTCCCCCTAACTCCCAGCTAAAAAGCAAGTCTTGTTGTGATGGCAAACTCACAAATTATTATAAATAGCATTATGATCTTTTTTAGAAAGTTCATCAAAAAACAATTGAGCCAAATCACTGATCCTTTGATCTTCATCATCGATACATTTAGCAATTTCACCCAACTGTCCTTTAACTTTGATCATTCCATTCAAAATCAAATGAGTCAAAACCATCAAAGTGTTTTTCTTGACTTCCAGATTCGGGTCGGTTAAACCTTTATAAAGTCCATCTGAATTGGAATCCATGATGGTGGAAAAACTAACAGCTATATCTCCTAAGGCTATGATTATATTGGATCGGATTGTAGAGGATTTACTTGTTTCGAAGATTTTGAATAATAACATCAGATGTTGGTCGCAGAATTCGGCAGAAACACACATGAATTTTCCTAAGGAAAGTGTTGCGGCTGTTCTAAGTGTTTCATTCTAAGGAAAAAGAAATCCAAAGATTAATTTTTCAGTTTCGCTCAATTTGGATTTGACTTTCTTTAATGAATTGTAAGACAAGACAAGTGCTTACCTTATAAACAGCAGGTAATCCACAAATCTGTACTGCCATAGGTCCATAAACACTCAATAAAGATCTTTCACCATACATCAATTCCTTTTCTCTAGCATGTGCAATGATATCTCCAATATCATCTTCAACATTCCCAGCCACTTGATCCAATTCTTCTCCTTCTCCTTCTTTTTCCTTTCCTCCTCCCGCTGTATTGTTACTCTTGGATTGATCTTTATTCTTTTCAGTTTGTTTGATTTTGTCATTTTCTACTTTACGTCTTTTGAATTCTCTTTCAACTAATTCTAGATGTACTAATTGTTTCACGGCACAATGTCCGGCCAAAAACATCACTTGACTTAATTTGAACGAATCTGCAAGCGATATAGAATCTAAATTGTTAGGAGTATCAATCCGAGTAGGCGATCCTGAAGGTGATAACCTTTTCGCTTTGGTCAAGGTTGAATCAACTTGAGAATCAGAAGCTGATAAATTTTCATCAATTTCCATCGGTTGATCTTCTGTCATTGGTACGGATGTGGTTGATTTCTCAAAACATTCAATCGTCATTGATTTTAGGATTTCAGAACAAAGTGAATCTGGTTGATCTGCTAAAGCGTAAATCGTGTTAAGAGCTTGTTCAGCCATTGCAAACCATTCTTTCGATTTAGTTGGCATTTGTATTGATTCTGATAATCGATGAAAGACTGGATTATCCATTGGTAATCGTATGTTCCGATCAACTAGCGAGCCTGTTTGTTAAAGTGTCATTATCAGTCAATGACTTCAGAAGGTTGCAAATATTTATATACCTTTGACTTTCTTGGCACTGCCTCCAATTCTACTCAAAGCGATACATGAATACTTGGCTAAGACTAAATCTGACTATATTTTAACCAAGTAAGGAAAAGAAAGAATAATCAAAACGAAGTTTGTAAATACAAAACTCTGGAATTCAGCTCAAATCACTCACTTTCCCAATCGGTCCTAATCCAATGGCGATAAGCTTGTCTAGATTATCAGCCACTACTTTCGGAGAGGGAGCAGCAAGCATACCCAAAACGATGATAGAACCTCTTCTCTGTTGTTTTGAAATATCTTTAGTGGTACTATAAACTTCCCAGAGTTTGCAAATCACATCTTCATGTACATAACCTCTATCCATCATCACACCCATTAACTCTTCTAAAGATGTCAACTCTGCTAATGTAGCTCGATAAGTTAATCTGGAAATGCAACAAAGATCAGTATAGATTCCCTTTCGAGAAAAAACAGTCGAAAAACCGACTCAATCATATTCCGGGTGATTCGATCAATGTTACGATTAGCATAATGGGTTAAACTTTCGCCTTCTTCTCTAACGAGTGAAGCAAAATAAAGTTCTTGATAACAGTCCAAAAGGGCAAACCGAACACCTTTGATCTCTTTGACTTCCTTTGTTCCCTCTTCATTACCTCCAGCACCTGTATCTTTAACTGATTCTTCTACAGTCGAATTATCACTTGACCAAATCAAATGCAACATTCTTCTGATCCCATTTGATGAACCTCTTAATTTATACATCCATGAAGTCTTAAAAAAATAGATCGCTTCTAATACTTCTGACTTGATTTTTGATGCTAATAGCTTTTCAACTAATGGAATAGCCTTTTCCAAGATTTCAATAAATTGGATCGCATCTGAATAATATCTTTTGGTCAATCTTAATTTCATTAAGACTTCATGGTCATAATTTGATAAAGCTGCTTGTTGATCAACAGCTGCAATGTTCATTTCTGATTTTCTTGCTTTTGATTTTTTAGATCTCTTTTTCTTTTTAGTTTGAATATCAGAATTGGATACATTCGAATTACCTCCCATAGTTGTATCTCCATCAGCATCCTCTGATACCATTTCCCATCCTTCCTCTTCCTCTTCTTTCTCTTCATCTTTTTCATCGTCTTCATCTCCACTTTTGTTTTCTCCTGAATCTTCTTCATCTGTATCTTCCATAAGTTTCTTAGCAGCTTCATCTGCGCCATCAGGCAAATCAAACACGCTTAATTCCTTGACGATTCCTTCATGTCTGGCTTTCCAATCATCCATGGAAAGCTCACCTCCATGCATGACTCCGTAAGGATGTGTTTCCATCAATTTACTTAGAACTGTGATACAATGTTTTCGTACTTGAGAGGATTTATCTTCTAAAGATCGTAAAGCAGTAGCAGCTAGGCGTAGTCGATGTTTAGGAAATGGTACAGGAAGTCTTAGGCAATCAAATTTCATGTTAGTAGATTTGACCGATAGCGGAGATATATGAAAATGAAGTAAACTTACTTTAAAATGTCTTCAAAAATGCTCACTAATTTCAGTCTAACAAACGTGTTCGAATCACAAAACCTTTGAAATAGTAAATTGAAGAATCCATCTAATTTGATCACCTGAGGTTCTTTATCTTTCTCATTAGCAGAACGATCATTAGTTTGATCATCTTCATCTTCATGATCTTGGTTAACTTGAGTTGAAGGATTATTAGAATTAGTAGGTTGTTGATCATCATCTTGGCTCAATGCACCAATCAGTTTCCCGAAAACTTCAAGTAAACAAATTCTCATCACATAACTTTCACTATCTAGATGTTTTTGTAAGATCACAATTTGTCGGAACACAAGCCTAGGTGAAAGTTCAGTAAGTTTAACCAAATAACGTGAAAAACTTCTGGGTCCTTTTGTATCTTGTGCTGAAAACACTTTGGATGAGATTTCTCGTAAAATCGCATCGGCTAATTGTGGTAGATCTTTGGCTTCTACTAAGAGATGGGTTAATTCTGCCATGTATTCTGAGAGATGATCAAAGTATTGTAGTTTTTGAAGAATCGAAGTTTGAGTATCTAGGTTTGGTACAGGACTAAAGGTCAATCAAGACAATCAAATTTAAAAATTGAACGGATATGAATCTTGACTTACTGTATGCTTGACCATGACTTTTGGCTGCTGTACAAATAATTTTGAATGCAAGAACTCGAATTGCAGAGTTATCAGCAAACGTTTTGATTTCTAATATTTGATAAACAGTCTTGGTGAAGCAACTAAAGCACGGACAAAACCATAAGATCAGCGATAAAGATTGATTAAATCGAAGAAACAAATCAATGAAATTGAAATCAACCTGACAAATGCATCTCTATCTTGAGAAGTAAGCCAAATAAAATCAGTTTTCAAACTAAGAGCTTTCAACATTGAACCCAAAACCTCTACAATCTGTCCAGTCCAATCAAATGGAGAATTCTTATCTTGATTGTTTGTTTTACCACTTTTTTGTTTTGAAGATTTAGATTTAGTTGATTTAGATTTATCATTTTGATTGGTTAAAATCCCGTCTAAACCTCTTTCTGAAATCCTACGTTTTTCACATTCTTGTACTAGCCAATGAATTAAAAATGCGTAATGTTCTAATGCTAATCTATGTGATCTATAGTTTGTATGGTCTGTTGGATTTACATCTCGAGAGGTCGAGTTGATCTCGACTTCGAATGCTGATGGTATTACATCTAAGATCGATAATAGTATTGAATGTGGTAGGATTGATGAATGCCTGTGGTAAATGGACAAAATATTGATGATGATCAATGATTATGAACTGTTTTCTTTTGCTGCAATGAAATGAGACTTCACTTTAGTAAACTTTGAAACGTTTGAAAGACTTCAGGTGAAGTGATTGAGTTTGATGATTCAGTTAGTTCATCCACTAAATCTAATTTGTCAAACAAAAGAAAAAACTCGTTAACATTCATTCTGTTTGATTATAGGGTAGATTGAATGAAGACTTACTATGAACAGTTTGTCTGATCTGATTTGATTCTAATTCATCAAATCTAGTTTCATTCTCAATCTCAGGTTGATCTATTAAACTAATCAACACATTCGATAAACTCCATCCAATCGGCATATTCAGTTTTCCTTTCGTCTCTTATTCACTTTTTTCTTATCGTTCTTGCTTTCTTGGATCGGTCTTGGTTGTTGATTTGGTTTTGTTACATACAAGTTTAGATGATGCGCATACAGCCAGAAAGACGCGACTGAAAATCACTTTCTATATGGAACTCTTTTTTTGAGAAATGTATTTTGAGAGAGATATTAAAATGTACTACATTTCATAGCGCAACAATTCTTTGTGACCTGGACGTCTCACATTCTGATGTACCACGAGAGTGATCGAAACGAGCGAAGCGAATTGCACCCCCGATTCCAATGTTACATGGCATCAATTCGCTCGATGATGACAATATTCGGTTCAGCTTGACATATGATTGAAGATCAAATATGTGCGACCGATAAAGATCAATTGTATCTCTTGGATCCTATCATGTGCGAAGGAACACAGATCCGAAGGCACGAGATTTCGCAACTCTCTAAATGGCACTTCCATTAGAAAGCGGAGGCTGTCTGCTAATTGTTAGATCTAATCCCAAACCCTCGACAAGTGAAGTATAAACTGGAATATTGTCTTTATCAAGTGCAAGAGTTTAATCCTCACTTGGTCAAAATATAACCTCTGCGTAAAAGCATATCCAAGTGATTGACCATGGATTTTGGGAGCGCCATAAGCCTGAAAAGAAGTAAATTGTCTTGCCGGCCAGTTCAAGTGATCATCATGGATTTCTTGCGCTGGGAGATGTTCACGAGTGCGGTATCTATGTCACATGGGTTGATTGAGGTTCAGAACTCGGCGGAATTCAATATTGTCATCGAATCAAAAGATCAAAATAACTCGAAGCCCATTTGGTGCAATACAAATAGGAATGTACGACCTTTTACAAGATATCTAGCCATCTATGAGGATATCAAACCCATGCAAGTCCATGTTGCATTTCTGATATGCTGACGATTGCGGAGCATATGTGATTTATATTACTGCTAATTAGCAATCTCTACAAAATGATATAAATGTGATGAAGAGGTGGAATGCCACGTCTTATGAAGATCCTAGTTATGACACATGAAATGTCACCCATACATGGATGTGGAGGGTGCGAATTTCACGGCGTGCCGGCAGCTTGTTATGCTCCATGACAAAGTGATATTGACATAGTATACAAAGGGCAGGCCCTATGGTCTTTTAAATGGGATATTGGAACAATTTCAATTTTTAAATATGACAGGCAATGTCACTCACAGGTCTTTCTCTTGTCGCCATGAAGCCACCATGGTCAAGACCGGTGGATGCCTCTTTGAAACCCACTTGCTTTCAATGATCAGAGGATATGGGTCCAAGGCAGCTGTCTGACATTCATCTCGGGCAAGGACCTGTTGACGACTGCTTCAACACAGACCGGAGAGATGAGATCCCACTGCTGTGATGTCTTTATCAAGTGCAAGAGTTCAATCCTCACCAGTCCTCTTTTCATGGTCAACCCTTAAGAATGTATTGAAAGGTTGACTTGGAATGAAAACGTATATACAGATCGAGACCTGCGGTTTGACGTGTTGGTGTGCTAAAGGATCAACAGAATCCGCTGCAAATAGTGGAGACCTTCAGTCTCTACTTCAATGAACCTGATGAAGTATGATCAGTGATCGGAACATAAGTAATCTTTCATCCATGTCGTTCAATGTGATTTGATTTGACCATAGAATGCGACCGGATATCAATGAGTAAAAGTCATAGTTCAGTACAAACAATTCCTACTTACTATCGATCTTCAAAAGATGCTCAAAAATTTTCATTAGAAATGTAAACCAGACCATATGTGTATCTAGAGATGAGTAAGATTTACCAAAAAAACTCGAAGGATGTCCTTCCTCGGTGAAATTGGTATAAGCTGTGATTAAGAGCTAAGGCCTAAAAAAGGGTCGATGAGAGAAAACTTGAGTTTACTTTCATTGATTTGACCGGAAATTTGAATGAAAAAATTAACTGGTAATCCTAAGATACAAACGAAACAAATTTTATATTTCTGCATAAAATTGAAGCTTGACGAGGGAAGCATGAAAGAATTGATTTAGCATACGAAAAACGACTTGCGAATCGAGAAATGCGAAGAAATGCGTAACATTTCTGTCCAAAGGGATTGCTTTCCACTTGTAAACCTTGCATAACCTCAGCACGACATGTAATGCCAAATACGTATCTCTCAGCACAAAATCTCTGTAAAAGGGGAATAATGCTGATCGAGGAAGTATCCGCATACTGGATGCTGAGGAAGGATCAGCTTTCGTGCAGTATAAGAGTTTCGCAATTGCCAGCTCTTGAAAAATCACAAACTTCTTTCTTACCATCAACTTCACCACCTATCATAAAGACACCCATCTTAGATTAAAATATCTTTTATCTTTTACATCTTCTTTACATCGCTCTCCACTTCAGTTAGCTTCTAGTTTACACCATCAAGAATAGTTGATATGGCTTACTCAGATCTTCTTAACATCATTCACTTCATTCAAACCATACTCGACGATCAAGCCGACGGTCCTCAGGAGCGACTTGTACCTTCCTCCATTCTCAATATCCTGGACGCAGAGAGCTCTATGCTAGATGTTGAGGTTCGTAATACTTGGGGAAATGATGAGTTTGAGCTTTGGGGTAGTGCGACAGAAACCAGGAGTCGTCTTATCAATGATCTTCACCCAATCCTCAAAGAATATGGTGTAGAACTCCCTTTATCTCATTATCTTCCTGAACGCGGGTCTCCAGAATGGTTTAGTCTCTATGTGTTTGTTCGTCATACCTCTGATTTCTCTCATGTTTCTCACACAAACATCAATTTACCTGAAGAAGAACAAGATATGTGTCCTATATGTGCTAGTGGGTTTCAATTTGGTGAACGTTACATTCCACTCTCATGTCATGCTTGTCATCTGCTTCACGAATCTTGCTTTACTGAGTTGGCGGTACACTCTCTAGAACTCTTATGTCCACTTTGTCGGGAACGTCCATACCCTTGATAAAAGAAACTAGATATATTGTCCTATACCTCACTATTACTATTTTGTCTGCTCATAACTCAATTAGAATTGGAAAAATTGTTTACATGTATTTGGATGAAAATTTGGGGGATAAATGTGATCTTATTTATCAACTTTCACTGTATATAGTCATCTTGGATACGTAGCTTTCCAATTATCAACACATTACATTCTATATATAATACATAGTGTTTTGAAATATTTCGTCAATTAATTGCGCGGGTCCCAAATCATGATATAGTCGTAAGTTATTGAGCTCTTTCACTGGAAACACCCTGAGCGCATTTCACGATCCAAAAATATATGTCTTTAGGAATATATGAAGAAGTTGACAAAGACACATATAATCATGATCAAAGGAATCAGATACGTCTTTGTGATGACAAAAAAATAAGGTGTCACAATGATCCTCCTTCATCATAAACTGCTTGAAACAAGCTGAATCTTCTTTCTCTTCATGTAGAGATCTTCAGGTTTGTTGAAAATTTGATCAACTTGTTCTTGCTTTTGTGTTCAGCAAGTGTTATAGGTAAATGATACCTCCCCTTGTAAAGCAACACAAGTATGCACTCCCACAACCAGAAATGCATGTTTTCTTGTCACAAGCGGTCAATTTAAATTATTTCCCTTGTATATTACAGACAAGCCACCCCATGCCCCCCTTGAGAAAGCAGAGATCTCGTTTTAATGTCTGTCTAGGCACCAGGCCAAGTGTCCCTGCCCTGAGCAAGCTGCTCAACAACAGTAGACATATATGTCATTCATGAACTCTTTTCCGAGGTTCCTCCACGTGTAAGAACAGAAGATAGAAATGTAAGTCATGAAATTGGGTACAAAAACTGCAAAGAAAAAAAAGAGAGCAAATGTCAAATAAACAATCAACAATGAAAGTTTTCATAGTAAACATATAGCTTGGGAGTTTTCCTTTGCAATTAATCCAGCAGTGTCAAGCCAGGCAAGCGATTTCAGAATGGCGAGTTCCTTTTTTGTATGAAACACCTTGTGGTTGATGTTGTGTACTCGTGCAAGATCGCTGTCATGCACGTGGGGTAGTAGGACACCCACAAGCTTCCACACTGACTCTGTTGGGAAGATTGTGTGATTGTGAACCAGAGCACACAAAAGTCTCATGAAAATCGAGCAAATGGCCAAGTCAATGAGAACAGTATGGTCTCTTGCCTGGCAGTGTGAAACTGAAAATAAAGTTGCTTTAATTTATGAATGAATTTAAATTGAACAGGATCAGAGGAATTTGGATGGTGCTCTCCATACACTCAAAATGTAGGAGGACCAATGAATTTCAGCTTTGGCGCAGTTGAATATAGCTTCAAGCTCCTGAAGTTGAGAAGTCCTTCACCTTTTGCCTTTGTGAGGTAATTATTGCTAGTTTCACTGAAGTTTAAGTACCACTCTAGACGCTGGAACCCGCACAACAATTGTAGAGATTGCATGTTTGTACACTTTCTATGACAGTCAAGCTAGAGCCACCTCAGCTTGATCCAGCTACTCCCTGGAGCTCAACCAAAATAAGAGATAAGTTGGACGTGAAGTTAAATATGCGTACATAATGTATCTCGCTAACAACACATTGGGCTTAATCGAGAGGAAGGTCCACTTATGTAACCGCATCGTTTGTCAGAGATTCAGCCCAGGGTACGCTTACATACAACATACACACTTCTCGAGAGGCTTGAAAGATACACTCATGGTGTCATGAAGGCAAGACATCGGACCACTAGATAACCAGCTCGTACACACCTATGGTAACAGAATCATGATATCCATGTAACGTGATGAAAGATGTAGGCTGAAGGATACAGCGAAATTAAAGACACGTCTCGACGGAAGACCAGGAAGGTACACAAATATGATTCTCGGTAACACACCATAGAGTGTCATATGTATGAGAATGTAAGAGAAAAGGCATTGATGTGTGACTTGTTTAAGTATCATAAGC
This sequence comes from Melampsora americana, assembly GCA_022264835.1. Taxonomy (NCBI): domain Eukaryota; kingdom Fungi; phylum Basidiomycota; class Pucciniomycetes; order Pucciniales; family Melampsoraceae; genus Melampsora; species Melampsora americana. The sequence goes on along the minus strand of JAIFHY010000003.1, from coordinate 162,603 downwards.
TTAAGTTTCATGGTATGTAGTTGCCATACCACCTATATCAAAGCTTAAGTTGTACGTAGTTCTCGCTTCGAGAAATTCGAATTTCAATTTCGCAATAAAACCACAACACTGTCACTGTCACCACCATCACTTGGCAGTCACCATCATCAGCTTGATATCAACTTCCTTCAATACTCCTCATCACCATCATCATCATGGAACAGCCACCATCAATTCCTCGTAAGTTTAGTCAGTTTTCTTTAATTTGGTCTCGATCACTGATTAACATTCTTTGCTTTTGAATCCTTCTAATTCAGAGGATCTTATGGTGGTAATCACCTATCTGCGATCAAAGGCAGATTTAAAAACCAAAACAGGTGTATTAGAAGGAAAGGTAAGATCCATTTATCTATCTAATTCATCTTCCATTACTTGAATATCTTGGTTTTTTACACTTCGACTCACTTTGAACTCTTACTTTTTTTAGCGACATGATTACTTCAAAGGAAAAGCAGCCGTCAAGGCCCTACTCTCTCCAGCTTACGCCAAAATCCATCCATCAACGTTACCAAAAGTAACTGATGAAACCACAGCAAGTGAATTATTACATTCTATCGTCCAATATGCATTTTTCCTTCGAGTCGATCGATTAAATCAATCTATAGCAGGAGCTAAACTCCTTCAAATCAATCCTGCACAACTCTTTAATCAAGAAGAATATTATGCATGGCTTTATAATGGAAACCAATTAGCTGTCATTGCAGGTGCAGCTCTCATGGTCCTTGTCATCCTTGCTGGTGTGATGTTTCCACTTTGGCCTATGAGTTTGAGGATCGGGGTTTGGTATCTTTCGATTGCTGCACTTGGATTAGTCGGATTGTTCTTCCTTATTGCTATTGTTAGATTAATACTTTATGTGATCACTTATTTTGCTGCCGCTCCTGGGATTTGGTTGTTTCCTAACTTATTTGAAGATGTTGGATTTGTTGAGTCTCAGTTCATATTTCTTATATCTTTTCGCTTTTGGGTTGGGTAACTGATTCTTTTCAAATCTGATTCTTTAGGTTGATTCGTTTATTCCTTTATGGGGTTGGGATATTCCTCCACCTAAAAAAGTATCACCTCTCTCTTCTCTCGTCTTACAACCAATTCACCTTACTGATCTTGTTTTTGAACTCTTAGGTTAAAAAATCAAAAGCAGAGAAAGCAGCGGAAAAAGAGACAAAACGAGCTAACAAAAAATCAAAAGCTTTTACTGTTGATGATAATGAACCAAGGATTGTAGAATTAAAAGATGACTGAAACAATTCTAGTGTAGATCTTTCAAATCAAAATCAAAGTATCAAAATAGATTATTTGTATCTAGTTTTTTTGATTTTTTTGATTTTTTAACTCGTTACTTTTTTTATAACTTTGATCTTTGGTGGTCTTGAAGGATTTTTGTCTTATCTTTTCTTTGATTTGCGTTTTTCAGAAAAATAATTTGAATGGAAGAATAGATTTTTTTCCTTTCAGGGGGACGGAATGAAAATTAATAAAAACCTTTCTTATATCTGAGCTTTTAAAAACTAAAAAACTCTGTTCATATTTCAACTTTTTTTTTGGCTCTTTTTTCAAGATTGACAAAGAATGAAGATTGGTTTCTTACCAATGATGTTTCTTTATCCTTGGATGAAATTGACTTTGATTTTGTCGTCTAAAATTCATAGGGACACAGAGATTAGTTACGGGCAAGAGTTCTCGAATTTCAGCCTTATCTGTGCGGTAACTTCCTTTTCAATAAAAATGCCTCATATCGCGTAACGCACCTTTTGATCTTCAGAATTCTTTGATCTTGTTCAAGTTTTTCAATTAGAATTGGATGTCTACGACTGATCTTTTTAGAAGTAGTTATGAGGAACATCATATGTGATCTTCCTCGTCTCTGCTTTTTTATTAGCTTTGGGTTCATCATCTGGTTTGATGTTTCTTACATATTAGGATCCTACACAACCCTTTTTCTCTCATCTTGCTTGACAGAACCATACATGGCCATTTGTAATAAAATGTGTGATATTAACTCCAGTACATTTATAATGAGGAGGGAAAAAAGTAGGTGAACACCAAAGGTAAAAGTTAAACTATACTTGAACTTCGAGGTAACGGGACGATGTGTATGCACAGACATATAACAACTTATCTCAGTTTTCTCCTTCACCCTTTTTTCATTGCCAATACAGCGATATTTTTCAAAACAAGAGTAGATATCACTACATGATACCAACTTTTGGTTTACCTGTCTTTGACGTTGGTTTAGCCTCGACAAGGAAGGGATTCATCAAACCCTCTGACCTCTATGAAATTGAACTCGTTCCTCACCAAAAAGCTTCAGGGGGCATCGGGTGTTTTGGTGAGTATCAACCCTTGCTATTCCTTTCCCCGGTGACTCATGGATCCTCAATAAGTCGGATGGGACCAAGCAACAACAAGGATCTGGAAGGGTGGATGATTTCTCTGCCCTACGGGACTTTCGCTGCGGAGGAAGGGCTTTTTTTAAGTGCTTGGATAGGTCTGAAGCTCTTTGAAATCTCACCTGTGGATGACACATCATCGGAATTATCGCATTCAAAAAATGAACGCCGTGATTGCCAGCAGCAGTACATGTAGCTGCGCATGTGCTTTATATTTTCTCTCGTTCACGATACACCTCAAGTTCTGGTTTCGTCATTGTGACCTGGCTAAATGGGGATCTTGGTTTGGACTTATGTAGACGCCGACATGGCCAAGAATCACCTCAACGTACGGTGGCTGTGGAGCGTCAAACACTCTCAATGTGCGCTCAGTGACAAGTTACAAGGATCAGAGTTGATCACATTTTTCGTAATATCCTATGGAAGTTACAGTAGTATGTATTTTTTTCTTTTGAGCAATTGGGGTAGAAAAGCTGAGTTGTGCTGGCTGTTTGGAAAAACAATTCAAACAAATTAATCACAATCCCAAGATAATAATAAGGAAGGTGACGATGATGTCTGTGAACTTGTTCTAGATAATGCTTGTGATGAAGCTTCTAAAAACTATCCTTTGTTGGAAAGGGTTTTTTTGGTCGGAGATGATGGGCTGAGAGTCGGGATAGGCTTGACAGGGCTTTTCAAGGATGTTTCATGTTTCTTTTTTGCATTTCAAAGTTTTGACTCATTTGGCGCTCCACAGCCACCGTAATTTTGACTCATTTGGCTCTCCACAGCCACCGTAGTTGCGCCACCATGGAAAATATGCGAGGAAAGATGAAGTTGCAAACAGATTTGGCGTTGATGGTACATACAACTTCATGCCGACTGTTCGAGCTCTCACGTGGACTCTAACTCAAGATTGAGATTCCACCAAAAAAATGCAATTGAGCATGTATGATATATATATCCGATTAAATCCCATATATAAGCTCCATCATCCGCCCATTCTCTAGCCCATCCTAATCATCAATAATTATCATCATACACCAATATGTTTTTCTCAAAAGCCCTTTTAGTTCCTATCGCTCTTCTCGGTGAGTGCCATCTCCCACAGCATGTATCTTGTGCTCATTGTCGCTGACCGGTTGTGTTGTCGTTCTCAAAAATTAACAAAGGCTGGGCTTCATTCTCCAGGTAAATTATCCTTATAAGCTCATGAGAAGTGAGTATAACTGCTGATTGGCTGTACCTTGGTTATTCAATATACAGCGCTCAGGCTGAACAAAATGATGTAGCTCCGCGACCCAATGCGACTGACCTTGTCGCTGCGTACCCTGATCTCACTAATGCCGTCACAGAGGTTCTTGCGCATCAAATCAACTTGACTCGCAACCTTAACCCGTTCAACGACTACTCAATTAGCCAAGCTCACAATGAGTTGAATGGAACTCTATCAGATCTCCACAGTCTTACTATCCAATTGACCAACCCACCACCTTCATACCTTGCCAACACCGGACCTGGAAAGATTCCAACTCAAGTTAGTGTTAATTTGTTTTGTTTATTTCCTTCGAAATTTTTTTATTCCTTGGCTGATGCTTATTTCAATCTCCAAACAATTCAATCTCCACATCTAGGATGAATGCTCGTCAGTATGCGCGGATATCATTAACTCACTCGTACAAATGAACCTAGCCGTGAAGGGCCTACCTGCTGTGGCTCCTTCCCTACACAGTGAATATTCATTTTAGTGCATATATCCCTTTTCATCTCGCTTAAGTTTCTGATCATGTTTACATTTTGTATCTTAGCCGACCTTCAAGCAATCGCTGCTGAAACCGTGGCAGCTCTGAAAGCGGCAGATGCCAAATTGGTGATTTCACGTGAATTCATTGCCAACCAAGTTGATTTGGAAGGGCTTTTCCATATGCATGATGGATTTGAAAAGATTGCCATGTTCCTCACTGAGGAATCACACGTTGACAGTCATTGATAGAATGTGATGCAAAGATCCATCGGAGATTCAGTAATCTTGTTATGGGTGTCATTTGACTGATGCTGATATAACATCAATAGACATCTATCCATTTTGTTCCCGTTCTTTTTGTGATATTTATCATGAGGAAAAAATGCTTTGATCAAGTCATCTTGGCCCTCAGGGACCAGCACGGGAATCACAATCGTCAGAAATGATAAGAGGAAGTTGATTACAACACTCTTTGGAGTTATTGACGAAAGCGTCCTGTCAAGTTTCTTTTGTATTGAATGGCTTAGATCGCAGTCAGAGACACATCGGACTCGTAAGAGTCGTAAGCCTGCACAAGCCAAGACAAGACCATATGAGAAAATTTCAAAAATCGGATCATGTCTGATGTGAAATCAAGCCGCTGCTCAAATGGCCCCGTGGTACCAAAACTTGCACCTGCAACCAAAACATCCATCTGTCATCAGTAACGTAGGATAACGATGAACCACAACTTCAAGGACCACGCTCTTTTCTTGACTTCGGTCTAGTCTTGCTATTATACTAGTAGCCTGTACCCACAAGATCACCACCTCGCCATAAGTAATCCATTTTTACTTCATTTCACTTCTTTCAAAGTCAAATCGGGTTGTTGCTGATGTCATTGTCAACATGTGCTGAGCCGCTTAAATGTAGATTTTTATTGAAATTGTTTTTTTCTTTCAGATATCTTTCTGATATCGCTTGTATCTTGCAATCTCCTTCGAAATACATATTCTCATGTCGAATCAATACAAAAAACACTGCTATACTCTACTATATATAATTGGAATGAAGGGAGCGTGACTTGATCGACGGTAACACTTTCAACTCCTTCGCCAGTCTGGAGATATACTCAAAGTTTTGGCTTTTGTGTGAAACAAATCCCATTGTCTGGTCAATACACTCGGACAGCCTATTTGGATATCCGAATAATCATACTATGTACCAGCTACTTCTAATTTGATGACGAGTGGTTGACATCTGTGACCGAAGATTGGCAACAAGTGAGCAGTTGACGAGGATGTTTGTTATCTTTCTTCGAAGGTGGAGACGGGATCAATGATCACTGAAGGGTAGCGAAGTTAAGTGTGATACGAATGAGCGTCGGATTCGCGTTATTAGTTGACTACCACATGTTAGCTTGACGGCGGGCCCTACATCGTTCCATAATCATTAATCGCTTATGAAGCAAGAGTCTTTTTCACTCATGGTGATTGTGATTTTTTGTGCTCTCAGTCAACAAGCAAATTCCAGGAGAATTACCTCGTTGATCTCATCGCTCATCAAGATTTCTTAGCTTTTGACACACGCCACAAGTCGGCTCGTAAAGAAAAGCCCACAAAGCATAGTTATAGGTACGCATTGATCAAATATCTTGGCACCAGGGATAAGTCAATACTCATCTTTTCTCCTTGTATTTCGCTTCATGCAAAGAAAACCATCATAATGAAAGACTTGAAGCAATTTATTCTCAGTGTTTTCTGTTTACTGAGCCAAGTAACTCAAAGAGATGCTCGAGAGATGAACCCCAGCCCTTCTATTAGTATGGGAAGGCTATCTCGTCGTCAGATCCCACAAGAATGGGGTCATAAAAAAGTCGGTCTGAGTTGATTGCCCTTGGCTTTTAGGGCCGGCATTGTTGCAGAAAGTGGCGTAAACAAGTGAGCTGATGATCATGTCATTTCAATTCTACCATCTGAATGGTGTCATAGGAGATAGACATAGTCAATGTACTCTACAAGAAAAACAATACTTTGGGGATTACAGACGCCGTTTATTCTTTGTCAGTATTTACCCTGCTCTTCTCCTTTTAATCTATCCCCAGGAGGAATATTTCTCATCTTGAAAAGAACGCTTACAAAACAAATTGTTGGAAAACAGCCTTGGTGATAAAGGTGCCGCAGAAGGTGCCGGCAAGTTTGACAAGTCAAAATTACATTGCATGAAGAAGTTCATCGCCGATACTGCCTTTTCGGTAGCCAAATCCGAAAAAGACTTGCGTGGAATGACGGCCAGCATTATTTTTGCATCACTCGAACGTAATACACCTTGTGTAGGATGTGTAGGTAAAGATTGTACCGATAAATTTACCAACCCAGAAATCAATAGGGTTCTTTTGCATCAGGTACATACTTTTTCTTTGTGATGACCAGATACATTAACATTCTAATAACTTTACATGAGGGCTGAGAAAAGAATTCTATCACTTCAACTTACTCTTAGGATGCAGCATCCAAGAACGCTAAGAAGGTAAATAAAGAAGCTACATTGAGTGTGGCGAAGTCTTTGGTGGATATTGGTGCAGATCCAATCATGGCCCTTCTCTCTTACACTTGGCCAGCTGGAACGTAAGACACCAACAGTGATATCCACGACTTGAAGCGATGCGCTCGATACTCATAGCTGATTATCTCTCTGATAAATAGCCCAAATTCGTCAAACGCAGCTGGAAAGACTTGTGATGACTCAAAGGATAAAGACGGATGTATCATCACCAAAGGTCTCTTGGTGAGTTCAGCTAAACTCTTTTCTTTTTTATTTTAGAACTGAAGAATCAACTCACGAAGCCAATATTTTGAACGCATCCTAAATTGATTCAGACTCCTGACTTTACACCAAAAGAACTCTTGGCTGAATTACAACCTTATTTGAAGGAGAAGGGAAAGACTCTTCCTGAAAGCAAGCTACTTAACGAACCTTTTACTGGTAAGGGACTTTGATGGGCTCAGTTCCAAGGAAAACTGCGAAGAAGGGATTTTAATTTTCTGAGGAGGAGACAGTGGCTACTGTCAATCTTGATAGATGAAATTATGAGTTTATAATGGGTTTGAGAAATAAAAGTTCAGCGGCCGAAAAAACAACTCACTTGGTTGATAACTTTTTTACACTGTAATCTCTTCATTCCACTTTTTTCTTCATGTTGTGTTTCATATGAGCTTTCAGGCATGAAATCAATGTTACCCCAACAAATCCTATACATTTCCACAACGTCATCAGTGAGATTGGTTTGCTATATGTGAACTGGTGTGGGCTGTGATTTGAATGAGGTTTGTTTGGTTGACAGAGTATGGCTGGAGGTGCAGATGATATCCAACACCTGGATTCTTCAAGGTTTAAGAGATACTCTGGAAGAAGCGATATGAGAAGTTCTCTGGGTAGCTATCGAGCCCAGACACATTATAGACCAATCTTCAGAACTGAAGCCTATCATGACCTGGTAGTGCTAGTACACTTGACAGATCCTTCACTCATCATGATGAAGATTATGTTGGTATTTATTGTCCTCATCTCACTAATCCTAACACCAAGACTGCTTGTATTACATTACCAACATCATTGACGTTGATACCTTAAGCAGCATCTTACGCGACTGCAGTTTTGTGCACTGGATTATATCCACTCCCTGGACAGTCCGTATGATGAAATTGCAAAACCCAACGAACCTGTTGGTAATTCTGAGATCTTATCTACCTTGATTGATCCTAGCAAAGCTTCTTAGAGCTTAAACATCTTGTTCTACATATTTTTACTGCCCCTCCACATTTTTGTGATACGTAAGTGATATTTTCTCATCCAAAAAACTCAACAAAACTCAACCTTTGTTTATCATGCACACAAAATATTTTATGTTAGTTGGGTTTTCTTATCTGCTTTTATGGCATATGTTGCTCATTATTTTTGATAAGCTGAGCACCAAGCTTGTCTCAATATTTTCCTTACCTGTGCTCATTGTTAGTCAGACAGTCTTCAACTTAGCCTCCTCATGAGGACAATCAAGCCAGATTGAAAATGATACTCAGATTTTAGTCGCCGGGCTTCCATCTCAAATGATTAGGACTCGATCAGGTCTTGGGCGATCCCATCGTGTCTTCCCAAGTCGTCCTCTGAGAGTTTTACTCAAGCATTGATCAGAGAGTGGGAGAATAGATCGACTTAGAATCAATCCAATCCTTACTGTAATCACTTCACATTTCATGAGGGCAAAAACACATATCATTCATCATCATTGCCTCTGCTGCTAACAAAGTGTAATTCAATTCAGTCTGAAGCCCTTAGAACGCATCACCAAGGTCACCATCATCATCACCATCGGGGGAATCTCCTGTAAGGATTTCGGACGCAAGCTCCCGTTCACGCTCTCTAGCAGCTTCAGCGGATGCGAGCTCCTTGCGATGAGCATGTAGTGGGAAGCGCATGGCTTTCACACTCTCATTGTGTAACTTGAGACAAAAGGCTAGAAAGGTCAGGATATCAATATTGAAAAACTGATCAGCGAAAAGTCTATAATAAGATCACAAGGGAAAAAAAGTTACAAAACTCACAAATCCTTTGATGGAAAGCCTCCTGCGGTTCACTAGTGGCATAGATATCACCCACTTCTTTGCTAACCATCCATCCACCGGCCCGATCTAATCTTGCTTCAATCACTCCGTCTCGGATAGCTTTCGCAACAACATATTCGGCATCCTCCTCACTATCAAGCTTCAATTTAAGACTGACGTCCTTCAACTTGATTCTTGAGTAAGCCAATGAGATTGTCCTCAAAGCCGTCTTGATAACATTGTGACGTAATCTGAGAATTAAAGTGTAGGTTGCATCTGCCAAAAATCGAGTGGAGTGTACACTCAAAGCTTGCTCGAATTTGGTGATATCACCGACTCTGACCGCTATGAAGTACGGACAGACATGCGAAATACAAGAGAAAGTGAATAAATGGCGTCAGGAAGGACCATAATCGAAGGCTCCCAGCTTACCTTGTACAATCTCAAAGTATGGTTGAAGACACTTTTTCAATACTGGACCTCGGAATAGGGCCCGGTCAGGTATGTCACCCATTAACAATTCGACTACGACGAACAACTTGTGAGTCGCTTGCCAGAAACCTGGGGCCACTTGAGGTGGAGGAGCTCGTCGGATTGCTTGTTGAAGATGAGTATGAGCTTCAGTGTAGTTTAGCTGAATTGTGCGAATTCGACCTGGCACATTAAGTGACTGTCAGTTTGATACAATATGGCCTGAATTTGTCACGAAAATTAAGTTTGTTCACCTAGATAATAGAGCCAACGAGCCACTTGACCCGTAGGTACCATTCCACCAGCTCCTACACTAGCTTCGGTTTTACCAAAATCGGGAAACTCAGTCTTGCCCACCAACCTATCAGCTTGCTCCCAAAGCTCATGTCCAAGCAAATTTCTAACGATCAAATTCAACAAGGTCGCTTCACTGTCTTCATCACGTCGAAGTCGTGCTGTCCTGTGAGCCGCCATCAATTTGGACCTCAAACTGCCCCATACTTGAGGTTTTTCGCCTGATAACTCGAGGAGTTCAGCAACTCTAGAGTGATAGAACCAAATTTTGGCTGCAAGGGGGTCCAGTGATCGACGATTATGGTGAGGTAGATATTCAGTAATTAATCGATCAGAGAGCTCGAATGCAATCAAATTATTGTTTGGCCCGCGCGATAATAGTAAGAGTAAGATTAGAAGTGAGAGATACATCTCATGTTCAGGTTGTGCCAATGGATCAGGAAATGGAGGAGTATCTTTCAATGCTTTCGAAGTAGCGTTTGCTGGAGTTTTGTGGGGACCCGAAGGAACACTGTCCACTTGCATGTCAGCTGAGCTGTCGGCCGTTACACCTCGACTTGAACTCAAATGCGGTAACAGAACCTCTTTGAGCTTCGAATCTGCAGCGGAAAGATATCGTTAGGAAAAATTATTCAAGGAGTTTTGTATGATGACTAGGTGACAACTGACTTTTAGGTAGACCAGTTTGAATGATCAATTTTAGAGCGTTCTCCGATTCAGCGCTGCTTTGTTGAAACCTCTTCTTCGATGACATAAGGCATCGAAGGACCCGATAAGTGAATCTAGGTTCAGATAATTCGACTGCCTTAGACAACAGACTCAATTGTTGACGAAGTTCTATCAAGGTCAAAGGTATCGTCGGATTAGTATGAAGGTCAGGTGAGGATTCATCTAGAAGAAAGCAATAGGCTGACCAGATTCGAACGTTTTGGGAGTCTCGACTGTCACCTCAGGAGTAACTGGAACACCGGGTGCATCAGTCATGGTAACATCTTTCGAAGTTGATGGCATTTTGTTGATAATTGTTGAGAAAGTGGAATTAAGTCAATAAGAGATGCTCTAAACCGGTGATCAGCTTTCAGTCTTTCGATTACATCAGCCAATCCTCGTCATTTCGATCATTAGCTGCGCCGCACCGGTCTTCATAGGATGCCGCGTCATTGACCCATACCCGTACTGAGCTACGCCGGGTTACAATATCACCCAGATTTCAGAGTCGAGTTCTGATCCGACCCATGATGCAGGCTGAAGCGGGTATTGAGTGACAGTGTGCTTATTGCAGTTGATTCGATGACGCGTTCCACATCAAACTAAATTTCTCGATCGTCAAGCAGCCTCCTGAGCCGTGGCTTATCCTGTTTGCAAGCCCTCAAGAATGGACAAAGCCGACGATGAAGATATCCTCGAACTCGAGGCGCCATCAGACATTCAATCTGTCATGTCTTTCAAAGCAAAACCCGATGGCAGTGAAGATCCCAACATATCAACCTCATCTCATGTTCCAAAGCACCTTCAACTTCCCATCGAAAGAAATCGAGAGGAAAGATTATGCGATTTTCTTTTACCTTATCAGGTTGAATCTGTGGCAGATATGGACGAAAAACTAGAAATCATTATTAAGCATTTGATGGAATGTGCAGCAGGAAAAGACTTTCAGTTGTTAGCATTCTACTTTAGTAACTATAGAATATCTTGGAAAAATATGAAACTGATTGGTGTATATATATTCTTGACATTTGTCAAATTGATTAGTGGTTTCGTATATTGGAATGGACTACTCGAAGATTGGTTGGAATTACGATATCCTATGAAGCATCATGTTAGAGCCAAACTCGGTGCATTCTATTACAACTTGGCTTGTAAGCTAGATTTCTCTGGATAAAGTGAAATTTATCAACGAGTCTCATCTCCCATTTGTGGATGCTTAGGCTCACAGGGTATGGAGGCTAGAGTGACCGAGGTTTTTATCAAGATGACGGTCACCCTGATCAAGTAGGATGCGCCTTGAACCTGTTCAAAATTGACAGCAGACTGACTTCAGCGTATTGATCCAATCGTAGGTCAAGCAGAAACTTGGACATTCGTGAATTACAACTAGACTGGAAACCACTCTATAAATTACTCGAGCCTGAGATTTTCCCCAAACAGCGTGCTAGTGGCACCACCACCGTTTACGTTAGCATTATGACATTAGCCGACTACGCCAACAGCTACTTTCCTCCACACACAACCTTAGAAATGTTGGAACGATTTGTCCCATTGATTGATGGAGCGGAGTTCCCTTCCATCCTGTCCTGGCAATCCGTCCTATGTCATTTCCTCCCCCTCAATAATCCGACACCCTGGCTGGGTAGTGTCTTTCGACTATGGGCCACCTTCCAGAGCGAACACTGGGACGAACAATGGTTGAATTTACTTGCACGATTGTCTTATAAGCATATTGACCCGAACATCAGTGATCCACGGCTCGTAAGCCTTTTGCAGGAGGTTTCCACTGGAGAGAAATTTGAAGACGCAGCGGACAAAGTGATGTCCTCTACTCAAGATTCGCCTCCTTGGACTGGTTTGCAGAAGTACTCAGGTATTTACACTGAGAACCAATGGTCATTTATCATGTCACAATGTATACGGTTCTTCGAAGTCCCAGTGGAACCCAACTCTGGCCAAGTTGCCTCTTTGGGAGCTAGCGAAGCAGATAACAAAGCTACCTCACGAGTATTGGGATTGTTGAAACCTTCCGACCCATTGGAATCTTTGGCCACCATCATCGTTTACTCTATGTCAGAGAACTCCACCTCAGACACACCGGACTGTCGCGCTTTGCACGCTACGGCCAAATTGCTCACCTCAATGGAAACCTTTTTTCATCCATCTAATCATGGAGATTGGTCAAGCAAGTTAGCTAAATTTGTTAGGCATCTGGCTTGGCAATTTGCTCGTCGATGGACTGAAGAGGCCAAGATAGATTGTCCTACACCTGGCGAATGGCGTTTGACTGCTCGTATCAAAAAGCAGTTTGTTACCATGCTGAGCCATTCTCTACTCATGTCGATGTTTTCTAAAGATGGAACGACATCGGGATTCACTCATCATGCCCTCAAAATCGTCGCGCATCTTGAACCGTCCGTAATTGTACCGCCTATAGTCGAACTCTCGGTTGCTGCACTTGAGGGACTCTTAGAAGTGAGTTTTCATACATCTAGATCTTGCGTGAAACCCCTTCACACTCTTCACACATTTACGTCTTTTTTGAAAATCTTTAGACCCACCGTACGACTGCTTGTCTGGGTGCCTTATCTGCCATTATTGGTAGTATGTTGAATTCGAATCAATACCCAATAGGGGCTCGTAATCTACCCACAATCTTAGATTTGCTATTGCCCGGTATTGATCCCAATGATCCGACCAAAACGATGCACAGTGCTATGTTGGTCTTGGTGGCAGTCTCGAAGATCAAGATCAGCGATATGACAACTCTGGATGAAGCCCAAGGCATGATTGATCTTGACCGCCCAACGTCGGAGAATGCTGACGTCGACATGAGTATGCAACCTTCCGACGAACAGAGCTCTATGCCACCGGAATCATCCACGTTTTTGTCAGACTGGGCTTTGACTTATTTTAGACGGGTGATGAGCTTCTTCGAAAACTTACCTGAACCTCGTGGTTTAAGGGAAAAGACAGGCGGGAAGGTAGAAGAAAGTACGATCAGCTTCCTTTGTGCCTCATTTGACGAGCTCTGCAAAGCGACCTCTCCAGAACTCTTCCCTGCAATGCTGGATTACTTCAAGACATACATTTGTGAGAATGTGCGGTTCAATATGCTCAAGATTGTGGGATTAATCTCCAGCTCGCTGGCTAGAGGTTTTGCCGATGAAAAGACCTTTCAGACCTTGTACCCTTTATGTGATCGTAAGATCCGAGGTGAACTCGAAGCTGGAGCATCCTCGACATATACCATGTCCACCAGCTCTCACAAGAGTTCTGATCTTGAACTTCATTGGTTTCTATCTATCCTCATCGGTGCAACCACCAATTCTGGTCCAGCAGTGAGTTGAATCTATCTGTCTTTTAACGGTGACCGGATACGTTCATCCAAACCAACTCATTTGAGCTTTCTGAAAATAGCTGTTGCAATTCCAAGATGAAATACTGTCCCTTCTTAGACTATTGATTCGTGATTGTAAATCAGAAAAAGGTTACAATTTTACTGCCAGACTGATCTATGCGATTCTGCGTGCTCTTCTTGAGACGTATCCAAACGACCATCGATTTGTAAACCCAGAGGAATGGAACAGCCCAGGTATGTATTGTGGTAAGCTTCAAGAACTTCATATGTTGATAAAGATTGTCTTCTTTGCAATGGCAGCCATGAAGTCATCTCATCAATTCGCATGGGGCAAAACCTATAAGGTGACTGACGTCAAGGTAAGTTTTACACACGGGAAAATTTTGGATGAAGCGAGGCTGACGCAGGATATCTGATATCAGATCAGTTGGCATGTCGCCTCACAACCCGAAATTGACTTCGCAATGTCAATTCTAGCCGAAATTTTGGCACCTATCACACAGGAAATCCGGGGTCTTATCGGGCAATCTGCCTTAGATCATGACACAAAATGTCACTTTGTGAAATTATGTACGTTGGCAAAGTACACTGTTTCAGGTATCGCGGCTTTCATCGTTGCAGGTCCACCTGTTGATCCCGGGGAGCCAACCACGGACTGGGGGTTTGTTATCTCATCTTCTTTTGTGTTTTCAAGCTCATGCTCATCAGTTTAAACAGTGAAACGCTTCCGAGTTTACCAACAGACCTTCCTGTATATCAAGCTGGTATGCCACTGTTGCCATCAGACGCCAGGCACGCTTCTGTGAACCAATACAGAGAAGATCTGGCCGAAGTGCTACATGAGGCTGTTACGAGGTTGTCATTGTTCGGAGATACAATTGAGTGTATCCAATGTATTGTCAGTCTCATGTCTAGTCTTCTACTGGATTATCCTTTTGAACGAGGGGTCTACGAATATCACAAAGAAAATTACAAGTTTGTCCAAAACTTGGTGAGTTCTAATCGATTCATCATCAACCTTATTGAAGATTGGCAATTTACATGGTCGTCAACGTCGGAGTAGGCTCGTGTGACAAAAGTTCAGAAAGAGTATCCAAGGATAGTATGGCGTGAGTTCGCAGTCAACCTTGTGAATCTGGTCAAGGTTTCGTATGGCTGACCATTAGATGAATTCAAGTCAGACGAGCACACCTGCTGCATTTTATCCGCATGAAGACACTGAGATTATCGCTGCAGAGGAGTAAGAGCGACGATCAAATCATACGTGATCTGTGCCAATTCTGTGTCTCTTCTTGGCTTAGTATCAGGAAGTCTGCGCAACGATCTTTGGAAGCAATTTGTAAGTCATTTGCTTACTACTGTCCTGACAGCGCATCGCTGACTCTATACTACACGTAGGCCAGTTATATGATGGTACCCGTGCGATAATCTTGCCTACCCTGTTTGAATGTATGGATCCAGGAACCGACCCCGATAGAATGAAGGGTGCGCTTTATGTGCTGGGTGGTAAAACGTTTCCTAGGTTCTGTGTACAACGCCCGAAGTATAGTGCAATGTATGTACTACGATTGCTTCAGTGTCAGCATTCTGATAAGGTTCGCATCAGTTTCGAATATTATGTTTAAGTTGTTTTCTGATATTGACCATATTCTATCACAGTCGTCTATCCAAACCTTAGTATCTAGGTAAATTTGTTTCGATTATCTGGTGTCGGAATCGCTGGCTAATATTATTTGGTCCTCAGCCTTCTTCACCATCACGCTGTTCGGATGTCGGAGAGTGCTACTCTCCATAATTCGCTCGTTTCGACTGATGTAACTAAAGCGATCAGAGCTCTAGACGAAGAGCTTCTTATCCATCACATGGACTCTGACTCGTCTCTTGCCTTGGAGAAACTCACCAAGGCGCAGATGATCCAAAGGGATGAATGCCACCGCTCTTTGGTATGCTGAACCTCACGAGAAATATCGCAATGATGATGCCAAGTACTGAAATGATTTGATCTTTCCGACAGGTCGTAGATCTACTGAAGATTGCAGGCGAAACCTCAACCCATTGGAAATATTCCCAAAATGCCAGTCGTTTACTCAAAAACCTTATTCGGCGTGATCAGGTATTGTGTTTAGCGGTCTGGATACTTTTTCATCGCAATTTCTGATTTTTACGCTCATATGATAGCCGTTAGATCCTCAGACGACTACACACTTTATTAATGAATTGTGTGAATCTGATCTACCTGCCAAGCGGAGTCATTCCATCAACGCAATGACCAAAATCTTACATTTTATCAAATTGAGAACCATCGCCACGGGCTCGAAGGAAGCCTTGTTGACTCAAACTAGGTCCAATCCGCTTCGAGTCGATGTCCAGATTCCGTCACCCGTGGAACCAAATTACGAAGAGTAAGATGAGTTTTTCGTCTTCAAGTTTGGCATCAGCCTAACGTAGATTTTCAATTCGTAGGTTCATGGCTGTGATCCGAACTCCCCTCGATGCCCAACCGCAATTTCTGTTGGATCAGTTGACTACAGGGTGGTTGGTATGCGGAGATGTCAAGGCGTATCAACCACCTTCAAAAGATGGTCAAATGATCTGGGATCCAGATTCTGAGGAGACTTTATCTATATTCAAGGCAGCTTTAAGTCAGGAAAGCTTTTGGAAGAAACTGGCTGCTCATTTGAGTCAAGAACAGTCCAGGGATTATCTATCGTTGAGTGTTCCGGAATCTCTCGTTATGTAGAGCTTCTCTGATAGCTAATGACATCTTATCTGTAGAGCTGATAATGTGATTGCACTGAGTGCGTCAGAGTTTCCAACTTACTTGTTCTGATACTGACATGTGTAACACAGAGTCTATCTTTCAGATTTTTCGTCAGGATATCTGGCCAATCGCCTTACCCACTCTGGAGGCTCTAGTAGATGACTCAGCTGATCGACATAAACAAAGGGCTGCGGGTGAAATCATAGGGGGTACGTGGCTCCCTTTACCAAATTGTGACCGACCAAACGAGTCGATAACAATCTTGCCGCTATGTACATTTTCTATGATGTAGGGGCTTTACGAGCTACTAAGCACGTGAGCCGCAAACGCACCACCCCTTCTTCGAACTTTCCCTGACTGAATCTGACATCACCGTAGTGGCCTCTGAATGCACAAAACGTGTTGTGGAGTTGGTTCGAGAACCGACTAAAGTCCATATACGATGCCATTACGCCCGACTCGCTTAGTAGCTGGGTCATGTGTGTTGACTACCTCTTGATCGGTCGAGATCCACGTAGAAACCAGGTTTTGATTGATTGTGTGTACACCCTCCTTTGACTCTCGTGGAATCTTTGTCTGATACCATCATCAAATATAGTCATAATGGGTCTGGAGACCGAGAGTCACTCGTCTGCATTTGATGCTAGCAAAGCACACCAATTCATCGGCTCTGTCATTCGAGCTTTAACATGTAAGAGGCTTGTTTTCATCACTTTTATGATGGATGATTAATTTGATTTCTCTGCGTGACAATAGGGCCATTCAAGCAACCTTCGATAGATAAGTATTGGGATGTTTACTGGCGTGCGATTGATCACGATTATCTTGAAGTGCGCGAAAATATTTGGCACTGTTCATCGTACCGATTATCACTGACCAATCTAATCACTAGGTTCGAAATTGTGTTAGCTCCAATCTTCAAGCACTGACTGAACTCCAGGCAAATCCTGCTTTCCGGTCGGTAGCTGATTTCCTCGCCGCGGGTCAGGAAGAGGCCATAAACAAGCCACTTGTGGTAGAGAGTGAAATGACTATCACTGCGATCGATAAGCTTTTAGTCGATCTCCGTCGGGCACGTGAAATCAGACTACCTGCGCAGCACGGAGATCAGGAGTATGATAGGTGTTCTACTACTATTCTCACCTGGCTGTGGTCTAGCTTGACAGATTTCGCACTAGTAAGTTTAGTCCCTCACTGATTGTCTATGATTGCATTTCCGTTGACATCATCTCCCTCTTTAGCCTGTCATATACCCATTCATACCCAAGATCCTCCCAGAGCTTTTCTTTATGCATGAGATGACCGATAATACAGAGTTATGTGAACTATCGCATGCAGTCATCATCACTCTTGCATGTGTGGTGTACCCTCCAGATCTTATTGTCTCATTCTTGGACACCCTATTAGAATTATTGAAGACTAAACGATGGAAAGTTCGACTGGATGTTCTGGCTATCCTACAAGGTACGCTGTCTCTGCCTCGTTTGCATACTCAAAAACTGAGGTCGATGTGTCGGATGTAGCTTTCTTTTTCCACCAATTACACTCTCTCGGTAGATTACAAGTTGATCGAATCCTAGAATCACTATGCATTCTACTAGGTGATTCGAGTCCCGAAGTTCGTGAAGCAGCAGCCATCACGTTATCGGGTATAGTACATTGTTCAGAACGAGCCTCAATCTTACAACTCAAAGCACGTTTCACACAAGTCCTAAAAGAGACTCATTTACCAAAAAACCGATTTCAAAATGGAGTCGAAGTAACTGGTTATCAAGCTACTTTGATTAAGATTCATTCAGCTGTCCTTGGTTCTGCTGCATTGATTAATGCGTTTCCTTATGAAGTACCGGTTTGGGTACCTGAGATCTTAATTAATAATATCTGTTCTCATATGAGTTCACCTACTATGATTTCTACTACTGCTAAGAATACTCTAACATCTTTCAAGAAGACACACCAAGATGTGAGTTAGATTTTAAGAACAGCTCACTTCCTATGACAGAGAGCTGACCAAAAACTGATTCCTGATTGAATGCGTCTTTCCTTTTATTTAGACTTGGATGCAGGGACAAAAAGCTTTTTCGGAAGAAGAACTTGCTACTTTGAATGATTATTTAGTTGGATCTTCATATTATGCATAGTCAGAAATATAAGGTTTTGGAGAATGAATGATTAATAGGTTAATCAATAGTACTCTTTTTGAAGAAAGAGAGACGGACTGGTCAAACTCGTTCTGTTCAAATTCTTTTTACTTGTGTATCATTAGATTTTTCTTTTTTTGGTGTTTATGCAGTTAATAAGTATAGCGCATTTCATTTGTTTTGATAGTAGTCAGATATTTAATACATTATTTTGTGATATGTGTTCTTTTGAATTTTTTGTGGGTGAGAGTTGAAGAAGGAAAAATAGATGATTGAGTCAAGATAATCGGGTAAGGATTTTGAGTGTGACTCAAGACAGTTAATAGAAAACAATATTGAATTTGGATCTTGAAAATCAAGAAGTTTGAGGAAGTAATCACCATAGCTGAACAGTCCCACCCCTATCTAGATTCTACATCAGGTTGTTCAATGGTGAGGCTTTAATGTACAAATGACCATGGTGTGGTAGAAAAAAGGACCTCGCGCGGTTTCTGTCAAGCCAAATTGACGAGAATTTGCATGCTCGACAAGGCATCCCAAACTCACCTCAACATGTAATAAAGTGATTTTAAGAGTAGCGGGTCGCGAACATCGAAATCCGTCCAACAAACCCGTATGTCAGCTAACTTAACGTAAGTCCCAACCCGCAGAGACGTCCCTCGGAGCCTGCGCAGAGGGACTTAGAGCATCCGCAACCGTTACAGTAAATTTACTGTAACGGTACGGTACGTACTGGTGCAGTACGGTAAAGGTACGTACCGAAACCTCGAAAACTGCACTCGTTTCAGTACATTGCTTTCTGTACAGTACGTACTGTACAGAAAGCAATGTTTGCCCCAATCGTGGGTTTCTGTATATTGGTACGTTACTCGACTTTGTATTGAAAAAAAAAATACTCGACTTTGGATTGAAAAAGAAACAACTCTCAAGTTGAAAACAAAGGCAAGGATAGTAATAAAAAAAAAGAGTCGAAAGAAATAAAAAGAAGAAGTAGAAAGAAATAAAAAAAAATAGTCAAAAGAAATAAAAAAAGATAGTCGAAAGAAATAAAAAAAAGGAGTCAAGTGTGACTAGTGGAAGCACCTGATGCATCAGGTGCTTCATACTTCTCCTTTAAACGCTGTTGCATCAGTCTAAGGACATCCTTTGCAACATCTGTTTGGCAATTATCCTCTGACATCATCAAAACCTTCAGCTCATTGACCTGAGTTAAACTAGCTTTTGCTTCTGCATCTGACTTAGCCATCTCCCTTATGACTCTATTTGCTGCCTCAAGAGCCTCTACTCGACGTTGAGCCAACTCGTTACTCCTTTTCATATGATTTTCCCGTGCCGCATTCAATTCTTCAGCCTTTACCTTGGCATCCTCAAGTCGCATCCTTTTGGTTTTTTGGCTTCCAGGTGGGCGAGGTGGAGTAGAAGGGCGAGTAAAAGGGGTACTGGGGGAACTGGGATTGGGGGAATCCAAAGATCCATCGTTCGAGGGGATGGCCGCGATAGCGAGGGCCAAAGGTCCAGGTGGAGGTTGTGGGACAATCCACTTCGGTGCCGTTGAGAGGACCCTCCAAGCTGGAAGGGATTTGAAATGAGCCCGAGGATTCATTTCGTTATAAAGCTTTATCGCGAGATCGGGCCAATCCGTATCGACCGTTCCGCTGGGAGGGTTTTGTTGGACCTGAGCATAGAGGGCTGAAAACTTCAGCGTGGCTGTCTTCAAAGAGGCCCATCTACAAAAATAAAAATAAAAATATTAATCAGCTGGATCGCACCAATCAAATCACCTATTCCAGACTCACCTTATTTTTACTGACTTCACATCCCGGTTTTCCAATGGACAGATCGAGTTGAAACGATCGGTGACGTTCAGATAGAACGTATCACCAGACTGGTTAGTTCCAGTCTCGGGTTGCTGGCTGACGTATAGCCAAGCCTCGGCGAGTTTCTCTTCTTCGGAAGGGGTCCAGTTTGCCGATTTCGTTTTTTTTTTGATTTTGAAAGGTTTCAACATTGATGTGGTTTTGATCGGATCCTGGATTCATTTTTTTTGATTGAAGCGATTGAAATGAGATGATCGTGTCGAGAAAACAAAAAGGTTGTGTCGAGAAAAATAAAGAAGACGTGATTGGGGGATTTCGAAGCTACAGAACACTTTACCGATTCGGTAAATTTTCGGTAGAGGTCCAGTAAATTTACTGGACCTCTACCGATTTCGACCGATTTTTTACCGATTCGGTAGGTACCGAATCGACTTTTTGACACGATTGTGAGATTTAGGGCTCGGTACGGTAAAATTTACCGTACCGAGGTCGTTTACAGAAACGACTGTGGATGCTCTTATGACATATCGGCCTTCCTGGCTTGATATTTACCAATCCCAGATTTTTGATTTTTGAAGTTTTGGAACTGGATATCCATTTACTCGTCCTTCACTCAACCGGTTCAAAAATCTGAATTGACAGAACTGTTCCCACTCATGTTGTACAAGAGCATGCAGAGATACATTATGGATTCATATGGCGGTGAAGTCCTGAAATCATGAACCAAGAGTGTAATCCTTGAGAAGCTCGATTTCAAGACTGCGGGGACGGTTGGATGGCCAAAAATTTTGGACATGAGAGAGAGAAAGTATGCTCCGTCGCAGAGAGTAACAGCAAAGAGATTTGCCTTAGAGAGAGAGAGAGGAAAATGTTGTTGGCTGAGCTCAAAAACGAGGAGGACAGTTTGGAAGAGGTTGTTCAGTGTAATCATCTGACCTTTTGAACGCTTCCATTCCAATATTCCGTATCTTTTTCAAGACTGCTCATTCAACTTTCCTTGTGATGTATAACAACAAGATGAACCTTTATGATTCTGCCAGAAAAAGCACACTTCGCAGCTCAGACAAGCTTCTGCAGCCACCTCCAAAGAAAGATACTGGGCATCGCCCAACTGAAAACCTTGCGCCTCGGCCTGCGATTGCCGTACCTAAACAAACCAAAGCCAAAGTGGTTCTTCCACCACATATTTTGGCTCTAACGGATGCCGAGTTGTCTAAATTGATCGATCATAATCATATGAAGAAATACAAGAACGAAGCAAAAGACTTACAAGTGAAAACGGTGGTTGCGTTGGTCAGGGGTCTTGACACTTTTTTGCTGGCCGGTACGGGCTACGGAAAGACTCGAATTGCTGAGATGTATCTGGATCTATTTCCAAAAGCGCTCAAAGCTATCTCAATCGTCATAAACCCCTTAGATGCATTGGGTGACAATCAAGTACGTTGAGTAAAGCTCGACTTCAATCCAAAGACTTACATTATTGTGTGTGTCCTCTAGGTTTCTGAGAAGAAGAAATGCTCAATCAACGCAGTCAATCTCACTAAGGAAACCTTTACTGAAGAGGTGGCTTCAGACATTTTATTGGGTGTTTACAGTGTAATTTATGTTGTGAGTATTTTTTTAATTCAAAGTACATATCAATCTAGCTTAAGCTGATGATACATTATCTATCATAGAGCCCCGAGATCTTTTTGAACAACAATATCTTTGAGCGGATATATTTTAGTGAGTGTCTTCAGGATCACCTTGTTCTCAAGGTGATTGATGAAGCACACATGATATATTGGTGGGAATTGGTGCAAAGCGGGCAAGGAAAGCATTGCAATGCTTTCCTGCGTCAACAAGATGGTGGCCAATTTCGACCATCCTATGGCGATCTCTGCCTTCGATTTCTAGCGACGAACAAAATCCCGCTTCTCATGATGTCGGCAACATGTGCACCCGGTCCTTTTAAATCTATCTTAAACAACTTGAGCATAAAAGAATCCAATCTCAAAATCATTCGAGGAGAGCTCAGCCGTTCCAACATCCGGATTATCAGGATTGAAACTACTCGGTCTCTTCAAACTCCAGCGGATTTAGGTACTCTCTATGCTAGGAAAGAAAAATTAGCTGAGAACCAGCTACTTAAGTCTTTAATCTATTCTGGTTCAAGAAACGGCACATTAGAAGCAATGAAAGTAGTAAATAAGGCTCAAGGTACACCAGGAGGCGAGAAAAATCCTGATAGTACCTTGATTTGAAGGTATCACTCATGTACCGGGAAAAAAGAGAAGCTCAGGGAAATAGAAGGTTATACTAACAACGAGTTTCCAATCATGTCGTGCACAAATGCACTTGGTCTAGGCCAGGATTGGCCTACAGTGATGCAAGTCGTTGTATTGGGTCGAATGGGTCTTCCGGAGCTTGCCCAACTATTTGGAAGGTGTGGACGTGGAAGTAGTCCCGGGCTGGCTATCCACTTTGTCGAAAAGACTCGAAAAAACGGCATCAATAGTATTTTTGATATCAATGATCAAAAAGAGATGAGTGATGATGAGCTCATGGATGCTTTTGCTATTACACCCATCTGTCTCCGAGTGGCTTTATCACTCGGAAACATGTGAGTTCTTCTTTGCATTTGGTGACAATGTGAGGTACATAAACTGATATGTATTTCCATTAATCAACTCGATTCCAGGATTGGGGTAATCCCTTACAACAAGAATGATTCGCGGGTTCTTGCTGAACAAGCACGGGAGAAAGCGGCTGATTTCCCCTTGTGCAAGTGCTCAAATTGTGATTCAGAAGCCGCAGGCATGCTAGTATATAACATGCCTAGATTGTCAAAATCAAATTACCTCGAGGCAATGGAGGATATTTATAGTGTAGAGGGTTTCTTGAACCCGGTCACAGAAAAAGAAGAAGTGGGTTTGGTCAACGGTGAACAAGTTAAACTTCCCAAGAAAAGAAGTCGCGTTTTGGACGGTTATTTGGAGGAGCTCGCAGATGAATTAGTATTTGTATATAACTTATTTTACAATGATAAATTTGGAGATGATGGATATTACTTTGGCTCAGATTATTTTGATCTTGATCGCGCCAAGAGTGTTGTGGAGAATATAGATCAAATTCAATGTGAAGATGACATTAAAGGTGTAATGGGGGGAGATATCATCAAAGGTGGCGTGAAAGTTGTGTTTGAACACATCATCGAATGGCGAACTCAAGACAAGGGACTGCATTATCAACAAAAGCGGTCCAATGAGATAGAGATGGCCAAAAAAGATAAAGAAAATCACATGAAGAAAAACTTGAATAGAGGAACAGTAAAAAAACTCCTCAGTCTCCTACGCTGACCACAGGCCAGCCTATCACGAAAAGAAAAAAAAAGAACATCTGATCAGGTCAAGGCCGATAAGGAAGCAGCTCTAGCCACAGCTGCTTACAACGCACGCTGCTTGCATTGGTTGAGAGTAGAGAAGGTACCAGTTGCTAAGCTGGATGCAAAGGAGTTGGCTTACCAAAGGTTAGTCCTGCTCATCTGCTGTGATCCATCTCAGTAACTCTTCATCTATCTCGGCAAACTCTTCTCGTTGTTTGGGTTCCTGACCTTCTTCTCTGTCAATACCTTCGTTTTGTGCGTAGTTGTGTGAAACAGGCCAGTGGAAACGTTCAAGGCGACCATTAGTATAATTGTCTTGAAGTTTCTGGGTCCCCAGGAGGTAGACATCATGAATAGGACCACTTGGAATGATTGAATTTGGTGTTGATTGGTTCAAGCATTCATTTTGAGCCATGTTCAAAAATCGAATCATTGATGGTCCAGTTATTCTGTTCTTATGTGACTGTCGATTCATGTTCTGACCTGCTCGCGCTTTCATTTTTTCAACCAAGAACGCAAGCTGTTAAGCTATCATTAGTGGTTGTTCCAATGGGCAATCTTGTTGTAATTTTAGTGATTGAATGATTCGAATCTTAGACTTACAAGCCCCACTGTGAGAGAGAATGTGTCTTTCAGACGTTTGATGTCGGTGCCAGGACCCTAAGCATTAAGAATTGGAGTCAGTTAAGCATTGTTACCATCTAGAGAAACTATTTTTCTACGCACAGCATGGTTGTAGAAATACTTTAGCCAGTAGTTCTGGACCTCCAGAAAAAAGTCTTTGGCCACGAAGTGGCCAGGTTGTCCTGTAGGTGAAATCAACAGAGAATGAAGCATCATCCAAGATAGCGGCTTGGGAAGTATTTTTGTAAGGAGTCGGATCAACCGAGGTAGATAACACGAGTAATGTGTAAGGCCTTTCAGACCTTGAGACATTACACTCCACTTCTTCCACATGAGCAGCAGGCGACCAATATTGCGATCAGACATAGCACGATTCGCTTCTACAACCGTTGCAAAGTCTTGCATTCGAAGGAGCAATTGTATTCGCTTCTTATCATTGTTTCTTCTTGCTTCTTGCATTGCATGTCCTGAAAGGAAGGTCATAAATACGTTTTCAACAGTGCTCTCGAAAGCTTCTGGCGTCATATCAATTGGATCCTGAACTGCCCCTACAGGAAGACCAAGTACTTCACTTGAACAAGAATGATATTTTAGGATGTATGTCAATATGAAGTACTGCTATCACTCGTACTATCAAATCAAAGGAACTTACAATATGCCAAATGTTATTGTTGCTTCGTGTACCTGCTCAATCAATCGTATCATTGAAGTGAAGTCTTTCTTTGCAGTTGGCCTCTCCTTCTTTGCTGCTCCCAGCTCAACCGCAGTCCTCCAAGCTCCAAGGTCTTTCTTATTACTCGGATCACCCCAGTGATGTAGCAGGATGGCCTGCAAGATATTCCACAACGTGTGTCCTGCACCAGGTACCATGACAAGGTGAGAGAGCCCTTCATCAGCAAACTTTGAGGGTACTCGTTGACTCTCTAAACCGCGAAAATTCAAGCAGGTCCCAAGATCCCCTTCAATGACTTGCAATCGATTGGCGAAATCTTCCGGCAAAAGACCAGTCTGTTTAATCAATTTGTCGTAAAGTGCCGCTATCCCATCAGAGCCGTTGTCCGACGAGTCCATGAGCTTCAGCATATCGATATCAGGTTTTTTTGCTTCTACCTGGTCGATTGGGGCAAGATTCAATATTTTACAAGTTTTGTACTTATCCGGCCTCTTCATGTAATGCGATAGCACTCGAGCAACCTGGTTTTTCAAAGTGAGTACCCATCGCTTTTGTTCATTTTGGTCTGGTAGCAAATCACCCGAGTCAATTGCCTGTTTGCAGTCTTTGGTGAGAGTTTTTTGAAAGGTCGCCACTGTACACTCCTCTGTGTTGAGGTCGCAAAGAATTTTAGGATCAAGATAGTGAGCATAACCCCACGTTCCGTGAAAAGTTTTACTTGTAGCATCAATCCTGCAACTATGAACCCTTTCCATCATATCCAAATTGTCTATGCATAAAAGAAAACCAAAAGCACCAGCTGACTTTACCCTCTTCTTAATCGACATTGCTTTTTCCTTTGAAAGGACCAGGAGACCACGTAAAGCAGATTTTCGACTGGCGCTCAAGCCAATTTGCTGGAGGTACTGGTTCACCCGCTCAGAAACTCCACAAGCAAGTAATGTGATTGTATTCTCCACTTGCAAGGCATTACATCGACGATTACATGCGAAAGCAAGCATGTGAGTCATAGTCGCAGCGATCTGTAGTGGTATATAATTATATCAGTTGTCAGTATTGTGTTAGCATAGATGCCTGATTATGAAAATAGAAAAGGGCTTTTCTATACTAAAATACTTACCGTCTTCAACCGAGTCTTTGCACTTTCCACTCTATCCTTGGGTTTTTGAAAAAAATAACCTTGAGCTGAATCTTGCAAGGATCCAGGATTTATGCATGCGTCAGATTCTGAGCCAACATCTGATTCGGATTCTGAGCCGTCAGAAACTACCGTGCCCCCATTGTTCTTCGCAGCGCGTTGGTTTCGTTTGGCCTTCCAGGCTGCGTGCGCGTGTTTGAGTTTGAAGCTAATCAATTCATGCATAAAGCTCATGCTTTTTACTATAGTCTCTTCCCTTTTAATCTTGTTTTGGTGTTCAAAGAAGTTGGTTTCAAGTTTGTTGATGTTGATAAAAAGGCTTCCTTGGGGTGGATTCTGCTGTGCTACAATTACTTTAGCCTATGAGTATGCAAGGTGCACAAGGCAAAATCAGAGATCTACTTCATAAATGATAGGAAGTATCAAAACTCTATGCACCTTCCTCAGCACCCATTCATTCCATTTGGCTTGACAATCAACCTTCTGATTAACAACTTTGTCTATCTCATCTAGTATCTGCTCCGTGGTATCCCAGCCGTGCTTCACTGAACCCCACTGTTTTCTACGTGTCACAATCTTTTCATTTGGCGAACGTAAGTAAGACAGAAGGAACGATTTTGTGTCGGAGTTCTGCTTTTTTAGATATCGACAGACTCTTTCAACTAGTAGCATCGATTCTTGAGGTTGTGGATTCCCAAGATCGGGATCTATGGGAAACTTGAATTCTAAATTGGAATCATCATCCATATTGCTTGCAATGGTGAAGTGGCAGCGGCTGAGATGGATCTGTTATATTATAAAGGTATCTTTACAAAAGTACAGTTTTAATGGACGTCGGAATCACGTTGACTGTTTTGTTAATGAGAGAGATGAGTCTAAAACTGTTTTAACTTGGTATATGTAAATGTACCTGTAGTCGCAGTAGCTTCAGCTATCCAAATTCAATTCGGTCGAATTTGAAGTGGTTGAATTTCTCAACTTCCAGAGCACTCAAAGAAATTCTGAGGAGACCAAAAGATTCAGAAAATTAAGTACTATCAGTTTCTTTGAGACTGCGTGGGGTGTTTACATGACAGAAGGCAGAGCAAATGGCGGCTAAAGATAGTCCCTGACAAACCTGATTTGGTATCAGGCCAAATTTGCCGATAAGGCGCAAGCCCCCCTGCGCAGGCTCCGGGGGACGTCTCTGCGGTTGGTGGGGCTTTTGTTAAGCTAGGTATGGGAGGATTCTGTCCACGACCAAATTTTCGTAATTTGTCACGTGACCCCCTCCGTGACTGCGCAAGCAGCCATCCACCTCATTCTCCTTACTTTTTCACTCAGAATCGTTCTTGTTTTTTCAATTTTTTCCACACTTCTCCTCTCTTTTCGCCTTCTGTCGCGTTCCCAATGGACGAAGGCTCCCTAGATCTCGACATGCAGGACGTATCAACTGCTCGAGACGATGTGTTGACATACGACGACGCGATGGACGCGTTAGGCAAGTCAGACCTGACGGGTCAAACGACTGCCACCACGCCCAAAACGCGTCCCACAACCTCATTTGCCTTCGATAAGGCTGCCATCCCCCCTCTCGCTTTAACGGGCCCCGTCTCGAGCACCCCAGCTATGCTGGAAGGCTCGAGAAAGAGGACACGACATCGGGCCCCCAGCCCTAGCCCCCTCGACGAAGCCGAAGAGATCACGGAAACCCCTCGATCCACCCGGATCTCGAAGCTATTCCCTGGCTCTTCGGCTGCCACAGCCAAGCCTCTAGGCGTTCTCGTCCAGAAGCTTATCGACGTATCTAAGGCAGCGCTGATACCCAAATCGAAAACAGCGAAGTCCATCAAGGTGGACATCGAATCGGCAGCCGATATTCTAGTGCTGACCGGGCTGATCCAGGCACAAGCTAACCTGGCCGAATCTCGCCGTGTGGTGTTTGAACCAGGCCGCCAGACAGCACCCCCCCCCCTCCTCCTCTTCCTCATTTGCGGCCAACGCCCAATTTGAGTTCCGCAACAACACACTCATTGACAAAGTCAATGTCATGGCTGATCAAATAGCCAAGCTGGTTTCAGTCTCAGAAACGAACCAGCAACAACAACCTCCCACACCCGCAGCGCAGAACTCATATGCTTCTGCTGCTTCGAAGAAGGCCTCAGGTCCCTCTCAAGGAACCAAGCGGGCCCAGACCAACCCTCAATCCCGACACAAACAACCTGAACGTCCTAAGGTTGACCACTCGGTCACTCTTAACCATCAGGACCCGAGCAACATAACTGGAGCGGGCATATCCATACCCGAACTGATTAAACAGTTTAATGCCGTCCTTAAGGACAACAACATCAAGCAAAACTCTGAGGACAAGTCCTCGATCATGGTCCGGAACATTCACCGACACCCATCGGGTGATCTGGTAATCTATCTGGAGTCGCAGAAACAAGCCCAAGCCCTACGCGGTCAGGCGAGCTGCTGGATCCCAAAAATTTCTTCCAATCTTACCATTAAGCAGGAGGTATACCCGGTCATAGTCCATGGTATTCCCACCACTTTCAATCCAACTCGAGAAGAGGACATTGATCTCCTCAACATATCTAACGGAGACCTCCTTGACGACGCCCTCTTCGTGAGGTGGCTAAAGAAAGATACGGCCGAGCTATCGGCGAAAAGGTACTCCTCCCTGCTGATCGGTTTTAAAACACTTGATCAAGCCCGTATGGTGGCTCGCACGAAAGTGTGGCATGGGAGAGGCAGACACCGCACAGAACTCTGCGGACCAAGACCATCCCGCTGCTTCAACTGTCAGGGCTCTGGCCACACGGCCGCCGCGTGCAAACTAGAGCCAATGTGCCCTTCTTGCTCAGGGCCTCACCACGCGCACAACTGCCCAATCAAAGGCACCACAGCTCTAAAGTGCACAGCCTGCGCAAAGGGGAAGCTCAAATTAGACCCTAGCACAAACCTGATGCGGCTGTTCAAAGAAAACCACCCCGACTTCCTACACCATCCCTTTTCCCCAACTTGTCCTGTGAGGATCGCAGGCCAGAAGCCTCCCTACAACCCAAGCGGTTCACCTTACATCAGGGTGTCTGAACAATCTAACCCTTCATCCGCCCAATGTTAGAGAGGCTGATGAAAGAAGAACTCGACATTCAACAAACAGCCGCAATTCTCCAACTGAATTGTCGGCACTCAAAGCATGTCATCCATTCACTCTTCAACTCACATCTCACTAATTTATTCTCTATCCTCGCAATCCAAGAACCCTATGTCAGTCCCATTGACAACCTACCCCTTAACCAGAAAAATTGGTCTCTTGTCTGCCCAACTCCCCGATCCCCAAGGGAGGAGGACAGACCCCGAGCCTGTCTTTACATCAGACAAGACCGGGATCCAATCATCAATCCGATCCATTCCTCATCAAGGGACCTTGCGGCCAGCACGGTGACCTTAGACGGCTTCACTATATTGATAGCCAGCGTCTACAATCCACAAAAGACCCTCTCCGGCATTGAGGCATTCACCAAGATGCTTAATGCATCTCCCCTCTCCACCCAACTCCTTCCAATAATTTGTACAACAGACTCCAACCTCCATTCACCCCTTTGGAATCCTAGTCACAGCAAGACTGATGACAAGGAGGCCGAAAAGATGATTGACATGCTAACCGACTGGGGCCTCCACCTGCGCTCTCCAAAGGGAATTCCCACCTTTGGGGTGCGGTCAGAAAACACCGAAGGCACCTCTATTGACCAAGTATGGGTCAATGAGGAGTTCGACGACACAACAGTTACATGCTTTATCGACGAGGACGACCTTCTGAATCACCAATCTGATCATCAGGCGATCGTCACCTGTTTTTCCACCAAGACGGGTGATGAACTAATCGCCCGACGCCAATCATCTGTCAAGAGAAACTGGAACAAAGTGGAGCGGATCCCCCTCAAGAACGAGCTCACAACCTCCCTCCCCCCTCTTAGACCCCTCGTGACCAGGGACGACATAGAAGACTTCGACGATAAACTCCGAACAGCATTAATCAACTCGCTGAACAACAACTCACCTAAAAAGTCAACCAACAACAAACACAAGATCTGGTGGCGACCAGACGTGCTGGAACCTTTGCGTAAAGAGACCTCACGTCTGCGCCGCTTAGCAAAACGACACCGCGACGCACCGTCACAACTCGCCTATAAGAAGGCCCGTAATGCCTTCAACCGCGCCATTGATAAGGCGAAAGAAAACTCGTGGCGATATTTCCTCTCCACAGTCGACCACACCACCTTGTTTCAAGCGAAGCGCATTGCTTCGGGACGTAAACCATCGTCCCTGGTTAGCACAATCATCACGGAGGACGGCCGAACCTGCTCGACAAACGACGAGAAGGCAGCGGCCCTCTTCGCGGCCACGTGCGTTGCCACGGCCCCTTGTAGGCTGGACGACACCAACGCCCTCACCTTCCCTCTGACAGACACGGAACGGCCATCACCAGAAGTGACTCCGACCTTCTTGTCCTTCATCAACAAAGAAACACTCCGCGCCGTCATAAGCGACAGCCCTCCTCAAAAGGCCCCGGGCTCAGACGGCATCCAGAATTGGGTATGGAAACTCGTCTGGGACCAGGTAAAATCACACGTAATGTTCCTCTTTCAATGCATCACCATGACAGGGCTCATACCCAGCGCTTGGAAGAGAGCCGTCACAGTTATGATTCCAAAGCCGGGGAAGCCTGACTATACGCAGGCTTCTGCCTACCGTCCAATAGCGCTACTAATTACACTGAGCAAATTTTACGAGAAACTCCTCACCACCCATCTGTCAGGTCAAGCCGAACGACTACACATGATACACGAAGGCCATTATGGAGGCCGTCCCGATAGATCCAGCCAGGAGGCGCTGGTCCACCTGGTCTCGTGGATCAAGAGGGAATGGGCAAGAGGAAAGGTGGTAGGCGCCCTATTTGCGGACGTCAAATCCGCTTTTCCTTCAGTCCACCACCCAAGACTCCTAGATACACTCGAGAGGAAAGGTGTTCATACGCAAACACTCAACCTCATCAACAACTTTCTCTCCGAACGAACCACCACCCTCACATTCAATGGCTTCGAGTCTCAAACCTTCTCCCTCGACCATGGCCTACCACAGGGCTCCCCCTTATCTCCTCTTTTATATCTACTCTATAACTCATCTCTCCTGGAAATCACTGACAAGATTGAATCGGCGACAGCACTAGGCTTCATTGATGACGTCGTACTGCTCTCCTCCGCCAACGATTCACATCAACTCAAATCACAAATGCAGACCCTGTCTTTCCGACAAGGCCAGTGGGCGACTAGACATGGCGCCATATTCGACGTGAAGAAAACCTTCTGGGTACTCTTCAGTCTCAACGACCCGAGTCTCCGAGACTCCACCATCCTCCCAACAATCGACTTTGCTGACCGTAAGAAGATTGAACCTGCCCCCTTCGCCAAGTGGCTGGGCATCAAGATCGACCATAAACTCAGTTTTAAACAACACCGCCTCGACATCATCGCGAAAGGACAACAACGCGCCGGTTTCTTGGCTAGCCTCTCCAAAACCGGATGGGGCATCCCGCCGCGCTTGATGAGGATCCTCCTCACCACCACCGTCCATGCCGCTACCGATTATGGCGCCATGGCCTGGCTCGCAACGGAACCCCCACTCTTCTTCACAGAACAACTCACCCGCATTGACAACACCTGCGCGAGAGCGGCCCTAGGCGCCCTCAGCACCACCCCGGCAGTTTTCCTTCGTCACGACCTCAATCTGACAGATCCGAAAACCCGCCTCCAAAGCAAAACACTCAGCTTCATGGCGAGGTCATTAGCTAAGTCCAAATCTCACCCCTTCTATAAGCTAGTCCAGCAGGCCCAGGTTTTGGCTCCAAAAAGTCACAGGAACCCTTTCCACCAATTTTTCCAGCATGACTTACACAGGAAATTTGAGGATTTCATCGTTCAACTTCCGGTGGACCCAGCCTCAACACTCGTTCGACCAACCAATTACTCAACAGTACTCCAAGAGGACGAGGCCCTAGCAACGTCCGACACACTCAAGCTTCGACCAACTCCTCACCACATCTTGATTTTCTCCGACGGATCTCGAATACCGAAAAAGACCACAGCAGCGGCCGCCTGGTGTGCCAACACCAACACTCACAAGTCAACACACCTAGGGCCAGCTCGATCCCAAGGGATATACCAAGCTGAGTACAAGGGCGTCCAGCTCGGGCTAAAGATAGCCATGGAGATTGTGACGCCTGCAACCCACAGGACGACTATCATTCTTGATAACCAAGGGGTCGTGAGGGATCTGAACTCAAATTCGTCCTCTGTCTCCTCCTTAGATAACCGACAACAAACCTTCAAAGCCCTCCAATGCCTACACCAAAGCTTCCCGTCAATGCGTGTAACCATCCGCTGGTGCCCCGGACACAAGGGAATACCAGGAAATGAAAAAGCCGACGAGATCGCCAACTCACTGGCAAAGCAAGCTCTACCTAGCACCTTCACTAACACCCCCAACACGGCCGCATTTCTTTCCGCCATCAAAGAATGGAGGAAAGAACGAACGGAGACCTTCACAGAAGCCGAGACCAAACGCTTGAATCAAAAGCCCCAACCCAAGAAACATCTAGATGCCTTGTCCCACCTGCTCAAGCACGAAATCGCCACGCTCACACAACTACGATCGGGTCATGCACCTCTCAATGCATACCTCAACCGATTTAAGCAACCAATCGACCCACTCTGTGATTGCCAAGAAGGAATCGAGACGGTCGACCACTTTCTTTTCATATGCCAACTTTACGAACAACACCGAAACGCCCTTGAACACAAGCTTCAGGAGCACACCAAAAAGATGAACAAAAGGATTCTCTCGAATCCGAAATGCTTCAAACTCATCGCCGAGTACTGCAACTCCACCTGGAGGTTTGCTAACCGGTGGACCTGGGCAAAAGTCTCAGACGAACCACAGCCAACTGATCGGCCTCCACCTCAAGAATGATATCATTGTCTCCTTCCCTACTTCACCGCCCTTTTTCTTAAACACACTACTACTGTTATACATGTAACTTAGATGAAACAGCCAACAGCTACCTTTCCCCTGACACAGCCAGAGGGGTTTTACCGGTGCTGGACATATTACTAGTGCTTGATAGCCTTACGGCTCCAGAAGCACTTAAAGCAATGCAAAAAAAAAAAAAAAAAAATCCAATCAATCGGTAATGTGGATTCATGATTTCTATCTGACTCCTCATCCTACAATAGCTACAATTCATCCTTTCCAGGTAGACCTTTCCGAAAAGGGCGCATGTTTTTCATATTTGACTTGTAGACCACCACGATCCATCCATCGATCGATCGGATTGAAAATTCTCCCCAATGCCCCTCAATAATCCCCCTCCCCCTCCCCCAGTCCCTCCCCCTCCCCTCCCACCCGGATCACAAAGGAACGAGGTCGAAATGGAGGAGATCAATGGTTCGGTAGATATCAATTCAAATCACAGCGGAGTACACAATATCATTCAACAGATGCAAGATGACGCACAAGAAACAGGCATGGTCAACCTTCACCCGGCCGACGTGGCCACATTATATTCACTTTCAGTCACCAAACAAGCAGCAAAGAAACTTTTACTGGAAACAGTCGACTCGCATCGTCAGGTCATTGCTACACTACAGGAAACCATCAACTTATTATCAAAAAGACTAATGGCACAGCCTGCTACAACCAATGTACCCCCCCAATCAGCCACACTCCCTCCAATGAAATGGACCGAGGTTGTACAAAGAGGGAAGAAAAACAACCTCAAACCGGCAGCACCCCCTTCAAACAAGGTCATTAACGAATTCAAACCGGGCCGATTTGTTATTCGATCTCCACCAAACTCAACTCCACTGGATAAACTGACACCCCTACAAATCATAGAACGAACAAATGATGTACTTCAAACCACGGGTTTAGTTACAGATGGTAAATCAGCCACAGTCAAGGGAGCGACTAAATTACCATCGAACGACATCGTTTTTTACACAAAAACTCGAGCCAAGGCTCGATTGCTATACAAAAACAAGCACTTATGGACAGGCATGGTAGATGCTGCCCTACCAACTCTCCCTAATTGGTATCCAGTTTTGATCGATGGAATTCCGGTGACATTCCAACCCGATAACCGTTTAGATTTACAAGAACTTTGTGATGAAAATGAAATCAATACAAATTTACTAGTAACAGCAAGATGGCTAATTCAACCAACGCGAGAAAATCAAGTACATGGCTCAGTCATAGTTTATTTTTTAAATGAAGCAATAGCAGATAGAATTAAAAATAGTGGGATATTCTATAAAGGCAGTTTCTACTCCGGACGACGCTATGATCAACAACCGCCGCAATGTTACCGATGCTGGCGTATGGGACATACATCCAAGTGGTGTAAGAATACCCCTCTTTGCTCAAAATGCTGTGGGGATCATGACTCACAACAATGCAACTCAATTGAAACAAACACAACACCCCTCAAGAACAAATGCTGTGTATGCATCAAAACCTGGTCCCTTAAAAATCCTGGTAGACAAATTGACTTGAACGACTCAAACTTTGACCATCAACCTCAAAATACAGACTGCCCGGCTAAAAACGAGTGGCAAAATTCTAGGAATCGGAGGCGGTGGAAGTGATTTTTTTTCCCTTTTCTTTTCATTCCCATCTTTTATTATCAACTGGAAATTTTGTCCTGAGAAACTATGACGGCACTTTGATCTAAACTTGTTGTAACCAATAACTTAGGGAAGAGCTAGTTTTTGTTTGTTAATTTTCTAGCAGGTACTTTTTTGGTCATAAGTTGTGTGTTTGATATATACTTAGTGTGACATGTGAAATCATAAACACTTAAAAAAAAAAAATGATTTCTATCTCACGATTGAAAAGCATCAAACGAATTCGTCATTGAGTCATGTCTGAAATAAACAAACACCCCAGAAGGTGACTGGCGGCTAGCAAATAATCACATGCACCTATTTAGAGACAACCAGTCAACAGACTAAAGAGAGGCCGATTGAAATCGAAAATATGCAAGCTTTGAAAAATAAGGAAGGAGGAAAAGACTATATAGCGGTGAGAAACAATGCATGACTTATATGAATTACCTATAAGACTAAATTAGAACAAAAATCGCTGTTAAAAACCAATCAGTTATTCTTAGTTGATTTCTTTTTACGACATGGAATTGCTGAACCACATGCGGGTGGTGGTAGTTCAGTTTCACGAGGTAAAAGCACTTTATTTTCGACAATAGCACGTGCTTCTATAGCTTTCACTGATGCACTCTGATGAGTCATTGTAGGAGTGGAATCCCTGATAGCAAATCAAGTTAGGTGAAGCCTTTTTTTGAAAAAACCCCCATCCAAGATGAAATGAGCTCCAGAAATAACTTACTTCGTTGTAGAATATGACGTCAGGTTTCCGCATGGAGGTGGTAAACCTGTATCTCCACATTTGACAGGAGCAGTCTGATGAGTCTTCGGTAGAGTTGACTGACTGATGTTCAAATTTGAATTGTGAGTGATCTTCAGAAACAATGAACTCAAGATGACCTTCACAAACGACTTACTTCTTTGTATCTATGGATGTTGTATCACCGCATGGAGGAGGTAAACCCGTATCACCACATGTCACCGGAGCAGTTTGATGAGTCTTTGGATGAGTCGGCTTACTGAACAAGAAGATTTGAATTCGTGAATCATTAGTCTTCAATTAGAGAAGAAGATGTAAAAATGGACTCAACGTGATAGGTTCTGATTTATTGGCTGCAACCACGTTTTTCAATCCAGGGGACGTTTCTGTGATACCTAAAGGACATATATTCCTTACACAGGGTGGATGAGGTTCTCCTTCAATTATAGCACGTGGTTCGATCACTTGCTCGTGACGCTGAGGGCTGTGTTAAAACGTGTTGAAGGTGAAAAAGATATCTTCAGGGTCATATGAGATAAATTGACTTACGTGACCAAGCTTGATATGTGTGAGGTACCATAGAGTATCAAGCACACTGAGGATTCGAGAGAAAAGCATGGGTGAAGTATCAGTTGATGATCATCTGATGATTTTATTGCAAGAGATATCAATTTCTTTTCACCTGACAAGACCACCTTGAGACGTAAAGAAAGGTTGACCATGTTGGAAAGATAAATTGATAGAATGAGAGACTTCTAGTTATAGAGATTTGATAGGATTGATGACCAAAGGATTGGATGTAGATATGTTGAAATGGTTGATTGGGTACCTTGAATTCAAATCAAAAACAGATGGAGAGCTGTTTGATTTGATCTTTCGAACTTGAAAGTAGCTTATATACGAAAACAAAGTTCCTTTGCCTATCTTTTTGTGATTTATCGGGCATATCTTTCCTTCCTGATCAACTCATATCGGGGACAAAGCTGAGGTCAAGGATCATGAGAATGTACGAGGCCTGTGGAACTCTCTGATCCATAGGTCTTCAATCACATTCACATCTGGGTGATCGGGGCGTCAAAGCCTCGGCTTTCAGAGCTTTTATCCTGAGCTCAGCCAACATATTGATTTAGTAGCTTGATGAACATTTTCTTCTGGTTTGTCGATCGGTGTTATGGTCACGTGTACGCTCTCCATCCTAAAAAGATTTCTCACCCACAAAGAAAGGCGCTTTGGTCACAGATAGCCAATATATTTTTGCCATGTCTCCTGAACGACTTGCAAGACAAATAGTGTATCAATAATAACCTCGATAGATAGAAGGCCTGATCACATCTCTCAAAAATTGCAGCATGGAGACACTCCTTTTGGTTAATTTCTATTTATCATCAGGGATCCGTGTTCAGCCTATCCAAGGATCAATCAAGTACTTTTGAAATCAAAGCAGACTTTAGACTGATGAATAGTTTGATGAACATTATTCATGGTATGGAAGTTTTGAGTCTTGAACGACCATACGTATGATTCCCATAATGAAGTTTGTGAAAGGTGAGTGTGATTTTGAAGTGTTCGATGTGTGATATCTTGGAAATGGTAAAGACCAATGGAATTCAAAGTTGTGTTGACCGATTGAGCATTCTTGAAGATGAATCCATCAAACAACTCACCCTTAATCATCTCAACTCAATCTCAACAATCTCATTTAACTAATCTAGATTTATCTGTCCTAAGAACTTATGCTGCTAGATCTTTAACTGATCAACTCGATGCTATTCTAGGTCCAAAAACTATCATCATCGATCCTACTCTTGCTGGTCCTTTAGGATTAGTAACCGAAGTCAGCAATCTAAAAGAGCATGGGGTAGATAAACTGTTTTGGCTCGAACCTGGTCCTTTGGGTAATGCTGGATCACTGAAGAATTTAGTCTGGGTTTGTAAACCTACCATTAAAGCTATGAAAGTCATTGCCGGTCAGTTTTGTTTATTTGCGAATCCTTATTTTATGCCTCGATAAAACTGATTATTTCTGCACTTCTCGACACACACAATTGCGTTGCTAAAACCCTAGAACAGATATTATCAATCCCATCTGGCGCTTCACATACTTTTACTGTCTTTATGGCCCCTAGAGCTATACAAATTTGTCGAAACGCTTTAACAGAAGCAAATGTGATCGGGAGTGTTGATATTCGAGATTTTGATTTAGGCTTTGTGGCTCTTGAGAAAGATTTGTTAAGCTTAGAAGAAGATTTTGGTGGCTATAGTCAAATCTTCGCTGTAAGTCGAATCTGGTGTCCTTTTTAAAACTTCACATGATTAAATAAAACTAAGGTTTTCCATGCTTCAATCTGTTTTCCAAAGGATGGAGATTTGAATCCCATCTTCAACATGGCTAAAGCTGTGATGACCCTTCAACGCGCGTTCGGCTTGATTCCTAGGTTAATTGGAAAAGGTGTAGCCGCCAGGGTACTTTCTTTCAACTTACGTTAAAACTTGATCGTTTTTTCATCCATTTGGATTCAAACAAACTGATAGTGTCTGCTGTGTTCTACTTTTGAAAGAAACTTGCCAATTTACTACACCGACTCAAATCTGAATATGTTATGGATCCTGGTCATGGTACCACTATTCCCAAGCTGACCGTTGGGTCGATTGATGCGATGATCATCATTGATAGACAGATCGACATGGCTACTCCTATGTGCACACAACTCACCTATGAGGGTTTACTGGACGAGGTATTTGGTATTGAACATGGTGATTATCATGCTTACTTCATAAGCAGACATTCGCTCTTTAAGCTTCGATTCTAGCACAAGCTGACCACCGTGCGGCAAATTTGATGGTCTGACAGCTCATATTGAAGTCTCGCCAGAGCTCTTAGCACCTTCCACTCCAATTGCTGGCAACACCGCTCACTCAATCCCATCCTCATCTACCTCTCAAACGTTTCCTCCCACAAAACGAAAAAAACATTTATTGTCTTCAACCTCTGATCCACTCTTTCCTGAATTGCGTGATCGAAATTTCGCGCTTGTGGGGACCACCTTGAATCAAATTGCAAAACGTATCAATGCTGATTATGAGCGTAGGAATGAGGCGAGAACAGTGAAACAAATCAGAGACTTTGTTGGTCGATTGGCTGGCTTACAAAATGAACATCAGGCTTTACGGCTACGTAAGTTGAAGAATCGACATCTTCTCACTATCATCTGTTGGATTGTGTAGAGACGTAGAATCTGATTGATCACCATATCTCATCTATTAGACACCGGACTCAGTGAACAGATCATGACTACAACAACGAGTGATGAGTTCAATGTCACCCTGGAAATCCAACAAAGTAATGTAAAATATCAACTTGCCTCAATACTCTTTACTTCCATGATGGTTCATCTCAGGATGAACATTTTTGACGTTTTAATGTTTGATTTTTAACACACTAGATCTTGTAGCAGGACTAGACCTTTCAGGGCAGGAAAAGGCTATTAGTCAACTTATCGATCAAGAAGCTCCACTACATACGATTCTCAGATTACTTTGTCTTTATTCTATTGTATCAGGTGGAATTAAACCTAAAACATTAGAAAATTTCAAACGAGATATTCTTCAAGCTTATGGTTATCATCATCTAAATTTACTCATCAAACTTTCTTCACTGAATTTACTTTCATCACCTCCCACAACTTCATCTACTAGCAAAACCTTCTCAGCCAGTATAGTAACCTCTGCTACTAATTCTATGATGACTGGAATGATTGGAGGGAAATCAGCATTTTCAAATGCAAGAAAACCAATGAAATTAATTGTAGATGATATAGATGAACATGATCCAACTGATATCAGTTATGCTTATTCAGGCTATGCTCCTTTGAGTGTTAGAATCATTCAATCAGTTTTTTCATCCAATTATCAAAGCTTAAGTGATCTGAATGGATGGAAAGGTACATCAGTTGAAGAAGTTCTAAAAGGGTTTGGTGGTGAAATGTTTGATGAATATCAAGCCGGTTCTAATGGAGAAACAATCGATGGAAAACAACAACAAAACGGTACGTAGGAATCTTATTAATTTCTCATTGTTTTGACTTTTGGAATTGTGATAACTGAGATAATTGTGA
The DNA here is from genome assembly GCA_022264835.1 of Melampsora americana. Classification (NCBI taxonomy): domain Eukaryota; kingdom Fungi; phylum Basidiomycota; class Pucciniomycetes; order Pucciniales; family Melampsoraceae; genus Melampsora; species Melampsora americana. Next base: position 122,939 of record JAIFHY010000003.1, on the reverse strand, counting down.
ATGATTTTCATAGGAACAACCGATTTGCATTCAAGTGCTTTAACACCTAAAACTTGTATTGTATGCTTTTTAGGGGGAGTGACTTATTCAGAAATAAGCGCATTAAGATTTGCATTTGAAGAGTTTAATGAAAAGAAATATAGAAAGAAATCAATTGATAGTCAAAATCAAAATGGGATGACCGAAAGAGGTAGAAAATTGGTTGTGTTGACTACTGGGATGGTCAATGGGAATTTAGTTTTAAATTCATTGATGCCTTTGGATACTAGAGTTTAATTGATTGATCTTTTTGAATGGGAATGTGATTGATGGGTTGTATGTATGTATGTGTTCATGATTGATTGGGTTTTGAATGAATAATGACATGAGGATTTTTTGATACATAAGGTGGTTTGTCAATTTGTTGTAGAAAGACTTTGAGATCATTCAGAATCAAATGTTTTCTTTGGATATATGTGCTTAGGTTTTAACGGTTCGACTGGCTCTTTGATATATATGTTGTTTAACAATATCAATCATCAATCAGTCTTGCACCTCAATATCCATCAAGGTTTTCCTCACATGAACCTCTGAAGGCTGCTCCAGGAACAGCAGTTTCAAGTTCAATCTAGGAATCAACTTTGGTCCACCATCCCAATGGCCAATTCTATGTCTTTGGCCTTTTGATACTTTTCATTTGTGGTAGGCCTGGATGAACTCTTCAGACATTGGTGTTTAGAACTTCATTTCTAGAGCATGTTGAGCTAAGGTGGCCGGCATGCCCACTTATCCCCTAGTGCATAGGACATACCTTTGAAAGTAGGATGTCTGACCATATTACCAGAATCTATCCAACACTCTCCAGAAGTTGATGGGTTTAAAAAATCTTCCAATGGAAAAGAAACTAAGATCAAAATCAGCTGCCATTGGTTGCAAGCCGCGCTAGACCCGGGTACGATCCGCGTCGGGCATTACGGCCGGTCGAGGATTGGACTGGTCTTTGGTCCCGGCTCCCCACGCCCTGGACTTGAAGCTTGATTTGGAACTTGAAGATTGTGCACCGATTCGAAACGATGCAAGAATGAACAGTGTCCTCGTTATCAAACTAACTATGATCATCAGTCATTGTTATCTTTATTATCGAAGTGATGGTGAAATTGAAATTGACGAAGACGGTAAATGAGAAATTGAAATCGATATTAGAAGTTTATCGATCAGAACTACCAAGTGAACTCCTCATAACCCTTCAACCTCAAAACCTTGATACTTCCTCATCAGACATCGAAGGTATTCATTGGATTCATCATGGTACCATTGTTGATCTGATTCGTTTAACTCGTCTATCCGGTACGTATCTAATGATAACTATTGTCCGAAAATCATGATTGTAATTCCCGTTCTTCTAAACGTTTCAGACAGGAGAGCAGGACGCGAAAACCGATGGTCCTTGGCTGAATTGCTTAAGGGTGTAGAAATTTATATAAGCCCAAAGCCAATCCGACATCGAGTAAGTCTGATCTTCTGAATTTGGTTTCGTATTTTTATCGAAGTCTGATTCGGCCCGTAACTAAACCGATACTGACGAAAAAATGTGTTTTTTTTTAAAAAAAAAGTCATCAGAATTAGAAAAAATAATAAACAGTATAAAACTAAACCAAGAAAAAGATGAATACGAACGAATGATTTCATCAAGTTCATCATCATCATCATTTCTCAAAGATCAAATCTTCAATGATAATGAAAAGCAAGATTGGAATTATATTTCACGTTCGATCACTCTATTAATCAATAGTTTATTTTCAATTCTTGGAATTGTGGTTTCGATTTATTGGTTAGGTTATGTTAATTATAGTTGGTCTATTGAAAAAACTTTGGTTTGGTGTCTTTTTGGTGCTTTGGGTTTGGGTAGTGTTGAATTAGTCCTTTGTTGGAATTATCTTTGAAGGGGGGTTGCTACTTCAATGATATTTTTAATGAGTTTGCTTTGGATGTCCTAACATTCTCATTTCAATGTAGTTATGATCTTGATTCTATGGTACATTGAGATGATGTACCTTTTCACTAGCAGTGATAGCACCCATGGATTGACTTTTTCTAATCAATTTAAAGAGAATCGAGGCATTATGCAGCAATAGGAAATCAAATCACTCAATAGGGGGTTTCAAGTTGCCTTTTTTTACGCATTTTTACGCTACAACAAGTTGCCCGTTGTTGTAAAATATGCGTAAAATTTTTAAATCGGGACACCTTTTTAGGTGTCCCGATTTAAAGATACGTTGGTTTTACGAAGAATTTTTTTACGGACAACTTGTCCGAATTTTGAAAAATTGTGTAGAAATTGTTACAACTTGAAACCCCCTAATGTGAGTGAGATGAGCATTGTATAGCGCATCCGGAAAGGACAACAGAGTTGTGAACAAGCGAGCCCATCACAACGCAAATTAAAAGTGAAGCATCAATTCAATAGAGATTGTCAAGATTGTTAGGGTATTTTTATTTACATGGTTCTACAAATACAGCTCTGTCAGACTGCAAGTGATTCATCATGTACCGCACAGCTGGAAACGTAAGGTATACGTTACGTTTCTGACAGAAACGTAAAAAAAATTACGTTTCCAGAATTAGGGGGGCTCAAGTCAAAGTTTTTTACTACTTTTACCGTAATTTTTTTTTCCCAATTTCATAAAATTTACGCAACATTTTATGCAATTGGGAAAAGTTATACGACCTCCCAAATTTTTTTTGACGCAAATTTGCGTAAATTTACTGCTCAGAAGGAGATCCAAAAGAAATTTTCACGGTCCTTTTTTACGAATTGGGAAAAGTTTTTACAGCATGGTACCGTAAAAAACTTTCCCCGATTTCTTAAGAAAAGATTGCAAATATTAGGGGGGTTCAAGTTGAGATATTTCTCGTAAATTTAGCAAACAGCAGTTGCTTGTTTTGTTAAATTCAAGATTAAAAATTTTATCAAACAAGCCTGCTTTGGAGGTGGCTCGTTTGCTTAATTTATGAAAACGAGCACTTTTCAAAGATGAAAAAAGCATGAGTTGTGACTCTCTTGACCAAATGAGACCCTATGAAACCTCCATGATGATTTATGGGTGACTTCCTTGACCAAATGAGACCCTATGAAACCTTCATGATGATTTTTTTCACCGAGGCTTACTGATTTTCTTATTCAGAAAAAGTTGTGTGCTTTATCCTTTGTCTGGTTCCTCTCCTCCTACTCAAAGATGAAAGTGACTCCACATGGGTCTCAGTCCTCGACTCAGACCCCCCCAGAATCAACCCATCGGCGAAAACGAAGGACGAAAGCTGAGATGGAAGAAGAACGCCAAAAGCTCAAGAAAATCAAGCTTCCGCTACCAGCAAAGAAACTGACATCTAAGTCAATGAACGAAGACTCATATTCTGTGTACAATAACTTAGATGAAGCCAAGACTCACCTGAATGCAATCAATCATGACAAGGTCTCCAATAAAAATCCAAGGTTCAAGCGAGAAGATTTTGAAAATGTGGTGACGTACTTATCCGAACCTGCCAAGTTCAAGTTGATCTACGGTTCAGGAAAAAAAACAACGGTGACTGGTCAGACAATGAATCGTAATACATCTTTGAACACTTTTGCCACTCACATCAATGGGTTGTATAACGTTCGTCACCGTATCAGTAAAGGCCCAATTTCTCAACAGATGAATCTTAGTGGTTGCGGTCTTGACCAAAGATTGATCCGCTACAAATCAAACTACATGAAAGCGCGGAAATGGACTATGGACACCGGTGCTGGCATATCTGAAAAAGATAATCAAAGGGGTATATTTACAATCGCTGAAAAGAAGGAGGATATCTGTCCGCATTTTGAGAAGATGGAGGCTCTGTTTGGAGACAAACCAAATGTGACACCATTTGCTATCTTTGATAGTGGTGTGTGGTAATGTAGAATGGAAGGATTGGGAATTGCTTAACAATTTGGAAAAAAAGTCTGAGGAGGTGGATCATACTCCAAGATCAACAGAAGAAGGTGATGGGTTTCTTGAAGACAACAGTGATGACAAAAGTGTAAGTCATTTTGAACTAATACACAGAGAGTGAAGACACTAACTGTGTTGGACTTTATATAGCAGCCAGAGTTACAAATCTGGAAGACTATACAAACTGGCCCTGCAGCAAACTACTACAAATCTCAAGAATACCTTGAACGTGATAACTCTAGCGAAGCAATTAATCAAGGAGATAATCTATGTAGTGAAGAAAACAGTCAAGTCCAAAGTGTGTCAATTGATCAGGAAGACAAAGATTTGTCTTTCAACTCCAACCCCGATCCTCCTCAATCTCTTGTCAAGACTCGCACCATGAAAAACTCAGCAGGTGCCGCTGGACCCGCCAAACAATCAGTTCCCATTGCTAGTCGACCTATGGATCCACTTCCACGTCTAGATGCTACTGAAGTTCGCGGTAAGGAACACAAGAACCCTCTGGCCCAAGCACTTGCAGCTGGTAATCATGCCAAGCTTGCAGTTGTGCGAGAAAATCAGCTTTGGCGTCAAAATTTCGAAAAAGAGAAGATTGATGCTGAACAGCGCCAAGCTGATGCAGCTTTGAATTGGGAAAAGCAGAAGTATAACATGGATCGCAATGATAGAATTTCAGCTAAGCGAGAGGAGATGACAATCAGGTTAGATTCAGAAGGAAAGTCACCAAATAAAATCAAGCAGCTTCTTGACCTTGCATACCCTCTCACCAATGAATAAAAGGTTAGTAAAATCTTGCATTTATGATTCCACAATTACATCCGAATCTGATCCTTGGGTTTTAATGAATGACTGACCAAATTGACAATTTTCTCAGTGCTATCTGCTTTAGGTTTATCCTCAAAAAAGATTGTTTTCAGTGTACATGTTGAAGAAATGCTCTTCCCATAATTTCCCTTGCTTCTAGAGGCATAGTTATTAGGACAGGATGTTTGTGTTTCAAATGAAGTGTGTAGAGGCTTATGAACAAGATCAAAAATTACATTTCAAGTTAGACTAATCAGTAATAGGTAACACGCCAGTAATATAATTATAGGCAACAGCATGATTGCAAACAGCCTCGCGCCGCTGGCTACCCTCTTCACGTGCATCTGATCTTACCTCAGTCCGTATTTCATCCGCCGAGCTTTCATCCCTAAGCACCTCGTCTAAATCATCCCAAGCGTTTCCCAAATCTGCAAGCATGTTGTGCAAGATTACACATGCCTGTATCCAGTCGATGTAGTTACGCATGTCGTCACGTTCATTCAATTGAAGCCGCATTCCCTGAAGTGATGCCCACCTTAATTTTAAAACACCTATAGAGTGCTCATTGCGCACGCGAGACTTGGCTACACACCAATTAAAATCTTTGTTTTGATCAATTGTTGCTGCTTGCCCTTTGTAGGAAGGGACTACACTGTCAGTTGCTATGTATGCTGAATCTGCTAGTAAATACTCGCCTGAAGATGTAGATTAGTACAAAGGACAGTTTTATTCATCAAAAGAATAACACCCACCTGGTGAAAAGTAATCCGCTGGATTTTGTGAGATGCCCATCTTTGAATAAACTGTTGTGTCACAACATGAACCTGGCCACCCCGCATATATCATGGTGATTCTTCGATCACAATCACAGATTATCTGACAATTGATCGAATACCTGTGCTTCCTATCAAAGAAAACCTCCCCAACTTTTCCAGGACGCTGATATATTGGAAAGCTGGTTCCATCGACAAAACCTACACATTTTGGGAAACCCTCAAGCAAGAGAACTTTCCCAATGGCCTGTCGACGCAACCTTGATGGCCACTGGAGGTAATGCTTCCCCTCAGAGATGATCGCTGTGATGACTCTACGTGTACAGTTGACAATTGTTCCACGTGAAACCTTGTAGTTCCGAGCGAATCGACTGATGGATGCTGCGTTACCGTTGCTTCCAAGCCGTTCAAGGGTGATTGCTAGTTGATGGTCCACCAATGGCCCAGGATTGTTGCTTTTCGAGATGAAGATTGGATGATTTTGAATAAGAGAAAGAAGAGAATCAAAACCTTCTGGCGAAGTTCGCATAGCCTGGATGAAATCTGTTCGACAATCCCTCAACATATCCTTCAAGTTGAACGGAGATGCATGAGGGGCCTTGAATCGAGGCTGGAGATAGCGTTGCCTGTTTACTGCATCAAGAAGCTCCGAAATCTCTTCCTCTTCATCAAAAATTTTGTCATAGATCGCTGCAGAGTCCGGATTGTCAGGATGCAGAAGGTCCACCATTGTTGGAAACAGTTTGTTTCCGGTAGGGTCAACCAGTAGTTGGTCAGTAGCTTCGTCGTTGGCGATTGCTGCAAGAGTATTGAGACCTCGGATGATTTGAGCGCGTTCAGAGGTTTGAGGCATGTTTGAAGGTTTTCAAGAGTAAGACGGAAGTATCTTATTGAGACTTCCGTTTGATTCAAGAATTTTTAATTGTTTGAGAAACTTTGTTTGAGCAAACAAGCAGGGGGGTTTCAAACAATTTTACGCAAACGAGCAACTTTTGCCAGTTTATAATCAGTTTCAAAACTTGCTTGTTTCTTAACAAACCAGCTTATTATTTCTCAACTTGAACCCCCCTATTTTGACTTGAGCCCCCTTATTATTCCAAAAATCACTCTCCACCGCGAGTGAAGAGTTGCACATGTGCGACTTTGTTTTTCCAGCCAGCTAGAAAACGTAAGTGTTGTCCTAATTGTTTCTAGCTGAGCCGGAAAACTCTGGAAATGCAGAATCTCATAGTTTGGACGCCCTGATCTCCGCAAATCCCCTATTTTGGGTGAGCTGTGTGATTACATGAACCACACAAGCAATATTACCACCCTCTCGTACACATTGAGAGGGTGGTAAACGTGATCGATCAGATCAAGTCCTATAGCACCCAGCGTTTGTGTAGCTAGTACTCTTTTTGTGATTGTATCCATGAAATAAGAAATATGACCTTGTCTGTGCAACAAAATGATAATGAACACCGTGACCAATATAAACCAATATAAAGTAGTAAGACGTCTGCAACGGTTAGAGGAACAGTCCACCACCCGTTTCTACTCTATATACTTTGAAATCAAATTTATCAATCAATCTTGGCTTTGAATCACTTTAAAAACCCTTTAACACCACCTTGACCACTCGCAATTAGCATGCAGAATACATCCTCATCCCAAGCTAGCTCTGCAATGACCAGCTTATCTATTGACGGCGGGTCCGGACAATATGCGTATGACATTCCCAATAATTGGAAAGAGACCTTCTTAAGTTTACAAGTCCATGTCTTTTTAAGGGAGTGGCACCAGAGGTCCTTCAACTAGAGCCCCTTTGCTTCAAGGGTTCACCTCCAGTTTGCAACATTATGCTGATGGTTGTGAGGAATCCCTTCCAGCTGCGTCTCAGTACAGCAATAAGTTACATTGGCCATTTTATCTTGGTGGCCAGCAAGACTCGCTTGAAGCACATTCCCAGTACAGAAACACCCAACACCGTGCCCGCAAAGACTCTGTTGGGGCCTTTACACAATTGACTTACATCCCTGGTCACCTTCGTCCTTCAAATTCCTTTCAAGCCACCTCTTCAGAAGAGGAACCCACCAGCCCTGCCAAATGGCCTGGAATGTCCAATTCCGCCATGCCCACTTCTACTCAAGCAACATCAACTCGCTCTCAAATATGGTCTTCTCAAATCCCTGGAGAAGTGAAACCCACGGGCCAAGGCTCCACGTTTGACAAGCGTTCTCTGAACCAGCGATGCGTGTCGTGGCTTCACGTCTCTCAAGATGCTACCACGGGCAATGACCAGAAATCAGCGGTCTTTTGGGGTAAAATAGCTGAAGACTTTAACCTCCGGATGAATCAAAAGTCAAAACAATCTTATAAGTCACTTAATGCCAGATGGACTGCTCTCAACGCCAGTATGTCAAAATTCGCAGCCTGCTTTTCGCAAATTGTAATGTTGAATGAAAGTGGCAAGAGCCAAGCCAATCAGATCCTGGACGCTCTCACTATGTATCAAACGGACACTGGTTCAGCTTTCAAAGACATATCAAGCTACAACATTGTGAAAGATACTCCAAAATGGCAGCAAAATCCTGTCTATGTCAAGCATTGCGGCAATTTGAACGGTTTGGCGTCCCACAGCAGTCTCAACCGTGGCAGTGACCTGGAGTCCTTGCCTAAATTGGAACGCCCAATGGGGTCAAAACAGGCTAAGCAAGGTTGTTCCAACAATCTCTCTGACGGCTTTCCCCAGTTACTCAAGAACCAATCCCAGATGATAGAAACTCAAAGCGCAGTGGCTGAGTCTAACCGGGAGTTAGCTTTCCAGGTCAAAGCGGCTCAGGAATCCCTCCAAAGCATGGTGGACTGGACTATACTCACTACCAACTTGTCCTCACTTGATGAGGTCGCACATGCTGAGATTGAAGCGCGCAGGAATGAGGTTATTCGCCGCTTGCAAGCTCGGAGGGAAGCGGAATAGTTGTTCTGTTCCCCTTTTTCTTTGTTATGTTCTATCCACATCCACATGTCTTCAATATTCACTTGTTTGTTTTTCTTGAATTTAATCATACACTTGTTTTGGTCCCTGTGGATGATCTCTACTACGGTAGGCTGTGTCTGCGTACTCACAGCCTACCCAAAAATAGCATGGATTAATTATATTCATCCTCTTTGTGGGAAGAGACTGTGCCATCCTTTTGAGCAAGCATCAAAGATTACTCGATGGTCCCGGTCGCGACCGGGAGTCAGCGTAGCAGGGTAGTCATTTTCAGTTATATAAAGTGGGTATTGGATGACATACATTTGACAGAATATTCATCCAATACTCAGTGTTCTGTTCATAACTTGTAAATAATTCTCTGTCACATTCTTTCATTGCTCCATCTCTCGATAATACGTGCAAAACGTAGATCATACTTACTTACATCAAGAATAATTAATGGAGCCATGCATCTGTGACAATGTTTGTCTCTGGGGGGGTAGAATTGGGTCAGAAGTCCAAGGAGGTTCGTTCAAATCAGGTCTATGTATGCTGTTTGACAAACAATTTGCTAACTCATTGTTTCACCAAGATTGTTGGATATGCAAGTACCTTGTCATTCCACAAAATCAACCCTACGCTGACGGATCTGATTGCACTTCCGATTCTTCTGGTGGGTCCGAGATTATTTAATGATTGTCCTTCAATGATTGAAACTAGAGCCTCCCCGTGCAGTGACCCGTGTTCCGGTTGCACGCAAAACCACCTTGCATACCCCCGCCTCAATCAGAGAACATCACCGGCTTGAAAGCTATTGGTGTGAAACTGAGAAGTGGAAGGCTCAGCGTGAGCTCAAGGTTCTTATACAGAATAAGCGACGCAACAACTTTGCTTCACTCCGGGAGGCCCTGTACCTCATCCATACTTACCGAGGCCCTTTCCTCCAAAGTCCACGTGACAAAAGAAAAGCAGCGCAGTACTTGCGCCGGATGGGTTTTGGGGCAATGTTTGTGAGTATTGCTGACCACGAGGTGAAGTGGAAGTGGCTTGAGGGCATGGTTAGAGCGAGTGATGAGGAACCAATTCCTCATCACTGATTAGATGAGGAACCTATTCCTCATCACTGATTCTTATGCATGTGATGACTGGACCTACGTCTTGGTTTTTTTCTCCATTGTGTAAAATTATCATGTTGCTCTGGTTTTTGATCTATGGCCATTGTTATATTACATAGTTAGAGATAGATTGTGAAAGGTATGAGTAATGACTATATACAATGCAATGCAACAATAGTAAAAAAAGAAAGATTGAAACTACAACCAAACTGAGCCAAGTAAAAAGAGGCGAATGAAAGTGAATGAAAAAAAACTAATCCAACATGGCTTCTGGCCCTCCTGCCGGCCCGTTGTGGTGAGCTATTTATGGGAATCAATCAAAAAAAAATTAAATTTATTATTATTATTTTTTTTTAAAAAAAATTATCACTCTCAAAATTGACTCGAGTCAAATTCTCAAAACTCATTTAAAAATGAGTACTCTTATAAGACTCATTTATTATTATAAATCATTTTAAGAATAACTTATTTAATATTAGAACTTATTTATTATTAGAATCTATTTCAAGATTCAAGATATCAAGAAAAATCTTTTCAAATTATTATTTCAAATTTAAGTAAAACTTCAAAACAACAATCATTTTAATTAAGAGAAGAATTAAATTCAAAATGAAGAAGAAAAAAAATTAATAAATACATATGAAGAATTTAGTATAACAAAAATTAAAAAATTAAAACTTTTTAGATGAATTTGAAAATTAGGATTCATGATGAAGGATTGAATGATGAAGGATTAGATGAGATGAAAGAAAAGATGAGAAAGAGGATGGAAAGGATTGAAGAAAAGAAGAAAGAGAGAATGATGAAGATAAGATAAAAAGAAAAGGTTGTTGAGTTGTTAAAGGCTAAATCAAAAAACGAGAAAGGGTGAAAAGTGGTAAACAGCTATGATTATGACATTAAAAGTGGTCAACAGCTAGGATTATTACATTAAAAGTGGTAAACAGCTATGATTATGACATTAAAAGTGGTCAACAGCTAGAACTATTGCATTAAAAGTGGTAAACAGCTAGGAATTATGGGTTATAACATAATATAAGCATAATACATAGACACTTACACATAAAACTATCATTACACATCATCTTACATAATAAATCATACATTACATAGTCAACAAATGGGATTTGCAGGTTGGAATTAGATAAAACACAGCAAAAAGCAATGATTTACAATGATTTGCGCTATGTATAACTGATTCACACAGCAAATGAAACAAGAAGAGAATGTGAAAGGGAAGAAGAAAATGAATGAACATCATTACACACAGCAGTACACAGCAGTAATCATCATTACATATAATTAAATCACAAGTACACAGCAACAACACAGCATGAAGATCATTACAAGTTGAGATACACTAATAATTAAGGTTGTATATGTGTAATAAAGATGATCAACATTAAATAAGCCAATCAGGTGGGATTTGTTGGGAGTTGGAAGCGTTGAGATGAGTAATAAGTGTGAAAAGAAGAGTTGTTAAAAAGGTTTTTGATTTAATTTTATTTTTTGAAAAACATGTATATAAAGGCCTTCACTTTGTCCCACATTTTTATTTCTTTTCTCTCAGCTATGATATAGTGTAGTCATTTTTATCATTATAAATCTACTATACAGTCTTAGTTCACTTAAACTGCCCTTATTTTAATTAATAAGAGAATTTATTTTAGGTCTTATAAGCTACAAGCTTCCTGGAATAACACTATAGCAGTGTTGCTTTAATTTTGGAATAACACTATAGCAGTGTTGCTTAAATCTGGAATAACACTATAGCAGTGTTGCTTTAATTTGGAATTGCTTTGGATATATTTCTCTGTTATCAGGAGACTTTAACAACAAAGCACAGGTTGTTGAAGATTCTCAGAAGGGGCAGTCTCAGGCATCTTCTGTAGATTAATTATTTACACATTATACCCCTTCAAGCACTGTATAGCCCTTGTGGTGCTATAAGTTCCACACCGTGATCAAGCCACAGCTGTTTGATCAAATCGTCTCAAAGTGCGAAATGCGCATCAGCCTTGCGGTATGCGCTTCTTCCTTGCATGAAGCGTGCAGTCAAGCCTATAGGCCTAGGAAGACGAGGTGGAGGTACCAACTCATCATTTTTGAAAAAATCCAATCCCACATCTCCCTGCGTTTCAATCACCATGTTGTGCAAGATGATGCAGGCATTCATGATAAGTGACAGAGATGAGGGCTGCCACATCCTGGCAGCACCCTTTACAATATGGAAACGTGCTTGTAAAACACCAAAAGCACGTTCCACATCTTTCCTCACTGATTCTTGGTAAGTAGCAAACAACTGTAATTGAAATTAAAGTAAGATTAATGATGTAAAAAGGTCAAAAGAAAGTAGGCTAAGTCTACATACACTGAGCTTTGGGGTCGAAGGGGCGCTGAATGTCTTAATAAGAGTAGACCAGGACGGATAAATGCCATCAGCCAGGTTATACCCAGTGTGATAGTTTTGAACATTGACTACAAAGTCGCAAGGTGGCGCTTCGCCTTGTGAAAGCTCGTTGAAGAGAGTCAAACGTTCAAGGACATTGATGTCGTTCATTGCGCCGGGCATTCCAAAGAAGGAATGCCATATCCATAGATCCCGAGTAGCCACAGCCTCAAGAACCAGTGTTGGCTTCCCTTTGCGACCTGAGAAGTGTCCTTGAAGCGCCTTGGGACAGTTCTTCCACTGCCAATGCATGCAGTCAAGAGAACCAAGCATCCCCGGGAATCCGCGTTGGGTGTTTTTGGCAACGATACGTTTAACGTCTTGGGCGTTGGGTTGTTGTTGGTAGACTGGCCCAAAGATTTGAATGACACCATTGCAGAAACGCAGCAGGCATTTGATGGCCGTGCTTTCTGCAATGCGCAAGTACTCATTGTGTTGATCGGCAGTAGTCCTGTAAGCAAGTTGGCGGATTGCAGCTGAACACTTCTGATATGGCGAGAGTCCTGGTTTACCTAGAATAAGTTAAGTCACATGTGTTTTTTCAGACTATTAGATAGAATAAGGGAATCATTTAGAGAATAGGAAAGCCGGCTTAACCAAAGCATCACGGCGTTGGGTGAAGTATGGATCATCCTCCCCAAGCGCTGTCATGATTTGAATGAACATATTGCGGGGCATTCAGAAACGCCGGCAAAATAAACCGTCACCGTACACAGGTTCACGCGCGAAATAATCATTCCATAACTGAGCGTGACCACTAGGTGCATCATGAGCAAGGTTCAGTGCGCGACCAGGAAGGGAACCTCCCAGTGCTTGTTGAGGTTTTTCTATGGACAGGAGGATTGGAAGAAGGTCCAGATTGAGGGTCAAAAGTGCAGAGGCCGCTTGAGATTGTATGGACGCTCCAACTTGGTATTGAGCCATAAATTCTACTAGCAGGTGGTGGTTCATTGTATAAGGTATAAAGCTCGTGGGTCAGATACTAAAAAGAATGATTGAAGATAGTGGTATGCACAGAGACAGAAACAAAGGTTACGGTGAAAAATCTAAACAGGGAATATGTATCAATTGCAAAGAGACAAAGGAGGTGGAACCACAATCAAATATTTATACGCCAGCACCATTACATTACACAATTATCTTGCTGGCGGACTCACTGCGTTTCGTATTTCAACGGCCATACAGCAGTCATTACCAGAGTGCCAGGTGCCTGACGAGATCAACTAGGCTATGAATTCCACGCAAATACAAGATTCTTCACATATTCACTTCAAAGGGCTATGGCTATGTGGGCTTTGCTCCACAGCCAATCAGTAATTGATCAATAATCTATGATGACACATCCAAAGCTCACGATGCGACGGATTTGTCGAGCTTGGATGTGGGTGAAACTGCAAATGGGCCTTCCAGCTCACGCGGTGCAGCAAAGGCTGGCTGGAAAGGTAATACAGTGTCAAACTGTCATTTATACACCCCTGTAACCAGTTTCCGGATCCAGCTGCGTTGGGGATGCTCTAAGCACACATCCAACAGTTCAACACTTACCACTTGGACAAAATTGTAAGGCTGAGCTATCCTGGATTGAAAAGCACTAAGTGATCAGCTCTCAAGTGTGTAATTATATACATTTGATGGGGATAATTGGTTAGTCAGAAAGCCATGTTTTGAAGCCAATCCCAGCACTCTGATCCCCTCAAGTTACCACAACAGGGATTCTGTATAAGTATCAAGGTTGCGTTCGGACCACTCGTCAAAATCGTTCACGTCCCCTCCTCTGTTACAGCCGTTGTAAGATCTATCGGCAAATTTTGAGGTCGGTGTGTTGTCGCCAGATTTGATGTGAAGGTCGAAAACTCAAAAAATCTCTTTTGAGATTGATAACTCTACTGTCCATTGGTCCATTCTAGTGCAAAAAGAATAGAGTTCAGTCTGAGAGTGAAATATTTCAAGTTTTTGACTTCATAAGTTAAATCTGGCAACACAAGAGACCAGGCACAAAAATCGGGATTGTGTTATTGCTATGTAGCCCGTTTTCCAACGGTATTTCTCCTTTACGTCTCATAAGAGCGTAAATTATCACTTTGAAACGTACTGCAACGTCCAATAGACAACTTTTGACTAACCTTATTGTTGTGCCTCACATCATTTGAGTGAGGCAAGTCACTTATACAGGGGTCTACAGATGACTGCAAATGCACATCTTTCTTGATTGCGTATGCTTGGCACAATGCAACAAAAAATTGTAATGTTACCTTTCTAGACCTCAATTTTTTGTTGTTATGCAAAGTGGTCTGACATGGATTTTCACGCTTTTTCCCTTTGGAGAGTGGTCTATGTTGCACCTCTCTCTGGTTGGAATGCTGTACACAGGATCTGGGTTGCAAACTTACGCGGAAAGTGTATGGGTTTTGAGTGTGACCTGTTTTCTGTGAAAGGTCCTGGAAATGATTGGTATATATGCCATATGCTGGTTTGGCATATATATGATTTTCACCCCATATCATCTGAAACAAATAATTCTTGGTGAGTTTGGTCTTTGCATGGTGTTTATGGGCCTTTTGCTTTTGCTTGCTAACATCTTGTCTCTTTAGCTATTACAAACGCTGTTTACCATAACTTATTCCAGTATGTATTTGAAGAGTCTTGGTTTATCATTTTGAATATCCAGTAGAACTAATGTGATGTTTGATCGCCTATTCAGATATTCAAAACATGTCTCAAGCTAACTGGTCCCCAACCACCGGTCTAAACCTTTCAAAAAGGTTGCCTACCCAGGTGAGGAATTCTGTAGTGGTTGGCCTGTCTATACTAACGTAGCTAACTATCATTTGTAGAAGGATCCTCACCCCAGGCCAAGTCCTATGGCTTCACTGGCGACTTGGCCATCACATCCCACAGATGACCAATCTCGAGTGGATCCGAGTTGTCAGCCAAATGCCATGACTTTTGGCTCGCTGCAGTTTGACCGCGAAGTTTTGCGCCCGTTGTCCCCAGTGAGACTATACTCGGTGTCGTGTCACGTGTGCTTGCATGAGCAATATTTAACACGTCTCAATATATTCAACAATGTTCCAGTTTCAGGGTCATCCTAATGTTCACTTAACACAATCACAACGGCTAGGGAATTCTATGGGAGCTGTCTGGGTACCAAATCCCAAGTTGTGAGACTCTTGCAGTCTCATCTGATCATGAAAGAAATCCAGTATATCATGAGACTAACTTGATTTTGTATTTGAATTTCTTTAGGTCTCCTGAGCGGCGAGTGACCTACTCACACGACCTCTCCCGGCCAGATTGGCGCGCTAAGGACGACTACCACAGTATGTTAGACTGGAGATCAAGCCGAGTTATAACTGACAACTGTGTTGCAGTGGATTTCAACAGGGCATGTGATGCAGCCCGCTCCCTAAATGGTCTCAGCCACCAAACAGACCCTTTACTGTGGTGCCGGGATGGCGTCAATCCAGCGCGTGAGGCACATGCTTTGGCGAAGTACAACCTGCACGTGCTTTGAGAAGGCAACACAGCTTTGCCTGCAGGAGAGCACAAGTCCCTCCGGCAGCTATTGGTAGATTCAGATGAAGAACAAGTCACCCCAGGATGTTCTGGTGAGTCGAAATACTCACTATTCTGTTCTTCAAATGGTTTAGACTCAGGCTCTTTTGCTGGGTCAAGTGGAATATTTGATGGCCGCTCAGAGTCCAGCGAACCCGCCTACGTCTTCCTCCAATTTTGCCTTTCCCTCAACTCCTACACCCGCGACCAGTATGGGCATTTGCTCAAATGCCCAAGGGGGCATTTGGAAATGATCCCCTGTCAAGCATTGTGGGGATCCGCAAGGGGCATCCATCACCCAAACGCAATTAAACTCCAACGCACGGGAACTTTACAAGTCTGATAACAATACGGCCAAGCTTGACAAGCTTGATGAACCTGACAACAGTCAGGTTCATACTGGCCTACACAGTCCTATCATGCCCACCCCGGCCAGTTCTCTCCCAGAGAGAACCACCAATGGCAGAGCTTCCAAGTGCACTTGTGCTCGTAAGTCACGGGCCAGACGCACACCTGGAACCGTTTTGCATCGGCGCATCGGCACCCTTGAAGAATATCAAAGCACGGACTTGGAAATTAATACCACGCCCTTGACCAAATCCCCACACCGCCATTGCTTTCCTCCTCCTCAAACTTCTTTGGTCACCGCAGGCAATCAACCGGGTGAGGACCTTCTTCAAGTAGATGAGATTAGTTCGCCAACCGGATCCAACTCGCAACCAAACGCCAGCAGCCCTGCCCCAGCCACAGGCCGCTTCCGCTGGCCCAAACAACCGGGGCAGCTAGACGTGCTCTGGCTGTCCTTCCTGGCATCAACGTCACCTTTCAAAGTAGCCAAGGAAATCCCCAAAAAATTTTGTCAATGTGCCGAAATTCTGACAGTAAGTACTTTATTTTGAAATCATGTGGCAGTTAAACTTGTGCTCACGATGTGCTATTGCTGCCCAGACGCATCCGGATACCAAGCGACATTTTGTGAATATGTCCACAGCGAAACACTCTTACACTTTGAAAAATTGATATGAGATGCTCAAGAAGTGGCTTAGCAAGGTTGAAGCGAAGTCACGTTCGGATAGTGGAACACAAGAGGATGACAGTGAGTTACGCAAAGCAATTAAAGCGCTCGCCATCCAAGAAGAGGTAAGTGGAGTTATTTGAACGTCGCTCCTTTATATTGAAAATACACCATTAAAACATGTATTTGGTAAACTCACACTTGTTTCTTGGGGGTTTAGGAACTCAAGACCATTACTAAAGCTGAAAAAGCAGTCAAAGAACGTGCTGCCATTGCCCTAGCGAAAGCAAATGAACTATGTGACGCCAGAGCATTTCGAACTCAATCCGTGTCACCTCAAAATCGCACGGACCCGGATGACAATGGTGAGGACGACCTTGAGGCAAATGAAGCTGGCAAACATGGACCTACCTCATTATGGGCGTTACGCGATGGATTGTTGAATAAGCTTTCCGGGAATGAATCGAGTAGCACTCATATGATCAACGTAACTTTGAAAAGCAGCGAGGCTGCTGAGAAGGCTAATGAGCTAACTCGGATGGCACTCGAGTGATACCAGGAACAAACGGTGTGGTGATCATTCCGTCTCCAACTTCTGCCTCTTTTTATATTTCATCCAGGGCCTCTTACTCAACGGTCACATATCATCTTACTCACATAGTCACTGCTCAGCAGGTTTTTTTACTCAAAGGTCACGTATTTACGGTTTGAGTTTGATCTATCCTTCTTTCATTTTATCTTATTATCATTCAAAGAAAGCATACATATAAGGAACCCATACAAGCTATACAACAACCTTTAAAGAAATAAGAGAATAACAATAAGATTAAAATTAAGACGATCGAAAAGATTAAGATTAAGAAAAGAAAAAAAAAAGAGAGGGGTAAAAATAGAAGAGGGAAGATTAAGTTAGTAATAGTATAGATGAGAAAGCAATGAAGAATATGTACGTACTTAGATTGGGTCCGGTTGAGATCGATCAATCAAAGAATGGAAAGGTTATCAAGAAGTGTTATGATAAAAAGAAAAAAAGAAAAAAGCGGATACTGAGTAGAGAAGATAAGATGAGATAAGATTGGAAGAAGAAGAAAAGAAAGAAAAGGGGAGAGAGAGAGAAGGGAAGTGAGAACCTACTGGTAAGAGGGAGGTGGGAACGGGTCATGAAAAAGCAAGACCAAAGTACAGGAGGGGGGAGACAATAGAGTTCAAGAAGATTGGTCGGATCAAAATCGAATTAAGATGGAATGGAAGGCTAGAGCGTACAAAAGCGAAGGTTGGAAAAGACGATAAAGTTAGTTAAGAAACACGATAAGACGGAGAAAGTGGCACGAGTACTTACAGAAGAAAAGAGGGAACTGGAATCAAGGGTGACAAAGGCCTCAAAGTAATACAATAGTTAAAAGAGATTGATCAGAGTATAATGTGAAGGTTTTG
Organism: Melampsora americana; assembly: GCA_022264835.1. Classification (NCBI taxonomy): domain Eukaryota; kingdom Fungi; phylum Basidiomycota; class Pucciniomycetes; order Pucciniales; family Melampsoraceae; genus Melampsora; species Melampsora americana. Next base: position 104,879 of record JAIFHY010000003.1, on the reverse strand, counting down.
AATCGAAGGAAATCTAAAAACCGAACAAGAAAACTCAGAATCAATGATCAAGATAGTTTAATGAACAATGATAAGATAAAAAAAATAGAAGGAACTTACAATTAAAGGTTGAGATTGAGGTGAGATCTGATATCAAAAGGTCGGAATCGTGATAATGGAGTTGAGGCGGAGAAGGCAATGTTTGACCAAAATGAAAGATTGGGATTGAGAAAAGGTTTAGATCTGGTTAGAACACAGTAAACTAGAAAGCAAACGAATTAGAATACAGTTAGTACAGGAGGACAAGGATGAGCGATAAAGAAAGGAATGAAATTGTGTACCTTAAATTAAATAGAAGCCAATTGAAGATCATTGGAAGTCCGTATACGTTGTGGTATGAGTAAGAACGGAATAAGAGAAGGAATGAGAGGAGGAGATGGTGGCCGAGTTGTGGTTGAGATTGGGGAAAGAATATAAAAGGGGGGTCGATCTGGGTGTTTTTGTGTGTGCGAAGGGATCTGTGTGTGTATCAAAGATTATTAAAGTGTTAGTGATATTTTTTGTGAGTATTATAAAAAGTGAATCAATTCCTAAGAAGTGTTAAGAAAAAGAAAAAAAAAGTGTTAGTTGAGTTTAAACAAGTAGAGTAGATTAGAAGAAAGAAAGAAAAGACTTACCGAGTACATAGCCTTGATCTTGTAGTTCTCAACCAACTAGTTAGATTTGTTGTAACCAAAAAGAGATTCAGTATTTAAAGAGAGTGTTGTTGGTGGTTCTTTGTACAAGGTTATTGCTGAGTTTAGACAGAAAGGAGTCGGCCAACCGTCAAGATCAGAACCAACTTCAACAGCTTGTGCCTCCTGGTTCAAGTCAGGGCCGGGTCAAGCGGGTCTTGGAATTCAGAGCCAGACCTGTAATCAGCAGTCACACCTGTAACTTTCAGCAGCAAATTCAAATTTCTCTTTTCTCCATTCCACACCCTTGTATAAGGGTGTGTGTAATATCATTCAACTCCGCCAAACGCTGCGCAATCCATCTGTGTGGATCTCATCAGGGTTTGGGAACTCTGAATAACAAAAGGACGCATATTAGAATTGTCCCATCAAAAATTAAAAAAGGTTGAGGGCAGCTTTAAAAGCACCTGTAGTTTTACAATTCTCACAAGTTGTAATTCTTCCTCTCACCGGCTCAGCCTATGCTTGACTGCGTAGGAGTTCTACAACGGCAGTAATCAATATGCAACGTGAACGCGAGCTCAGCCAATCCCAAGCGCAATTGGATCTCGACGCTCAAACGGCGCGCGACACGCTTGCGCTGCGTAGAGATGAGCTTCAGGCGGCAAGTGCTCGTGAGGAGAAGAAAGATGGGACTATCTTTGAACTTAAGTCATCAATGGCATCCGTTCAAGAGACACTAACCAATATGGGTTCACTGCTCAAGATGCTTGCCGAGCAACTTCCAGCTCAACCAGGTTCCAGCTGAACAATGTAAGAATAAGTTTCTCATCAACTCTTGTACTTGTCCTAATGTGGCCTCCATGCGCTCTCTGCAATTACACAGTGTAGTTCAAGAGCGCAATGTGATTTCCCCCCAACTCAAATGAACGTCGATTGTCGGTAAATTGTCCGTTTATCCCCTTCAGCCTTAACCGGAGACGCTTCATAGTTGATTGTAAGCCAATACCTTATATCACGAGTTTTGTTGTTTAGTTTGGTATCATCATGTACTATGAATCAAATACAACAATTGGGTATAAATCAATATGATGATGCTTGACCGCTGAGGAACATCATACCCAAGTGAGCTCCATGTTGAGCGATAGTTGACCACCAAAAGTGGCGACTTGTACCCATTCCAAATGATGGGTACAAATGAATGCTTTTGAACAATTGCCTTGATCAGATCCATCAAAACAATGAACTTGATGAGCCAATCAATTGATCATATTGGCTCTGATAACCAATGTGATCCAATGAATCACTTGTATATCATCGGTTATCTGAGTCAATGAGTTAAAGTGTCAGTTCGACCAAAACCAAAAGGTCATAGAATATGAGGCACGACTGCCTCATATTTCACTCAAATTAAAAAGGCCCCTGCTATTTGCCGCCCACCTGGGGCCCATATGGGCGCCGTCATCTAGCGCCCATATGGCAATATGGGCGCTATAAATCTTGCAATAGCGCCCATATGCTCCAAAAGGCGTGTAGGCGCTAGAATATAGCGCCCACTTGAATATAGGCGCTATATTTTGGCGCCTACATCCCTTTTGGAGCATATGGGCGCTATACTCTGGCGCCCATATCTCTAGGCGCTATACTCTGGCACCCATATCTCTAGGCGCTATACTCTGGCACCCATATCTCTAGGCGCTATACTCTGGCACCCATATCTCTAGGCGCTAGAATCCAACACCTATCTTGACATGGGCGCTGGAATTCAGCGCCTATAGGAAGAAATGCTGCTAGTTGGAAAAAGGACGATTTTATGAAAAGTTGCTTTGATCTTTGGGATGAAAAGACGGTGGAATGGGAAGCACCTAAGGATAAGAAAGAAGTTACGGAAAGAGTTAATACCAGGAGTTCAAAAAAAAGAATGTCTGTTTGTATTGATTTGAGTTGATTTTGTATTTTCTTTATCTTTGCAAAGTGTTGGATTTGATTTTCACTTGGTTCAATTTTATAAGTTTTTTTGGATTGGATCCCTTTGCGTTGTGAAATTTAGCGCGCACTTGGTCCATAAAGTCTGGAACAGTTGAGCTGTCCAGGAAATGAGCACGTAAAAATGGCGCCCATATCAGTTGAAGTCATATGGGCGCTATAATTCAGCGCCCATAATGTAGGCGCTGAATTATAGCACCCATATATACATTTCCCCATATGGGCGCCATCACTTAGCGCCCATATTTGCACATAGGCGCCGTAATTTAGCGCCCATGTGCAGGTAGGCGCCGCAGTTCAGCGCCCATATGGGTAGATGCTATATGGGCGCTGTATTCAGCGCCCATATTGCCATATGGGCGCTAAATTGTGGCGCCTATATGGAAATATGGGCGCTAAGTGATGGCGCCCATATGGGCCTGGGGTGGGCGGCAAATAGCAGGGGCCATTAAAAATCACGATGTTCAAATGAACTTTCTAACCTCAGACTCAATTAGGTGAAGACTAAGGCTAGTCTGCAGCTCGCGCGGTAGTCAATGTCACATGGCATTTACATTGATATTATATTGTAAATATTGATAGCATTTTAATCTTTGAATATCCTCAAACATATAATTGAACAAAAGAAAAAAAATTAATGAAAAAGCTACAATCTAAAATAATACCCAGATCAGAATCCACAACGCATTTTGCCTAAGCCAGGTTGTCATTGAGCTCATTCACATGATCCGTCGGTAATGGATCCTCCAGCATCCTTCGCCCCCCCAGATACGACTTCAACGTAGGGGGAGGTGCTACCCCACCCAAAGGACCCCGTCCGCAGCATATCAAAAGGTTCTTTATGATCACTGCGCAGTGATAAAGACAGTTGACCTCGTTGACGTAGAACCGGAGGTTGTCTAATACAATGGCAAACCCAAAGCCATTAGTTTTCAGGGTCGACGTGAGTAATACAAAGATGAAGATGTGCTACTTACCCTTGTACTGAGTCATGCGGATGAGATTCCTGAGTCTTCCAAACTCATTTTCAACCGCAACTTGTACTGTGGCCATAACCCGATTGAACGCAGCCTGCTCTGGACCAAGGTTGATTCCTGGATAGGGGGTAAGTAGGACGGCTGAGTTTTGGTAACCTTGATTGCCGTAAAGCATCATTTGCCGGCTGTTGAATCCTTTGGCGTCTCGTTCCAATACCTTGCTTAGGCCTGACATCCTCAAGATCGCTGTGTCATGGCGCAAGCCAATGTAGGCCTTGGTTAGATCAGCTGTTATGCCACTATCCAAAAAGATATTCAGCGACCAGCCAATGATCATACAAAATTGAAAAACGACTCACTCAGGCGTGACCACAGCCTGGTATTTCACACTGTGAACTCGCTTGTGGCCGTTATAAAATGGGTGCTGATTATACTTGGGTCTGGCAATTTGCCACACGGTGCCTAAGAGCAGTCCTCAAGTCAGCCATGGGTTGCTCCAAACATTATGAGGAAAGATGTGAACTGACCATCGAGGAAGCCAACACAATTGTCCATTGGGCAATCTCTCTCCTCCACCAAACTTGCAGCAAATCCTTCCAGGACATGAGGCGGGTAGCAACGAGGATTCCATTGTAACAGTGAACCCCAATTGTCGATTATCCAACCTTGAACCCATCGACAGATCCGTCCAATGATGGAAAGTTTGCGGCCAAACGCTTGTGAAAGATCAAAGTAACGAGAAGGTGTCGCCCAACAAGCCATGTAGATGGCCAGAGCAGTCCAACCATCTTCTCGAGCTCGATTTGGAAGTACAAGGGAATCCGGAAAGCCACCCCAGTGGTGGATGGCCAAGATCTTGTCCGGATAGAAACATGTCGTGTATTTGCTGATTTGAGGGTGCCAGGTTTCAACATTCTGCCTCACGCGACCTCGCTTCGTGCGTTGTCAGCGTGGAGGGCTTTTCTTTTCTCATAATCAATGTTTATAACCAGCCAACTACCTTCCTGGGCTTCAATGCCCTTGAGGAACTGTTGAAAAACCTTCCGGCGTCCATCCAACGCCTCCCAATCATTTGTACTACTGACTCAAATCTACACTCCCCCCTTTGGAACCCCAGACACAGGATAGTGGACGATAAGAACGCTGAACGTCTCATCGACTTGATGCTGGAATGGGGCCTCAACCTCCGCTCTCCTAAAGGCAAAGCCACCTTTGGGGTGGGCTCTGTCAACACGGAAGGCACGTCCATTGACCTGGTGTGGGTCAATGACGACTTTGATGAAGCCACGATCACGTGCTTTATTGATGAAGAGGATCTCACCAACCATCACTCAGACCATCAATCGATCATCACAACCTTCAACATCAAACCCCAACACCCCGCACCTAACCCGATTGACAATGGAGGCCGCAAGAACTGGAACAAAGTTTGTCCCATCTCCTTGCGGGTTGAAGTTGCTCAAAACCTCCCAAAACTACGTCCTCTGCTATCAAGAGAGGATGTAGAAGCTTTTGATAGGGAAATGAGGGAGACGATCACGGCAGCCCTCAACAAACACTCCCCTTGTAAGGCCATGGCCGGAAAACATAAGGAGTGGTGGAGGCCCGAAGTTCTCGAGCCCCTGCGCAAAGAAGCCAACCGCCTCCGCCGATCACTCAAGAAACATAACAACGAGGAGTCAAGGGCAGCTTACAAGAAAGCTAGAAATGCCTTCAACATCGCCATTGACCGGGAAAAAGAGAACTCCTGGCGCCTGTATCTTTCAGGCCTGGACCACCAAAACCTCTTCCAAGCAAAAAGGGCCGCCTCCGGCAGGAAACCGCCGTCCCTGGTGAGCACCATCATCACAAGTGAGGGTACAGCCTGCGCCACAAACGAAGAAAAGGCGGCTGCCCTCTTCTCAGCGACATGTGTCGCGACTTCACCATGTCAGCTAGACGACACGTCACACCTCTCCTTCCCTCTTGACGAAAGTCAACGAACATCTCCTGTCATTACCCCAGATTTCCACGACACAATCACCCACGAAGCCCTCTGCGCGGTTGTCAACGGTAGCCCTCCGATGAAGGCCCCTGGCCCCGACAAAATCCAGAATTGGGTATGGAGGATGATTTGGGACCAGGTCAAACAACATGTACGCATTTTATTTCAATGTATTGCACTAACTGGTTTCATTCCACGTGCGTGGAAACAAGCAGTCACCGTCATGATCCCCAAGCCCGGCAAAGCGGACTACACCCAGGCCTCGGCATACCGACCAATCGCCTTACTCACGACACTCAGCAAACTCTTCGAGAAACTCCTAACGCTCCATCTTTGAGCTCAGGCGGAACGACACAACCTTCTCCACCCTGGCCACTACGGAGGCCGACCTAATCGATCAAGCCAGGAAGCTCTAGTTCACCTGGTCTCCTGGATCAAGCGCGAATGGGCACAAGGTAAGGTGGTGGGAGGCCTTTTTGCCGACGTCAAATCGGCATTCCCTTCAGTTCACCACCCGCGCCTCCTGAACACCCTCGAGGAGAAAGGCATAAACACCCAGACCCTCAACCTCGTCCATGACTTCCTCACGAACAGGACGACCTCGCTTTCCTTCAACGGTTTTGAGTCACATCACTTCAGCTTGGAACATGGCCTCCCGCAAGGCTCCCCACTATCCCCTCTCCTCTACCTCCTATACAACACATCATTACTCGAAATCACTGATCGCATCCCCACAGCAACCGCTCTAGGGTTCGTTGACAACGTGGTCCTACTATCTTTGGCTCCAAACACACACCAGCTCCGCTCCCAGATGCAAATGCTCTCATACCGACAGGAACGGTGGGCGCGAAGACACGGTGCGATCTTTGACACCAAGAAGACTTTCTGGGTCGTCTTCTCACAACAAACCATCGACGAAGAACACCCCCCCACAATCAATTTTGCTGACCGGTCAAAAATCACCCCAACGGCCACTGCGAAGTGGTTGGGGGTGCTGATCGACCGAGAATTGAATTTCAAGCAGCAGCGCCTCAGCGTGGCGGCCAAGGGCCGACAACAAGCGGGTTTCCTAGCCGGCCTGTCTAAGAATGGCTGGGGCATCCCGCCCAAACTTCTCAAGACACTCATGACCACCACCATCCATTCCGCCACCGACTATGGTGTGATGGCATGGCTGAACACTGAAACACCCACCTCTTTTATTGAACAGATGACCACAGTCAACCTTACGTGCGCCAGGGCGGCTTTAGGCGCCCTACGAACCACCCCATCGGCATTCCTTTTCCATGACCTGAACCTCACACCTCCTAAGGCCCGCTTACAGAGCAAGATTTTAAACTTCATGGCAAGATCCCTCACAAAACCCAGATCACACCCTCTATTCCAGATTATACCACAAGCCCAACTTACGACGGCTGAGTACCACAAAGACCTGTTTGATTTCTTTTTCCAACATCCCATATGCGAGCGTTTCAAAGAACACGTCACCCAACTCCCGGTGGATCCAGCATCCACACTCATCCGACCGACCAATTACTCCACCCTCATCCAAGGAAACGAGGAAGTGGCTAAAGCTAACGCCATGTGTCTTTCACCCACAGATAGACATATAGTCATCTTCACGGACGGATCCCGAATCCCAAGCAAGAACACGGCTGCAGCAGCATGGTGTGCAAACACCAAGCAGGCAAAGTCCATTGCCCTAGGCCCAGCTCGCTCCCACGGCATTTACCAAGCTGAATACCAAGGGGTCCAATTGGGTCTCCAAATCACCCTCAAAATCGCATCAAACGACACACGGCGTGCCACCATTGTCCTTGACAACCAAGGTGTAGTCAAAGACTTAAACTCAGACTCCTCATCTCTATCTTCCCTGGACAACAGGAAGAGAACATTTGACCTTCTACATAGCCTCAAACACAGTTTTCCCCACATCAAAATCAATATCCGATGGTGCCCAGGCCATGCCGGCATACCAGGAAACGAAATCGTTGACAAGATAGCCAACACACTCGCCAAACGCAATCTTCCAAGCACCTTCTGTAACTCGCCAAACACCGCCGCATTCATCCCAGCCATCAAAGAATGGAAGACATCTCAGACTGAAGAGTTCACCAAAGACGACATCAAACGCTTAGGCCATAAACCTTTCTCAAAGAAATATCTCAACAGTATATCATTACTCAAGAAACACGAAATCACCACGATAACACAACTCAGATCCGGACATGCACCACTGAACACGTACCTGAACCGCTTTCGTCAGCCGGTCGACCCCACCTGTGAGTGCCAGGAGGGGCTTGAAACAGTTGAACATTTTCTCTTCATCTGCCATAGACACAAACAACAACGATCAATCCTCGAACAGTCCTCTCTTGAGCTCGGAACAAGAATGAACAAGTCCATTTTGGCTAACCCCAAAGCCTACAAATCCATTGCAGCATATTGCAACTCGACATGGAGATTCCAACACAGATGGGTCTGGGCTACTGCCACGGGCGTGCCCCATCCTAAGGACATCCTTTTTCCCATGGAGTGACATCTCCCACTACTCTACTTCATCGCCATTATCCCATTGTAATAACCTTTGTACGCGCACACCAAACAGCCACTAGCTACCTTTTCCCTGAACAGCCACAGGGTTTTTAATGGTTCTAGAAATAAGTGCAGAGTGTTTGATAGTCTTCTGACTGAATGAATACTTAAAACCATGCAATAAAAAAAAAAAATTCACCCGACGGACCAACAGGTCCGGTAGTGACTCCCCTCCAAGTCGTTCAATGTAGGTTAAGTACTGAACAATCTTGCGAAGTTCTTCCGTCTGGTAGACATACCACCAGGCGACCATGAGCATCGAGTTGGCCATTGCGGGAGGCCTGCGGATCGGGAGTCCGTTGGGGTGGAAAAGTATCGATTTGGCCTGCATGGAGTTGTGATGCCAAATATGAAGGTGAAGGATTGGGAGGGGTGAGGTTAGAGGGACTAAGGTGATGGGTAGCAGACCAATAGCTATCGCGAGTTTGAGATGCTAACACCTAACCTCATCAGGGCAAACTGTCATGGGATGGAACCTTCCAAACGGCCCATGGGTTTTGATGGGTTAGCTTGTGAAACCCGGTGGTACGTGACTCGAACTTGAATGGCACTCACTTGAGCTTAAACGAACTTGCGCGCCGATCTCAAATGCTAAATCCACTCTAAAGCTGGCAACAAGAGACGATACGTCCCATTTTGCGCCTGGACCTTACAAAATTTTTCAAAAATCTGCCAGTAGATATTACAACGGCTGTAGTCTTTCCAATCAAATATTGCACATCAGAGAAAGTATACTCTGCACCATTCAAGATGAAGTGCCTCAAAATTAATCCTGCCCTCTTTAAGCAATGGTGACAGCGCAGAAACAAAGACACGTGACATGGCCATAAAACTCAGACTATGTGTTGACCAAAAAAAGCTCTATGATAAGAATCTTTGGATAAGGGAACTAATTTAATAGACCCAAAAGTGGAGGAATGATGGCTGAGAGAGTCTGGAAAAGAAAGGTCTCACTTTTAAGATGAGGAAAAAAAATTAACGTATGATCGTCCTTAACTCAAGTTTTCCACCGGTAGCGGCAGTTCATATCAGCACTCTCAAAAGTTGAAGGCCGTTGATCCGTGATTTCGGTCTGGAATCTGGTCTCTGAAGCAAGTTTTGAGGTTGGCTTCCAGAATGGCCAACCACCAATCTCGGAATTCCTAGCGTTCGAAGCAATGCTAGCGTTTGTATCTCTAACTTCTGCGACATACATCATCTCACAGATATCTCATGCAGGGTGATCTATGCGAATTGCGTGGCTAGCCCTTACATGCTAGCATTGTCTCATTTGTGATCGTTTTTTGGAGGTATAACATTGATCATCGAATGGTTTCAGGATCATACTTCTGCCAGTCGATCTACTTATCCCGGAATGGAAATAGATACACTCCTCTGGTGATACAAAGTGATGATGAAAGATGAGACAAACCAAAGAGATCATCCACACCATTTGCTCACCCCCGAGAAAGCAGAAAGCCTTGGCTCTATATCGCTTTTACACGCCATCGCCGTTGGTCTTCGTATCTCTATCAAGGTATGCTTTGATCAGCTTTGCACTGCATCGCACCTCATACGCAAAGCCATCATATGATATCTGGATTTTCGCTTCTCTGCTAGTTCACCTTGCTCTTCACGTCATACATCTTGTCAAGATCAATATCGCAGTGTTACGGCAAGTGGAGCAGTTCAAAGTGCAAATAAGTGGGTCTGCAATGCTTTCTTTATCTCATGACTATCGCTCTACTCCAAGTCTGATTTAATTTCTTATGCTATGTGTTCAGCCGATAGTAGGCCGATACATCTGGGCAAGTCTTCCGGCGGACTACCAGGTCTGACTCTAAGAGTGCGACAGCATTAGCTGCGCAATATGACGCAGGCCCAAGCGGAGACCTCCTACCCCGCTTCATCAAGTACAGCTCGTCCAATTCTTGAACTTGATCTTTCACCTGAATCTTTAGGATTCCAATTGGATCCAGTGCGTATATCTGTTCCCTCGCCATAGCTACTCTTTTGCGCAGAATTCTGAATTTGGAAAGATGATTACTTTTGATGTGATAGTCCAATCTCCGTAGCTATTCTTCTCCCGTCGCAGTGAGGAATTGCGATCAACGCGGGAAGCAAAGTGGAAACATATCACCAGTGTAAGTCCTGCGTCTCACTCCATTTGATCTGGTACCTCACAATTTATTAATATACATAATTGACCATTCTTGTGCCACTCTCCAACTTATCACCCCCCGTCTTATCCACAATCTGGTCTAATCGGAACATTTCTTTCTTTTTGCAATATTGATATTTTTTCGTGACTTCATCTTTCTATTATTTCTTATATTCATCAAAATTGAACCATAGGCATACTTCCGAAGCTTCCGGCGTTTTTAAGCCCCGTTATCAATTCCGTAAGGTTTCTACTGCGTTAGAAGCCTGTAGGGATCAGCACGGCCAGACTTCAACTCGTTCCTCATTCTCATCAGACTCCTCATCAGATTCTTCTCCGATGTCAAAGTTCGAACATGTTTTGCCACGAAGAAATCATTTATCGAGAAGCACGGCTTCAGAGAAAATGCAACCTTTTCAAGATGCTGTAGACTACAATGTCACTTCAGACGTAGAGCATACTCGTAAGAAATTTAGTTTACTTCGCTTCGGTCGTTCTACCCCATCAGGCGAGGACGACGTCTTCAGCAGATCACAACCTGGCGATTTTCACTTGAAGCCTTTCACAATTGCGTCCGACAAATCTCTTCAACCTTCTTTGAGTTCAGCGTGTCATTCGGCCTGCTCGAGTTCAGAGTACTCTTGTCAATCCAATGATAGCACTGAACAATTGATGCTAGTTCGAACACCCTCCTTCGAGGATCAACTTCAAAGCGCAGGAGCTCGCAATGGAACTCACACCAAACCTGAACTTTCTCACTGGGAATGGAAGATGCAAACTCCAGCATTGGTCAGACGATCACTTTCGAGATCTAAGGGTCAATTTATGTCGGCCAACTCTATCAGAGATTCTATTGAATCTGTCTCACGTCCGCCGCAGCTTGAAGATGAGATGGAAGAGCTTTCAGAAGCTAAGGAACCTGAACCACCAAAGCTAAAAAGCTCAAAGAGCACTTCTTCGTTGCGAAAATACTTCTTTGAATCAACAACAGATCCCAACACAAAATCCAAGGGATTGAGAAAGAAGCTTTCCTTTAGCCAACATTTTTCACGGAAGAGGAGTGCCTCGACGAACTCGGTAGTTCAACCCTACATTTTAGATGATCAGACAGAAGAACTTTCCCTTACACAATTTCTGACTAACGAAACGAGATCGATAACGCTACCGGGAGACAAAGAGTCAGTTTCTCACCTTGATATTAAGATATATATCTTACTTTCTGTGAGACGATTGATACTAACTGCATCTACCCTTATACGTGGTTAAAAACGCAGACCGCACCCCAAGCAAACAGTCCCTACCCATAGCAGCCTCAGACCCAAGGAAGCTCTTCACGATCGATCCCCGTTACCTTGCCATCAGAAGACAAGATCTACATCTGGTTTATTCTTTTGGCGTCGAAACAAAGAAACTGAGCATAGTACGAAGACTCCAACACCTGTAAAGAACAAACTTAAAAAGCTGCAAATCTCTTCTCCTAGCGCATTCCGTCACGTCAATCAGAATGACAGCAGCCAGTATTTTGAGCCTTCCATTCGTGATAGTTTTGAAACCACTTATCATACGAGAACGGTCATAGAAGCAATTCCCGCTAGATCTATCTTGACATCCTCTGTTTCGAGTTACACCTCGACTATCAATACCATAGGGACAGATACCACACATTCAAGATTAGTACAACCAGTAAGTTTTAAGTTTTCTGAATAACCCAAGGGTTTGGAATACTTCCTGAATACTGCTTTACACAATTTCTCCCATAAAAGCCTCCTCGTCCACCAAGGCTACGTCCCGTAAGTAACACTTCAAGAACACCTGTCTTTGCTTTTTAACTTCACTTCACCTCTTATTGACTGGGCCCATGATACAATTGAATTTGAACAGGTCATGTCTACCCCCTTCGCCGGTTGATTTTCGAAAATACTGCCTCCGTGTTGCCATGTACTTCATCATTCTCAAAGCTCATGGTATATCTTAGGTTCCACGTGAATTTTACAGACCGGTTCATTGATTGAGGGGTTTGGATGATCCCAAGCTGAGCTTTGCTCTAATCAACTTCCTTAATGTTGTTGTTGTTGTTTTTGTTGTTTTTGTTCTTCTTTTTTCTTTTCCACTTTGCAAACCTATCAATAAACTTCAATCTTTCACTTATCTAACCTCTCTATTCTTAAGGAACAGATTTTGATTTCTTTTCATTCCTATCGAATAGCGAATTAATTCAATTCCTTGCGGTCTATTTCACCGAGTAAATCATGTTGTATATGTACATCAACCTTGGCTTGAAATCTTTCTTTGATGTCTCGACTACGCTCTTGCTTCTCCCCATTTCTCATGTTCAGATTATATCACAGACAATCAAACCTTCATTCATTGTTTCTCAAGTCGAGTACAAAATTTAACACAACTACATAGCATGACATAACTTGGTGGACTAGTTGCACTAGGCCACGATGTATATCATAAACAAAACACAACCCCAAGGCACAATACTATGAAACAGTCAAATTGAGTGCATGAGCTTGGCTTTCCAACTTATGCGCCGACTTTTGTCTTGGCTCCTTTAGCATTCTGGATACCCCATGGTATCCGTAGATCATTCTGGGTCAAAACTCTCCCTTTGATATCTCAACTGGGCTCTTGCTTCTATTTCCACTACAGGCAATCAAAACTTCATTCATTATGTCCTCACTTGAGTACAAACAGTGATACAACGAAAATAAAATAACATAAAGGTCTTGATGACGTGACATGAGCCACAAAGAACTCCAGACAACACAACTCTTGGGGAAAAAATTGAATGTACGGCCGTTGAACATATACTTTTGAGACTCTTGACAAACCCGAGCTCTGTGAGCATTGAACTTGACGAGACTTCTTCAAATCAATCACTATCATGAGAAAACAACTCATCATAATCAGCAAGGCAAACAAAATTGATGACATTATCACACTATCAAGAACTGACCTATGAGGATGAACTTATATTGAGTCTAAGTTTCAGCTGTTGAAAAGACATCAACCCTCTTTTGATGCATGTCGGACTTTGCGTTTCCTCAATGAATATGATCCGCTGTGCAACGTGACATTCATCGACTGACTCATAACAGCTGGGTGGTTGTATGAGCTTATCAGGAGCAGTCTCGACGTGAGAGGACGTTTGGCTATACCCAAGCACATCACAAATGCCTTGATCGGTACATTGACTAAGAATCATGGTTAAAAGGCGAGGTGGTAATTTCGCGTTGCGGTTGACTGTGACTGTTGAGCACCAAATCAAGCTAGAGACGTGATGAACCAGATAGAGATATAAAAATGGGTGTGTTTCGCGTTTGATGGGAGATCGTTCACCGAGCAGCTGCGTGAAGACTGTGATCATATCTTCATCTGTCTCTATGGGGTACAAGTAAGATCGAAAATCAAGTGAATCATCATCTAGGATGATCACCTCGTCAAAATCAACTTGAAGATGTGTTAAGATATGAAGATAATCTTTGAAAAGTAGACGTCGGAAATCGATTGAATGTCTCATATCGCAGAATGGAATCAGGAGAATTGAAAAGATCGGATTCGCGAAAGAACTAGAATCATAAATACCCAAAATATCGGTGAAGATCGAGTAAAGTTCCATCTCGTCATCTTTGGTGAGCTTTTTGGCTTCAGCGCGGTCGGGGCTTTTGTCTGCAAGTAGGTTGAGGTGATCGGATCGCCTGGATTTGGATTGGAATGGCGATGTTAACTTCATTATCAATCGACATGCTATCTCGTCATCAAAAATTGATTGCGCATTGTGGTCATTTGAGGATTCGGTTCCCAAATCCCAGCCATTCTGAGAATTTAAAACGATCAGTGTTGTTAATGTGATCTTCCATACAGAGAGGTCATCACCTATCATCGGATCAAGAATCGAAGATAATGTTGAGGATTGTGTTTGAATACGACAAAGGGTAGATCGGACAAAGACTGCCAATGCAAATGTTGCTCTTGCTAAACGGTTGAGCATACTGATCTGTGTGGGTTCTACGTCAATTATCAGGGACTTGAGGTATGTTTGAGTAAGAAAGTTGAGTGCAAGCGAAGGCCAGGTGGATGCGAGCACGAAAGCCGGCTGATCGCACTGTTTCATGAGTAGTTGAGTCTGCCGAGGGGTTGGGTAGGATACCTTGGTGGATAGGGCGCATTCGTTCACATACGCTTCATACAGGGGGCGCAAAAGCTCAATGTCAGGCGCCAAGCACTGCGCTTCTCTCCCCACCGCGGAAAGTAGATCAGTCGATCCACTTAAGTCTGATGCGTTTATTGCATTTTGGAAATGGTCAAGCGTAGTCGTAATTGCCGATAGGATCATATCACCGTCAGAGTTGCGCAGCAATAGACTGGCAACACACATCCAATCTGGCATTCTGTTCTCCAGTGGCTTGTATAGGAGACAAAAGCTACTAGGAACAGTGGATAGATTATCAGTGTTTGCCGCCAATCGACAAGCTAAGGCGAAATCGTTCTCATTGGGATACCAAGATTCATCATCATGCCACGAAGAAAGACCGTGACGTATTTCTTCATGGTGGGTGTGTATGAGTGAAGAAAGTCTAGCCATGCTCGTGATGAGACGAGCATCGCCATTACATCGAGTTTTTGGAGTAATGTGATTGGCGTCGTTGGACATGGAAAGGAAATGTGTGATGGACCGCTGCAGTCGGTCTTTCAACCGCAATTCCAGTCGTGAGAGGTGTGTAAGGGTTTCAGTAATTTGTCCATTCTTCTTCAAGGATCCTATCAAGTATTCTACCAATAAGTCGCAGGCGGTTGCAAGAACATCGTTTGTAATGTATCTTGATCTCGCAATCGGAGGGACATCAACGGAGTGTCTTTCATGTAAGCAGATCTCTATGAATTCAATGCTGTCGGTACTCCATTCGATAACTTGAGACCAATTAATGCTATGAGGTGGGACAATGACGTGGGGATCGTTTGCACACCGCATCCAATTCCTCAACAAGTTTAGATAAGCTGAGATGAGCTCCAACTCCCCGACAATTCGATCATCAGGACCACCGACATTGGTATTGGTCAAATCAATCGCGACCGACAGCCGTTTTTGAAGCCCAAGAGTGATTGGCCGCAATAATGGATCTAACGTGGTCCTTAGACTCGTACCGAGACCATATTCTGAAAAGGTAGATATGACTGTGAATTGCTGTGTCATGAAGTTGGCCATCAACAATGTGGAGTCCGGATCGGGAGACAATGCTGCTTCAGGGATAGCGGCTTGCGCAAAACTGTCCAGAGACCAATACGGCAAGGCAAGAAAGCGAAATGTAGGGGTCAAAAGTCCACGATCTACTAAAGACTGGCTACACTGCCGTGAAGATAGCGATAAAGTGTCCAACAGATGGAGACATTCTAAGCTCGGTACTTCACATTTTGCACTTGTGACAGGTGGCCAGGGGACCGATACCAAGACCTGAATGATGTCCTCAAGAAGCATAAATCGTTTGGTAATCTCTTCGGAAACTCGCGCTGGTTCACCTAATTGGATAATTGTGTTCAACAATTTGACCATAACGATCAAGGAAAATTTAGATAAGACTTGATACCGAAAGTGGGATTGAATTTTGGCCAAAACGTCAACCTGTGCGAACAATTCTTCTATCCACTCTAATTTGGATGCTGGTAACGATTTCGGGTTATGACGCTTCCTTGAAAGTAATCCACATGAGACGGAATAAAATAGCATCAGCGCGCTGTCCGCGAGGCCCACATTTTTTTCGCCCAAGGCATGGGATGATGCCAAGATCATATCTGGAATTGCAGGTTGTAATTCGGTTTCTTCAAAGACAGCGAACTCCTTGTGGCTTTCATTCAGATGTTGGTTGGCCAAGTATCGGTCAGTTATGCGTGTCATGATCTTGAACCCCATGACTCGTTGAGATGGAACTGATGACATGATGAATCCAAAAAGTTGTTGAAGTGTAAAACTCTCCGCCCGTTGTGGGTGAATAGCATCGCAAAGAGATTGATTTGTTGCTGGATTGACTGCATCGTCACTGAACATTCCTGTCATGATCTGACCCTTGAGATCAAAATTGAATTGGCTTTTGGCCAACTTATGAATAGCTTGATGCGAGCATGCAGGTTCAGAGCTAGGTTTAGAGGGACCATGCTTCTCTGAAGCGACACCTGGTGAAGACGCACGGGCGCACTCTTGCCCAGAGTTAGTGAGGGTTGAACCTTCATAAGGGGATACGAGGATTTCATCCGAGAATTGGACGCGCTTGTTGGGTTTCTGACGGGACTGTATGTCAGGTGAATTATCAGGAATGTTTTCATTTTTGCAATCGAGCTGACTAGATTGAGAAGTAGATACATTGTTCTTCTTAAGTAGTTGCTCCAACAAGACAGGATTAGACTTCATCAGCATATCTTTAATCTCAGCTTGAGCCGCAAGGATCTCAGCTTCAGACATAATTGCTAGAGTTGATTGATTTTCAGATGCAATACTTTTCTTGGTCTCAAGAGAAAATTCGGAGCTAGAAGGCATCGTCTTAGAGGAACACGAAGGAATCGGAAAGTCAAAGGTCGCTTGACGGCTCGAAGGTTTTTCAGTTGTTGGAGACGTGAGTTTACAATTCATCGAAAAATGTTTAGAGCTTTCAACGCTAGGAAATCCACTTGGCTCAAATTTGGACTCAAAGTCTTCATTTGGTTCCTTCAAGTCATCTCGTTCTACAATCTCTCCTAGAAGTGGGTTTCGAAAGCTTTGAGTTGAGTCCTTCTTTTCAAATTGATCAACATCATGTCCTGACACAGTCGTTGTTGGGAAATCTTCATAATCACTCAAATCAAGTTGAAACCTTCCTGTAGGGACCTGTTGAGACAGAGGTGGTATATCAGACCCAGCGTGTTGGCGAGCAGCCTCTATTTCGGCTTCACGTTCGAGGGCAAATCTAGATTTTCGAGCTTTGGATTTGGACGTTTCGCCAGTCTTGAAAGGTAAAGAACTAGACGACGTTTTAGAATATGCAAAGGAGCTTTCGCGTGTGATCTTGTCGGATTCTTTGGTAAGTTGAGCCATGAACTCATCGTTTTGTAAATCATATATACTAGGTCTGACGGTAGTGTTATGTATCTGGTGAGACTTGACATTTGTAGGATCGATGACGGTCATGATGGCAAGCTACTGGATATCGATGAACAACTGTATAACTCACATCGCGTGCAGAAAAGAATAAAAAGGAATCATTAGAAAAACTTTCGAAGGCCGTAAGCAAAGGATGGGATTTGCAGAACATGGTCTCTTACCTTGACACTAACCCACGCTCCTACCACTCAATTGAAGAGAAGCCGACTCAATTATATTCCAATTCAAGAATTATGTGAGATGTTTTGATGTATGGTTGATTTCGAATGATGAGATTGAATTGAGTGTTTGATGAAGAAGTTGAAAAAGTTTCAAATTTAAAAAAAACTTGAAATCGATCACAGAGACAGTAAAACCTGGTAAACCCCATAGGTAACACATCGTATGTACAGACTACATCGGCACTAGAATTTCAACTAGCTTGAGATGTTTTAAATTTCACGTTCTCCATTCAGGTATCGAAAAAAGCTGATGTCTAGAACCCTCAACTCGCACTGATCATCCACCCAATCGACAGCTTACTCATCTACATACAAGCACGAGTCTTCTTGAAAACAGCCAAGAAAACGTGGTGAACATGTATATCAATCTATCAATAATCATCTGATTTGATCAAATCTTCCACGAAACTTCATTCATTCATCTTTCCAATCAATCAATCTCTCTTGAGTGCAAGATCAAGTTTGGTTTTTTTTTCTATGAATCTGATGTTTTATCAGTATAAATGTTTTGCAATACAACCATATGTAATTGTTTCTGTATGAAAAAAAACAATGTCACAAAATACGACTTCAATGACGACTTCAATAAACTTTATGAACAAGATAACAATAAAAATTGAAGGTCTGTGGCCTTGACTGAACCTTTTTCTTTATTCTCACAATAAAAATATGTACAAACTATTATAAGATAGCGCAATTCAAGATTACATCTTCAAAAACCCAGAAAATATCTTGTGGTCTTGCGAGCGAATGAGATCTCCAATGATTTTCCTTCGAAATGTAACTTCGGTAATCAAGTTCGCCTCACTTTGAAGTTGCCTTTTTGTTGCCTGATCTTATATTCGGTTAAATTCGAATATCACATAGGCCCAGAGTTTTGACTCAAGAGTTCAACCGCTCTAATGCTCTCAATTCATCCTCCAATTCACCCAAGACAGGTATATACCTATGTATCAATCTATGAGATATTCCATCATCATTTACGTCTCCTTCCAATTTTTCGGCAATCGTTGAACAAAAGTCAATAAGTGATTCCAGTGCGGAGATATGAGATGAAAACGCGTGGTTCGGAGTTGGAAGTTGGTGAGAGGAATGATCTAGCGATGAAGTTGATGGGCGGGTAGACCGATCGGACGTTTTCTGATCTTCGCTGATTCCCAATGATCTGGACCGTTTATGGGGTCTAGTATTCTCACACGAATCCTGATATGTGGCTGAATCAGTCTGAGAAGCACATTCACTCGGTGAGAGATAGGCTGGCCGTTTCTCTGACGAGATTAAGTCTACAATCTCTTCATCATCCCATGTGGCTTCGATTGCTAAATTGGTATCGATGTTGATGAAGTCAAGTGAATTGAGGATCTGGCTATCATTGCACAGAGTCGAGTCGGTAGTATAAGGCGGCGTTGAGAGAGATGTGAAGTGGGATAAGTCGGGCTCCCCATTAGCGTCTTTTGATTGAGGCTCGTGATCTTGATTCGCGTCATCAGAAGGATCCATGACTCTGATCTTGAGACTCAACTGTGTAAGACACATCGTGAGATTTGAAATGCTTTGCTCAGTCGATGGATCATACGCGTTAATTGTGCTTGGTGTGTGATGAGGTCTGTGTTACAAATTCCAAGTATCAGTCGCACCGCTGCAGAAATAATCACTCACTTAGATGATCAAGCTGGACACGTACAGTTCCGGAATATGCGCATCTTCAGATGGCAAGGAGATCAGGCCGGTATGTTGGAATGCATTGCCAATAGTCGTGGGACTTACACAATTCCACGCATCTTGTATGATCTTGGTCGCAGAGGACTGGTCGATATGATACAAGTCAGAGAGGCTAGATTCATCAGAAGATAAAGCACGCAAGCAAAGCCTAGGCGGGGATATGGGCAAGTAAAAGGCGATGGATCGGTTGAGGTTGAAGCTATACGAAGAAGACAAAACTGTGCATACCGAATGCGATATTCCGATTTGAAGCATCTAGTGATTCCGGCGATAAACGGTTGCGCTGGAGGGTTGATAGGACTGAAACCATCGATTGAAGAAGTATTGATGTACTCTACTCGGAGATTGTCGAAGGGTGGGCAGGGCAGCAGATGAACATCAGCTGTGTCAACCAACAGAAGGACTTTGCGGTCTCGTGCTCGAGATTTTTCATCAAGATCAGTGAGATATCTGCGGCGTCATAAGAAACAAGTTAATGAGTTAAAGCAAAGTTGTTTTGAGATAAGTGCTGAAATGATCATTTAAACCAACTTTTCCCAAACCTGAAATGTCATTACTGCTTTTTTGTTAAAGTGATAACTGAAGCCGCACTCGGCGTCAGATTGATCTAGGGGATAGGCTTGAGCCTGAGGCAATGTCCCAATGATCAATGGGATATCCTTCCAGCTACCATCAGCTGAGCAAGTAAAGACCAAAGTCAATTTGAGCTGATCGGCCAAAATGTTTTGATCTGTGCAAGGCGGACAACTGATTGAAAATCCAACGATGTTGGGATTTAGCTTTTTTTTTCGCAAATTCTTACATTAACTCAAAATTTTCTTACGCGTAAGCGAGACAAATTTCATCCATGGCAAGTACATCTGAAATGTCATATTGCTCAGTAATTTGACGGATTCGTTGAATCTCGCAAGCTGCATTGGGCGGGATTGATGAACGAGCCGCCGTAGGATACGTAAGTCGTTTGGGCCTTGGTGAAAAAATGATGAGTTTTTGTGTTGAGTGTTAAATCAAATGAGAGAGTGAGATGTACTTTTCTTGAAAACTTTCAAACCAGCTCGGAGATATTGTCAGCTTCCGCTTTCGACGAATGGCCAAGAGTTCCTCAAACTTCTTCCATTGGCTCCGAAGTTCATGTTCGGTAATTTTCAAGGTTTGACTAGGATCCTTACTCAACCGTTGATAATACCAAAATTCAAGACAATGAGCAACTTGAGGGAATTGAGCGCGTTTTTGTTTCTTCGATTTGGTTGGATCGAGTGCAAGACTACGATATTTTTCTTCGTCCTTGAGATAACGTGAAATGGTCGATTGAGAAAGTGTAGGGAATCCAAGTTGCTGAAAGTGTTTGGCAACAGTCACTTGATCTAAAGTTGGATTTTGCTTGATAAAGTCTATAATCATCAGTTTGTCACTCAGGGTGGTATGAGCTCTTCTCTTGATGGTCGATGCAGTTCTAGCTGGATCCGGTACAGGAGAAAGAGATTGAGTGCTCGTCGATGGTTTTGAAGGATTAGAGAGTACTCGGAGAGTCGGATCGGCGACTTGATCGATTGACATACTAAAGCACTCGAAGGTGTTGAAACCGACTTGAGGATGACGCTGAATTCGATAGTTGAAGGATTAGGTTGAAAGAAGGTTGATTTTGAGTACGAAGTGATATTGAATGAGAGTCCATGAGTGACAAAAGGTTATACAGTACCAGTACGAATGAAGATATCTGTACTCTTGATCTTCTTTGAGAAAAGTTGATGATGGAATCTGAAATGATCAGAATGGGAAGGAAGGCGATCTACTACATACTATTCTTATCAAATTCTTCAAAACCATTTATACCTATCTCATCCCAAAGACTTTCACAAAGGAATATTCAACTTTCAATCAACTCAAGAACTCTGATTGGATGATCAACTTTCAAGTCACTTCATACATCAATCAAACAACACTCAAAGACGTTGGTACATACCGTGCTTCAGCAGAGAACTCAGATGATACATAGGACTGTTGAAATTGTTTTGACAAAGTTAGCCAAAACCTGCATGATCCATCGTCGATGTTCATCATCAGTCTCCACTTTCCTTATTGTACTATTGAATTTGAGTGAAAGGGAATTTTGATCAGAACACTTCCTTTTCAAACTTTGTATTTCACTGTGGATGTCAACGCACCTTTCAAGAGCTTTCAAGTGTCCAAAATTGATTTGATAGAAAAAACGAATAACACCTGATAAACCTTTGTCTTGAACATCAAGCAATAGGAAGAGTTACGAACAGTGTCTTTATGAGGACTTCAGCCAGTCTCGAGGTTCTGTGTATTCGAAAAGAGGAAAACAATACTTCATGAACGAATCTTCTCTCATCTAGTCATCAAATGAAAACCTCAAATATTCTTCATTGCAAACGTTCTTCTCTCTGTTCCTTCCATCTCTGGTTTCAATCAATCATTTGATCAACTTGATTCGAATTCTTTAATCAAACTTACCCGGACTGTGGTGACCCGGTCCCATTCGCTCTGCCACGTTTCTTGGTGCTTCTTGACCCGGTTACAAGAAGAGAGTTAAAGTCCGATGTTCGCGATCACATCAGCTTTTTGTTTTTGATTGAGGAGAAGAACCGAATTCGTACTTATCAACTTCAACTTCAATCATCACACAATCAATCCTACAAAATGACATCTATTCCCTCTACAAACCCGCACCCTTCTCTCAGTTGTAGGGGGACTTCCCTTCTTGCTCCAGCCAATCAAATTGCCACTGCCATTTCTTCTGCATTCAAGAGTCCTTATTCTGAAGACAACTCGGATGGTAGGCTCCATCAACCTCTGTGTGAGATTTGAGAATTTTAACTGGTCTTACCCTTCCGAAATATCTGCATGTCAGGCCTCATCAGCTTAGGTGTGGCGGAAAGTTGGTTGATGGAGGAATGGTTGACCCAGGTTGGTCTTTCCAATCTCTCTCAAATAGCAATTGTGAAGTTTTTATGAAAGAAATTATCTTTTTTAAACCTATTCGCGCTATATCTATAGTACTTCAACTCACACTTTGAGCTCGTTCCAAAGGACTTACATTATCAATCTGTCTTTGGACCAAATCCATTCAAACTTGCTCTTCAAGACCTTTTGAACAAATACTTTCACCCTGCGATTCCAGTCAAGTGAGTCTACAGGCCGTTCTTTGATAAATAGAATCCATGTGTGGAACCGAACGCCTATTTCTCATGAAATCAGTCTAGATCGGACTTTAGTCATCTAATCTATTTTCATTGTTCTACGCTCATATGTTTCGATGATAAACATAGATTGACATATCATCCCATCCAATCTTTAGAATTGAGCATCTAGTTACTGGCGTGGGTGTGACAGCTGTCCTCGAACAACTACTCTATTCATTGTGCGATGCAAATGACCAGGTTCTGCTCGCAAAGGTTTGCACGCATCCTACCTTCAAAGATACCCTACACGGTCTAATGAAGATTGGTTATGAAATGTGAAATGGTCAGCCATACTATTCCGGTTTCGACAGGATAGCCAAACAAAAACTTGGAATCGTCTTGGTGGGAGTGGATGTTCCTGAGGTAAAGATCAATCATTTCTTACCATCTCACCGAGCCAATCAAATTTAACTTTTGGTTTCTACTGTTGATACATTTCGCCTATCATCAGGGAATCGACCCAAGCTCAGAAACAGTTCTAGGTTCTTTCGAATTGTCTTATCAAGCCTTGAAGTCTTCAGGTTTGCAAGATAAAGTAAAATGTGTACTACTATGTAACCCGAGCAACCCGCTAGGTGAGTCGATCAATAATTTTTAAGTTTTGATATGTGCGCCATTGCATGCATACCTGATCACGACCGCTCATCTTCTACCATCGAATTTCTCATTGCTGTTTAGGTTTATGTTACTCGAAAAAGACCTTGATTGAGTATCTAAAATTTTGTGAAAGATATGATCTTCAACTGTAAGTATTGTTCAAGATCGTATTGCCCATCACTTCATATCTTGCGCTCATCGAAAATTAGTATTTCATGATATTTCACTGTGAAAAGATCAAGTTGATGTGAACTCTTGCTGCTGAAACCTTTTCAGAATCGTGGACGAAATCTATGCTTTCTCAGTCTTCAACCCGTCTTCAAGTTTATCACCTGATGAAACTGTCAAGAATCAACCTCCAGTAGGAACAGCTCAAGAATTTGTGTCTGCTTTGTCGATTAATT
Source organism: Melampsora americana (assembly GCA_022264835.1). Taxonomy (NCBI): domain Eukaryota; kingdom Fungi; phylum Basidiomycota; class Pucciniomycetes; order Pucciniales; family Melampsoraceae; genus Melampsora; species Melampsora americana. The sequence goes on along the minus strand of JAIFHY010000003.1, from coordinate 81,259 downwards.
GTCGTGAAGAAGCGGGTTGTAATCCGCAAAGGCTGCATGTTCGTGAGTCCAGCTTCTATCTTCCTCTGGATACCTTGAAAACTAGCAATTCATATGTATCGTGACTTTTTTGAATCGGAACTTGCTTAGTATATGGTATGAGCAAAGGTAATTCAACAATTCCCCGATAAATGTGGCGTGCAATACTTATTGCTTCTCATTGATGTGGACCAAGATTTCGGCGCGTGTGGATTACGGTCAGTCTGCCTGGATCTGATCCTGACAATCACATATACATCATGACACACGATCTAGTAGACTTGCCATCACGAGACACTTATGCAGAATGGAAGGATTGATGAGATGTGTTCAAAACGCTACACAGAGCCGGACTCTTAATCTCTCAAAATAACAAGGAAGTCATCAATTCGGTCCAATCAACTGCAAACTTGATGCAGATACCGCGTTCTACGGAGATCATATTGGAGAAACTTTTAGGAAACCCTGAGAGATTGGATTGGTATCTTAAGGAATATGTAGGTGAAGAATTCGATAGGCTTCAGTTTTTGAATAGATCAAAGAGTGAGTCAATCAAGCAAAACTTGATGTTTAAACTCTCTTATCTAGAAAACCAAACTACAGGAGGCATATGAATATTCTACGAAAAGATTACGTGCTTTAAAGATACCATATCTGCACTCGTATGCTGGACACTTTGTCGTAAGTTCAGGTGAGGTATGTTAGATGATCTATCATTCATCTTTCCTGATCACAATCAGGTAGTCGATCTTCGAAGCTGGTTACCGAAGAACACATCGGGTGATGAAGTCTCTAAAAGCCCTATCGAATTGGAAGAAGCTTTATTCTTGACACTCTTGAATGATTTTGGTCTTTACTTGGTCAGTGAGCTCATCACTAAGAGAATTGGGGTTGAAACTAAGATGATGATTTTCAGAGTCCGTTGATGATCTTGTATCATCATCCTCTTCCTGGATTCTTCCGCTTGACTATCACTACTTCTCGTGATTATTTGGAGATTGGTTTATGTAGATTAGAGAATTTTTTGAAGACCGCTTCAGAAGATTGATTGAATGGTGTTTGATTGGTTTTCTGATTTGGACTCATATCCCAGCATTGGATTCCTTGAAAGATATCTTGATTACTTTTCATTGATCAAACTCAGGTTTACTTTCTTGGATTGTGTCGATTTGAATGAATGTGTGGGTTGAGAGAGTGAATGATGTATGGAAGTGTGGTGTGAATGATTGAGATGATGAGTGAGTTTTAGTTCTGAATAGATCATGAGTCACTTGACTACTAAGGCAGGCTAAGAGGATGATCATCGTCTTGTGAAATTCAAATATGGAGTTTGGCTTACAACTGATTTGTTCTGTGAAATTGAAAAGTATGTATGATTTGGTGATGCTGTGCTGTTGACCGTTTGTCATCCTTCACTTGACCATCACTAAAAGCAAATCTGGTCTTTACTTTATCCCAGACCCTTTTCCTTAGAGCATCGCCACCCAGTCTTGTAAAATAAGACCTAATTGGGAGCATGTACGAACGGCAGTTGACAGGAGAAAGGTTGTATGACCAGTCTCCCGGGCGTTTGTTAAAAAACGGCAAAACCGAGGCTTTGCAAAACATAGAAAGTGAGATTGATAGTCGACCGAATTAGTCCAGGCATGTGACACAAATACACGTCATAGATTCATTGTCAAGATAATCGATCGGGTTGCTTTTACCTTGACAAACCCCCCTTGTGCAATTGCCATGTCCATGTCTTCATTCTGAGTATGCCACCAACACGCCAAAACAATCCAATCGCGCTGAATAATCTCATCGGCCTCGTTGGCCAATCATCTAACCGAATGAGGATGGTTGCCAATGCAGGCCAAGTTACCGCTGGGGTTGCTCGACATATCACCGAGTCGCAAGCCAATGTGAGGAAGAAAGGGGGAGGTTCGAAGCCAGGAAAGTCCGCCAACATCGAGCGTGATCGCGAAGAAGGCCATGCGAAATTGATTCGAGATTACTTTGGTCCAAACCCCAAATACACTGACGAGATGTTTCGTCGTCGATTTCGTATGGGACGTCCACTATGGGAACGAGTTGTAGATGGGGTCACCACGCAAGACGACTATTTCCGTCAGAAGCGAGACGCTTGTGGCAAGCTGGGTCTCAGCCCCTTGCAAAAATGCACTTCGGCGATCAGGATGCTTGCCTATGGCACACCTGCCGACATGAACGACGAAAACCTCCGGATTGCTGAATCAACCACGCTTGAAAGTGTCAAGCGATTCTGTGCGGCCGTCGTCAAACGATTCGGTAAAGAGTACCTCCGAGAGCCAAACGCTGAAGACACTCAAAGATTACTCGCCATCAACGCCGCTCGAGGATTCCCTGGTATGCTGGGATCTCTCGACTGCATGCACTGGAGATGGAAGAACTGCCCAAAAGCTCACAGTGGGCAATTCAGAGGAAAGGAAGGCGGTCCAACTATAATATTGGAGGCGGTTGCGTCGCATGACCGTTGGATCTGGCATTCATTTTTTGGTCTTCCAGGATCTCTGAACGATCTAAATGTTTTAAATCATTCATTACTTTTCGATCGGCTCGCCAGAGGCGAAGCACCAGAGTGTGAATACGAAATCAACGGCCACAGATACAACAAGGGTTATTATCTGGCCGACGGGATCTATCCTAAATGGGCAACTATAGTCCAATCGATCTCGCGTCCACAGGAACAGAAGAAAAAGGTTAGTTTTCTTTTCTACTTTCTGTCGTGTTCTGTAACTCACTGACTCTCACTTACTTGATTTTATCAGCATTTCGCCAAACGGCAAGAATCGATCCGGAAGGATGTCGAATGCGCGTTTGGAATTCTACAAGCTCGTTTTGCAATAGTCGCTGGCCCGGCACGGATGTGGAACCCAAAGGTTTTGGCGGTCATCATGAAAGCATGTGTGATACTCCACAATATGGTCGTTGAAGATGAGCGGGCTGAGGGCTTGCGCGAAGTAATACCTCTGGTTGACCTTCCACAATTCATCCGTCCTGAACAAGACATGGCTCCTTATAGAGCCATGCAACGTGAAATTGAAAATCCGGTTATTCATAATCAACTCCAAAAGGATTTGATCGAACATCTATGGAATATTCGAGGTGAAGCAGAATAGATATAATAATATCTGAATGTTATTAGAACAATTTGTCGGACTTCAAAGCATAGTAATGTTGTCTCCGATGGTTTCCGATCTCTTTGTTTTTTGTAACATTTTTGATATATTCTTAGGTTTGTCTGGGTCTGGCTACGAGTATTTTTTTTTGAACATTTGATTGCCATTGTCCAAGGTTACATTTTCAGTATCTTCTTTTGTACTTGTATAATTCATGTATAAATCATTGCAAGCAGAAACAGTGCGCAATAGGTACATAGAAACATAAACATAACAAATGAAAGGTTGAATAGGCAAGGCAAGAAATGAATCACACGAGCAGAAACATATACAAAAAGAAAACAACAAAAACCTAATCGTGCTCTGCTGCTCCCAATTTACCCTCTTGCTTCTTCAAAATCTCAGCTTGTTTTTTCTCGTAGTACAGTTTGATGGCGCCTTTAAGAGTCGAAGTGTCAGTCTTGAGAACTACATCGTCCGTCAGGAAGTCGACAGCTGAGCTTTGCACACGTGAATCCAACGCCATCGAAGCACTAGATTGTGCAATCGATCGGGTGTGCTCAGTAAGCTGTGCCAGGTAAGAATCAACCTGCCGGGCTCGCTTGGCAGCCTTGTTGCCCATCGGTCGATCTTCTGATGTCATGATTTCGATGTCAGAGTCGTTGTCGGTGTGAGCCGGAGTCGATCGAATGGAAATGGCAGAAGGGGGAGGAGCTGAGGAGCGAGCTGTGTTGTAGTCGTGCCACTTTGGCGCGGTGGAAAGGAAAGCGTGGCAGCGTACGAACTTGAAAGGTTGTTTTTCTCGCTCGAAATACATCTGGTGGGCGTCGGCAGCGATATCGACAGCAGACTTTCCACTGCCGTGGAAATTCTTGCATTTGGCAAGATCGCCAACATACTTATTGACGGCCTTGTTGAGAGGGCCCCATCGTGCCTGCAGAGAACCCAGTTGTCGCTCGACGTACAGCTCGGGAGTTTTCTTCTTGGCCAGAAATTCCTTCATGTGAGTCTGGAAGTCGATAGTAATTCGCTCCCACATGGCGTCGCGAGTCTGACCGTTACCAATCACCGAGTCCTGTGATACAGTCAACCAGGACTGACACAACTGGATATCCTCGTCTTCAGTGAAGTTACCCTTACGACCGGCGGAAGGGGTTACAGTGGAGTCAGCAGAAGGTGAATTCAAAGGGGCGAATTGGAAGGCGGCCGGTTTACGCTTGCGATTGGTGACAGTGGGAGTCGGATCAGTTGGAGCAGTGGGTGGGGGCGGAGCTGATAATGCAGGGCTTCCAGGGTATGAGGGAGGCGCTAAATGTGGGTTATGCCAATGATCGTCTGACACCCCTGAAAGCAAAAACACATGTCAGTATACACTTCATGATGAGGAGTCAGTCAATGCGAAGGCCTACTTACCATTCAATTGACCATCATGGCGAACATGTGGACCATTTCCGCCATAACTATTTCCGCCATAGCTTTGATTGATACGTTGGTTTCCTATAAAGTAGATAGCGTTAGTTTTTGATGAATATGTGATGATAAGTCAATACCAAACTTACCAACGGGTTGACTGACATGGCGAACTTGTGGAGCATTTCCACCAAAACTCATTTGATCGATGCGTTCGCTGCCTAAGATGGGGAGTACATCAGATCTCCACCGCATATTGGAACCGTTGTTGACAGCGACCTGTTGGGGAGGGGGACAGTTGGAATGGGTAGATTGTTGATATGAATCGGCCATTTGGAGCGTTGAAGACATGAACACGGTGTTGAAGGTAGGATTTAATATAATATTCACGATGAAATAATCAAATCGATTGATGAGAAAGGTATCGAAAAAAAAGAAAGATGAATGCGATGAGGTGAAAGTCAGCTTGTGTTTGCTGATTCGGCGTATTTTATACTACAAAAAAGGTATGTAGAACGGGTGGACTTACCAGAGTCTTGCCCAAATGACCGAACACACCCAATTCTGTAGGACGGATTGAATTAATCACTAGGTTGGCCTTTATTTCCCAAACGCTGACGATATCCACGCGCAAAACAAGATAGAAAGGTCAGTTGATTGGCCTCAAAAGAGCTGGAAGAGGTATGAAACGGACATACCTCCATGGGTCCCAATTGAAAGAAGGCATTCCAGGCCTTCTTTCGAGCTCGTGGTGATCGTGCATTGATCGAGTCCAACTTCGCGTTGTGATCGAGAAAACAATCAGGGAAATTGAAGGACCGATGTGTTTGATGTTTCCAAATCGAGATGAATTGTCGTACGATGGTTCCGGATTGGTCGCTATTTTGGTTTTACTCGACCGAGCATTGGTCTGTCGGAAAGTGAGATTTTGACTCACCGAGTAAACCATACAGGACCATACAGCCTGTTTACTAGGTCCGGTGCCTCGGACTTTTTCGCACGCCGTTTGTAAAAGGACTGTATTTCACTATTTACAAGACTGGGTGGCGATGCTCTTATGAGTCTTTACCACAAAACTCTTTACCTATCTCAGGTGAGCTTTAAGTTTGATTGATCCGAGAGAGGTCAGGACGCCACTAGAGATATAAGTAAAATCATCAAGAGAAACACCACCTCTGCGTTCTGTATAACGGCTATCATAACACCAGTTATGCTGTACACCTGAGCTGCTATGACAGGGAAAGGTATGCATTTGATTTCCTCTCGTTTCCTATTACACAACGTAGCATTTACACACACATACATTCCACCCATATCACTACACAGCTTGAGCCCAAACTATCCCGGTACAATGGTACCGGTGCCCTGGCGCAAGACACCCCGACTCTGTGTCCCTTCTACTTCGATTGAGCGCAAGTCATACTTCGATCGAGCGCAAGTCATATCAGTCGCTTTTCATTTCACTCTCATCGGCTTTCACATCACAATCCCTACAACATGGTACGAACACGCAAGAAACTATGTTCAAAACATTCTAACGAGGCGGAGGAGCGTCCGCGGCGACGAGTCAAAAGACGTGATTCAGCCGAAGAAGAACATTTTGCCCAAGAAGTTGAACAAGGGAGAAAACTCCTGGCCGGCATTCTTCCCGAAGACCAAAAGAACGAGCAACCACCGCCTGTTGCAGATGATGCACTACCTGATCAAGACCGTCCTGATTTATTCAACGAATTTATGCCGATTGATGATCTCCCTCCTATCCATGTAGACGAAGCTCAACGGGACAACGATCGACCGGCCCTCGGAGAAGTCAATGATGTCATACAAGCTTTTGTGAACCAACATCGTGAATATCGGTATGCGCAAGACCGAGAGCGATTTCGGCAGCAGTGGGAAGCCATCGAAAATCAAATCACAGCGGCATATCTTCAGTGTGAAACCAAGACGTTGAATTGGACCCGCAAATCATCTTACCTCAACAATATCGGTGATGTTTGTCACTGTCCCCAGACATCTTTTTACTTTCGAAAGTTGGATCTTATCAATGTACTGGGTAGGCAGTTGATATATCTTAACTCTCCATCCACACCACACTGACCTCTTCTTTTAATAGGTAGGTCAGCGTCAAAGGCGGTGCGATTCTGTCGTTGCCTTCCAGAACCCGTTCAACTTGTATATCAAGGTTATCTTCCTGCTTCCCCACGCCAACCACGGACCGCCTTTTCGATTCCCTTGGTCCAACTCTATCACAATGTCTGGGAAACTTCCGTCGCTGCCGCATCATCCTTCATTGACGGTATCATGAAATTCCACAATAAACGATGCTGCACACCCCTTTTGGGCCGAAGTGCTGACACGGGAGCTCCACGCGACTTGACTCAACCGTGGTCAAATGCGACACATCTCTATAGTCGAATCCTGGTACTCACGAAGTGCATACTTTATCACGGACTCCAACTAACTAGCAAGGACATATGGGCTTCTCGTTGTTGCCGATGTTTCGGGCCCGCAAAGAATGAGGTCAAGGAGTCGGAAGCAGAGCCTGACATCATCGTATGCATGGACGGTAATTTTCAACACCGACACAACAAGCTGGCAAGTAAAGATCACCCCGACGAGTCGCAATACCCTTCAATTTTTGTGCGCCCTTCGCAAATAGCCAAGCACGATGTTGGTAACCACGCTCCTCCTCCTCGTGCAAACAATCCAGACGATGATGTGGGTTTTATTTGATTCATATCTTCCAAAGGAGTTATCTATTGACTTTAAACATTCCCAATGCAGGATCCATGTGGAGAGGCGCACAAAACCGCAAACGATATCAGGAACTCTTCGACGTGGGATCAATGTGATGACACCGGGTTATTTGCCCTGGCCTGTCGACACGATGTGCCCTTATTGATGGCTAATATCTACAAAAGCGGAGAAAAGTGAGTCAATAATATAATTTCAATTACTCTTCTTACATTCTACTGCTGAATCACGTCACTACAGAATGTATTATCCGTTATCCCTCATCCAGTCACTATTGGACGACTTCCCGGACCTGCGTGTCGCTATTCTGTATGATATCGGTTGTCACCTTGACAAACACATAAAGAAGGTGAGTTGAAAATTTTCATTGCTTTTCAGACATATTGATACTTCATATTTTCCTATTCTATCACAGCACAACAAGATACCTGAATATCAACGTCGGATCGTCTTAGGGACATCGGTCTTCCACGCCTACGTACACTCGTGGGGTTGTCAGCTACAATACAACCCTCGATTCCTAGAATATTGGGGACTTTCAGACGGCGAAGGACTTGAGCGTCTGTGGTCGGACCTCACACCTCTGATCGCCCGCCTACGCACATCGACACGACTGCATCGATTTCAGTTGATTAGCTCTCGATGTGACTACTTGACCGAGAGAAATCGATTTCACACAGCTGATTGGCTGCATCGCCGATTGGAGAAGACTCTATCGACCATGAAAGACGCACAGAGTGTACTGGACACGTGGTGCAACGTGGCCAATCCTCATTGACCAGGTGAGGTCTACACACTAGCATTTTTTCGTACTCAGTGGGAGTCAGAAAGACGACACAACGTCACCACATCTAAAGACATCAAGATTCGCCAAAAACTTGAGCTTGGAAGGCTACTATGTCTTGAGGATCGGATGTATCAGGTTTGGTAAGTTATATCTATCTCATGTCTCACGTTGTCAATAATCCTTTCATTGACATTCATTTGGAAACCAGGGATGAAGACACACAATGTGAACTCGTGGCATTCGATCGTCTAGCTCGATTTCAGGACCTGGCGACTCAGATAGCTGAGCAGCGTAATAAAGTTGGTATCCCCGAAACACTCACTCACCTTTCGCGTTAGTATTCCTTTCACTCTTTTGATCAAGTAAGAAGATAACTTGTTGACACAATCAATCGATTGTATAACATAGAGGCGGGTGTAGATTCATTCCTGAAAGTTTGGTTCGCCAAGACCGAGGTTCGTACTCGTTTCCTGGCTTTGAGGGCGGAACAGTGGCCGTTGGATCCTGAAAATAAAGTGGGTGGCAGCTCAAGACTTGGTCAGTCAGAAAGTCTTTCCATTGCGGTGTCTTTGCTGAACTCCTCATTTTCCAGGTACACACGAAAAAGAGCGAATTATGCAGGCTATTGAAAAGCAAACACGCACGATGAAAAGAACACTCACGAACTACAACCGCCTGGCTTGTGTATTTCAAGATCAGCACCCTGACCACCTTGCATCTCCGGAGATCGAATATTCCCATTTAATCCGCATGGAGGCTGACGACCCATTCTGGAACGATGGTTTCTTCACGCACTCAAGTGAGCCTTGGGCTATTGATCGTGGTACCCAGGAAGGAATGCGAAATCTAGCACGATTTCAAAGGTGTAAGGAGGAAATTCGCCGACTTGGATGGGAAGTCCGAAGAGCAATGCGATGGGCAACACAGGCACATGATCGTGTCTGGGACATCCTCAATCATCTCAAAGTATTGGACATCAATCAACCAAACGAACTTATCCAAAATTTCCTATCCAACGAGGCTCTTGGGTCATTATCAATTGATGGCAAAGTCGATGTGGCCAAAGGCCTCGTTCACAATACCTTTGCCAAAATTAGCACGTTGTCGATTTGTTGGGATGTGAAAGCCATGGCAGTAATGATGAAAACACCACCTCAGCTGGGCGATTTGGAACTAATGACGTTATGGAAGTTGCAACTCTATAGAATTAAACATCTGCGTGCAGCAGGTTTTGGGTCAACAAGACATGGAGATTTTGAAAATCTATTTCCACCTGGGAGGGCCAACGAGATTGCTAACCAACTTCAAGAAGAATCGCCTCAAGATCAACGATTGGATAGTGATGAAGAAGATTGGGAAAGTGGAATCGAAAGACTGTGGGAAAATCGCATTGATGAAGGTATGCTGATACACATGATGGCAAATGTGGGACTGGAACGTGAAGAGGAACGTGCACACGTTCCTGTACAGGTTCCTACTCCGATAGAAGCCTTTTGAGAATAGTTTGTCTTAACATGTAATATCTATCAAATCATCTTTGAATTTTTTTGTATGTAATAGTATGTTTGGAATAAAGTCTGTCTTTTTAAGTGTTGTGGACCTTTGTGCCTTTGATGCACTTGATGTCCCCAAGGGTATTCCTAATAGTTTTGGTGTAGCACGTGTAAAACTATTAGGTGTGGTAAGAATAGTTTTGGTGTAGCACGTGTGAAACTATTAGGTGTGGTAAGATTGTAAGAGTGCGGAGTGCGGAGTGCATATGGGTTAAGGTTAACCAGCTTCCATAATATTGGAATGAGCATTGTCAAAATGGATTCTTTGGAAACAAAACCTTGACCTCACTGATCAGTTTGACAACACCATGATGTATGTCAGCTTATGGATTATCTCAAAGTTGAACAGTGAAATCAGCATTGATTGGTTATATAGCTTCTTGTAGGTGTCTAAAATGGGGCACAACGGACCTTGATGAAAGACCTAACAATGAAAGCCCTAACAAGACAGAAAAAAAAGTATCACCATTAGTTTGGGACAAGATTCAGGAAAGGTATCAAGGAACATTAGTTTTGGTGCGCAGACTGATTGTATACCCAATCCTCTCGAAGTTAATAACTTCTACCAACCTTGCTCAAAATTAATGATGAGGGTGTCATTTTGATCAGTCATGATAGGGCTTTCAGAAATACCCTTTGTGAGAAACTACAGATATGTACAAGTAAGTGTCTAGATGTGTGCTGATTTCAGTGCGCACACTCATGCCCAGGTGTATACTCAATCCTCTCGAAGTTAATAACTTCTACCAACCTTGCTCAAAATTAATGATGAGGGTGTCATTTTGATCAGTCATGCTAGGGCTTTCAGAAATACCCTTTGTGAGCAACTACAGATATGTACAAGTAAGTGTCTAAATATGTGCTGATTTGAGTGCGCACACTCATGCCCAGGTGTATACTCAATCCTCTCGAAGTTAATAACTTCTACAAATCTTGCTCAAAAATAAAGGTGAGGGTGTCAATTTGATCAGTCATGATAGGGCTTTCAGAAATACCCTTTGTGAGAAACTACAGATATGTACAAGTAAGTGTCTAGATATGTGCTGATTTGAGTGCGCACACTCATGCCTAGGTGTATACCCAATCCTCTCGAAGTTAATAACTTCTACAAATCTTGCTCAAAATTGATGGTGAGGGTGTCATTTTGATCAGTCATGCTAGGGCTTTCAGAATTGACCTTTGTGAGCAACTACAGATACCTATAAGTAAGTGTCTAGATGTGTGCTGATTTCAGTGCGCACACTCATGCCTAGGTGTATACCCAATCCTCTCGAAGTTAATAACTTCTACAAATCTTGCTCAAAATTGATGGTGAGGGTGTCAATTTGGTCAGTCATGCTAGGGCTTTCAGAATTAACCTTTGAGACACCCTACTACCGCTAATTGAAAATTTTATCCTGCAACAGAGGTCGTTGCTGCCCAGGCTACCAATCCCTCTATCTCACTACATCGGTGTACAACAAACATGATGCTGGAGTCGAATTGTTGGGTAACATCGGAGCTTTCACATCTTACATATTGGTGACACTCATCCCACTTTTATCAAAGCGGTTTATCACGTTAATATGACGTTCTTCGTCTTCTGGGACTTCAGACAAATTTCTGAGCGATTTCACTCGCAATGTTCCAATTCTTCTTGTATGATAGGCAGCGTAAGCGTACATCACATCCTTGAAATTCAAGATTAAACTCAGATAGCCAATACTGTCACTAACAGTTCCACAGTCCAAAAAAAATTTAAAAAACAACCAGAGTCGATTGAGATTGTGTCATCTAGTCTACATATGAGAAGAACATTGAACTGTTTTGAGCGATCGGTTTCAACTCACACAAACATAGAGCGTAATCGTGGAAGGCGCAGCTGCAGCCTGCGTCCCAGAACACATCGATCGGAGCCACGTCCTCGATTGGAGCCGCAATCTGGCAAAGGCTAGTGCTTAGACGCATTGGTCGTGTAGCCCAAGGAATGGCCGGAGGTCTATCCTTGGTCATTGGTCTTTTTTTGCATTAAGTTTTGTGCATTAAGACAGTCAACAAAAACTGGAAGCACGCATCATATTTGATTTGACCGACCTGTCTATAATCATACCTGTCGACTTGATAGCCTCATGGACAGTGTCCAATAAGTCACTTGCCAGACGATTATCTTGGGTGCCCCTGAACAACCAGAAGTATACAAAGTATACGACATCTCAGCGAAATGGTGGAAAGAAAGGGGTTTGCTCGACTTACACATCTTGAGGAGACGCCTCGATTGCAATTATACTTGGCCACAGAGCCAAGACACTGTAGGATTTTCTCGGCCCATTTTTAGAAAACCTGACCAGACGCCAGTCGTTAAAATGCTCAGCCTTGCGACGTTCTCTCTTTGTTAGGGGGCAACGCGCTTGTCGATGACCAAATTGTCCACAATAAAAACATTGATCGATCCACTTTTGAACAGCTGGGAGAGCGTTGTCTGGCATGGTGAGCCCTTGATGTGTGTGAATGGACTGCTTGCGTGGTTCAGGTGACGATCGAGGCACATGATCTGGTCCTGGGGACAAGCACGGATAGTGCGGAAACTGTGTGATTGCCGTTTGTGGGGGGTTTGATGAGGATAATACGGGCATAGGCGATATGGCGCTTGACGAGCAATTGTTGTTGAGCGATGTGGCCTGAGTTTCGTGCGTGACTGGTGATGAAGTCGGCTCAGCAGGCAGTGATGATGATGGTGGTGGAAGGGATGATGGTGACGATTCGTAAAACACTTGAACAGTAACCATATCGAGCGAATTTAATGATCGGAAAGTCTTAAGATAGGATTTACATAAAAATCAAAAAGTGGACAACCGAATCTTAACGATTTGATGAAGAAATGATAACGAGAAAAGAGAACAAGAGATGATAAGCGGAAAGGATCTAGTAAATTGGAGATGAAGTTCACGGTGAGAGGCATTGATTGTCCTTCGATCGAGTCACACTTATATCCTCGAGAGCCAGTATCAACTCATTAGAGACTTGCACACTGAACTTTGATTGATCACGTCACAAGCCACAATCTGCGGCTGATGATATCGAATGCAAGGGCGTGACTGTCTTGTTTGGATGTGGTGGGTCCAGATTGATGAACAGTGGTCAAATTCATCAATCTGTTCAACTACCAAAATTGATTGTAGAATATCATCGATTTTACAATATCAATCAATGGTCATCGCAGTGCTGATGACTCATTTGGCATTGCAAGTCACCTTTTCCAATATCAAGAATGTGCGTGTCGCCATCTTGAAAATCTCTCGACCTGAATCTTGGGTAGTATAAAGAACATGTGTATTGCATTTCAGACAAAGGAACGGACACTTTAAATAATGAATATTAATGAATGAAAAAAAGATGATATGAAAAAACTTTATATAATGAATATTAATGATAATGAATATTAATGATTGAAAAAATTATGATATGAAAAACTATGATGTCATGGTTTACATCAATGAGGGGTCTAAAGTGCGGGGCTCGATGATATTTGTATTAATGCGACTGAAGTCAAAGAGACCCAAGTTGAGTGTATCACCACTGAGATCGCTTTGAGTTCCATTCACTCTGTTAGCACTGATATTGAGTTGCGTGACATCGGGTTGGGTTCGGTTATTGGTAAATTGAGTTACTTGAGGCCCATTGGTAAGTTGAGTTTGTTGTGGGCGTGATATTGAGACCAATTGAATGAGGTGCTCCTTGAGGTCCTTCTCGAGAGCTACAAGTTTTGCTTGATTGAGGGAGTTGCTGCTGGTCTTCAGAGTCTCAGGGAGGGTTCTTGCACCTGGTAATAATTTTAACTCATATCCGGCGTCGGCAAGGGTCTGGTCGCACTTGCTCCAAGGCCAGTGTTTCAACTGCGTGGTCTCATCTGATGAACGGTGGACGTACAGTTAAGCTTACAGTCAACCAGTTGAAAAAAGGGTGCTGGGCTTACATAAGAACGCTGAGAGTGCGTGAACTACGCGGGATTGAAACCTTCGGCCCGTATCTGGCAAATACACATCAGCAACAAAGCAAGCACATGATATGAATTCAAATACGAAACTCACTTTCTAGATCACTTGATAGGCTCTGAGGTGTTTTGCCTACCAGGAAGGCCTGCAACTGTACGGGCATGGCTTTGACACCATCACTTTCGTAGATAATTTCAATAGCTTTCTCGATTCCAATTGTGTTGCGGGTGAGCTGGAAGTGGTGTTTGGCAATATGGTTGGAGACGGCTATGATAGCCACCTCAAAATGGTTGGCTCTGGCTACGGGGATACACTGTGTTGATTTGAAAAACAAGTGAATTTCAATTTCAATTGCTGCCTGAAATTGAATTCTTACCTTGGCTAACGTTTGATCCAATAGGCGTTCGGCAGTGGTTTTGTAATGTTTCAAACAGCGAGGATTATCCAATACCTTGGTACGGGGCTGGAGGATTCCATCTCGAGCATGCGCGCCGAAATCCAATTCCGTCAGCTCTGCGTCAAGGGTGTCAGTGATGGTGTTCTCGGATGCTTTTTTATAGGACTCTTTTTCACTTTTGTCCATCTCAGCCCACCTAGCGCTCAGTGCACGCATAGCCTCGCCACTGGCGATGCCGCCAGCTATTATTCATTCGTGGACATTAATAAAAAGATGATAAAATGATGGTGTGTGTAGATGCGGAGGTGGAATGACTTGCCTGCTTTGAAAATTGTCTTTGCCAAGTCGCTTTGGAGGAAACCGTTCCAAGCTGATGCTCGACGTACACCTATGTACTTGCCGCTAACAATAGGTTTGATCTTAGTTAAGTTTCTGAATAAAGTGACTGTGTATTGATAGATAGAAAACAACTTACAATATCTCTTCAATGTCCGAAACAGTAGTCCCTAGCTCGAGTGCTTTGATAGCCATCAAGGTTTCAATCTCCTCATGAAATTTCAGTACGGATTCGAAAATTTCTTGGCTCATGCCAGTTTGGGCATGCTTTTCAGCTAAACACCGGAGCTCAACAGCGGTCTTCTTTGTGGCTTGTATGTCGGCAATGTTGATCTCGGGTATGGTGTTACTGATTGACTTGTTCTTTTTGGTTTTTTTATTGATGGTCTTTGTGTTTCGGCGTTTGCGCGTATGGTCTGGTTGCTCTGGTTGAGGGGTGGTCGTGGTCTGTTGAGTACTGCAGGTAGTGGTTTGTGTGTTGGTAGGACGGTTGAGGGAATCGGCTATCGATTCGAGTCGGGATACAATTTGAGCTCCGGTGGCAGGAATAAAGGGAGTGGGAATGGTGGGTGTCGCCATAGTCAAGGTGTAAATCTTGTATATGACTAGTGAGATGAGGTGTGTGAATTAGGTTCGACTATGAGATTGAGTTTGGGATTGAAGTGGATGGAGTCGAGCTTGCGTATTGGTGAAAACTTAACTTTGACGATCTGGAGCCGGAGTCGGGGTGTCTTGCGCCAGGGCACCGGTACCATTGTACCGGGATAGTTTGGGCTCAAGCTGTGTAGTGATATGGGTGGAATGTATGTGTGTGTAAATGCTACGTTGTGTAATAGGAAACGAGAGGAAATCAAATGCATACCTTTCCCTGTCATAGCAGCTCAGGTGTACAGCATAACTGGTGTTATGATAGCCGTTATACAGAACGCAGAGGTGAGAAACACTTTTGATGATTGTTCTACCGAATTAACTAACTTGCCTTGATGTGGTGGATGTGAACTCCGATGGATTGAATTTTACAGAAACTTTCAACTTTCAGAATCGTGTAAATGTTCAAGTCCCGCCAGGTGTTGAAACTTGAATTCATCTAGACTACATCAAAAACGTATGTACATAGTCCGATAAAGATGTACAAGGAGCGTCACAGAGCTCGGATTGGAGGATGCGAACTCTGAGACCGGTATTTTCGTTGATGGAATATCAAGACAAGTTCAAGTTTCGATATGATTGAAAACGGTTTTCAAATCACTAGCTTGTTGAAATTTGAAGTAGTATATGACCAAATCATCGATCTTTGAACGCCATCTGGCGTCATCCTACAATTCCTCACTTCACTTCACCACACCAACAACCTGTCAGTCCCCAACCTGTTCATCACCAGTTTAACGACTATAGAGCCTCTCACCACTGGCAAGTACTTTGTGAAAATTGAAAAACTACTTGGATCACTGGCTTTAATCTTAGCCGAAGGATGTGCCATTGGTGGTTGTGATTTCGAAAATTGGAGTACGAGTCGCTACCGACCCATTGACCGAGAAAATCAGTGTATTCCAACGTTTCAGTGGGTTGATGATCATCAAACCAAGCCCACCGATGATTTATCGACCTTAAATTTACCCCAAGTCTTCTAAATTGGATGGTAAAGTCTCGAACGTTATAAATAACTCCAGTCTTTAGACTACATTAGAATAATACCTTTTAGAGTGATCTACGAATTCTTCTCCATTCTATCAAGCCACTGAAACCTGCTTTGACAATCCTTCAAGTCCCGCATTCCCCGCTGGGTTTAATAAAATCCCCGAAACATTGATATCCATCTCGCTTACTGAGTCAGGTATCGGTGCTATTTGAATAATTGTGAGTGAGACAGACAGGTTTGGATCACATCTTGAAATCCCTTTCAAAGAAAATTGCTTTCAATCAAATATGTACGTGATGGTTATTTCATCTTTCTCTCGTTGAATTTTAGAACACATCGTGAGTTTAAAGGAAGATGTGATTCTGATGTTTTCTATCTCCTTCGCGTTTTTTAACCTTTTTTATTGCTAACGAATGGTGATTTACACATTTTCAATGGGTTTGATCTGATAGAAACAAATGCCTCTCTCCACTTCGCGTCTTTAATCAACAGATTTCAAGTCATCTGAGTACTAGAGAAGTAGTGGGATCGGGACTGTGAGTACTCATGGTTTTTGTTTACATCGTTGATGTTATGATCCAAAAGAGGAACGCGTGACCTTGATCCTTCTTGATCCACCCTTAACTCTTCTGTATTGCTCACTACCCTACAAAGCCTTTCCTACATCTCGAAAGACGGATACTTCGTCACTCACCTTGAAGGTTCTGAACGTGGATCCCATCAGCTATCACATCACGATCGATCCCTGTCTAGAAAAAATTATTTTACCTAGAAGGCTTTTACCTGAGATTCTTCGATCTTCACCCCCGTTGAAATGGAACTTCTCAAAAATCAAAACCACTCGATGAGTCACGTCACGTCATTGACAGCTCATGATGGTGGGGCGAATGATAATCGGGATCGAAAAGAACCCATCTCATCTGAGGACGATGATAAAAGATTACTCAGAAAAATTGATTTATACCGTATGTTGTTTTTCTAATCTTTTGATGGTTTAATCACGTTATCCTCTATATCACATGTCAAGCTGATTATTTTTTTGCTGTTGTAGTCTTACCTCAGTTTAGTCTTCAATGTGCTTTCCTGATGGATCTTGACAGTTTAATTTCTGTGAGATCACTTCATGATGTTTTTACTGATTCGTGAAAACTTTTCCTCCTACAGAATGATGTTGCTATATTTGATTCAATTGTAAGTAATTTTGATTTTTTCGTTTTAAATTGAACCTTTCAGTTGCAAGATCTAATTCTCTTAATGAACTTTTGATCTACAATACTAAACTGTTGAATTGGACTTGAAATCCCAAGCGTGGATAAAGCTACTTTAAATTCATCTTCAATTTTAGGGTTGAATCGATCCTTGAAATTGTCTGCAGAAGAATATAATTGGCTTGGGACAATCTTTTTTGGTAAGTTCACCACCCATTCCTCATCTTTTAAAAAATTATTGCTCAACATCTCGATTTCTTGATTTCTTATTCCATCTTCTTTTTGCTTAGTTGCATTTCTAATCTTCCAATTTCCACAAAACTTGGCTTTGAAGAGATTCCCCACTGGAATTTGGATAGGATTGAATTGTTTAATCTGGTCAATCTCAATAGGCGCACAAGCAGTAAGTAAATTCAAACACAAGAAAGCTCAAATATTAGTCAATGGAGAATTCGATATAATACATTCTTAATTCCTGTTTTTTTGTTACTTTGTGATGTTATCATAGGCATGTAAGAATTTTACTCAAATTCTAATATGCAGGTTTATTCTAGGGGCCTGTGAAGGTTGTGTGACACCGGGGTTTATGAGGATCACAGGATCGTAAGTGAGGATGACCGAATCTGTTCTTTTTGAATCACATTGCCTTCCTTCTTGAATTTTTCACCCAAAATTGTATTGATACAAACTGATTTGACATTTTAGATTTTATACCCATAGAGAGCAAAGCACCCGAACTGCTTATTGGTTTTTCATGTCTGTAAGCTTAGATCCATCAAACTTGCGAGGAGTTCTATGGTCTAAAGACGTTTTTTTCATCGCATAGGGAGTTTCTCAGATTCTGAGTGGTGTGATGAGCTACGCAGTTTTACACATTAAAAGCCAAGTAAGCTTTCATCATTTCATGATTAACAGAACGACGTTTTCAAAGTCTTGTTTTGACTCATACTTCATTTATGATCTAGTTATCACTTTGGAAGCTTTACTTCATTATCACTTCATCTCTCACATTCGCTATCTCTATTTTAATCATAATCTTTTTTCCTACTTCACCAAATACCTCTTGGTTTTTAACTCAATCAGAAAGAGAAAGAGCCATTGATCGTATTAGATCTAATCAGACAGGAGTGAGTGTTTTTTTGAATCATATCTTTCCTATACTGTTACAATGAGAAAGTATTCTGAAGCTGATTCATCAATCAAGATTGAGGAGAAATCTTTCGATTTCAATCAAGCTAAAGAAGCTTTTCAAGATATCAAGACTTGGATTTGGTTTTTGTTTTGCATATCTGTTTCAATTCCAAACTCATTAGGTAATCAGGTGGCCATCATTGTGAGTTGAACAAATCTCTTCCTTGAATGATGTTTTTCTTTGTTGGTTATCTACAAGCTAATCTTTCATATTTAAATTAATTGAATTACAGGTAGTCTCTTTTGGCTATACTATCGAACAAACTACTCTATTGAGTTGTTGTTTTGGTTTAGTGACAATCGTATCCATGTTAAGCGCGGTGAAATTGATTGATAAAACTCAAGGCTCTAGAGGTTTCATTGGTGGTAAGGGAGATCTTTTTGATCAATCTCATCTAATCCAATGTATTTTCATTATTTAAATTGAATTTGATCAGATTTTTGATCATGTTCTCTTTTGGCTTGTAGCTTTCTGGTATCTTCCAAGTATACTTGGAGCTATTCTAGTGATTACTCTACCTTGGAATGATAGGATAGGATTACTGGTTGCTATATTTTTAGCTAGTCTTTCTTCTACTGTAAGTGATTTTTGAAAAGTTACATTGGAGTCATATTTCATTGGATTTCTTGCTTGTCTTGGACCTTACTTTTTGATTTTATTTCACCAGCCTTTTGTCATTAGTCTTGGTTGGATAAATTCAACTACAGCAGGTCATACAAGTTGTGTAGTCTTGTTAGTTATGCAACCATCTTGTTGAAGCTGCTGATCCATTATTTTCATTTTGTTCGTATTTAGAAAGAGCTGTGGTCCAAGCAATTGTCTTGATAGGTAAGTCATGATTATTGAACTTGTGAAACAAACAAGAAGTTTTGTAAGATTTGATTCACTGATCCTCAATCTTTGAAAACACAAATTAAAATACATGACCCAGGTTATTCGATTGGAAACATTCTAGGTAAGATATTGAAATCTGAAAGCCAATACCATCATTCATTGTCAAAATGTTTTCATAAACAAATTGATATCAAATGATTGATTTTATATGATGATTAGGACCTCAAATGTGGAAAGAAAGTTATAAACCTAAAAATCGAATCCCATGGATCATCATTATAATTTGTTTTGGAGTTTGTTTTACAATCTTGATCGGAATGAGTGAATATCTTAAATATCAAAATTTGATGAAACTTTCCAAATCGAAGATGAATTTGAATCAAAAAGAAACCAATGATGAAGTTCTGAAGGATTTAACTGATCTTCAAAATCCTAGTAAGTTGGTTTTGTTGACTTGGGTTTGATTCATTTTAATGTGAATTTGATGAGTTGAGATTGATTTTTTTCTCAAATGATTTATCTTACTTTAGGATTTGTTTATGTTCATTGATTGTGGGGTCTTACTTTCTCTTTTTTCATTTCACCACTTTTTGTTTCTCTTTGAATTCATTAAGTGAACATGAGTATTTTTGGTGTTGGAGTTATTCTTGTTCTGAATTTACAAGTTGATCATTTTTTTTCTCTGTATTCAAAGAAATAAACAAATACCTGACGAGCATCATGGAGCTTTGGTTCTTTTGAATGTGTTCATGAGAGACATGCATGAGTCTAAGAAGGTGTATCAAGAGTCCAGACCAAGTCTGATGCAATTTATCGTGGTGATCTGCACATGTAATTCACGATCGGTCCTTTTACACACACAAAACTCAAATCGTAACTCCGACTTGCCGATTTCAACAGTCACTTTCAGACTTATCTCCACCTTGCAGTTCGAAAACTCCGCTGTGAATAGCTCACTTACACCAGAACTTAGCTTTGGATAATACAACCTGGAAATTTAAAAATAGATATCGAGATTGAAGGTTATCAGTTTACAATTCAAGAAGTTGAAATCGAAATTGAAATTAAAAAACTCAAAGATGATCGAATCAAGCGAAAGTAAGATGAATGAAACGAATGAAGAAGAAAAAGAAGAAAAGAAGGAAATGAAGAGTGAAGAAAGATCAAATGAAAAGATTGTAAATCAAAGAAGAAGCAAAAGATCAAGAATTTTGGAACTCAAAGCACCGGATTTAAAACATTATCCGATTTACTTAACATCAAAAGTGATTAAAGGATTTGGTAGAGGATCAAAAGAGTTAAATTGTCCAACAGCTAATTTAGATATCAAAGATTTGAAAGAAGAAGTAGTTAAACGGTTTGAGGAAAATGGAATTTATTTTGGGTTTTGTAAGGTGATGAAAGATGAATATTTAGATCGAATTTTTCAAATGGTGATGAGTATTGGATTTAATCCAGTTTATGGTAATGAATTTAAAACGATGGTCAGTCTTTTCCTTTCCTTTTGTTCAATTTCGAATTCATCTTCATCCGATTCGACATCTTTTTTTTTTATTTTTCTTTTTTTTGCATTCTCATTCCTCATCTCCTGCTTTTCTTTTTTTTTCCTTTTTTGGTTGGGTGGGGGGTTTGGGGGTTTTGAATTAGGAAGTTCATGTGATGTTTGAATTTGATGATGATTTTTATCATGAAGAGATCAAAGTGATGGTTTTAGGATATATTAGACCTGAGTATGATTATATAAGTAAAGGTGAGATCATTTTTTTGAATTGGACTTTAAAGAAGAAAATCATCTTGAATGACAAATTGTGTTTGTTTTTTTCATTTGTTTTCATTCATTTTTTACATTTTTTACAAAATCAGATGCATTGATAGCTGATATTGAGATTGATAAAGAAGTGGCTAAGAATACATTGAATCAAGTAGGATTTGCTCAGTTTGCTAATGATCAGTTTTTTCTTTGAAATTGAAAGTTTAAGATATGAGGTGGTTATTCAAGATTGATTGAGATTTAATTAAATGTGATTTATTTATTGATAAGAGTGTAGAGATGAAGATGTAGAAATTAGAAATTTGTAAAATGATGATGAGGATGGATGGAATGAATAAAGTTGATAAGATACTTTGTTTTGAAGTTGTTTTCTAATTTGAGTGATTTTAAGTAAATGAAGAAAACAAGATAGGAATGATTGATAGATGAATTTGGAAAATGAAAGATGAAGAGAAGTGATGATGATTGAGATTCAAGTCTGATTTAGTTAGTTAAATTTGAAAAAAAAAGTCATCAAGTTTAATTTGTACACCAATTGAATTTCTTTTTTTTATAGTTTAACATTCTCCTTCCGATTCTCTTTTAAATTTCAAAATCATCAAATTCAAATTCAAATTCAACCAACCAAACAAACAAGCACATCATCATCAACATCAGCAAAATCTAAATTTCTTATCAAGAAAATCGAGAAAATCGAGCATCAAAGTCATTGAAAAGCAATCATCATCATCATCATCAAACTCAGTAAGATGTCATTACTTGGACCATTCTTACCTTCACAATCATCAACAACAACAACAACAACACCCATCACATCAACAACACCCACCACTTCAACAACAACAACATCAAATAATAATAATAATAACAATAATAACAATAACACAACCACTAACACTAACACTAATACTAACAACTCAACCTCAACACCTACTTCAACTACACCTATCAACTCACCTTCAACTTCACCTAG
Source organism: Melampsora americana (assembly GCA_022264835.1). Lineage (NCBI taxonomy): Eukaryota > Fungi > Basidiomycota > Pucciniomycetes > Pucciniales > Melampsoraceae > Melampsora > Melampsora americana. Next base: position 59,276 of record JAIFHY010000003.1, on the reverse strand, counting down.
TTCTGTTCCAAGTACTCCAACTACCCCAACTAATACAACTAATTCGACTCCAACTGCTTCAATCGCCACTCCAACTCCAACTTCTAATCCGAATCCTAACACAAACTCAACTACTCCCAATACTACTGACATTCGAAGTAAGTTCTTCTTGAATCAATCTAAATTCAAACTCTCTCTCTTCATCAAACTCATCTTCATCATTCATCTTCATAGCCATCACCACTGGTACAGGTAATGATGCATCTGTAGTCGTCATCACTCAAACTGCATACGCTCCCACTTCCACCTCAGATGTTAATTCATCAAACAATGATAATCGTGCAACTGCAAGTACTTCAAGAATCATTGCAATCGCTATACCTTCAGCCATCGGTGGATTAGCTGCCATCATCATCCTTGTCATGGGCATCAGAGCCCTTCTACATAGATCGGCAGCAAAACGAGCGGCAGATGATATACGTTGGCCAGAGACGGTCACATCAGAAGGTGATCGTGCTGCACTTTATCCTGAACCGACTCGTCCTTCTCCCGGTCATGGATTAGGTCTAGTTGAAGATGAAGAAGACATCACCGATCCAGAGGTGAATATGGCAGGTGCAGGTGCAGGTAGATTAAGAACAGGTGCTCATCCCGGTCCTACTCGTTCACATTCGGTCACGACCAATGGTCTGAGTTCGAATTCACATTATCAAGCTTATGAATATGGTAATACATCTGATTATATGCATCATGGAATTCCACCACCACCACCACCACCACCATCACATATACCTTCTAGTCTAATGCCAGCTTATGGGATGAATCAAATGGAACAAAAAGGAATGGTGACTTATCCACCTGATTGGGGTCAAGGTAATGGAAATGGATTTCGAAACGTACATTCACCTGAAATGATTGCAAGAACTCATGGACCGACTCGTACAAGTTTAATTCGTCCACATGATCCATACGCGAATTGGGAACCTACTCAAGAAGTGAATGAATCGAATCCAAACCGACAAAGATATTCAGGATCACAACCTTACTTATTACCCCCCATGAATTCAAATCATTCTGGATCACCTTCGTCTAATAATAGAAACAGTTTTTCAAACGGAGGAAGTGAAGAACTTCATCCATCTTCTTCCGAAACTCATCCTTCTTCCCAAACCACTCATCCATTAGACGGACCTAGAGAGATTCAATATACTCCTTATTCTCATGGAGGTTATGGAGGAGAGATGAAGGAAGAAGAGGATGATGATGATTATCATCATCATCGATCACAAGACTTGAACACAGATCATTCCAATCAAGACTTTCATGAAGATTCAATGTCAACTAGATCAGATCCCAAAGGTTCTCCTGGGGAATGGAAATTAGGAGTGAATAATCCGGATACAACAGATTAATTGAACTTCAAATCGATTGTCTTTTCTTTGATCTTGAATTTTCTTTTCGAATTCCTACTGAAAGTTTTTTTTTTTCTTTACAAATTTATGGATTCTTTATTTTAGTTTTTGGATTTCGGTTTTTTTTCATTTATTTATTTATTTATATATATATTTAATTTTGGATTCGAAACATCGTTTTTTTTTTGTTTTCTTTTTCCCTTTTTTCTTTGATCTTTTTTTCTTGATTGGTTTTCTTTTTTTTTTTTTTTGAATTATTATCATTATTCTTTTTTTTCTTTTTTTTTTTGGATTATCTTTATTTTTTAATGTTTTGTGTTTCTTCTTTTTTCCTTTTTGGTAATTTCTTCTTCTTCTTCTTCATCATTTTTCTCTTTCTCTTTCTCTCTTTCTTATGAGACCTTTTTTCATTCAAGTTTTTTTCATTTCACTTCACTTCATCTGGTGGATTTCTTTTTAGAATTTGTTTTTGATTAGAAATTCGAAAACTGTCTCTTTTCTTTTTTTTGTTACACTTTCTGGGTTCAGTTTTCAAATCGAAAGTCTTTATAAACCATCAATTGCCTTTTTCTTTTTCTTTTTCTTTTTCTTTTTCTTTTCTCTTAAGAAGAAGTGTTTTTTTCCCTCTCGATCATATTCATTTGTTGATAGAAGAAGAAATTGAATGAAGAAAAAATGAAAGTTTGGGTTTTTTGAAAATTTGAAATGAAGTTTCAATTTGATTGAGATGTGAAGAATTGATGATGAATGAAAAAAAAATTAAGTGAGTTCATTTTTTAAGGATTTATCATCAAATCTTCGAATTTTGATTCAGTTAAATACATTCATTCATTAAAATAGATGACTATTGAAAAATTTATACATCGACCCTTGAATGAATGATATCACTCTTTGATGATTTCATGTAGATTATTTCCTGGGTGAAAGCTCAAAATCTTTTACATAGCACTAGCTACAAACTTGATGAGTTGTACATAATCGTCAGAGACTGATTTGTTCACGATTCTTTACCGTCAGAGTATGCATTCTTCCCTTCATATGAATGTTTTTAACTAAAGATCGATTCATTTCTTAATGAGAATATATAGGATCTCATCAACTCCGAATCAATTCATTGAAAGATGATCTCAGAAATTAAAAACCTAGATTCTCGAGTTTTATGATTAGGTTTATACACTGAAGAAAAAAAATTCCTTGAGAGCACATAGATAGGAGGATTTGATGAGAAGATTGAAAGGATTTGGTGAAAGAGTCTTTTTCTGGATACATGGTACTGATTGAATAGACTTTTGATCAAAAGAACAAACACTATATGATTTGATGATTTTGATGAATTGAAAAGAATGAGGTGAAGAGAAAATGAATGAAAAAAAGGTAGATGAAAAGGTTCGAATGGAATTGACTTGGTTTCAATGTGATCTTCTTTAAAGGTTTGTGATATGATGATGATGATGATGATGATGTGTATCATGAAACTGAATTCCAAGCATCGAAATTAATAAAGCCGTACTGACTTGTTGAGAAGCTAAATTGATTTTTCTTAAATTTTGATGATGATGATTTTTTTTCAAAGAAATCCAATTCGAATCACAATTCCAATTTGAATCACAGGAATTTTGAATCATGGCTTTAAGTGAAGTGATCATTAAATTTTTAATTTTTTCTTTCACTTTGGTTTGGTTTGTGAATTTATAAAGATAAACTAAATTTAATGTTAAGATTGATTTAAATGAAGTTTGATCTCTTTGACATGAAGAAGTTTGATCATCTTTTTCACAAAGTTCAGTGATCACTCTATTTGAATTGGATTCAGATTCAGATTCAGATTCAGATTCAGGTTCAGTAAAGGTTTTGATGGCAAAGTCAAGAAATGGAATAGCCATCTCTAGATACTTCTGAAAAACGGGGTGGTTTTCGTACGTTTTGATTGTATAGAACAAAGAATGTGGTGATTAGGATCAGATTCTCAAGTGTCTTGAGAGTATGATTTGAATGAAGAAGACTTACTTCTGATTTAGTTGCTTTATGCATCCAAGCCAGTGCACCGATCAATTGACCATAACTATAACTCCAAAGTGATTCAGTATAATCACTACAATTCGTCGTTGAGACTCCATCCAGAAGAAGACCGGTCTCAGGATTACTAATCCCAGAAGTAAGAACCCAATCTAAGATAGCTTTGGATTGTGAAAGGATAGTTTCATTCTTCGTTAAAAGATAAATTGTGGCACCTTGAGAGATAAACTCTAATTGAGTGATCACTGCTTTATAACTTCCTCGAGTAGTCGAATTACGATCACGATACTTTTTTTTTTCAAAGAAAGATTTAATGATTCAAAAAAAAAGCAATCAAGAATCAAGACTTGAGATCTCTTTCGGTAATTCAATTAAAATCATCTCTCTTTCTCTAAGCTCAACTTACCCAATAAATTCCTCCACCACATTTTTCATCGGTTTGAATATAGGTTTGATCGATTGTTTTGGTTACAAGTGAAATCCAAGTTTTGTTTGAATTTCCCATGATTGAATTTGGACCCAAGAGTTTGGCACCGGTAAGGACTAAAAGAAAAAAAAAAGGTGATCAGCTAATTTAAATAAACCGAATTTTGAGAAAAGAAAAAAAAAAGATTACCTGCCTAGAAGTAAGAGGAATTGATTTAGAAAGAGATCAGGACTGATTTTCTTTAAATTTGATTGAGGTTGAATGACTTACTTGACTAGCCCATAAGATATCATCATTCCATTTTCCAGATAATTTCTCAGTTGAATTTATTAATTTCCCACCTAAGAAATCACTGGAAAAAAAACCCTCAAGAGATTGCTTCAGTGTTTGAAAGTACTGCAGGTGTGAAGTTGAATACTTACTGTTCTTCTCCATATGACATATTCGTTAAGGCTTCAGTAGCCAAATTAGTAAATTGATCATCTTCTACCCATGTTGCATAATTAAAGAGTGAACCCCAAATCACAGCTGATGTCCACCAGGGAATTTGAACTTGATCGAATACACCAGTCTGTAAAGAAAGATTGAATTCGAAAATCAAAAGATCAAAAGATTAAAAAATTAAAAATCAAATCAAGAAGAAAAGGAAAAGAAGAAGAAGAAGAGAGAGAGAGAGAGAGAGAGAGAGAGTTTACAGGGTTAGGTGAATAAAACTTTAATAAGTTTCGAATTGAGATGATCGTTGCATTCTTTAATTCGAGCGGATGATTTAAATTGATTTTTGGAGAAGAAGACGAAGCAGAAACAGAAGAAGAAGATTGGAGTACAAAAGTGAAAGAAATCGAAAGGAATGTAAAGAGAATAAAGTTAAAAGATTGTACAAAAATCATCATCATTTTTTCTTTGTCTTTTTGTTGATTGAAAGAAGAGAGAGGATTTTAGTTTATGATTTCTTTTTTTTACAGTAAGAAAGGATTGGTGAATTGATTTGATTTTTGGAAAAAAGGAAAGAAGATTGAAGTTGGTTTATTTGAAGGAGAAGAAGAAGAAAGATGGATGAGGGATGAGTTGGAATGGTAAGAGAAATCGAAAAGTCATTCAAAAGAGAGGATTAAGATGAAGTTGATAAGATGAAGTGTTTTTTTTTCCCTTGATCTGTACATTTTCTTCCATTTAATTTCTTTCATCAAGACCCTCAAGATTTTAGGGTCTCGAATGGATGATATTTTTGTAAATCTGATGAAGATGCAGAACTGATGAAGATATAGAGCGTCCCTTCAGCCACCGCTTGAGATTTGAGAAGTCTGAAGAAAGATTGAGATCTGAGTGAACTTATTGGTGTTGTCTATCTATCTCTTCATCTCCTCAATCACTTCTTCAATAACAGATTCACATTTTTTCAAATTCAGATCAGATGAAAAATCAAAAGTCTGTGTGCAAGTTTGAATCCAATCAACTTTCATGGAATTGTACTTATTTTACTTAAAAAAGTTCATTCTGTAGATGGTGTATCAAATAAATCAAAACACCTCACTGACTTCTTCTGGGCCCAAGCAGAGGAAAAGTAGCCAACCAGAATACCTCCCCCAGAAAGAATTTTCACACCTTCTCAACGCCGCACAATCCTTCCCACTTACACCTAACTTTACTCTCCAATTCGTGATCGCCCTTGTCAAACACCCTCATATCCCCAAACACCCTCATATCCACTCTCACACCCATTTTGGCAAACAGAACTCCAGCGCTCTCACTTTTGCCCCCTGCCCACATATTCTTCATGCCACCATACTTGAGAGGAATAGTTGAGATGCAAGTATGAGGAGGTTTTCATTGAAGGTCTCTTCATGGCACTCAAGTTGATCTAAGATCATAACGGCCACCATGATCGCCGTAAAGTCGCTACGAGTTGTGCGTGAGTAGTGATTATACACATCTATGTAAAGAAGCTAGGATATTTAAACAAATGTTGACCCCCGAGAAGTCTATCATCATTTAATTCCATAGCTGAACAAATTCATGAAGCCCTTCATCTCTAACACAATGATGATACATCTGACTATGTTTCTTTGACCGGGAAGTGCTTAGGGTCACTTCCTTTATTGAAAGAACTCTCGTGAGCCCACAAACACTTTCAGTAGTCTACCATCACCACATTGTCAGTTACGAATTTGATCTTAGTCTACCGTTTTACCTTCTCAGGCTTAGGAGCTTCCATTCAAAGAGTTCATTACTCTCATTTTATGATCAGATCCGAATATCAGATCAACCTTATAGAAAAGAGCACGATCATAAGCTGATGCTCGGAGCATTTTTGAAGATCATTCCTTTGCCTTTGGCAAATCCATGATTTAATGGTTTCATAGAATTTCATCATAACCCATCCTTTGATCTCGTTCCTCAATCTAGATCTTCAGCAAACACAGGCTGACACCTCCTACCACGCATTAAAGCCAATTCTATAAGACGTGATCAAATCGAATCTTAAATTAACCTTTGAATCTGTCAAAGTGAGGAAAAGATCAGACAAAAGTACATACCATGCCCCGTACGCATCCCGATCCCTTTCTCAAGTCGTCTACCTTTTCCACCAAATCCGTCTCCCATACCTTATATGAAATGATCCGAATTTGAAAGGGTTTAAAGACCTGATTTAGTGAACCCCTCCCGTTTGGTTTAAGAAATCATCTCAAGATCCATCACTTACCGATCGGAGCACTTCCACTCTGTAACATCATCAAGGATAGTTTGATCACATTCATCGGATTATTACTTCGAGTGACTTTAGCACTCAAGTCAGAGATCCCTGCAGCTTTAGCCACTTGATGTAAATATGGATTCACTCGTAATCCGAATCCTATCGAACGAAAGGTTTGATTAAGATTTGATTTTTTTAAAAAAAGAAAATGTTGGAGAAAAAACACAAACCAGCTGGTCTAGGTCTCATCACGATCTCGGTTGCATGGAATTTAGATCGAAGTTCAGTATGAATCGTCCGAGCTTCAAAGAGTTGAACGGGTGATAAGTTTCGAACCGCGTTTCTGAGAGCTTTACTAGAAGCAGCTCCGATCGTTTCACTCTTTCCTTCACCATAACCTACTAATCCGTTCCCATTTCCAACGACCACTAGAGTGTACATACTTGGGATCTTTCCCTTTCCGGTCTGATTCACCACTCGTTTGACCACCAATGGATATTTATGTAATTGTTTAATCTCACGATCGGTTAATGAGTTAGGTGGTAAGGATTCGATGATGAGATCATTACCAGCTTTTTGAATGGATTGATTCACAATCTCATCTGGTAAGGGATCAAAGGGTGGTTTTGAACCAAAGAAGATTTGATGGTATGGACCTGATTCGGATGGATGAGGATCTAGAAGAGGAGAGAAGAGAGAGATATCAACTTGGGATTGATTTGATTTAGATTGGATGGATTGAGTTGATTGATTTGAATTGAATCGATGATGATGAAGTAGGATTGAATGAAGTGTTGGTTTGGTTGAATGTGAGGTTGATAGGATGGATGATGATGAGGTGAATAGATGGTGATGATGAGTTAGTTTTGAATGAGTTGAGATGAGATTAATGAAGTTCATCTTGAGGGTCGTGGCTGAGTCAAAGTGATTAAGATTTCTTTGAATTTAAATTTAAATTGAATTGGTTGAGTTGACCAAGTACCGATGATCCCATCCTCACCTGGCTCGGTCTTTGGCCCTGATGAGCTGAGATGATGAGGGTGTGTGGGTGTGATTTCATTTCGATCAATCTTCCTTCTTTTCTTCTGCATCGATTGCTCATTCAAATCAACATCCACATCAAAATCCTAATCCGATGGAATCCAATCAATCTAGTTGTCTGTTGAGTGAATCAGATTAAATGAAAAATCATCAATCCATACTGTCCAAGTAAGGAGCTAACACTAACACCTTACTTCAATCATAGCTCATCTATCTAAACACTCGATCGCTAACCTTCATTCCTATGCGATTCTTTCAAACCAGTTCATAATTCAATCTATTCAATCCATCAAAAGAGATCTCATTCAAAGATCCCCCTGTCCCCCAAAAGAAAATTAAAAGAGAAAATCAAAATCAAAAATACGATCCACTTCAATCTCATCAGATTTGATTAAAGATGACTCATTCTGAAAGACTTCCTACTCGTCGTCTCATCAATACTCGTACGACGAGAAACAATGTAGAAGATCATTCTGTTATAGGTCTCAACTCAATCTCAAATCAAATCTCAACTCATGATTCAGTTCCAAGTAGTCCATCAAGTCCTCTTTCTTCACCTCTCTCTGATAAAAATAAGTACACCTACAAGCGTGATAAGGTGGGCTTTCATTCACCGTTTTTTTGTTTTTCTCTGTCCATTTTTGACGGGTTCAATTCTCATCAGATTTTCCTTACTTTCTTAGAGAGAAGAAGATCAAAGACTAGACCATTTTCTAGATTCAAATCTTAATGTTTATAATAAGCATGATCTATTCTTGATCTTTTTGGTTGGCTTAGTTGCTGCTTATCTTCGATTTCGACATATTTCTCATCCATCTGCAGTCACGTTAGTTTTTAAATTCAAATCACAACCTTGATCTTCTTCAAATCTTACTAATCAGTTCTTTTTTAAATCCATTAGGTTTGATGAAGTTCATTTTGGAAAGTTTACTTCTTATTATCTCAAACGTGAATTCTTCTTTGATGTTCATCCACCTTTGGCCAAACTCATGCTCGCCTTTCAAGGTTGGTTAATCGGATATGATGGAGAATATCCTTTTGAGAATATTGGTGATGATTATTTAGATGGTGATGTGCCATATGTCGGATTGAGATCAATGTCTGCTTTCATCGGATCTCTTACGGTTAGCTTGGTATATGCGATCATGAAAGAAAGTGGTTATCCAACTGTGGTGAATGTCTTGTCAGCTTGTCTGATTGCATTTGGTATGTCTGCAGTGAACAAATACAATCGATCAACTTGATAGTCTACCATTTCTGATCACCTCTTGATGCTTCTTCTAGATAACGGTCATATTGTACAAACTCGGCTTATCCTACTAGACGCGCCTTTGATCTTTTTCATGGCGTGTAGTCTATTTTGCTATATCAAGTTTTATAAGCAACGATATCATGAATTTCGTAGGTCTTGGTGGACCTGGCTCTTCTTGACCGGTTTATCATTGAGTTTGACCATCAGTTGTAAGATGGTGGGACTGTTCACCTTCTTCACCATCGGAATGGCCGTAGCTATTGATCTATGGGGAATGTTGGATATCAAAAGGGGTCATCCCATGGTTCGTCCTCGTACCGTCTATTGCTAGTAATCTTATACATGGGTCCATTAGCTTGTTGCAAATATGTGTACTGAAGAGATCATGCTCTGATGACGATCAAAATTCCGTAGGATCACATAATTCAACATGTTTCAGCACGGATCCTCGGTCTGATCGTCTTTCCAGCTATTGTATACTTGTTTTGGTTCTGGGTCCATTTCTCTGTCCTGATCAACAGCGGGACAGGTGATGAATTCATGACGGCAGCATTTCAAGAAACCCTGATAGGAAGTCCTTTGACTTTAGCATCCGAAGGTATGTCACTTTTGTGTCTACATTCAAAGGTGACGCTCAAAATCAATCTGATATGTGACCTACTTAGAGATTCACTATAACGATACCATCACTCTTCAACATCGTGCCACTAAATGTTTCCTTCATTCACATCCACAAAAGTACCCTGTAAAATATGATGATGGTCGAGTGAGTTCTCAAGGTCAACAGGTCACTTGTTATCCTCATAATGATACCAATAACCATTGGAGAATCGAAGCCACGAAACCTATCCTAGGTAAAGGCAGAGAACAAATCGTCCGTCATAATGATATCATTCGACTAAAACATATCGCGACCGAATCTTATCTTTTCACCCATGATGTCGCTTCACCTAGTTTAGCAACTAATCAGGAATTCACCACTTGGCCGAGTCGAGCATCAGGTGTGACACAATTCAATGAGACTAAGTTCAAAGTGGTGATTGATGACGCACACACTGGAAAACAATGGAAAACCAAATCGGGTCACTTTCAGCTTAGGCATGTAGAAACTGGTGTAGCCATGTGGACACGTAGTACACCTTTGCTACCAGATTGGGGATATGGACAGCAAGAAGTGAATGGTCATAAAGTATATACCGATAGAACGCTGTTGTGGGTAGCGGATAGTATCATACGGGATAGTGAGTGATCAGCTAACATGAAATGGGTTCAGCTGCCCCAACGTTGATGAACCTTACTGATAAAACTACGCGTATCAGATAACACAGATAAGACGAGACCACCAGAACCGCTGCCGAAGTCGATCGGTAAACGATCGTTTTTGAAAAAATATTTAGAGCTTCAAATCGCAATGTTACAACATAACTCAGGTCTTACTGAATCACATCCTTATGCATCACCACCTATCAATTGGCCATTCTTACTTGCAGGTGTAAGTTTTTGGACTAGTTCACCTGAGCTTCGTCAACAAGTTTATATGGCGGGTAATGTACTCGGATGGTGGTTTTGTATGATGTGTATGTCTATCATCACTGGCATCATGGGTGCTGATCAATTTGCGAGAAGGAGAGGAATCTCACCTATACCTGATCGTGAGTCTATGAATCTACATGATTTAGTGTCGATCGATTGGATTCGATCACCGGATCACTCATTCATGTTCTCTCTAATCTTGAATAGATATTCGAAATCGGCTCTATAACTCGGGAGGATTTTTCATCCTAGCTTGGCTTTTCCATTACTTACCGTTCTATATGATGAATCGACAACGATTCTTACATCATTACTTACCTGCTCATTTATGTTCAACCCTAGTAGCTGGTTCGGTCTTTAATTTTATCATCACAGATGTAAGTCACCTCTTTTCTTTCCATCCTTAGCCCTTCCTTTCTCAAACACTCATCCGTCTTTGTCTTTCTCTACCTGATAGTCTATCAATTATCCAGTCTCAATAGCTGGACCTACCACCAGACGTAGAAGAAGTAGAAGAGCAGATGTACCGAAACATGCTCGAATGATCTTATTGATCATGATCTGTTTACTTTGGATCTCATTCAATTTCTTTGCTCCACTTACTTATGGTACACCTGGATTAAGTGCAGAAGAAGTTCAAAATCGAAAAATCTTATCATCTTGGCAATTGGTCTGTTGGATGTTTTAGGTTTTGTTTGATGGTGTTCAGTCTATGGGAACTGACCTTCATTTTCTTTCTTTCTTTCATTTTTGGGTGATCGTCTGAATTAGCATTTTGCAAAATGAATTTTAAACCTGATGATCATCGGTTTTAGTTTAGTCAATCAAACCTCCTTGATGTTTCCCTTTATCTTTTTTAAACCTTTTTTCTTCTTTTCATTTTCTTTTTTCTTATTTTCTTTTTCCCCTTGAACTGGTTCTTTTTTTTGGGGGGGTTCACATGATCGAAAAAATTTCCAAAAAAAAGGAAAAAATCTTATTATTTTTTTTGATGATTGATTGATTGATTGATCTTGTGGCTCAGTGTGGGGGGTTTTTTATATAGACTTTTAGTTTGTCTCGTTCTTTTGATATAAATAGATATATATATATACGAAAAAAATAAAATAATGATCTCTCAAGGGAGTGTGAAGTTGGTTGTCAAATGGAAAATAGTGTGATGGTTGTGAAATGAAAAAAAATGGTGAAGTGGTTTTGAATCACAACTGTGGGGTTTTGGTTTTGGTGGATTGACTGGATTCCTTAAAACCTGAACATGTTTATGTTCTTTACTCCTCTTTTCTTTTTCTCATCAACTTAAACCTCATCTTAGACTAGTGTGGGTGAACGCATTTTTTTGTTTTGATGAATTGTTTGGTCTTAAAGATCTTGAGTTGATAGCTCTTGAGAACTCATATTCAAATCCTTAAAATTAAAAGGTTTGTAGGGAAAAAAACCAAAAAAGGGAAATCAGAATCAAATAGATTCTTGTGAACTTTTTTTTGAGACTCAGTTGTGAGAAAATTGATTGTTCTTTAAAGAATCCAATGAAAAGAAGAAGAGAGGTGAATTGATGATTTCATTTGTGAGTGAGAAAGAAAAAAAAGAAAAGCGATCGATAGGAAAACTAAAACAAGTTGGACTGAATGAAAAACTATAAAGAACAGATCTTTAAACCGAAAATAAAAAAACACATGAATTTACTACAGAAGATGATATAAAAGAAAAAGAAAAGAACACGGAAAAAAAAATTACAATTTATATGACAGAAAAGAAAAAGAAAAAGAAAAAGAAAGAAAGAAAGAAAGGAGTTATGGTCATCATTTCAAAAAAAAAAAAATTCAAAGAGTTATTTAAAAAGAAATTCATGAAGAAAAGAGTTTTTAACAAATTGTTGGAAAAAGTTTTATCAAAACATTCAATGATCGTGAACAAACAAAACAAAACAAAAAAAAGGATAAAAAGTTTTATGAAAAAAAACCAAATTGAAAATTAGAAAAGAAGAAAGAAAAGGAAACGAAAAGACGAAAAGAGTTTCATGAAAAAGGGATATTCACATCTGTTGAAGAAGAAAAATCAAACTGAAGAAGATGAATCAAGCTCTAATTCCTAATCCAGTAGCTGCATTCCGAGCAGCCAATGCACTTGCTCTGGCTGCTCTTCTTAAGATTCTAGTCTTTGAGATGGGTTTGATTTTCACCGTTTCGACTGTCTCTTCAATCGGGGTTTCGATCTCAGGTAATCGTAAATTAAGATCACCACGTGTCCAATTTCCAGTTTCCCATGTGCCTTGACGTTTTCCATATGCTCTACATGGACTCAGATCATCATCTTCAGGAGTACTCGTCAGGCTCGAAGTTCGAATCGGTTCTAATTTACTCACACTACTTGAAGGCGTTTTCAAATCTTCAAGTAAGGGTCCAGTGACTAATGGATCGACTTGAGTGATTAGATTTCGATGAGTAGGACGTCTTAAACCCATGAATTGTTTTAAAGAACTAAATCCCACTGAATTTGATTGACGAACTTCTTCATCAAACAAAACTCTTCCTACGATTTGATCACGAGTTTCACGAACGGGTTTACTTGAGGACCAATTTTTCCAACTCACATTCTCATTTGATTTTCGTAGCTTTTGAGAGATCGGTACAGATTGTTCTCTTAGATGAGCTAAACGTGAAGCAGCATTTCCTAAAGAAGCACCTAGTTTGAATGGACTACGACGTTGGGTTTCAGGTGTACGTGGTCTAGCTGAAGGTGTAGTATCCCAACTTGTGTCTGGTTCTCGATTTCCTAAAACCTTTTTCAATTGAGTTTCTAAGATCGCACTGGGTGGAGTTGAGATGAGATCATGTTCAGCTGCGACTCCAACCCTGACGGTCGGGAGAGCACCAGTCGAAGGGGTCTGAGGTGATTCATCTACTCCGTCATCTGAATCAGGACTACGTTCATCAGGAAGATTACCAGGAGTGTTGATCTTAGAGATACTGGTGATCGTTCGTCTGGTACCAAAGGCTGGTGTCCTTGGGAAAAGCTCTGAGGCACACATAGATGGTTTCCTACTCAGGCTCTTCGTCAAGCTTTCTTCTTCAAATGTTAAACGAGAGCGAAGACGACGAAGGGAGGAGCTAGGTGATGGATCGGGGATATCAGATGAAGAGCGATGATTACCGGTCTTAGGGGTGTTCTCAAGGTGATTCTCAAAAAGCTTCTGTTCGTTCGAGGAATAAAAGATAGTCAGCTTACAAAAAGCAATATACAGCCGCACATGATACGGAGAGATATGAATTGTCAAACTAAAGTTCATCACATACCATCATCCGGCTAGAAGACTCAAGACGATCTGGACTGGTGTTATCCACTCGATCTCGATGACGGTAAGGACTTGCCTGTTTACGAAAGTTTAGATCATCCGGTTTAAAGACAGGAGCAGGAAGCGAAACTGGAAATGCTAAAGCTAAACCGGGATTTCGAAGTGAATGATGTGAGTTTGGGATAGGAGCCAAAAGATTATCTTCACGTAAGATTCTTGCACGTTCATCTGTCATCGTGGGTATCATGGGTTTAGGTTCTTGAATCTTGGGAATCTCTTCAGCAAGTTTAGCTCGAAGAAGTTCATCCTCAGCTCGATAAACCCTTTCGAATTCTTCAAAAATAAATCTAGGTGTGAATTGAGGAAGTGGTGCACGTGAACCGAATTGAATGCAACTGGCCATCGTAGGTGTCTTGAGATTATCACTATCATCTTCATGTGCTAGAGGTAAGGGATCTGGAATGACTGAAGTGGTACGTTTACGAAGATGTCCCGAAGCTGCTAATCGAGCTGATGAGATTGCAGGTGGCGGTTGAGCAATTAAATCCAAATCAACCTCCGGACTTGGCCGTTCAGGACGCACTGGTTTAGGGCCTATGAATTATTTTATTTTTTTTGAAAAAAGAAAGTCAGCCTGAGATCATCAAACGTATGAAGGGGCCGGCAACTCACCAAAATGTGTGGGCGTTGAAGAGCCTGTCAAGGTCTGGCTACGAGTATGCTCATTCCATCGCGATAAGCCAGCGTCAAAACCAAATACAGGCCGACGTTCACGAGCGCGATAGGGAGAATCGAGAAATGAAGCATGACCGAGTCTTGCACTTGAAAGTCCGAAAGCTTGCGCGTCATTTCCCAGATGACTATAATCTACAGCCGCAGAGTTTGAACGACCTGAGACTTGAAGTACGCGTTTTGCACTGTTCAGAGCGGCACGTAGAGGACTAGAGAGATAAGATTCCGAAACGGCTCTTGAACGACCTTTAGGGGTAGTGGATAAAGGAGATAATTCAGGTCTCCTAATATTCTTGATATTTCGCAACTGCGGCGATTCGTAAGATGATGTCGTCATGGGAGATGAGAAGATGTGTAAAAATGATTGTATTGCTGATTTGAAAGAAAGATGGTCTTGATGACTTGAGAAAAGATAAATTACTAAAAGAAAAAGCTCTGGTTGATTGGAAAGAACTGTAAAGTCGAAGAAATCCTCTTGAAGAAAGAGATAGAAGGAGGTTTAGATAAGTTGATGCAAGAAGAAAAGGTTAACTTCAAAGATTAGAATGATTGGATTTGAGTTGAACAAGAAAAAATCAAACTAAGATGAATGAAGAGAGAGGATGGAGAAGAAGTTCAAGAAGAATTAAATGATCTCAAAGAAGATTAATGGATCAAAAAAGTTTTTTTGGTTTAATGATCTTATCAATTCAAATCGATAGAGTGCACCAAAAGAAAAGAAAAGAAGAGGATAAAGAAAACTGAAGGACAGATATATGTAAGAGAGGGAGAGTTAAATGAAAGCTACTAAAAGAACACACGCAAAAGTACAGAGAGACAGACACAAAGAAGTTGATGAGGAAATGTGTACCACCAAACTATTTTCCATCAGGTCAGTCCACTAGACTCATTCATATCAGGCACGGTGCGGTTCCTAATCCTAATCATGGGTGACGCAAGCCCTTGAAAGGAAAATCCGATTTGAAGGATTCATACACCACGGGTAGGCACGGACGGACTTGAGGCCGCCTTAATCGACGGCCTTGAGGCCGTCCACGCTTGCAGGGGGTTAGGCGGTCTGAAGGTAGGCCCCATGCGGACCACCCTTAGGCCGACTTGTAAATCGGCCTGTAGTCCGCAATACATGCACATGTGAGGGGCCCCAAGACGGTCGTCACCTGGCCCACACATCTGATATCCGCAATCGAAATGCCCTGCTAGGACGCCCAAAACCTAGAAACGGGGGCCGGGGCAGATGATATCCGGTTCAGAGGCCCGAGAGGGCTGCAGAGGGACTACCGGAAAAGCATAATACCCGCCGGAGAAGCACAACAGCCCAGCGGGCCGGGCACGAGACACCAAAAATCAAAATGCTCAGCATTCCAATTTGTTCATATCACTCGGATACATATATTTCTTGGCCGCATTACAACAAATGAGTGACGTTAAACAATTTGTGGATTGACTGGTGGCGTTGAGAATGTAGATACTTTGGAAGCTGCGTTCGTTGCAATAGCATTGCAAATGAAACCCAATCAATACTCATCCTCGTCACAGTTGCTTTCTCCCATCTCTTCATCATCTCCCATCTCTCCTTCATATAATCCTGCTTCTACGTCTTCATATAAACCTGCTCCTACGAATTCCTCCACGCCTCCTGCGTCGGTACCTGCTTCGTTATCTGCTTCGATACGCGGGTCAATTCCTCCGTGGCTTGGACCTGGAATGCCTTCCAGAATGGCTTCATCTGATGGTAATGTCAACACGTAATCCCGCTTGATGACATCCCAACTCCTCTTCCCGTCGAAGATATCGGCGTCATGCTCATATATCAGATTGTAGAATCTCCAAACATAGGACTTGGGTTAGCTTAAGCTAGCCTAACCTGGCATTGTCTAGATATTACTTACGATGCTGAGTAATGTGGGTTAATCAAGTCCTTCTCCCGCAACTTGTTCAGCTGGGCATCCACCTCTTTCCATATGTCCTGACGCCCAGGTGACTTACGAAGCCGCGCAGCTTCGCGACGCTACTCGCCGCACAAGTAGGTTACAATGTCAGTACACGATATTTTATGTGAGGTCAGGCCGGGCTTAGGGGAGACGCACCAGGTATGCAATGCGGGACCGTGTGGAACCGTCTGCTGCCCTCCATGCGGCTGCGCTATCCACGGTTTCATCTATGAGGCCACATTTGGAAGCAATCTAGACCAAAGTTATGATATCAGATGGTCGCTATGAGGGAAGATATGTAAAGCATGCTGACTCGGTACCACAAAGCCTGGATACTAGGCACGGCCACGACTTGGACTTCCCCGTGCTTCTGGTTGCGGATGTTGGTCAACAGCTAGGCAATCTCATGAATCAGTAAGTGCGTAGAACTCGTTAAGATAGACGAACTGACCAAAAGGTGCAGTTTCTCACGTGCGTGCTTTCCCGCGGTTTTGATCGCACTTCCGTAGCTTCGAACCGCGTCACCATCATTGACTCCTCTTATCTTAACTGGAAGGTGTTCTTCTTTCCATGCGGGGTTTTGTTTTGCAACTTGAACCTATACACACCAAAGGAAATCTAAGCATCGCAAACGCCGAATCACGAACTATCACAAACACACCCTGACCCGATTGAATAGTGATCTTGGAATCAAGTTCTTGGCTGGATCCTCAACCGCTGTGTACGACTGTAAGTCGGGCAGTGGGATAATCTCGACCGATAAGGCGTAAAGATGCGCCTGTAAGTAATGGTTTCAGTTATTGTCCAGCTGCGGACCAAAACTATCACTTACTTTAAGCTCCTTGGAGGCTGACCATTTTCGGCGTGTACCATTTAGGGCCGCATCCTGAGGTGTGCTGACGGGGGGTTGAGATAGGCCGGCGTTTTGGATGGGACCGGAGATATCATGAATCAACTCGGCCACATGGTTGATTTTCGTGGTAAAATGTCGGTCAAGGGTCTCAAAGTTGTGTTCCACTTGTTCTGCGATAGCGGATACCTGTTCTGATATTTTGGTAAGGTAGTATTGGCCCCTGGCCGCATTTGCACAAAGGGCTAAATGGCGATGGCGATCTCCGTCGACCTGATCAATCTACCTGTCAGTGTATTTGCTGAAATACATAATTAATGGAATCTGACCTCAGCAAGATCAAAAGCATACTGGCGATGCTGGTCATCCAAGCCAATACTGAGCATATCTCCAAGGCATGCGCGCTCGGCCGGGGTGAGATCACGGTGGAGTAGCGGTTCCGCTGCATGATCCGACTGGCCGTGTGTGCCATTTTTCTGGGATTTTCCAACGGAGGAGCTGAATGATGTCGTTTGTATCGGCTGACTCTGGGAGGTGTTAGGTGACTGGGTGCGATTTCTCTTATGGCTCGAATAAGAAGAGGGGGGAGGTGAATTAGCCCGGTCAGTCATCTTATTGGCCACCAATGTGGCCATCGGGTTGCCTTTGGCCCGGCGTCGACCTTCACTGCCCGTATGTGACTCCCCGCTGGTAGAGCGCGCTATACTGTGCACCAAACGATGGGAGCTGTCGCGGGGCACATTCTTATATGGCCCACTCCCATCTAGGCATGATGTCAGTCTACTGAACGGCCTCTATGTAGGGAAACCACGAACTTTTGGGGGTGCTCATCTCTGCGTGGTTGTTCAGGGCTTTAAGCGATGGGGCCACCGAGGTGTTGCGAGTGCCCTCCGCTCCCTTGGATTGAAGCGGTTGGGGATTGAGTAGATTGCCTGCAAAGAATGGACATATCAGCCAAGGTCCCAGAGGGGTTTCTGGTATATCTTACTAAAAGGCCTTGAGTGAGCGGGGGCCATCTCTGCCCAGTTGGAAGGAGTGGTCGAGTGATCTTGAGTTTTCAAACGGCCCACCGTGACTTTTAATGGGAGGGTGGATTTGACCTAATCCACTCTCAGACGAGATTTGGATAGGACCTTGGGAGACAAGGTCCACTGTGAACTTGAAAAATTTTTCAGTTCACAGTGTCAATCCAACATCACTGAAATCTCCCTTGATCTGTCGACATGAGTTTTTCATCAATGTCTGAAGGTTCTGCCAATCTCCCGTCCGATATGTAAGTCCTCTCTGCCCACTATTCTCTGATCCCGCCCTTTTGTTAACTGACTGGTTTCTCTAGCTCGGTTGATGAGCTTATGAGCGATCACCCCTCCGCCGCTGTAGACGGCTCTCCAGGTGATGTGTGGGGCGCTCAAGACTCTTCGAAGAGCCACACAGAGGCCGGCGAGCCCTGCCGGGAAATGCTTGATGCGAGCTCTCAGGCCAGCTTGAAACCGTTTGTTTGGCTTGGCGTAGAGACTTCCCCCGAGCTGGCGAAGAAGTACCCTAGCACGGACAGCTGTTACCGAGATGAAGATATTGGTTCGATCCCATCTTCAATTGGTCACTCAGACCGCGTCTTTAGTATCATACTGACGCCTAGTATGACTTTGATAGCAGGTGAAATAGAACAAGACATTCCTGACCGCTTCCGCCGGCGGCAACTGTCTTATGCCGCAGTGCGGCGCTTTATTGGAAGGGAGACCCTGCGCCCTTTTTTTCAATACGCAAAGATTCCAGGTCATATGGCTAGCCGGATCATCATGATCCTCCATGGGCAACAAATCGCTAGTTTTCATTACTTTCTTTTTCCGGATCTCTTATCTCCTCAGCAATTAAATCTTTGGGGCATACCGTTCGGGGTCGCAGCAGACTTGATATTACATGCGGAGGGGTTTTATATTCAATTATTAAAAAAAGAAAAAAAAAACGCAGCTAGTTCTCAAGAGATGTAAATACATTACCCTTTCTCGCATTCAGATAACCAATGTATTGCGTGAATAAAGATGTTTTCCGCGGGTATATTCTGAGGTATACGCATGCTGGTGTGGAGCTCTCAGCCGGCTTCCTTCCGCAAAAGCTGTTAAAAACCCTTAGGAGGGGTCATCGGACCCCTCCGATGAACCTTACCAGCATGTCAATCGATCTCAAGCACTCACAGACCCCCGCGCAGAGCAAAATGACCTTAAATATGAGCGTATTTATTGCAAAACATTTATTTCAAAACAACATCCTACGCGGTTAAGATATAATTTTTACAAGTCCCTCTTGAACAGCCTTGCCCTTGCCCTTTTTCCGCGGCCCGCGCGGGGCGGAAATCCACACATTAACTCCCTGGGCTATTGACTGGTTCCAATCAGAAGGCGCCGTTTCACGTACTCCGATATCGGCCAATTTACGATGCAATTCCGCCGAATAGTGAGACGCGCTGTTGAGGATGAATGATGAAGTACGCTGATGTTTGATTGTAGGCACTGCGATCTTCATGATTCGGCGTTCCACTTTCTTGGATTGCATCGAGGAGACCAAGCACTCACTTCCGTGACAGTTGTGCTGCATATTGACTAAGGATACCACATTCTATCGCCACCAATATACACAAGCATGAGCCCAACATAATCTGTTTTAAGAAATGAGATTTAGCGTACCTTAATATCACATGGAAATATTCGGTCTGTCACCACAAATTCTCGCATACTGTAGTACGGCACAATGCGGCCTTTCTGGCATTTAGCCAAGACCAGTATCACTTTAGAAGACGATAGTTGCACCGGCTTCCATATTGACCGCACTTGGCCAATGAGGCCATCTTCGTTGACCTGGTGATCTTGCAATCAGCTTCCGTGTGGAGTACATGTGGACATAGTGACGTACCACCACGAAGTCCTGTGTCTCAATTTTTTGCTGTGACGGCAAAGTAACACTTTGCACTTCTTCCAACTGGATTTCTGAACCGAGCGGCTCGAGACACAATGGTAAGTCTCCCTGCTTTTGTTTACGACCTGGATGAAACCACATATTCATGAGATAATGCATTGAAATGAATATTTTCGAATACTCACCACTGTCGGTGTATATTTGATCTCGGCCCACGTTTGGGTTGAGTCCCATGGCCTGAGCCAATTCGGGAATCTTGCTCAGTAGCGATCGAACATGGTGTCCCGCGACGACGCGAGATTGAAGGTCTCGATCGAAAAAGGAAGTTCCCGAAAGCAAAATCCGCAACATCAGGCCGGTTAGGAATGTGTAGGCAATATCATTACCTGGGCTTTGCCTGTTAGAATGGACAGATGCGTCGCGAGTCTTGCCATTGAAAGATTCGAATTTTTCAGTGGCCACCAGACAGGGAGGGCCAAACCGCCGGATAGAATACTTGAGGTGTATCAACATGTGAAACTTGGGCTTATTGACCCATTGTGCTGAGATGGAGACGAGTTGATTTAAAAACATATCCACGTGGTTGTCCAGCTCGGTCAAATACGTGTCAATATCTGATATCGCGGTTTGAAATACAAACGATCCCAAAAGGCACAACGCCGTCCATAGATGTCGCATCTTCTCAGTGATATGTTCGTAAATAACAAACGGAACGGACTGTAGCACTGTGCGAAATTCCTTGCCTACCAGGCTTTGAAAAAATTGAATCAAAGTGTTAGGCTGGATCGGGGGAATTTTCAATCCTTTGGTATTGAATGACCGCCAGCGCGCGGACAAGTCGTTATACTTGTTCCCACCTGCCTTTCCGGGTTTGATCGTCTTCATTGTATCGCGGAAAAGGTACTTTACCACCCCCAATAACACCACGTGGAGGATCTCAACTGGGGTATCAGAATGGCCATCGAATGCTGTACAATAGTAACAGGGTCAGATCGTGTGGCCAGTTCATATATTCATGAACCTACCATCCAGCCGCAACATTGGATTAAACAACCTATTGCCCCATTCATCTTCGAGTTTCGCACGAAGAATATCAACCTGAGCTCCTGTGAGTTTGGCCTGAGCATTCCAGACCAGCCGAATGAAATGATCGTTGACAGAGTCTCGCAACCCATATTGACGAGTCAAGTCATCCACCTGCTTTTTGCTGTTATACCTTTGTGCGGCGCGCCAAACCTCGCGCGTTCTTTCGCGGGTGACGTTCCAATTACGATTGGGGAGGAATGCCTTGCTCAAAAGACAGAGGTCAGAGTCTTCCTATCACATGGAATTGCAAAGGACTTACTTTGTCGCCGTTTTCATCAAGACCCAAAAAATCCCGCACATACCGATCGGTTTTTTTTTGAACCTGACGTTCCACTTGAATATCACACATCCGACATGGCGTTAACGTGTTCGCCGGGTTGGTTGTGTTGCTGATTTCCGCATGCATAGGGGAGTCACCAAGGTGGCAAAGTACTGACACCATTGCACATACATCGGTTCCAAGCGAGTGATCATACGTGGTAAACCCGTTGCGGCCCAAATCACTTTGGACGAGTGGGTCAGAGTCAGTGTGCGGACCAACATACAGATCGAAATTCACCTACTTGATCTCGTCCACCACCTGATCAAACAAATCGAGTGCCGTAGCACAGTTCGTCGTAGCCAGGAAATGCGTATTATACTCTTGATTGGACTGATCCGGAGACAAACCGGAGAGGGTGAAATATATGCTCATGTGTTTGTTGTACTTCTTCGACACATTGCCCGATGTATCGTCCGAGTATATCGTGAGCGGAATGTGCCGAATGATTTTCCCTTGTGCTTTGATCCGCCAGGGGTTCATCAATGGAACAGTTTCATGACCAGCGGAGGTACGCTCTACATAACAAACCATAGTTAGAGAGTAGGTTGAATATGTGAGGAGTAGAAAAAGGACTCACGATACATATGATTACCGCAATGCGAGCTCAGGAAGCTGCCGTCGTCAAGTTTCACGGCGGTGAAAGGCCTCCAGAAATCCTTCACGTTGATGGTGAACAGTTCCGCTGAGTGAAAAGAGGGCTCTTGGTCAATCATGACGTTGAAACCGCCCTGGATGGGAGAGGCGGTTTCCACCGTTGCGCGAAGGCATTTCGCCATTACCTCATCTGCCTGCTGGTAAAAGAAAATCGGAACAAATAGTTGGGCTGATACCACCTGGACAGGCTCATATATATAAAAGTGAATGCTTTTGTATTCCACCATCTGCACACGAAGAGAAGGAGGATAATCTTCTCGCCACTTTTGCGATTGCGATAGGCGATTGATCGGAACGTTGACGGGTAGCTCCGGCAAGAACACAAAGTGTGGGCTGACTATGGGGTTAGCCAACTCCTAAATGAACAAAGGCATCAGTTTGCGACAGCCATTGCAGTTATTGGAATTATGAATGACTGACACTTTGAATTATTGTCTGGACCTTCAATCCAAACAAAGGCTTACCTGTAGGACTGTCTCTTGCGCAGATGTCCAGGCCCATCTTGGATTGCAGGCGATTTTTTAACGCTCGTAGAGACCCCCAAGCCGGCAACTTGACCTTGCATATTTGTAAGATTGATCGAATTCGCTGGTACTGCAAGCGAGAAAGAAGGCTTCGAGTGGAGCCTATGATAAGCAAAGCCACTATGTGCTTTCTCAGACGTGAATGCTAGGAAATCAGTTTTCATCGCTGGAGTCATCAATCAAGATACAGAACGATACCTCTTTATGGGTGAAGGGGTACCACCCGTTCTCCTTAACGTCATTGATACCCTGCAACACTTCGTCTGAATCTGTTGCGTCCTCTGGATCATCATCGTTGGAGTCGTCCCAATTGTTGGCCATTGCGTCAAGGGCCTCAAGGCCTTGACGAAGCATGTCAAAGTCCAAAACTGAGGCGGAACCATCCGATGCCGAGTCTTCGTCTGAATCAAGCATGGCATGCAATCCGCGTAGATCCAAGAGAGGCGTGAGGGGTCTGTCGGGTGAATTTTGGTCTGATCTCTCTACTTGATCTTGGTCTGCATCATCAGGAACCTCAGGAGAGCTTCGACCTAGGTTTGCTTCGGGGGCGGACTGGATGGCCATAAGCATTCTTTCATCGGCGAGCTGTCGTTCAACCAGTCGCTGAACCGCTGTACCATGCGCAGCCGTGCGGATGTGACCTCGATAGTCCATGAGTGTTCGGCTGTTACAAGCAGTGCATCGGAATTGAGGGCCTGCTGGATCATCTGATTCTCTGACGATATCTACATGATAGGTGGGTTAGCTGGGGAAGGAAAGAACGATGAGCCGATTGGACCCACGAGGTGCGAATAGGTCTTGGTCTGATTGAGCATCGGCCATGGAAGCGTGCGTGGTGATTGTTGAGAGAGATCGATGGGATTGAGCAGTGGTACCAGAAGGGATCGGAAATGAATTAACGTTGATGAATGAGGCGCGAGGATGGTGGGATGGTGATCAACAGGATCATCCAGCTGTGCTGTGCGACGGCCTGCCGGTGGATAGTGGCGGCCCTGGGGCGATTGTGGCGAAGGCGGTCTACTTACCGAGTATGACGGCCTATGGGCCAATGGGAGCGGCCTACAGATCATCTATAGGGTGCAGGCCATGGGGCCGCCTTACGACAACATAGGTCGTCTGTGGTCGGCCATCACAGAGGCTGAGGACGGACACTGGCCGGGTCTCTGACCCGGACCATTCTGGGACTATTTTCAGATTCAAAAGCTACCCGTGGTGTACTACTATGGATTGCAATTGCTGTCTTCTGTGGACCGCAACTTATCGCAAGTGAAAGACTTCCGAGATTGACTGGCCGATAGGGTGAGATTCATACTATGTAGACTATATCATCAAGGTTTCTTCAAACAAGATCTTTTAAACTCCGGTGACGTGATCCTTAGTTGTGTGACTGACTGGGTCCTTTGAATTCGAGACTTTCAGAACTTCATACTTACTCCAATTCCATGAACACATAAGAAGACTGTTTTTGCTGAATCGGATGCCCTGAAGGTTGATCAACTATTAAGTCGTGTTGGTTAAAAAAAGATACAAACTTGACAAAGTTCAATCAGGTCATCCTCATTCACCAAAGGCACGGTCCTGATCAAAATCAATTTGAATTTTGACTTCAGATCGTGATCTCTCAGAGTGTTTGACATCTGAACTCAAAGCTAATCAAATTCTTTCACCAATCCAATCCAATCAATTCATGAAGTGTTTTTGAGAAGAAAATCAAAATCGTTGAGAGCATATGGAGAGCATTTTCTCAGTTTTCAATCAAACCAATCTCACACATCAATATGATTTAAATCATCTTTGAGAGAAATCTTTGGAGATTCATTAAGGTTTTACAAGACGACTTTCTTTGATGAGCGTTGTATGATTTCATTTATTGTAACACATTGAAGTGACTTTTGACTTTTATATATACTCGCTTAGATGTTGTTTAAGAATATTAATTTCGAAGTTAAGCACTCAAGATGTACAATCTGATCTCATCAATTTCTTTATTTTTTTTTCTAATCTAGGTATATGACTAAAGATAACCTAAGCTGCTTTTTATCCATCTTCTTCTATCCTCTCAACTCTCAATTTATTTCAATTCACCTTCATCTCGCTTACATTTTTTTTACTCATGATCATCAATCTCGTCAAATTTCTTATGCATGTTCTGAAATTCTCTTTTCATTTTTTTTTCTCAATGCTCAGGGACACTTGAACTTCAATCAAATATTCCATAAATTCTGTATAGGTCTTGATGGATGAGAAGATCAGAATCTGATCTGCATTCTGGGTCATCAATCTTCTACATCACTTCAAAAATTCATACTCATGAGTGAGTAAAGCTGATTCAACTTTCTTTTCAGTCTTTTTCACCTCTGAGCTTACTGTGAGCTTCCGGACGAGTGAAATTCCTCAAGTACAACAGGTTCACCAGTTTGATGACAAGACTATGTGCTATGGTTGTCAAGATGCAGTGCTTTGTATATGTGATCATCAATTTAAAGCAAGTATTTGGGAAAAATACATGACAAGTTTTCGGTCCATTGCCCAATATCCCATTCATTGTCTCGACTCAATGATGATATAAAGTTTTAAAATGATATCAACCATTCAAGAAAAACTTGTAATCCAGAACCATATGAAGTAGAGTTTATTTCATCTGATTACAATAAATTATTTACCTACCTAAATAAGACAATCTTCTCAAACTCTAACACTTCACCTCAAGACTCAGACCTCCTGATCTGACTAACACGATTCAAGACCTTTATCAACTAAAATATGCAAGCAAAAGTGAAAGTTAGAAATGCACATCCCAATCTTCAAACACCATGAAGATAATCATCTTACCTCTGAATGAAGTTGATGAGCATGATCTAACTCTTTCTTAACTATGTTGCCTAACTTCAATTCCATCTTAACCTTTTCCAAACTTTCTCTCACAATCTCAATCGCAAATCCTTTGATTTCATCCAAGTCAACATATACCACCCAATTAGCCTTCATCAATCAAATAGATTTCTTTATCAGATTTCTATGGATCACAACTGACCATCTAGATTCGGAGTTAATTGAAGGCTTAAACTGATTTGAATCCTAACTTTATATGATTCACTTCTTTTGAGACAATCACATAAATCACTGGTAATCTTTTCAAGTACGTTTGATGATAAACTCGATGGATTATTGATAATCACATTTAAAATTTGTCGCATACTTGCTACAGCATTCCATTGAACCTAGGAAATCGATTACAGGTGAAATGCTTTCATAAGTCTTCATTCGATTAAATTAGAAATACTGGATGAGAAGCTGAAAAACCTTGGGCATTCGATCAGTGAGAGATTGACACAGAGCATCAACACCACGTTGAACTGTTTCTGAAATAGATAGGTGTTCTATCTGAGGAGCACTGGACATCCTTCTTAGTAACTCTGATGTCCCAACCCCACAAATCCTCACCCCATTTGTCCGTTGCTAGATTTTATATCAGTGATGGATTTGATTAATGTTGGGGTTTCCTTCTAAAAAGAGTAGGGTGAAAACGTTTCAAAGACTAACCGAATCAGTAGGAGAAGATGACTGCATTAACCTTTCAGCAACAGCCACGATTCTTATCCAAAACGAAAGTTCAACTATTTGGGTATCATTGCTGCATAGATAAATCCGCCAACAGATGAAGGTATGATTTCGAGTTAGTAAAAACATGAGCTAAAGTATTCTAGCAAAGCTTTCTTGCATACATACTACCAGAATTGATCAATCTTTCAGCACAATTGGCCATGGTCCAAGACCAGGTAGAGTTGATCTTATCTTCTGGCTTGGTAGGTTGACTGACATCTTCAAGGTCTACGAGGATTTTGTTGCTCACGATAAGAAGCCATTTCTTAAGATCGCACGGTAGCCAAGAGGAAAGGAGCCATACAGTCAGGCACGCAAATATCATTTCAGAGGAACCAGATGGCTTGCTTACGGTCGGATGGGAGCCAATTGCTTTAGAGATGATGATACCAATAAGCCGAACCGCTATGGGATCCTTCAAAGCGTCGATCAACTCCCAGCGTAATTTCTCGCAGATACGTTGTATCATTCCTTGCGAGGTTCGAGAAGCTACGTCTACCAACAATTGAAGTCCACCACTTCGTAATCGAGTACGTATCCATCGTAGACTGACCTCGTCGAATTCTTCAGTGGGAAACACCATGGCAAGCGCGCCGAGGAATGTCAATTTGGAAGTTGACAAGGCGTCAAGTGTTGGCTCGTTGACGTACAGAATACGAAGATTCGAGCTAGAATTGGCGGTACGATACAACATGAGGTGTGAAGGCAAAAGATGATTTGAAAGATGTGAGACTCGATACTCAATGGACAACAAATTATCGAGGGACTCAAGAGGAGTATGCTGGTAAAACCCCGTGGAATTCAAATCACTTACATTGAATGTACATTGGTAGTTTGAAAGTCAAGGTAGCTCATACATACCGTGAGTAGAGACCACCATTCGAGCTGATCAGGATTCGGAACCGGCGAGAAGACCTCTTCACATCCCATACCTACAATTTGATCAATCACCCCAGAGCAAGATGTTATGATAGTTTGATTCGATTGGGATTTATTGAGGATTTCGGTCAAAGCCAATCTTGTATGTTCAAGTATATGACGATCTGAAGACAGAATCAAAATCTCAAGTATTCATCTTATCTACCACAAAGGACATCTCACTTACCACTAGATTTCAATAGATCAACTATAGGTTTGAGTAATGATTCAAGGATCGGTGTTTTGATCCTTCGATATGCAGAATTGATCACAATGGTGATACTAACCTAAGAAAGATAGTCAATTGAACATGAGATTCCAAAGGGCCTACATCATAAGACTCACATCTAATAAAGCTTCTGTCAAATCTGGTGCGATGACTAATGTGCGCAGTATGCATCCGAGTCGGTGATGTAATTCGATTGTGATTGATGCTATTTGTGCTGAAAGAGATATAAACGAAAATTTGGTTGTACTGAGACACGTTTTTAAGGTGAGCTGAGTTAGCTTGATTTCATCCAAAGTTATGAACCACACACGCGTACAACGTATGGAATCACAGAGTTTTAAAGAAAATCAAACTCAACTCTTCTTCAGCAATAGCTAAATAAGATCCAGCATTGATAAGCATAAGCCTAATGGTAGTACATGCTCTGATCCTCACAGATATCTCAGGATCACGTTCAATAACACTTATCAGTGTGTAGGCTTGATGAGTCGGATATCCATGGGCAGGAAGTAGTTGGGCCCAAAATGGATGCAAGGCTTTGGAATCCACTTCTGCAATGTTTTTTAAAAGCGTGATCGCATCGATCCTTAGCTGAGTCAAAGGGTCCACAGTCGGAGTTTGTGAAACATCGAGGTCCACTTTTGATTGAGAGTCAAGATGTGAGGTACGTATGAATCGAGAAGAGGTGCTGGCCGTGGTTGACATAGAATTTTGCCGCTGAGCCGAATCATTGAATGAATTGGTTGAAGTGGATGATGAATCTTGGACAGATCTTGTGAACTGATAACAATGACATATGTAATCAATTTGACTTGAAAGATCGATCAGTGCGGCTGAGCCCACTTTGATCATCATTGTTGAGATGACCCTTAGCTGATAAGATATTGCGATTGGTTGATCGATCGGATTGGCTTTCTTCGATACCAGATGTGACATAGAAGTGAGAATCGAATTGACGATGACCAGACATTGACGTTTTAGTACAGTTGGCGAAGAGTTGCTGACGATCTGTAAAAGGCATTGAGAGATAGCTTGAACAGCTCGAGGATTTGTGACCAAACTTAAGGCCAAGGATGTTGCGGCATTGAATGGTAAAAGATCCTATTCGATTTGACGAGTCGATGGAAGCGAGAAGTCAACACGTTGATTGGATCGTAGCTTCTTAACCAGTTATCCCTGGACTAACAAGAATCGAATTATTCATCTTGAGACGTAACCTCAATTGACGCAACGCATCTTCTTGATCTGCCAACGTACCGGGACCACTGAGGGATTCACCAGTCGCTCTTCCCATCAAACGAGCCAAGTCTGGATCAGGTCTTGACTGTCGATTCTTGCTTTGCATCTTGTTATCTGAGCAAGCAATACCTTTTGAAGCATTCAAACTAAGTTAAATTCAAGAAACGATTGAAGATTTTAGTATTATGAAATATGTGACTCACCTTCAGCGGATAGGACGGCTAGACATCGCGATAAAGTACGGGTGAAAGTTGAAACATATCATGAGCTCGACGGGTCACCATCGTCACAGCCTACAGGTCGGGACCGATCATGGCCATAATGGTGATCACGAGGACGAATCTGATGGCAGTTTTCCCCAATCTCTTTACCTTTTCTTCCTCTTCCTGAAGTCAAGACCATTCACACTGTGACCTGCTGAGAAGAAAAAGCTCAAGTAGACCAGAAAGATGGGATGGTGATAGATTCAACATTGATCATGCATATACAATGTCCTCATCACCAAGTTCATCCTCATCCACATGCAAGAGTTTTGAAACCTATCACACTCATATCAACTCGATCCTCAATACTCAAATATCAAACCCAATCATTATTTCCAACTAAGAAATAAACATACAAAACAAAGTCAACCAAGATATTGAAAAGATTTACAAAATAAGAAGCAATGCAATCAGATATTAATAAAACACACACACACAGATATATCTCTTTGTTTTCTTTCTGAACACAAGAAAATCATGAATTATTTTTTAGATTTATATAGATATAGGTATGGAGAGAAGGTAACCAAAAAGAAAAACGAAATCAAGAGAGTTAAACGGTATCATTCAATAACCAATCCTAACAAGAAAAACAGAAAGAAATCAAGACTTTTTTCCATCTTCTCTTAAACGACCTTTTTGAAAATAAAGCGTTGATAAATTCTCTTGAAGTGTCAAATCAATCCAATCCAATCCAATCAAGTTTGTTTATCAAACATTCGTATTAGATCCCCTACTGGTTTCTTATTAGATCCTGTCAGAAAAGGAGAAGAAGATGAAGCTGGATTCGAGATCACTGAGAATCGTTTCGTATGTCCACCTGAGATGGCATTTTTAGTCAACTCTAATGGTTGCCATGCACGAGGATGACTTAGAGGTGTACTTGGGGCACGATAATGAGATGGAGTGTTGGGTGCTAAATCAAATGAACAAATAACATCTTAGATCATTAGAGTCAGAACGATCATCGGGTAGGAAGTATAATCACGTACCAGTAAAAGCAGGTTGGGTTAGCATCGGTGTTGTTCGACCAGCAGTATACCCTCGTTCTAATTTCGAAATGTCTGCATTCCCATAGCTCGCACTAGGTCCAGCCGAAGCTCGCTTGATTCCTGGACTACCTACATTGGAACCAAGGCTTAAAGGTGAGGCTGTTTTGGTACCCAAGGCCGAAGTGTAACGAGGTCGGGGACTACGAGAACTGGGTGTACCGGGGGTATTACGAACACCTTTAGGTGTGGGTGGTGAAAGTGGTGCCAACTTGGAAGCAAGTTTTGCAGGTGAAGAGGCTTGCCAAGTAGATCGTTTAGGTGTGGTAACTTCTGATGCAAGATTCAATTGTTGCAGTTTTTCTAAATCTGGTGGAATTGGTGATGTAGACACCGTCGCTGGGCAAGAAGCATGGGGTAAGGTAGGCGGCTGGTGATCCTCAAGCTGTTCTGTTTCATCAAATGAGTGTAAAAGAGGTGAAGTCGGATGAGAGCGCAGAGGTACTGGCGAAATAGGTTGAGGAGGAAGGTCCAGCGTTTGACGTCCAATAGAAGTCGACAGAGTTGATGGTGACAAGCAAGAGTTCCATCCCCTGGTCGATGAGACGTCAGTCAGGCCCCTTATCGAAACTGAACTGGGAACCCTTGTGCTAGTTTCAGTTGATTTCTTAGCGTTTCCAAAAGTCTCTAAGGAGACCACTCGGCTATGGAGATCCACAAAGTCTTTTTGTAGTGCAACCAAGTACGTGCTTTTCAGGTCAGGGCTCGATTTATTGTCATATTGTTGCCGTTCCAAGTCCTGCAGAAGTCCATCATGTGCTTTGAGTGCGTGTTCAAGCGTATTGATCTTAGCTGTCGACCAATTCTTAAACTGATCGAGTCGAGTCACTTGGTCTTCGACTAGTTGTTCTAAGGCACGTATTCGGTTCTGTTCAGCCTGGAGCTTATGCTCTAGATCATCACATTTATTGCACCTATAGGGAGCAGCGGCCACGGAAGTAGAGGTACTGAAGCTGGGGGTAGTCTGAAGATTTGAAGAGGGTCGGGTATCATTGACCACATCACGGACGTCCGGGCGATGAGCATTGGTCGTTGCTTGTGTACTGGTAGTAGCACATCCATTCACAACACGCAGCACTCGGTCGTGCTCATTGGGAACTACAACTGATTCTTCAAGATGAATACCACGAGTAATGAGTTGAGATGGCGTGAGGCAGCGGTTTCCTTGCCCGAGATGAGCTCCTGGGCTCTCCCCAGGAGTGGGCATCCTTGGTAAGTGCTCTCTTACATGGTCACGATCTCGAGAGCCATCATGATCCAAGATCGCAGCTATTTCCCTGATGAAAAAGCCCAAAAGATGTCAAGATAGTGACTTATGAGTTTGTGACATGTTTCGAGCTTCAAGGACATACCTGGCGGCACGATCTTGAAAATCTTGTGAGGCTGGCTTCGTAAAATCGGCGGACGGGCCTGATGATCCTTTCTTGACCGCGCGTTCTTGGCCATTAATCTCAGAAGCATCTGAGCCTGCAATCAAACAAGTTCAATGATTTGGGCATTCATTTCCGGCCATACAGGATCAGAAGGACTGATAATATCAGGTATGACGAACCTCGACGCGATTGAGAGGATCTGAAGGGCGCGCTAAGTACAGAACCAATTTTTCTCACCAGCCCACTCCGGGGACTAGCACCTGGACTTGGAGTACGGCTCTCGTTCTGTATGAAGGATCGTACACTAGCCCTCGGAGAATTGTCAAAAGGACTATTTTTGTTCGAATTAGGTGCTGGTGAGGGAGATTCGGGTGTAAGAGCGCGAGTCTGTCGACGGGTATTTTGTTGTAGATCAACAGCTGGAGCAGGAGGTGGAGGTTTGCGCCTGCTGGGAGATGACTGATGAGCGGCTGAGCCATAGTGGGGTGAATAGTGAGCGTTAGCTGGCGCGCCGAGGTGTTGAGGGGTGGGCCGATGGTGAGGAGATCGATCGGAGGCAAGATGACGTTGTGGTGTAGGC
Organism: Melampsora americana; assembly: GCA_022264835.1. Taxonomy (NCBI): domain Eukaryota; kingdom Fungi; phylum Basidiomycota; class Pucciniomycetes; order Pucciniales; family Melampsoraceae; genus Melampsora; species Melampsora americana. The sequence goes on along the minus strand of JAIFHY010000003.1, from coordinate 27,363 downwards.
TTTCGAGGAGGACCCGAGGGAGGCTTGACTCGGTCTGAACGCCCACCTGGACTCTGTCCACTTTGAGACTTGGGTGAAGGCCGAGGATGACTGTGTTGAGTGGAATGAATCATATAGCGGTGTCGATGATGATCACCTTGAAAACTACGGCGTTCAGGAGGAGTGGATTGAACTCCAGGAGAGGCGGGTGAAGGAGGTAAAGATGAAGGATGATAAAGTGCTTGATTTTCTATGTCAACAACAGCGGATGGTGAGCGTCGAGGGCGACGTGGTGAGGGCGTATTCTGAACTGAAGAAAGTCGAGGTCTGGAGTTGTCAGGTTTTTGGCGATGAAAGGGCGAGCTAGGGGAGTTTGGGTTTCGTTTGCTGGAAAGTTGAGGATGGATGAGTGAATGGTTTAAAACCAATAAAAATGAATCAAATTCATAATAGAGAAGGGAGAGACTGTGAGCTGGTTTTTCAAAAATAAGTCATCATTTATAATCCAAACTTACGGGGAGCCAATCACCATACTGGAAGTTGAACCTGAGATCGTAAAACGTTAACTTTGCTAGATTGAACGAAGTGTGAGTGATGAAATCAAGATTAGATTCAACACTTTTGAAGGGTTCAGGTGAATTGATTTGAAAGCCCAATCACTGAAATGAGATTAAAGGAAAGAAAGAAAGAAAGAAAGAAAGATAAGTACCATTTGAACAAGAACAACAACAAAGGAAAGCAAGCTAAATAAAAACTAATTTAACTTTAACTCCTATGTGTGTGTAAGTCTATCTACTAAAATTTAACATTTCTGCATCACAAGTCATCCGTCAAGAATCTCATTCACTTGACAACATTTCTCTCTCATGATGCTCTGTATCAGAAAAGAAAAGAAAAGAAAAGACAAGTATGGAAACTTATACCGACATTAAAGCTTGACATGGATTTTACATGGATTTTTTCCATGTCATGTTTGTTCAAAATTCACTCTTAGGCCAAAAACCGTCCAACATGACTCATACCAACATGCATCAACATGGATTTTTGACTCTCAAAAGTAACATGAGTCATCTCGTACATCATGCCATCCGGGAAGTGTCATCACAACACAACATGACTCCAAATGCATGTTTTTGTCATACCGCAATTGAGTGTACATGTCCCTGCACCTAGCATTTGTAACCTTTTGGTTCGGACCAACACCCAACACCAAGATTCTCCTCAAGCATTTCCACTAAAATCTGCCTATAGAGAATTCCCTGGTACGGCTGCAGAACTGAGTGATTACAAAAACCACTTGGAGGGTACTGTATATCATGTAAGGTCAAATTTACACCTGACTCACTCAACAAAAGTACTAGACACTCAATTCTCTGGCATTAACCATCACCACATTTGGATGCCACTTCAATACCACTGCTAGCACTTTGGTCAACACTGGGATTTGCTCTACAAACCCCATCAAGATGTCCAATAGACAGGATGGCTTGATTTGTGTACCTTCTGAATTCATAAAGATTCAAATTCAAGAAGGACAATCCCCTGGGAATTTTTATTATCCAATCCATGGATCCCCCCATGAGAATTGAATTTAAAGATCCAACTTATTGTGATTATAGCCTCTGTTGGCAAAAGCAAGAACTCTTGAATGTGAGATGGTTTTTTAAAACATTGTCAGAAATAGTCACACCAATCTTGTTTTGTACAATATATCTGGATTCAAGACACACTCAACTCTTACTTGAAAACAGGCAAGGTTCAACTGTTTTAACAAATTGTATCTTTTTGTTCAAAACTCCGACCATGCTAGTTGCAAATGTGATGTGGGATGATATTAAGACCTCAGGCAATGATAATGATAGTAAGCCTTCTGAAAAATCCAAATTATTTGAGGTGAAGATTGATTATTCACCAAGATGCTTTGATGAAAATGTTATAGTTAATGGACATTCAATACCAAGGGACCTTGTGGTACCCCTCATCCACTTACTTGACCGGAATTCAAACAAATTAAATTTGATCTTTGAGGCTTATTAGTCTGACGGTGTGGAAATCAATTTAGATGAGAGCATTTTTAAAATTACCTTATCATCTTTTAAAACTCATATTTTCAATTTTCAAACTCATTTGAAAAGACTCATACTTTAGTTTTAGGGCTTTCTTTTATTTTTCAGAGCTCACTTGCATCAATGCTTATTCAACTCAAATCAATTTATTTGATTTCATTATACATCACTTTTTATTTATTCAATTCAAAATAAAATATCAATTGAGTGAACTTCAATAAAGACTAAAATACAGAAGACATCAATCAATCAAAAACAAGCTATTGATTAAATCTAGAAAGTTGATTCAAGCAAGCAAATTGGAGTAAAAAGAAAGAAAAAAAAAGAAGAACATTTAGCTAGTTAGTATTGTGTAAGAACAAGACAATGAAATCAAAAGAAAGTTGAATTGACTTACCACTTACAAAAATTGGAAATGGAATTGATTGTCCTAAAAAAAAAACCCCAACCAACAGTAACACAAATGATAAATCTAATTTTCAAAATAGAATCAATCAACTTGAAGATTAAAATCCAATCAATAAGATCAAAAATGAAGAACTAACTTATAACTTCAATAAGCAAGAAAAGAATTGGATCGATCCAGTTGTTAAACAATCTAGAGACAAATTGAGGTATTAGTTGATTGAGCAAAAATCAAGTAGAAAGTACCTATCAGTCAAAACTAGAAGGTCAAAGCAAATTGAATAGAAGAATGAAAGAAATAAAATATCAATTAGTCAATGAAGTGTAAAAGTAGGAGAAGATAGAAAATGAAAAAAAGAGAAAACTTACAATTTTGAAACTTGGAATCAGACCGAGCAATCTAAAAACAAGAAAAGTTATGAAATAGTTATATAAATTGAAATCATCTTAATCAGTTTTCAACATTCAATTCAATTAATTAAAGAAGAAATGAATCAAAGTAGACAAAAGAAAGAGAAGGAACTTACGAGTAAAATTTGAAATTTGAAATTTGAATAAAATTGAAACGATCAATCTAAAAATCAAATTTAAGAGAAATTAAATAAAAATTAAAATCAAATGAAGAAATCAAATTTAAAATTGAAATCGAGTGACCGATCTAAAACAGGACAAGAAGAAGAAGGAATAGAAACATTTCTTAATCAGTTTTAAAATCAAATCAATCAAAAGAAAAGAAAATGAGTTTGAAAGAAAAATGAATAAGAAAGAAGAACTTACATACAATATGAAATCAAAAAAAATCAAATCAATCTATTCAAATGTTAAGTAAAAAAAATGAATGAATTTCAATTTTTTTCTTTCGTTCGTTCGTTTTGCAAATCAAAACTACATAATACAAAATCAAAGAGGGAATTAAAAAACATATACATAAGAAATAAAAATAAAAAAATCAAATCAATCAAATAAAAATCAAATAAAACAATGAGAAAGGAACTTATGTACTGTTTGTAAAAGAAAAAAAAAATCAAATTTGGAAAATGATGTAATAGGGGTTAGGAGTCGAGTTGAAAAGGGTATAAAGAGGGGAGGTTTTTGGGGCTTTTTTTATTTTCTCTTTTAAATTTTCTTTTTCTTTTTTAATGATCTATCTATCTGTCTAGGAGTGCGTGTCCGTTTTATGAGTTTTTTTTTGTGTCCATTGGTGTGTTCGAGTTTGTATTAGTGTGTAGTCAGTATTTAAAGTGTTATATTGTGCCTTTGAAGTGTTAAACCCTTATAAGGGTAGTAGTGTGTTTATTTTATCGCCAGCGTGAAAGCTCAAAGCATTTTTTTCATAGTTTTTTTGAATACTTCAAAGCAGTCTAGTTAAAAGTTTAAACAACTTCTACCCATCACCAACATCCTCTTTAAAGTTTTTTATCTCGTTAAAATTCCTCTTTTCACAGAAACTTCTTAAAAGATTGGACTGCGGAACTTTATCAATTATTTGTATAGTGTTGTTCATTATTTCTATAGCCCTTGCCTAGTCACATTAGTGTCTAGGGACCATTGGTGACCACTCGAAACAGTCTTTAGACTTGTCAGAGGTTTTTCGGACCAGGTTCGGTACTGATTTTATCAGTGGAAAGAGTGGAACAATATCATTACAGGTGTTGGTAGTGTGTAGCAAGAAAATTTTGTCTAGAATTGTACCCCGCTGCTTCTGAACTTAGAGATTCTTAAAGGTTGAGGGCAGCTTAACTGCACCTGTTGTACTTCTGCTCTCTTGGGTTGTACTTCGTCCCCTCTCCGGCTCAGCCTACGCTACACTGCGTAGGAGTTCTACAACGGTGTGCCATCATGTCTGATCAATGCTATAACACAGCTCAAAAATCTTGACAAGTTGACCATCAGAAACAATTGTTATACACTAAATAAAGGTTGTGTCAATCAGGGAAATATGAATGATCTACTTGAAGCTGTTCCCAACACAAGTATTTATTGATGGGAAGTTTTACTCCAGAAATATCAAACTCAAAACATCCTTAAGCTAATTTTGGATCAAATTGACACCACAATTGAAGGTCTATTTGAAGTTGATAATGGCAACCTGGAACCTGGTTAGGATCATTGGACTGAAGATCCATCATTTGGCCTGCCTTATCTTCATAACATCCAAACACTTGTCATGGACTTTGACAATGGTTGAGAAGAACTTTTAAGATATGGGAAAGGTATTGATAGATTACAAAAACTGAAACACATAATTCTCAATACAATCAGTCAGAAGGCAAAAATATTATCTGGACTGACCTAAGATCTCCACAAGAATTGAATCAAATGTCATCTCAGATGGAGAGGACCACCGGAGAAACACATGGTCAGTATCAAGTCAATCCGGAACATCATTGAAAGTGTAAATTCTGAGTTCATAATCACTTCACTAGTTACTCAGGAATCAGACTACAAACTTAATGGTCCAATATAATGTGATTCTGACTCACAAGCCTGACACTCAGGAGCCAATCTCAAGTCACCAATGAAATATGATCACACTGATCCTGGTCAGCTTTTCTCTTCATTGTACAGTATATTTCAAAAGGAATGAAATTGGCTCGATTTCGAAATTGAGACCTGGTCCGTGCGCCAGGCTGTAAAGTTGTGACAGGTGTCAAACTTACCTGTTGGATCAAACAGTATACAGCAAAAAAGCTGCGTCAAAACAGTTGAAAACCAAGCATAACCTTTCCATTCTTAAAGTCTTTGTGGCATAGTCTGTTAGACGTCTGCGGACAGACTCAGATCTCTTTGGGATGCGAGTCTGCTTGAGTTCGATTCACGCTTGCTTTTTGACTACTGTGATGTCTTGTTTTTCTCACAAATTTTCGACATTTTTGCTTCTTGTCATGAATCGTAACAATAGAAAGGGCAAAGTGGTTAACGTGTGATCGGATTTGGTTGTTTCCATTTCATCGGTCTTCAAAAATAAAAAAATTCGCAAAAAAAACACAACTGGTGAGTCGAACAGGGGATTGAGCAATGCTCTGGAATTGAGCAGGCCTCTGTTCTACCACTACGGCACCTGGATGAATGATTATTGAGGGTCATTGGAGTATATCAGATCGGTTTTTTACAATTACCAGCTGTATACTGTTTGATCCAACAGGTAAGTTTGACACCTGTCACAACTTTACAGCCTGGCGCACGGACCAGGTCTTGATTTCGAAATCGAGCCGATTTCATTCCTTTTGAAATATACTGTATACTATTTCCTCAGATGTGAAGATCCATTGATCTTTATCAAACTTTGTACTCTTATACATGATTGATACTGAGAGAATCAAAGCCTAAGAGCATCCGCAACGCGGCCGCTATCGCTAAACCAAATACAGAGACCAAAATGGCCAACTGAAAAAATACAGTAGGCTGTATTCATAATTGAGGGTTGCTCCATTCCAGCGCGAAAACCTTTCCAAAGTTTCGCGCGCGCCAAATTATTCAGACTCTTCCCTTTCGGAGGATAATGTGGGAATGTCGATCAAATGATCACAAATGATCGTGATTAATGGCTCGCGGAAGTGGTGATACGAGATCGCCTCCTCACCGAGCACCTGCACAGAATGCATAGCACTCCAATAAAAAAATGTGCTATTCACATCGTTTTGATTGTACTTTTGTTGATAGTTCTTCACTGTCCATATCCCCTTCCATCCACCGTATATATACAACTTCTATTTCCAAGATGAAACGCAATGGCATCGTCGCGCCTTCCTTTTTAGCACAATATGTTGTTTTTGCCGGCTTTCAACGTCAATTCCTAGCTGCTCTTTCCATCTACAGTCCGGAGGTGCTGGCTTACCTCATGGTTTCACACATACCACGCGGGCCGGGCTCGCATCCTGGAAGATCACCAAATCTGCCTCGAGACGCCGTTCAAGGTCACCTGGGCTTATTGAGAGATTACTTTGACGTCACACCCGTCTACAGTGAACTCATGTTTTGAAGGAGGTTTCGCATGAGTCGTCGCCTTTTTGTTCATATTGCAAAGACGCTTGGACAACTGGACCCATACTTCACACAGCGAAAGGATGCTTTAGGTAGGTGTCTTTGTTTCTATCGGGCAATCTTCATCCCAATCTCTGTTAAATTTTACCATATCTTAGGTAAACCTGGCCTTTCGCCATTCCAGAAGTGTGCCGCTGCAATCCGTCAACTCGCCTATGGCACTTCAGCCGATGCGCAAGACAAATATCTCCGCATAGGAGAATCTACCGCTCTCGAATCACTCAAACGCTTTTGCATGGGTGTGATAGTTGCCTTCAAGTCGAAGTATCAACGTAAACCAAGCCCAGAAGATGTTGAAACTATTCTTGCAACTAATGCAGAACGTGGGTTTCCTGGCATGCTTGGCTCCCTGGATTGTATGCACTGGGAGTGGAAAAATTGCCCAAAAGCTTTGAAAGGTCAGTATAGCGGAAGGGGAGGCACTCCAACAATGGTCCTAGAGGTTGTGGCAACTCACGATCTCTGGATCTGGCACTCCTTCTTCGGCCTGCCTGGAAGTCTGAACGACATCAATGTACTGGAGCGCTCGCACCTTTTCGACGATTTGGCCATGGGAAATGCTCCGGCTTGTGAGTTTACGGTCAACGGAAAGTCTTACAAGACGGGATATTACCTTGCGGATGGGATCTACCCTAAATGGTCCACGCTCATCCAGACTTTTACTTCTCCTCAGGACCCCAAACCCAAGGTACACCGAATGTAAAATTGAATGTATTTTAAACTTATACACAACTGACTTTTGCCTCAGTTGTTTGCAAAATTTCAGGAGGCTGTGCGCAAAGACGTCGAACGGGCGTTTGGTGTCCTGCAAGCCCGATTCGCAATCATCAAGGGCCCCTGCAGGATGTGGCAGCCTGCGGTTCTCGAACTGATCATGAATTGTGCTATCATACTGCATAATATGATTGTTGCAGATCAAGCTGCTGAACCTCGAGGGGCAGATGATGTGCACATTTTTGATCCGCCACCACCGCAACCTGTGCGACTTCCCAGGCCGGCCGGTTCTTTTGTGCGCTTCATGGAAGGCCGGACGTATCGCAACCCCAAAGTGCACAAAGATCTACGTGATAACTTAGTGGAGCACATATGGGAAGCGTTCGGAACAGGCATTGATGATGCCTAGTAGCAGTTTTCATCTTTAGTCCGGTTGTTCTACTCTCTCATTTCATTCTAAATAGTTTTACTTCCTTGCTAGTCACTCGTTCATTGGTTCCTGTTGCTTGTTCATGGATCTCATAGTCATTCACTCATTCAAATGTCTCCTCTCCGTTTCATTTCCTTTGCTCTTATGTGTATAGTATGTATATAGTGTTGTATAGTGAGTGTCTTGTCTACGCCAATAGCTACAAAGATAGATACAAGAAGGTAGAAGGTAATCACAAACTCGAAAAGCGCAGACTAAAATTTCAAACTGTTCACCCGGAGTTGAAGCCATTGCCATTTGGCTTGGCTATCAAACTGTTGGACAAACTCTTTTCCCAGAGACCCAACACAAATCAATTGGGCAGCTGCCTCTTTTTCACCTGGCCTTTGGAGGTATGGTCCAGCGTAATGGTAGACCTGATAGAGAGCGTCACGAAGAACGCGAAACTCATCGCGGCGCTTATCTTGGATCAGCCTGATGATGCGACGGATTTGTTCTTTAGATTCGCGTAAGCAAATATATGCGTCAAGGCGTTCAACCTCGCGCTGGGCTCGTGGGCTGACACCTTGACGAATATGATTACTGGCACGGCGGGATCTATTCGCTGAAAGAATGTCCAGCAACAAATGTTAGCGTGTTTTCTGGTCCACCGACAAGGAAACACAATAGAAATTTTTACCTTGACGCTCGGCGCGACTTTCCTGAGTCAAGTCGCCTGTAGGTTGCAATAGCCGTGGGTCTATGTGATCAAGTGCCTCAGCGCTTCTTTGGGCTACAGCAAAAGGTGCCTGACGGTTCTGTTGTTCACATCGAGCGCGGTATATGTGATACATTTGAAAACCTGAGACGGATTCAACCCAAGTCTCTGGGTGTGTATAAACACATAGGTAAACAAATTTTTCTAGTTCTTGGTTAGGACTAAATAGACTGCTATCACTTACCAGGTGAGGGACAGCCATGTACGGTAGGTGTTGTTTGAGCGGTTTGAGCGGCATCATTGAACGTTAAACTGGATGATGACATTATATATATATATCAGTTGGAGTTAAGTGATGGATTGATAGGTACGTGAAAGTATGATACACTATGTACTAGGTAAGACAGAAATAAGTGAGTGAAGTTAACACAGAATAAATTGGAAAGGACAAAGGATAAACGAGTGACTGGAATGAAAAAGACATAGGATTATATACACATGAAGTCCTAGCGCGCAGTTAGAAATTTTAAAGAGTTTGTCATGACGACACTGAGATGAAGAGAACAAAAAGGATACAAGCGCGGACAATTCAAAGTCCATGGGCAGCTGCGTTCTTAATGATGATCCGCTCCTTCGCAGCTTCCACGGACGCGCGAGTGCGCTCATCAAGATGGGAGGTGTCACTCATGAGGACAGGTAGGTCTAGCATTCCTTCAAGAGCGGTTGCTGCCCTCTCACCTTGATTGGCAAGGCGTTCGTTTATCTTCAAACCAGCGTTTTGGTTTGCAAGGAGCTGAGGTTGCACGTCATCAGCCTTAGCATTCCGAGAACGCTTCGCCTTTTTATTGCCTTCAGGACGATCCATCACTGGCAATCCGTCGATGTCGGTGGCATTTCCAGACGGTGTGGCTCCCAGCTCCGCAAGCTCGTGAGCCACTTGAAAGTTTTCACGCACTCCACCTGGACCACACAATTCGACCACAGTCGGATTGGTCTTCCACTTAGGTGAGTTCTTGACTAGGTTGTAACAAGACATGTCCTTGAATTCAGCGCGGACATCAACAGCGTACATTTGCATAGCATCCACCATCTGATCCGCCGGGCCCTTCCCAGTCTCATTAAGACGCTTGACAGTTTGAACACAAGCTGCATATTTTGCCATGGCCTTATTCAGATTCCCCCAACGGGATTCCAATGACTTCAATGTGCGAATATTCGCCGGTGGCATCCGGCTGTTGAAATCGTTGGTTACTTTTTGCCAAAAGTAAGTTGCTTTCTGATCGGTGCCATTGATCAAATCTTCAGATACATTGAGCCAGGAAGTACAAAGTTGTTCTAGAGAAGACTTGCCAAAGTTTGAACCTCGACCGCCAGATGAATGGCGGGTAACTGGCGTGAAAGTAGGTGAGAGAAGGCCGGAAACCGCTTCATGTGAGCGTTTCAATATTTGGGATGATTGCAATTGGATTGACTGTTGGGTATTGGTTGGCATAGCATCAAACTCGGCATTCGTTGAAGCTACCGAAGTGCCACGGCAAAAGTTTTGGTTGAAGTTATGGGAATGAGGGTCCATTGAATCTTCACGGTCAATATATGCGCTTTTTGAGTACTGTGAAAGAGTAGGAGCCACTGCTCCTACTAATTGGAGGACAATTCAGGCTCGACTGATAATCTCGTAATGTAAATGAAGAAAACTCACCTGGTGTAACAACATTCAAACCATTGCCTTCACTACCGCGATGATATTGACCTCGGTGGTGGGATTGAGCAGGAACAGCTGGGTCATTAGAAATTATACGTCAGGCTGGCTTGACTCATTCAATTACACAATCAATCTATCAAACTGACCAGCCGGTCCAGCGCGAAAACCTTGACCATTATTCTTGTGATAATGTCCCTGGCCCGATTGGTGAGCTGGCATTTGAGCATCAGGAGCTCCTACAAGTAAAACCTTCCTAAGTCATACACCTCTACAGTACGAGAACAAGTTTTACTGACCATAGTTAACAGGTCCCTCGCTGGCATCGGAGTAGTCTCCATATGGACTCAAAGTGTTGGAGGAGGTGAATCTTTGCATTGCGCGGCTAATGAGTATTTAGATTGACCAAGGCAACAAAGAGGGAAAATTGAATTGGGGAGTTGGGTGCGTGACTATAAAAAGAATAAAGGGATGTCTTGACCGTGTATAGTATGGAAGGAAGCAATAACAAACGAAGTAATACCAACAAGCGCACAACAACCAGAAAAGACTATTAGGAGCATTGAGGGTTTTACTTAAGTATTTGCGACAAATCCAGCGCCTACTACATCAAATGAAGACCTACCTCTTCTTATCAAATTTAGAGATTGACTTGTTCATTTCTTCCCACTATTTAGACTGAGATATGCCCTTTGATTATGGTGTGGAACAATTATTCCCACTATTTACACTAGGAACGGCGGTACATTCAGTTCAAGTTGATTGACTGGTTCATTCATTCCCAAAATTGTCCTTTGTTATGGATCAAATGGCAGTGAGCTGTGTGCCCATCCATCATCCAAGCGGCACTCACTGCACGATCGATCGATAAACGATCGAACGATATCTGGCAACTTTGGATTATTGAAGTTTCAAGTGGAAAAATATGGCCGCAAGGGGTGTTTTTCTCCCCGCGCATGTCCCAAACGTGAAAACTCTGTCACCCTGCAAAATGTGTTTTCGCCCGCTACCTATGGCGGCCTTGACATGTGATACCTGCATTCCTCCAAATTGAATCTCAGACGTATGGCCAGGTGTGAGAAAATTGGTGCGCGGTGGAGCGCCGTTTTTGCAACCAACCCGCTAAACGTAATATACAGCTACGTAGCTAGTACGTTTAACGGGGCGCGTTGGGGATGCTCTAAATGAATACAAGATGTGCTTGAATTCAAGCAGAAAGTCACATAGATCATTGAAAAAAACCCACTTTTACTAAGCTAAAGTCACTATTTTGCCTTCTCATTTGGTCCATACATTCATTCCAATTCAGGTGACATTATTTTGTTCAATAGTTGACAATAGTTCCAATCACTCCACCTGATTTACACCTTTCCTAGCTCTCAGACAGGTTTTACCATCCTACTGCCCCTCCACCTGGCAAATGCTATGGTTGTATCTCACTTTGCGCCCTTGAGAAATCTAAGAGTTCATGCTGTGATACAAGTACTTTATTTTTTATCAGGCATAAAGGGGTGTTGTAAAACTGATTGGGAGTTCAAATGGTCTGTCCATATCTATCCCAAAAAAAGGATAAAATGCCAGAACTGATCATGAGAAAATAGTCTATTACACTCACAAAGACAAAAAACATAAAAAAATTGAAATGCTATAGGTAAATCAACAAAAATCTCAACCCACATCTTTAGCTGTGAGAGAAAACAAAGATTAAACTGATCTGTATAGGTAGTAGGGGTGGCCAATTCCTGGTACACAAGGATTACACATACCCAGTCCGGATCGGACGTTTTGGCTGGCGCGGGCTGGGGTGCTAGACCCGATGTGGGTGATCCGGTTGATTGATGATCGATCGAAGAAAAGAAAGTGAGATTGTCAAAGCAAAGAAAAGAAAAGAAGAGCATTGAGACTAAAAACATTAACTCAAAGAATAACAAAAAATTAAACAAAAACAACTTGATATCAACTCAATCCATGGAACAACAAACACAAGATCAACCATCAAATCAACCATCAAATCAACCATCAAATCAACATCAAAATCAAGTTAAAGTCAAAGTTCAAATCCAAAAGGTTTCAATCATCACCAAATCCATCATCTCATTCACCATCTCCATCATCTATTCAATTTTAATTCAATTAGTCTTATCAAAATATAATTTAATTTTAAATCATGAAGAATTCAAACTTACTTCATCTTCCATCGGTTTATCAATCTTAGAATCCATCTTAATCTTTTCTTTTTCTTTTCATTTAAAATCTACTTCAACTTACTCTTTAATCTATGGTTTATCTTTAACTTTAACACTTTTGAAATTACCACTTTGTAAGAGTGCTTTCGTTCTTTCATCAAATTTAGTTGATTCGAACTGAAATCAAATTTAATACTGACTTGATCCTTTTCTTTTTGTTTATTTGGCTTACACAGTTACCTTGGTTTATAGATACTTTTCAATCATCTCTATATCAAATTTAATGTCAATCTTAATCATTGATACATTATCTTACTTTGGTCAATTCATCATTCATTTAAAGATCTTTCATCTCAATCGATTCAATCTATCACATTCTCAAATTCAACTCGGTTTATCCGATCCATTTATGTTAATCTTGAGTCTTGGACTAGTAAGCTTGATAGGTGGCTTATTCGATTACGTATCAGATCGACTGATCCTTAGATCTCATCTACAAACTGATCTCGATTTGGCTAATCATAGAGCTAATCTGAATGATTACTTTCTATTAGAAAAGTCAGTCAAAGATACATTTCAATCTTTATTGACGCCTTTTAATGTGAATCCTTGAGATTGAAGACTGATCGTGTCTACTTTTAGATCAAATATCACCAATAATCAACTTTTACCTGCACCCAGAATGTTAATCATTCAACTTTCAAGTATGATCTCAGTGACGATTCCGATTTGGTTAATGAGTTCATTTTCAATTGGTTCAACTTGGATCTTAATCTTGATCTTATCAATCTTACAATATTTGATCAAATTACCTATCAGTTTCAAAACTACTCAAATCATGATTAGTTTGATCATGATCAGATTAGTTGGATCGAATCTGATTTTGAATTATTTGATTGATGAGAGTAGAAAAGAGGATAAAATTGATCATATGATTGAAGAAATTGAAGAAAAGGAAAAGATTGATGAGATTGATGAGATGGTAGATGTTAGAGAAAAAGAAAAAGTTGATGGAATCGATTTAAATTAAGACCTTCAAGACAAAAAAACTACCTAATCAACATATGAACTTGGTTTTTTTTCAGAAATTCTGTTTTGAGGTTTATTTATGGTAAGATTTGAATTATTATGATTTCATAGATTGACTCTTTTCATTTACGCAAATTTTTGTATACTAATTTAATCATTCAAAAGAACAAAAAATACCATCATTAGATAAATGTTCAACTTTGATTTTTTGTGTTGTAATACACTTAAATCATTATTGAATGTTGAGTTTCAAATCAGAAAATTTGATCTAGAATATGAAATGTTCTGAATCCTTTTGACTGTGTTAATGCAGATGTCATCATGATGTCCAACTGATAATATGGTGAGTTTAATCAAAAAAACATGTTCTACAGACCATGATGAGGCAGAATGATCAGCTTTGGGTTTGGTTGTTTGATGTTATCAAAACCCAACTAAGCTCAAATAATTTTTGGACTGAAGATTGATTGTGGGAAACACTTTCTCCTTCTTGACAGAGCTGTAGACTGGTATGTTCATCAACTTGCAGGAGTTGTAACCTGCAGTCACTTGATATGGGCATGTAAGAGCAGAGCAATCCTCTTGGAGCCCCTCAAAGGTATGGATAACCTGGGAGCTTGTAGTATACCCCCAAAGTGCTCCAGTCCTTGTCCCTGACTACAGCTGGATCTGGCTAGATTATCAGTAAGATAAAGCTCAACTATTGGATCATATCTGACCAAAAATATATTGTTTTCCATGGTACCAAAAGGTTGTTAAATAACATGTTGAGAGTAATGTGATTGATATGACATTGCATTCATGCAGTAGGGCAGTTCAAGTTTGAAAAAGCAGTAAAACTTAAATGAGTCTACAAAAAAATGTAGCTCATGAAATTATTTTTCAAAAAAGTTTGAGGAAGCCACATCTAAGAAGCACATGCATGACACATCACTTTTCATGGTGCTCAAATTTTACAGTCATGGGAGGGCAAAGTGCAAAGAAAATTTACAGCATCTTGGGCAAACTTGACATTTTTACATGACTAGTTTAGATTAACAGAGCCCTGTGAGGCTGAAACGGGCCATTTAACAAGATGAACTTGACATGTACTCCAGCTGATACATGCAGAATTGAACTGTGTGGATGGTCTTATAAGATGAAAGTTTGTGGTTATCATCAGAGATCTGAAAGTATTCAAAATCCAAAGTTCTTTGTGAATAGCAATTGATTTTGTTGTAATTGATTCTACACAAATACAAATTTTGGAACTTTTCATAACCCAGGAAACCAGTGAGCCAGAGTATGTTCTGCCTTTCTATACTCTGATCAAGAACTGGCACAGTTCCAAGCTAACTTTGACAAAGAGAAAAAGGGTGTTCAAAGATGTTTTTTGTTAGAAGGCCAGAATTTCAGTACACAGCCATATTTTTGTTTCTGATAAAGTTTGGGCCAATTCCTGGACAGTTGCACATTTATATTTGTATGGGACAAAATGTTTACGTATCACTCCCTTTACATATTTTCAAGGTCAGAAGTAAAATTAAGTCAGAGGAAAAATTGAGTTATAGATCTTGGAAAAACTGATTCAATGAATTTAAGAATTTCTCAAAATTTTCCAATTTACAAAAAATTCTGAAAGAAGATGATCAGCAATCAAACTTAAAAGGTGAATCTTATTTGAGAATTGTTTTTGATGAATTTCTAAACACCAAATCAAATATGAATGGAAGTCAACATCAGTTCTAACTCTAAAGCTTAAGAAGAAATAATTAGCTTTAAAAAGGAAGAGATCACATTACCTTTTCTAATCTCACATTTTCCATCTTCCAAATTAATCATATTAAGCCTCAAATTCATTCCTTCATACATTTGATCCATAATCATTTGTTGTTGTCTTTGTGAATTTCTCATATCCATACTTAAGTTCCATAAGAATGACTCTTGATCAGATCTGAAACCCCAAGACAAGATTTTGGATGAGAAAGATTCAGGATAATTAGTGGCTTCAACCAATAACTTTGCAGCTTGATCTTGTTCATCTATGGATTGAATGGATACAATTTGAATATTAGCCCAACTATGGATGGAAGGTTGCAAGTTTATAGTTTGATTAGAAGACTTGTTTACCCCAATTCAATATTTTCTGTGATTTTAACTCCATTGAAGGTGTTATACTCTTCCAAAAGACTTTCCCATTATCATCTTGACCTCTTTTGTTGTAAAGGTGGTTCAATTCAATCCTAAGCTTATTGCTATCTGTCCAGGTTTCTTCTGTCATTGCTGCCAAATCGATCATAGATTTAACAACATAAGTTGCGGAGAGCGGCCCAATCTCATGTGTCTTATTGATTTGACGCCAAGCTTCAGTATATCTTCTAATAATACGGCTTATGTTCACAAGAGTTCTTTTTTCACGGAATAAAAGATACCCTCCCCACATTATAGCTTCACATAACTTTTGTCTTGAACTTGGGACTGGAATGCATACAAAGAATGAAATGATGATCAATCTCAAAAGCAAGTATGCTATTCAATTTTGGTGACTTACTCTTGTGAATCGATTGAACTTGTCTCACCCAACGAAATCTATCATATGCATGTACAAATTCAAAATCACTATCATCAAACTCAGTTTTCAAAGGTACAAATTCTTGGGAGCGGATCTTATAAGTTCCAAACTGATATAATTTGCTCAAAGAGTATTGATGCCAATCTAAAACGTTTGTACATACATCAGGATTTCCATATTTGTTAAAAGATAACGATTTCAAAGAACTCACTATGAGAAACGGTGGGAAAACCATTTGGAGCTTTGTAAACATCATTTGAATCACTTCCAATCCATTGAGCATAAGAACGTATGTATTCAAAAGTTTTTTGTTGATAACCAAATTGATCTTCAAAAAAATGTACCAATGTATCCTCAATAGGTGATAAATCCAAAGATTCTCTGATTGTGCTTATCTTAGGCTTGAAGTAGAATGTCTTAGATTGACTAAAGAATTCAGCTAATTCTACCACCTTTGATATCACTGACATTGATGATTGATAATTTGATTCATCTGAATGAAAATCAAACAAACTCAATTTTTCCAATTGAATTATTTTTCTAAATGTTCTGATATTTGGTTTAAAGATTTTTGTTTGTGAATATTGCTTGATGTTTATCAAATCTGAATGATATATACTTCTGGAGATTTCTTCTTGATTATTTGACATTGGTTCAGAGTGATACTTATCTTCCTTAGTGTTGGAAATCTTTCCCTTGTCATTGTGTATCAATTTCTGCCTTTTTGATCCTTGCTGATCTTTTCCCTCCAAACTTGGATATAGATGGCAAGCTGTGTGCTTGTCTGAAGAGGTTCCAATGGATGGTAAGATAAGCTTCTCCTTGGTTAAATCCTTGAGCTTTAAAGCATGACTTGATTTTGAACCCTGCTGCAATTGAGAAGGATCTTTCCAAGGAGAAAGGCCACTCAACAGATCATCAGCCCATGCTTTTGCATCTGAATGACTCAACTTGATTGGTGTTGGAGTAGCTGGTGTTTTTAGGGATGGATTGATACATGGAGAGAAATACTGTTCATATTGTTGTGGGGGGTAGTGAAATGTGTTTTGGCATTTTTCCATAGGATTGGCTTGAATTTCTCCCAAACTTGAGCTTTCCTTATAAGATCTAAAGGATGAATGTGTGTTGGATGAACTCTTCAATTTTTTTTCCTGATTTATACCTTTCAAGGGTTGATGCAATCCTAAATTTTGATTGGTATCTATTGGAATTTCATTAATTTCACATATTGGTTTCAATTTCTCCATCCCTATAACCAAGTATGAAAAGTTGAGAAGGTCCAAACTGATGAACCAAATCATAAAATTGAAACTTCTTGTCATTTTGGCCACTGTTTGTTTCAAATTTTTTTCTTTTTATCTTCAAAATCTAAGATTGGAATGAAAAACCAAGAGGGATTACTTTGAGTGAGTCTTTATAAAAGATTTTTCATGGTCTCTCTATTACACCATATTCAGTTTGTCAATCAAAACCTTTGAACAGAAGCTGTTTTTCAGTGTTCACCTGATGAACCATGTTTGATATTTAGAGATTTCTACCATATTCTGAAGTTTTTTATGTGCCTTGATCTATCAAGAGGTTATTGATTTTGTAACACTCCAGCTCAATTAAAAGTCATGTCATTGAGTTTCATGATCACTCAATTGACTTGATAAACCAAGTTTATTGAAACAAAGCCTTCAATGAATTCAAACTCTGTAAGATTCAAAACTTTGTCATGACACAACTTAATCTTTAATCAGCTGTGCCATAGCCTTGCTTGGCTATTTGGTTCATGTGGTGCCTCACACCCATATGCACAATGTAGACTGCCTTGTGTCTTACAGGCATTCATCAAGTTCTGAGCACATTCCTCAGGTTCAAAGGCATGTCTTTTTCTAATGACCTGTGGTATTCAGGGACCAGTCTGGGGAGTTGATCACTTCACCGGAAAGGGGGAGTCAGGTGGGTTCAAAGTGAAATATGAATTTGCTTTGGAGATTGGCCAAATTGGAAATTGTGGTTTAATAAGGTATGAGAAGGTGGTAAACATGCAATGAGATATTGTGGGTCACCTGACATGGCCTGTGTTGGTTGAGGATACATAGGGCTGTACATCACATATTGTTGCTTGTAAAACATGTTCCATAAAATCACCTTCTTGTGCTACTATTCCACATATTTAGGGCATCAAGATAAAATAAAAAAAATTCTGTGGCTTCAAGAAGATTAAACATCAAATGTTGACCACTAAAATTCAGAAAATATGGCTTTTGCTATATCAAATACAGTTCAAGACCAAATTTTGAATTATCTTGTTTTTTTACCAATCTCTGTTGTACAGTGGAATAGTAGCATCATATTTTGGGGGAGTTTTATCTATTTTTTAATTTTGGGTCTATTCATGTTGGCTGTGATTCTCTAAGAGTACAAGTGATTCTTCACTGGTCTATCAGTGCCAATATAATTGCAAAATCTTGTGATATCTTCATCTTGAAACTCAACTATGCAGCATATTGCTTGAACTTATCACATCCATCGGCAGGTTAAGGACAACCCAGGATTTGAATGTACCTGTGGATTTGGGTGACACAAATAACCCTATTTTGTGCTGATGCCTGAGATTGACAAACTAAACTGCACTCTATCTATGCATACAGTAGTGTAGGCAGTTCGCCTCAAGGCTCTCAGATACACAAACTGTCAACTTTGCAGCACTGTTAGCTGGGGAGATATTAACAGGGGCCAAGATCAGAGCTCACATAGAGGTGAGGACACCAAGCTTGAGTTTTCTTCCAGTCTTCTCCAACTATTCTTCTCTTTCCTGCTTGCTCATCATCTTTGAGAATGATCAACACTTTCTGAGAAAAACATGGTCGTGCTCAAACTCCATTCCTCAGCTGTTCCCTTTTTTATCTGCATTGTCTTAGGATCATCTCAGCAGTAGGATATGCCCAAAGAATACTCATTCAAGATGGAAATGAGCCTGATCCAGCAAATTCAAGCAAAAAATCATAATCTCAGGCTGACCACCTCAGCACAACCTTGCAAGAATCACAAGACACACAGTGGTTTGTAAGCCCGTGGAGGCGCATCAAGGTAGCTATGCACAGGGGCTGCAAGCAAAGCAAGTTGAGCAGCCACAAGATGAAATCTACAAATCCGAATTCATCCCAGTCATCACCTCCTTAACTCAGAAAGCAAGACCTCAAAAACAGAGAGTAATTGAATAAACCAACTCAAGTTTGCAAAGTAAATTTGAATTACAATTCTTGAAACGACCCTAACCACCAACCCAAAGCATGAGGCTAACCTGGGAGCTGGTGCAGAAAAACTAACCCAGGGGCCAGGCTCTGCCACTTCCTTCCACAATATACCTGACACCAAGTAAGGAAAATCTGTGGGCCATAGGATTCCACCCCAACCTTAGGTCTACCACTTAGGAGAACAACTCGCCCACAATAGCACATAGCTAGCAGAGGAGTGGGAAGATTGTGAACTGAAAGAATCTGAAAGAAATTGAATCCATTTTGGAGAAATCAGGAAGGATTGGGGTTCTCACCTCCATGTGAGCTCTGATCTTGACACAAATTGCAATACAACACCCAAGAAGGTAAAGGTATGTTTTTGGCCTCAAAAGTCAATTTACAGTGAATAATGTGGTGACATTCTTATCAATATGGCTTGATATACTTTGATCATCCAATTTTTTTTGGTGTTTCAGACCACTGGTAGTGAAGCAAAAAGCCCAACAATCAGACTTTAGCACCCACATATACACAGGCATATCCCAAAGAAGGTGATTTCAGAGTGGCACAATTTGGCATATATTTTTGAGGTGGTATCTAGAGGTTTGGCTATTAAACTTAACATTCACATCTAGAACCTTCAAAGTTCAGAATTATCCCAAACCAAAGCCATTTTGCATGATGAACTTCATATAATTAGTCAAAAACATATCATTCTTTGTACACACTTACAAGATCAAAAAAGGGAATCAGCCACCATCAAACAATATACAAACAATATACCAACACAACTCTTGATCAATAAGATTCAGAAAGAAATCCAAAGATGTGAATTTTGTACAAAGCTATTTATCTTGTATCCAAGTTTTTCAAAAGTTTTGTATCTCCAAAAAACTCTGAAACTAGATGGTCAGCAATAGAACTCAAGAGTTGAATCTTATTTGAGAATTGTTTACAATGAATGTCTATTTATAAGATCAAATCATTCCCAAATTTGATTTTAGTTTCCAAAAATAAATGAAGTTCAACTAAAACAAAAGCTCATGACATTACCTTTTTTAATCTCAATGTTTCCAAGCTTTGATTCATCTACATTAAGTCTTAAATTCATACCTTCATACATTTGATCCATTGCCATTTGTTGTTGTTTTTGTGAATTCCTCATATCCATACTCAAATTCCATAAGTCTGATTCTTGATCAGATCTGAAGCCCCAGGATACAATCTGATTTAAGAAAGATTTGGGTTGTTTAGTGGCTTCAACCAATAAACTTGCAGCTTTATCTTGTTCATCTAGTAATCAAAATACAAAAATTAGCTCAAAATTAAAATGATACAGTAGTTTGAATTAATCAAGATATTTTACCCCAATTCAATATTTTCTCTGACTTGAAAACCTTTGAAGACATGATCTTCTTCCAGAACAAATTCCCATTATCATTTTGACTTCTTTCCTTGTGAAGCCGGTTTATCCTCATTCTAAGTACATTACTATCCATCCAAGTTTCCTCTGTCATTGATGCTATATGGATCATACATCTAGCAACATAAGTCGGAGAAATTGGTCCAAGCTCTGACATTTTCTTATGATGCTGTTGCCAAGCTTCCACAAATCTTGAAATTGTACGTCTTACGACGGTTATACACCTTTTTTTATGAAATAGGATGTATCCTCCCCACATAATCGCTTCACATAACATTTTCCTTGAATTTGGAACTTGGATAAAAAAAAATTACATCATCATTATCAATCTTAACATTAAGTATGACCTTCAAGTTTGATTACTCACTCTTATACATTGATTGAACTTGTCTCACCCAACGTAGCCTGTCATATGCATTGTCAATTGAAAAAGCCACATCATCAAACCCCTCTCTCAGTGGAGCAAACTTATTAGAATGAATCTTAAAAGTTCCAAAGTGATATAAACTGCTCAAAGAGTATTGATACCAATCTAAAACAATCAAAATTAGTGTCTCATCTGATTTAGAACAACAGGTTTAGAACTTACTATCATAAAAATTAGAAGAAATTTTAGGAGGTCTATATACCAAATCATTCTTGATCCATTGACAATAATCATAGATTTGTTGAAAAGTTTCTTTTTGATGAAGAAATTGATTCTCAAAATGATATAAAAATTGATCTTCAATAGGTAAGAAGATTGAATTCTTTTTCAATATTACTGACATAGATGATTCATAATCTGATTCATCTGATTGAAAATCAAATAAACTTAACTCAATTGATGAGATTCTTTTCTTGAAGACTTGTAAGTTTGGTCTAAGGATTCCTTTTGGTGAAGATGGTTTGAAATCCTTTAAAATCAAATCATCTATACCTATGAAGAAATCTTCTTGATGATTCAAGTTCACCAATTCAGAATCTTGATTGTTCTCATGAGTTTTAGTAATTTTCCTCTCATCATACTTGATCATTTGTTTCCTTTTTAATCCTTCTTTTTTGTTCAATTTCTCCTTGATAGATCTTTCTTGTAGTGAGTAGAGTGGAATGTTCCAATTTGAATTTAGAATCATGAACTTCTGATGTCTCCCTGCAGAACCATCATTCTTGGTCGAAAGGTTATAGTCAGGTAAGTGTTTTGCTGAAGAAGCTCCAAGAGTTGGTACCATCAAGTTCTCTTTAGCTTTATCCAATTGAAACTCCATTGATGAACGTCCTAAATTTGTAGTATGACCTGATTTCAACCCCGGTTGCAATGGAGATGGATCTTTTTGATAAGATAGACTATTCAACAAATCAGTAGCCCATACTTTTGCATCTGTCTGACTCAATTTGATTGGGGTTGGAACAGTTGGTTTTTTGAGAGAAGGATTGATAGAATGAAAGTGGTGAAGATTCACATTCATTGGAGAATAATGAATTGGTTTTTGATCTTGATTTGTCCACATTGTTTTATCTGCTTGGTCTCTTATTTTACCAAGCTCTGATGAGCTTACAGTCGGATTGAATTCAATCTCCTTCTGAATCTTATTTTGAGTGATTGTACCTTCAAAAGCTTGATGGAATTCATAAGTTTGTTCAGTATCAATCAATTCATCATTCATTGGAATTTCATTAAGATCACATAGTTTGAATTTCTTCATGCCTATAACCAAGTATAAAAAGTAGAACAGATTGAAACTCATATACCGAATCATCAAATATCTTTTCATTATCTTAATCAACTGTTTAATTCAAAAATATCACCTTATCTTTACAAATTGAGATTAAAATCAAATATCCAGAGGAAATACAATTGCGGGAGCTTGCTTATAGAAACTTTTTTAGTCTTTCTTCTGCATCACACTTAAGTTCTCGATCAAAACCTTTGATCAAAAGCTGTGTTGATGTATTTACCAATCATAGCATGTCTGATGTTTAAATTTTTTCCAAAAAAGTATAGCTTATGCTATACCTTGATTGATCAGAAGGTGATTGAATCTGAAACATTGAATTTGCACTTCAACAGAAAAGCCAATTGATCGAGTCTTGTGATCATTCAAGTCTCTCGATAAAACAAATTCATCGAACTCGATCATTGAGTAAATTCAGATTCTGATTTCAAGACCCTCATGGTATAAACAGATCGCAACCGTCATATATCAAAAATTTCTAACTCTCATTTAGCTCAGTTGATCGAAGCAAAATCATGATTCTATAATGGATCCGTTTCAAGGAAGATTTTTCGAACAGTATCAATTTCACTAAAACGTTTTTCCTCATCAAGACACCCTTCATTGGTCATGTGACAAAGCAAGAGAAAAGTCTTCAAAGAGCTTGAAGTATATTCACATGACTGATTTATCTTTTAATAAGGTTTATATCTAACTTGTTTGATAGTCGGAGAATTAAATTCCGGACCAGTTTTTTGTGCTTTATCCTCAGATGTGGTATCCATCATCTCCATATCTTGTTCAAACACATTAGGCCAAAGACATATATTTCCATCTTCACCTCCTGTGAGTATCATACCACTCTAAAAGGAATGAACAAACGAGGTTGATGATTAGATCGTCGAATTCAGGTAGATCATGTTGATAAAAATCACTCAACTCGTTCATCAACAATTGCGGATCTTACAATATCAGTATGACCTCCTTTGAATGAAGCTAATAGGTTCCAAGGTGCGTTTTGTTGATGAGAAGGTTCGATCAATGAAACATCCCCTCTGATAGTTCACAAAAACAAAAATGAGGATCATGAACAGATTTTCATAGTAAGCGAAAGCTAAATGACTTTCACACTGACGATTGGGATCCAGAGAAATAAGCAAAACGAGATTGAATAGGATCAAGATGTTTAGGTAAGTTGGTAGAATCTATTAAATAAGAAGTTGAATCGTTCCAACTTGAATGTGGTCTTTCAAGTTCACCAAGTCTTATGTCACCAAAATCTTGAATGAGACCAAGCTGATTTAAAAGCATTGTTTCAAATCGATTTCTTCAACTTTAAATTTCAAGTTAAGTTGAAGATGACAAATGACTTACATCTTCAGCATCCCAAACTGCTATTGTTTCCATATCAGTTTCAGTCCAAACCAATTTCCCATCACCGCTCCATTTAGATCTAGCAAGACTAGCACCTACATTTCCAGTCGAGATCACTCCATCCTCTTCATCAACTAATCGAACATCATAAGTTACAATCAAACCATCAGTTGAAGCAGATAACAATTTATGATGTTCAGTAGGATGAAAGTTTAAAGAAGTGATTAAATCTGAATGAGATTCAGTATAAGTATGTAATGGAATCGGATTAGATCTTGTATCGAATAATTCAATTTTTGATTGATTTTCATCACCACTACTTGCAGCTAAAAGATGACCATCTAATGAAAAATCAAAACTTAGAAATGGATCTGTACTAGAACCTAAAGATGATCTTTATTCAAAATCAAATCGATCATCAATTTCTCATCTCTTTCTTTCAAAAAACTCGTCTTTTTTTTCTTTGAATGAAATGATAACTGACCTCTTAATTCGATGATAGGTAAACCATTATTTAACCTAAGATCCCAAATAGCTAAGATTGGATTTTCAGAAAACCCAGCGATTAAACAATTCGGTTTTTTTAAAAGTTGATTTTAATTCATTAATGATTTGACCATTTGAAGGATGATTTGTATTTAAACTTTGAAGAATTTTAAATTCGGATTGATTAAAATTTAAAATTTGAATTGAATTAGAAGATAAATGATCGGTTGAATATGCCCATGTTAATGGTTCTTGAATTGATAAAGAAGTGATCTTTAAAATATATGGAATCGTATTGGATGTGTTCTTTGAAATTGATTGTTTGATGATTGGTTTTGAAGAATGTTTTGATGTGGTTTGGTTTAAGCTCACTTTTGACATTTTTACCTTTTTCTTCTTTCACTTTGATTGAAAAGGTTGAGAAGTTTGACTCGAATTGAGAAAAGAGTCCGAAGAAGTAAGTTGAGGTTTGAGTTTTGATTTTGTGGAATTGAGTAAAATGAGAGTATGTTTGTATGGAGTGTGGATGACCATCATATAAAGATACTCTACTTACATCTCCCTTTCAGACATACACATCCTGTTTTTTTAATCATTCTTGCAGTCTTCTTCACTCTTGTTGACATTTGCAATTTGAACTTTCCACTTGATCACAAACCTCATGAAGAAAACAATTCAAGAAAAAGTCAAGTAAATCATTGAATTAAAAAAGATCTTCAAGTGTATCTATCTGTGTTTTTCAGTATGATTTTAGACATTATCAATTTGTCTTCTTGCAAATTCATGTCCTTGAATGTATCACCACAAGAAATGGACTTTTGGACAGTTTACATGACTTGATTTCAGGTACTGGTCAACAGCTCACGCACCACAACGCCTTGGAGTTGACTTGCCGTTTGGTGACATTTGTTCGCGGAGAGCTGTAATAGCCGAGTGTGATTTGACGTGACACGGAACGTCGCGTCTTTAACGACCTCTTGATGCCTATTTTGGGTGAGGATATTGACAGTAGAACCAAAAGGCCCTTTGAGGATGACTGGTGACTTTATATAGGGATTCTGTCGCGATAAATGAACGTCCAAGAAAGAAAGAGAAGCGAAAAGAGTTGAAGATAAGGCGAGGAGAAGCCAAGGTTTGAAGTCACGTGATGAACTACAGAGAGGAATTGAAATTGAGCAACACGTAGATTGGAAGAAGAACGCTTGATTCAGAATTTGATTTCATTCGATTTCAAACTAAATTTAATCAAAAACAAACCAATTCATTCAAACTCTCAAACTTATTCAAAATCTCAATTCTCACTCATCCCAACCTGATCCTTTACCAAAAAGTCCATCAAGTTAAAAAGTGAGTTCAAATCATTTTCAATCAAATGTGAACAAAGAAAAAGACTTACTTCAATCTGATGAATTTTTTTTCTTTGTGAATCCCAGTGGAGAAAGAAACAAACCAATCAACTGAAGAGATTCCTATACCATTTCAAGATGTTTCATTAGATGATTCAAAAGGAGAAGAGAAAGAAGAGACAAGAGAGAAATTATCACGTTTAAAACTTTTTACTTAGAGCAAGTGGAATCTATAGTCAAATCATTTCACAAAATGTGAAGTTGAACTTTCTCTTATGGGTTTTGTTTTACAAAATGATTAGAATGTAATACTGATTTTTTTTTCTCTTTTAAAATCATAATAATATATGAATTAATAGATTGAACGTGAAAGACTTTCACGTGAGCTAGCGATTAAGAAACAAAGTGAAAAAGTGAATGAAAGGATCAATTCAACCAATTCAAAACCTCAAGAAAAACGTCAACCGATTAGAACTTCATCTAGAACTTTAAAGAATGAGATTCATAAACCTAATGAATCGATCACCAAATCTAATCCAACGCGATCGAGAAAGAAAAATGGGAAAATTGAAAACACTGAGGAGATAGATTTAGAAACGGCCAAAGTAACTCAACTGATCGAAAACGTACAGTCCATTGAAAATCCAGAAGATCAATCGGATAAGAAAGTCGAATCGGTTCCTGATCATGTTGGTCAACCTAGTATCTTATCTGGTGTAACCATGAGACCTTATCAATTAGCTGGTATGCATTGGTTAGCTACACTTTATGAGAACGGTTTAAATGGAATCTTAGCCGATGAGATGGGATTAGGAAAAACTTTACAAACCATTAGTTTTTTATGTTATTTAAGAGAAAGAGGGGTTTGGGGACCGTTCTTGATAGTTTGTCCATTAAGTACAGTAGCGAATTGGGTGAATGAATTCGAAAGGTTTTGTCCTACTGTACCTGTTCTACTTTATCATGGATCTAAAGATGAAAGAAACAATTTAAGATCTCAAAGAATGTCACCACCAAAGATGATCCAAAAGCTTGGTTAGGTAAACCGATCAATCAACGAAATCATAAACGAAATCATCTTAAATCGAATTTAACCAATTGGACTTCAACTAATACCAAAGAAACCTTTCCTGTGGTCGTCACTTCTTATGAGATCGTGATGAATGATCGACAATATTTATCTCAGTATGCTTGGTCTTATATCGTTGTTGATGAATCACATCGATTGAAGAATTTAGAATGTAAATTGGTTCAAGAATTGAAATCTTATACTAGTGCTAATCGATTACTCTTGACGGTAAGTCATCTGATCACTAGAAGATTAAATTTGATCATCATCAGCGGACTAAATCATCTTCTTCACTCGAAAATCCTTCAGGGAACGCCATTACATAATAACTTGAAAGAGTTGTGGTCATTACTTAACTTGTGAGTACCTTTTTCAATATCTACAACGAAGCGTTAGATTCTAGACTGATGATCTTTCAATCTTTCAAAAAGTATCTTACCTGAGATCTTTGACGATTACTCTTCGTTTGAACAATGGTTCGACCTCTCATCTGTCACAGCCGCTTCAGATTCAGCAGCTGCTCTCTCTTCTGCTCAAGCTCAACATATCGTGAGTAACCTACACGCGATTTTGAAACCATTCATGTTACGTAGAATGAAGAGTGAGGTTGAAACATCCTTGCCAAAGAAGAAAGAGTAAGCTATCCATCTACATGCGAGAGTGATTCTCAATTAACTCTTCAGTGATCTGTAGCCTGTCTAACTTGATGACCTTTTTGATTCATGATTTAGGTACCTTTTGACAGCCCCATTGACAGCACAACAGAAAGAATTGTATGAAGCCGTTATTAATAAATCATTGAGAACCTTACTTGGTTAGTCAAAAGTCGAAAGCTGCTGAAGAAGCCGAGAACTTGAACTCAAACAAACGTGAAAGGTCTAATTCAAACTCTTCAAAAGCTAAAGAGTCAGATTCGAAACGAATCAAACTCAATGAAGATAGTT